>JAOTQQ010000001.1:68172782-68288005 GCA_026546715.1 Gallinago undulata | reverse complement strand
GGAGACATTCAAGGTGAGGCTCGATGAGGCCCTGGGCAACCTGGTCTAGTTGGGGGTGTCCCTGCTGACTGCGGGGGCGGGGGGGAGCGGTGTCGGACTAGATGGCCTTTGAAGGTCCCTTCTGGCCCAGATGATTCTATGATTCATGGGATTATTTTATATGCGTTTCAACAGCAGCCACAGCTCACGCCCTGCTCTGTATAAAGCCTGCTCTGTTCAAGTAGCTGTTACACAGAATAATCATTTGCTCAGTTGGACCTTAACACACCACCACCCCCCCCCCAAACCTCAAGAACTCATCTTTCTTTGGGATCCCACAAAAACAGCAAAAGAAAGACATATAGACCTAAATTATAAGGTTTGCCCGTTGGCTGTTACTGGTGCAATGGTCTGGCTGGTTATGAGAAACAGAAACGAAGACAGGCAATACGCCCCAAATATCAAATTCAAAATAAACTCAGCTGTTTCTGCAACATGAACATCTTGCAAACATATTATTCCAAGTCCCAGTGCATGTCCTCTCTAAACCAGTAATGCCAACAGTAGGATAAAAAAAGGAATATGAAGCTACTGGCATTTCTGGTTCTTCTGAAGGAGGAGGTGTACACAGCAGGAAAATTTTGGATGGCAGATTTTCCCCTAGAGACTTCTAGACTCAGTACTGCAAGGTAGCACCTGAGGATTCAAACTCTGTGAATTAAAACTCTGTCTTGAAGCTTTGAGGTCTTTGGTGAGAAGGGAGTGCACTCAGCTCCTTGCACCACTGGGTGTTCACCCCCATACTTGTTCTCCCCTTATTTCTCTGTAAATAAGGCAGGGAAGCAGTCAGAGTAGACTCGCTCAACGGCTGCTGAGAAAATACTCTTCCCCTTGAGAGGCATGGCTTTCAGAATACTGGCAACGAAGTATTAGCTCATGTCTCACTCTGTGGGGCGGTCTGATTTAAATGACTATACTTTATTCATAATGAACAGGAACGCACCAATTTACTCTCCCTTTTCCCTCTCCTCCCCTTTCATTTGCCCTTTTAAGGTGCAGAAGGTCATTTTAATTCTACCCCGTTACTTCTCTGAAAATGTTGGTAATTCTGACAAAAACATCACACTTTACTGTAAAGGCACCCAGTGAGCAACACTATGAAGGTTACAGGAGAGCACCAGCTCTAGCTCTGTTGTTTTCATTTACATACAAATTGTCAGCCAGGAGCAAACATTTTCTAACACTCTGAGTTATACAAAACCAGCTTTTTGGACTGGATTTTAATTCTATTTTTATCCACAAGAATTTCTAAAGAAATAACAATTATTTTTTTTCAAAACTAGCAATCTGAACTCACTCAAGGTGTTTCTCCAAATAACAGATATTTTTGAATTGTTTTAAAAGTTCTTTGTAATACATTTGCAGCATTTGAGGACTAGCAATCAGAGAGTAAGACCCTATTATGTGAGGTACTCTACAAATGAAGAGAGTCTCTGGGCCAGAATTGCAAAAATAGATTTATGACAAGAAAAAACCCAGACATACAGGAAGACAGCGGGTGGGAATGTGAGGAAGAGGTATAAGAAGTGAGATCTTTTTGCATAACAGACAGTTTATCACCTGTGCTGAAACTGTCAGATAACTAAATACCAGATTTTAGAGGTACTGGAGGAGACTAAGATTTTACTTAGGAGCTTAATAGACACGTCTGTGAAGCTTCCTCAGTTTGTTTCAGTCTGCACAGGAGAAACTATGAGCTGAAATACTTCCACTCTGGCCCACGAGCTTCACTTCTGTGTTTCTAACAATGAGCAGCAAACATTAACAGTGATTGACATGACAGAGCAGACAGCATAGACCAACCTGAGTTCTAACTTACCAACTTTACCCCTCTCCAGAATGCTGTTACATTTGCACAAGCTTCACTTCTCTCAAAGGCTCTTCTGTGCTCCCCCTGAGATAAGATGAAATGGGAGATGTCTGGCCCCTAAGCCACCTGAGGCTCATTGAGGTGATGGACTCCAAACTCAGTTGGGGCTGCTGACACTTTTATTTAGGAGGATCAGTAATACCTTGTTTCTATGCCAGGCAGGAGGCTGTGGCTCCTGCCAAACCTGGAAACCTTGTGGAAAGCTTGTGCCTGGGGATGGAGGCAGTAGATACGAGGGTCTTGTGGCAGGAGGCTTCTTAAAAGATTATATTTATTGTGCAAGGTAACGACATTTTGTTTCTGCTGGTTTTCCCCAATAAAAGTTGGTTACCCAGAAAGAAACTAAACAAATGTAGCATTGTAAAAATGAGTTTTAAAATATTTATCAGCATTACGTCTGTGACAAACTAAGGTCACCAAAGTTTAATGCTGTATTGTCTACTTGTAATGGTAATTCCAATAAAAATATCAGTGAAATACTAATTTAAGTGCTTTTTAAAAGCTTGCAGCATTTTGACATTGTACATTTTATTTTCTTTGCTCTTGGACTGTGAAAGATTAGGCACACCTGCACTAAACAGATAAAAGTTTGCTCGGAGAGATTTTATTGTGGTTCTTTTTTTTTTTTCTCTATTTGTTCTTCCTTCCAGAATAAATGCTAGGGACAAGATTCTCAGCTGGCATAAACTGGCAGAGCTCTCTGGTTAGGGAACACCACTGTGCTGTTCTACTGACACGTGCAATAAGGCCTAGAAATCTGATGGGTGATGAAAACCTGGATCTGTTGGATCTTTCTCAGCAATATATTCATATACGTATACACTGTCTCATTTTTCCACACATTAAGGTTACTGTGTTGTTTCAATATCACTATTTCTCTTATCCAATTTACCTAATAAATGAACGTCTTATGTGATATTTGTGAAGTTTGTCCCCCTTGCCCACAACGCTTCCAAAGGCTTTCCTTTCAGTGTGGTATACTGACTTAAATTCTGTGTCTATCCAAACGGGCCAGGATGACTCGATTTAAAGAGTGAGCTTCTCTTATGTTTGATGGCCTACTGAGCTTAATGGTTGCAAACTGCAAAATGTGTGTGCAGGTGTGCGTAGCTGTGTCCATATGTACGTAAAACCCAGGATCTACTTTACAGCAATAAGTAACTTGAATACTCTTGTTAGCTGACCTTGTGACCATGGCAACATTTGAAAGCTGGGAGGAACCAGTGATTACAATGGACTTGCTATAGATTGCCCTGAAAAACTTCTTTAATCCAAAGATGGTCAGCTCTAAACTGAGCCCCAGCAGAGACTGCTTTATAGGCATCACATAATTGTCTGATCAAGTTTTCAGAATCAAAGGGTGTCACATACATTTCACTTCGTGGAAGACATTGCCTTGTAACTTCAAGCGGGATCTATTTAACCAGTGGTAAATGTATCAGCTGCTGACATCTAGATCCAAGGTAGCTACTTAGACGCCTTTTATATTCACTGGAGGGATCTTAGAATGCAAGGATTGGAAATGTCTCAAAGAGGTCAGGTGAGTTACGAGGTAAATGTGCCTATTTCTCTTTACTGTGTAGAAAGGGCACTGAGAGTGGCTGGCTGAGGTGTAAAAATTTATGCTGCGGCCATCTCAGTCTAGGTGAGGTGAATCCCACACTCACTGTCTTAAATAAACTCATCAAAATAACATTGAACAAGTGTCCTTAACACTGAGCGTGAGCAAACGCATGGCTCTGAATAGCATCTGTGTTTGCTCAACTTTTCATTTCAAATTGAGCACTCCAGTACATCATCAGTTGAACAGAATAAAAGATTGGCTCTTCTTAGGAGTATATTTTGTAGAAACATGCTGGTATACTTGAAAACCAGAAATCTTAACTGCTGAAATGAAAAGAAAACCTCAATACATGCAGATAATTATTCTCAAGACATGAGACGAAATGGAGCCCTGTTTTTGTAGATAGGAGAGGGACTAGAGGGAAACAGATCCACTCTATCCACATGATGCGGCAACAAACTGTATGGACCTATCCTTTAAATCTCATTCAAACAGCCAGGAGAGTGGAGCTATGAACGGACTCACAGTGAAGTACAGAACTGCAAGGCAAAAGTGTCTCCGAGTGCTATGGACCCCGTTCTCTACCATGGGCATTTCTACATACATGAAGTGGAAGGTGCCACAAAGTCAAAAAGACTACAGTCCTGCAAGCTGCTGTGGAAGGAATACTAGAAATTCAGATCTTTTGACTGGGACGCAACTCTCCAAGATTACTATCAGTATGCAAACATCAGTGCGTGAAAAGCATGACACAAATACCTGGCTCACAGAGTGAAAAGGCATGTTATCTGACTCTGAAGAGAATTCCCAGCTATGAAGATGTGAAGGGAGAGGGGAGGAGAAGGTCACTGTGTAGTCAAAGACAAACATATCTGATGCATGCAATCAAGCAGGGTCCGTAAATTAATTTTCAACTCTAAAAATTGACTATCTCCTGGGGAAATTCTATTATCGAAAAACAAGATATATTCCAATTAGGAGAGAGGTCATATAGAGGGCAGGATAGAAAAGAGAAAAAGAAGACGACAAAAAAAAAAACCCTTTACATATTAGAGCTCTAAAAGTATGAGCATCACTAAATGGGACAAGGGGGAGGAGGCTTTTAGGAACCTTAATTTGGAATGCCCTTGATTTCTGTCATTTTAAGTTAAAGCCTGCATATTTTAACACAGTGGTGCCTTACAGGATTCCGGCACATTGTGTGTACTGCTACCTGCTGTGGATCTGGACCTTGGATCACTGCTCTGTCTCTCAGCATGACATGAAACACTAAGGGGTACATTTTCAAAGCAATAAGTGGGGATTTCACTGCATGATTCCCACTGAAGTCAATGTAAGATATGTAGCTGAGCCCTGTGGAATGATTTGAATATTTCCCATATCAATTCTTAGAATTGCCAAAAACATTTATGATATATAACGGGGTACTAGAAGTTTCCAGGGACTGCTATTCAACTTCAAAGCCTTTACTTTATAAATTTTGGGCTTCGATAGGTTTAGGAAGTAACCAAATATTGTTACCATCTCTCTTCTGTAGCTCATTGTGAAATCCACTAATTGTTAGCGACTAGATATTCAGACTATTTCCCTGTTTTGCTTAACAAAAAATATACCAACATTGCACATTTTGGTACCAGCTTGCCTGTCTAGTTGGTTTTGTAAGATTTTATAGTATTTTGGATCACAGAATGGTACTCAAAATTCTGTGCTAACCTGAGTTTTGCTAAACTTCTGCAAAGAGGAATTATCTTTCAAGCAGCCCCTCCCTCCCCCTCAAATGCATAGTTTTTAGATTTTTAGAACTAAATGATATTTTTTTCTCCCATGGAAAAGCAAATATTCTTAAATAGAATAAATTCATTTTATTTTTCAGAGAAAAAATTAAAATGCATTCCATCAACTAAGTGAGAAACTGACATAGCTCTCAGTAAAGGTAAAAATATTGATCATGTAAAGGGCAAAGCAGGAGGCTGAGGGTTTGCACAGGCAGTGAAAATAATTTTAATATATCTCACTGACACAAAGTTAAAGAAGTTAATATGCTCAAAGAGTACTAGAGGATCGCTGTAGCGGACTCTGGAAGGAGCTGGTACATGGAATGAACATTAATGTAAAACACCATTTTTATACAGAAAATAATCAAACACCTACCTGTATTGGATACGGGTAATTTGCTGAGTGATCTGAGCAACTACCTTCCCATAGATTTGAACACAAGAGCAATGCAGCTTCTAGATAGAGCTGGGAAGCCATTCCTACCAATACAGTGCTGCTGTGGGTTGTTCTGAGAAGGAATGCTTTAAGCTGGTTTCATTTCATGCTTTCACTGGTGAATCCAGCACACACACAAAAAAAGAGCAAAATGCCAGAGAAGTTTGATGATAAATTTGAGAGAGATGGGAAGAATGGAACAAGGCTAGAAGCACATCTAGAATGAAAAAAAACAAAAACAGCATGCAAGTAGAAGTACAAGGTTGTTAGAAGCCAAAACAAGCAATTGCTCTGTGTGCTTTGCACTGAACATGACAAAGAGAAGGAAGAGTCACCGCGAACCACAAATGCGATGCAGCAACAAGACAGGGAAATATAGACATAACAGGCATTTGAGCTGGAGAAGTGATTAATGATACTATCAGAGTGTACAACACCTGGTAAGACCTGAAATGCTGTATATAATTCAGGTCATTCTCGTACAAGAAATATGAATGCAAATTGAAACTGATATGGCAAAGTCCTAGTAGGTTGGTCAGGAGAAGGGAGACCCTACTTCATAAAAGAAAATCAAAAATTCTCTAAGAACCTGCGTGTCTGTGCTCCGAGCCGCTCTGTAGCCCAGCAGCTGCAACTTAATACAGTGCTGGGGGTAAGCTAATGTGTCCTTCCATGAGGGTGGGTATATTAGGTTGTAGTTGGATAATTTTCAATTAACTTGATGTGTGAAAACACAGGTTCCCCAAGATCTTGTTCTTGATTTCTTTAACACAATGGTTAAAAGATTTGAATACTTCTATAGACACCGTGAAAGGATGAATATCAAAGAACTAGATGAGATAAAGTTTTTTCAGTTTCAGAGTATTCTGGCAAGGGGAATAAAAAGGTCGTGAACTGCCCCTGGAAGAAACTTGGTTGAAAAATTACAAGAATCTTTCTAACCACTGGTGGGAGTTGTTGAAACAGCTTCCAGTAAAACCAGTGAACAACTAATTTTTTGATGAAGCTTGGCAAGCTTAATAAATGGGGTATCTAGTCCGAAATGACCTTGGGATGCCTCTTAAAAAGACACGAAAGACATATACACCTAGTGAACAAGGCAGTCTTACACAGTGCTACACAGCTGTTTGAGAAAACAAAACTGGTTTTCTCCAAATTATTTTTTTTTAGATATTACCTTTACCTTTTGTTAAAAACAAACAAGCAAACAAAAAACCCGTGAAAAGTAAAAGCCCTTTTCAATTTTACTTCTTAGATCAAAGTGACTGCTTTTCAACAAATCAGCATTTGAACAATGGAAGTTATTCCACCAGAGAGTGTTGACAAGCTCTAGTTTCCTGGCTGTAGCTGTAATGCTAATTCTTAACAGCTATTTTGAAATAAATATGCTGAAGGGAGTAATGGGAAAAAGCAGCAGTGTGCAGCAGATGCTAAGTCTACCCTGCAGTCTCTGCAGCAAAGAAAAATCTTGTAAGTAGGGTCAATTCTTACACGTTGCAATTGCAAAACAGCCTGTTACTCTTACTCGGTGAAGGAAGGGATGATCCCTGATCAAAGCATGGAATAAGGGTCAGATTCTGCAGCAGCAGAAGGCAGACATCTAGTCACTCTTCTGTGTGTCTGGCTGGCAGGACCCATCCCAGCACTCATTCTCTGAGCACACCCTGCTAGATTGGCTCCATTCTTCTGTTAAATGGGTTCACTGATTAGAGCATTCATATGGGAAATGTGGGTTCAATTCTTTTCTCTCTCTGAGCATAAACAAACCTGCATCTTCCAGGGGAAAACTCCAACCATTATGCTAACAGGTATTCGGGAATGATGATCTTGCTCAGTCCTTCTTGTTGAAGCTTTGTATGGAATAATAAACATACATTAGGCCATAGAGGAAAACGATGTGTGAGCAAGACTTTGTAGCCAATGATTAGCAGGCTCGCACAGATCTATGTGCTTCTATACATGTGTGTAGATTTGTAGACATACGGTGGTAAGTATTTACTGGAGAAGTGAGTAGCCCTTGGGTTTCTCTACTTCTCAATAGCTCCCATTGCCAATAGAGAAGAGATCTTCCTCTGGGTAGGTTAAATCCTCTGGGCATTTATCAATGTGATGCAAAGAAAGAGTCAGAAGTTGTCTTTCCATCAACATGCGTTGTGTGGTAGGGGAGGACACCAGTATCAAACTCAAGAAGACTCAGGGTTGGTCAAGGCATGAAAAAAGACCAGGGTTTGACACTTCTGTATCCACTACAGTTTGAAGAAGCTAGTTTGGATGACCCAGCCTCCTTTACACATATATATATACTTTTCTGGACCCACATACGGGACTCAATTGTCCTCATCTTAAACAGTCTGTGTTCCAATTAGCAATTCTCTTGGTAGAATGCATTTGAGACTGGGAGTGCTGGAAACAACCAGCATTTTGATCTGTTGTGAATTTAGCCCTAAATGAGAGCTGTAGATCTAGTCCCGGGCATATATCCCCTTTTGAAACTGTTGTTCTAAGAGACTGTATAATAATTCAGTAGTTATCAGTTAATTACTAAATTGTGAAAAATGGCAGAGCAGATGAAGAAATACTCACACAAACCCAAAGTAGTATTCTCAACAGCTACATTTGCCTGATAATGCAGTTCAAAATTACTTATTTAGACTTATATTTGCACTGCAGACTAATCATACATGTTGTGAAGTATTTTTTTATATAGAGTCAATCTCACTATACTTTGTAAAAAGTCAGGAAGTTGCAATAATGTGAGGCCTTACAAAATATTGTATCTGCTATTAAACATGTGTTGAGAAATGGTGAAGAAACCATTGTTTTTTATGTCAGTTTTATGGGATGTGTGGATAGGTAAAATGCAGCTTAGTGAGCTTTTACTGTGTTGCTTACTGATTCCAGGCATATAATTTACAGTATCGGAGGATAGATTTGCATGTATTTGTCTTATTACATAAACCAAACAGAGATTTCTTGTAGATATCAAGCAAAACCTGTTTGAAATATATTCCTATGGCTGCCAAAAGGGGGTTTGTAATATGTTGCTAGATTATGCCTGTCAGTGGTAAACAGAAATCTAGAAAACCCCCACAAATGTACAGAAAAGAAATAAGAAAGTGTGCTCTCCTGCTAACAACTACATTTTGCTGGTTTGTGAACTTGTTGATAGAATTTTCTAAGCAGTTGTTTCAAGGAGACCTGCACTGACAATCCTCTCTGGCTTGCAGTATGACCAAACACTTTATCAAATCAGGACAGATGGCCCTAGATGTGAATCTGTCAATGGGAAGAAAATGCAGGAGGACAGTGCATCTCTGCTACAGCAATGCTGCAGGAAGAATATTTGACAATGGGCAGAGTATCTTTCTCCCCCTCGACTTTGTAAGGCATAGCTGTAGGCCATCTCTCCATGACATATTACTTTCTGGCACAGAGACAATAATGGGTAAGGTTTCAAAGAGACATTGTGATCTCATTCACTGAATTTAAAGAAGGGGGGAGAGAAAACCCTCCAACTGGAAAGAGGAAAAATGAACAGGAGTTTTTAGCAGTGATGGTGGGATTTTTGTATGCAGTGATGTAAGAAGCTGAAGCTACCTACAAATCACAGCACTTTTAAGAAACATTGGGTTTGTCACAGGTGATCAGACAACTACTCTAACTTCTGCCTCCAGCTGTGGCTGATACCTGATGCTATCAAGGGGTTTGAAAAAGCCCCATAATACATTTAAGTCAACTAAATGGAGGAATACAATCGAACCTGACTGTTGCAGCCCAGAGCATGAGGCCACAATTCCCTTATTTATCTTTGCTGCCAGAGTTATATCAGCTGAGTGCAATATGACATTTTTTGAACATTCAACCCTTCCTGTTGAAGTCAGCAGGAATGTTGAGCACACATGAGCTGCAATGATCATAAAATTAGTCAGACTTATTAAAAATCCACTCACAGCATTTAAAACTCCATGACCATCTGTTGAAATACATTCCACAAGCCAACCAGGGAAAACCAAGTTTAAAAAAAACCCAAACCCCAAACCTGACACCGCTACCATCAACATCCAGTCCTTACTGGTTCCAGTTGAACAACTGAAGTTTTTTAGCTTAGTCACAGCTGCAGGAGCTACAAATGGCAATAGGTGAAAGAGGACAGTGCAGGAGACAGAAGAGATTCTGATCACCGAAGTTGCAGTTTGAAGAACATTTTTTCAGCAACAGGTCAGCAGAAATAGCTTCCAATGAATCCTGCCTCTCACCATTGCCACATGTGGATGCCTTAAATGCTCATGTGAGTGTTTGAGGTTGGTTGTGAGTTATTTATAAGATAATGAGCGTGGGGATGGGATTAAACAGCCTGAGGGGCTATGAGGTTTTTGTGACCTCGATCTCTGAGAGTAGCTTCAGAATTTAGAGCTTCATAGTACTTTCAAATGGTCAAAATGTAGTTGAGACTATGCATTTATTTTTGGTTGTTTAGCAAAAAAAAAAAACGTACGGACAAAGAGTAGCATATGCTGTGCTCCCACACTGATCGTTACAGAGCCATGCTATGCTGCTTCTGTGGAGTGCAATGAGTCAGCTTCAGTATGGGGTGTCAGATGGTAAAACTTCTCTTTCCTCGATGGAAGTGTCAATCACCTCTTCTGTTAGCACATTAGTTGTTTCATTTGTTACATACAAGTATTTGAATACACCTCTTTTGTAAATAAATAAATATTTTTATAAAATATAGAACAAAAAGAGCTTATCTATGCAGCTGTGAGAGGCTAGCTCTATGGATGTATTACCAGCTGTGTTAACATCTGGGATACTTTTGTTTCCTGAGGAGATTCCCGTAAAAGAAATGTGCTTATACCTGAAGGCTCCTAAATAAACCAATACAAGGGATCACATTCACCAGCAAGGTGAATTGATTATCTTTGTACATAAGAATAATATGTTCCTCTCCTTACGATAGTCTCTAAGCTCTGTCAACATAGAGCACTGGAATTTCCTCTAGAACAACCCGTAGGAGCTATTACACATTAAAACATGGTAGATTGCATCTTAGAAATGTGTATGCCCCCAAGCTCTGCTTCCTGAGTATGCAAAATCTCTAATTAAAATATTTATCCTTACAACACCTCTATAAGCCAGGAAGGCACAGTTTTGGCTGTTATATAGATGGGAAACTGAGATAGGCACGGTTAGCTCCAAGAAAAACATTTGTTCTATCTAAGAAAGTAGAAAGTAAGTGCTCAAGTTCGCAAATCCCCTGTATATTCCTGTTCAATGTGTGAGAAAACATAGGAAGCTGTGTTTTGGCTAATATCTTTATTATCTGGACTAATTCTTACCTAGACTACTGAAGTTCTGCTATTGACTAAAACAAGGCTGTCTCACCTTGTCTGAGCTGAATATCTCAGCTCTGGTGAGTATCCCCTATCAAGTAAAGCCACTGAGGACCATGGATCAACGGTTTAGAAGTCCCATGGAGCCTCTTCCATTCAATATGTGCCAAGAATCACCGAACCTGACAATATTGGGTGCAGGAGACATGATTGGGTGCAGGAGATCTATGATCTGGTCAGAAGTGGTGAAAAGGTTGTCACCATCCCTTTTGTTTAATGTCTCGTTGACTAGACAACTTTCCAGAAGGTGTGAGAGTTGGCGTTGGTGTCTTCATCAGCTCAAGAAAACTCAAGCCCACATGTCATTACAAGATGTAATGTAATATGTCATGGTCATGTACTGTGGGAACTGCAGTTCTTTCACCTTGTGCTCTCAGACTACTCAGAGGTGAGACCATGAGAAGTCTCTGGTACTGCCAGGTTCTGGGATCTCTGCTCATGGTGAAGGTCGTGTCCTAGAGACATGGGAGATAATTCAGTTTTAAACTTCACTCCCAACTATCTTATTTTTCAAGTGGTCATTTGTGCCAAATGCCTAAACATTGACTAGAATGAATTAAGGGTTCCTCAATTTATTAAATAGATAGAAAAAACCCTGTAAAAATTAAATTGTGATTCTGTTAATGAGAAAAAAGTTAAAGATATATGATACCTCTTTATGCCACAGATATTTTCACAGTGTAATAAGGGTCATACCAGCATAAACTAGTGAGAAAAATACACTTTTATGCAGGTAGGATCGTGAGAAACTTAGTAATCTGTACTTTGTACTTTTGTACTTTTATGATATTCTTAAATATTTATGGAAACTTACCATATTTGTAGAAATTTCCACTCTAATAACATAACAGTTATTGCAGTGTATGACTGAAAGAAGTAACTTTCAAAGACCTAAGTAGGGTACGAAAAATCAAAGTTCTAGCTCTTCCTGACAGGAACACAGTTAAAGAACATGATAGATGTATACTTCTGTGAAGGGGAGTACCTCTGGTGGAATAATTAGTTTTTGTTGCATTCTAAAAGGAGGGTAAAAAATTTTCCTAAGATTATCATTGCAGTCATTTAAAATATGAATAATTCCATTTTAAAATTAATGAATTTTCCCCAATTACATGTTTTTTTTTTCCCGTGGGAAATCATATTTTCAGCTAGAGGAATCTTTGAACATAATTTTTTCTTTGTATCAAAAATACTGATCTTTACTATCACAATATTTCAACGGAACTATAGTCCACAGCACATTTTCTGTCACTCCAAAGACTGGTACCTGTCTTTTCCCATAACACATAACAACATGGAATTGCCATTAAGATACGTTTCTTAAGCAGGGGACTGAGACATTACAGCAGATGTTGTCTGAAAAGGAGGTTGGACTCACAGTAAGAAACGTTGGAAAGAAAATCTTCTGTGAGGGACTGGAATGGCATTTCTAAATCAAAGTATTCTGACCTTAGCCAAAACGGTTTTATTTTCATGATTTAAAACAAAGCAAACCAACAAAACCTTTTTGGAGAACTGTTAACAATGTTAACAAAGTGTTAATGAAGTGTTTTTATTTTCACTGAGATTTTCTATGAAAGAATAATTTGACCAACTCTTCACGTGTTTAAAAACCAATAGAAAAATCAGTGTTTGGGTTCTTTCTAGATCTATGTATATTAATACATTCAATTCAAACTTCCTCTGGTTAAAAAAATGTGATAAGGAATAAGTGAGTGAATATAGTAAAGTAATGGAAATAGATATTTCATCTTAAGTAAAATTTCAACATTGTATGGGATTGTTAAGTAACAAGATAGAAAGGACTGAAGTTTTTTTTAAACTGGAGAAAATGAACTTTTCTGGTTTCCCAAGGTCAAGCTAACTATTGAATAAGATGTTCTTTATTGTAGTGGGAGAGCAGATTATTGCAAGACTGATATTTCTGCAAAGGAGGCACTTTGATGCCACCATTGTTATGAAATGTTGTGATGGTCATGTAAGCTCTTCCTTAACCCTACCAGTCCCCTCTCTGAAGGGACAGTGCTGAATTAGCACAAGGAGGGTTCTATTGTTTACATCCACCATGTAAAATGTGAGAGAATTTAGGGACAGTCGCGTTGAACTTCAGCACATGGATTAAACAATGTTGAAAATAAGGCAACACATTCAAGAACTTTCCACAGCTGTCATTAAAGTTTTTTACTTTTTTTGGTTGACAAAGCAAAATGGCAAGATGCCCTGCGCTCGATGGCATTCTCTGGAACCATCAAGAAGATACCTCTGTGCTCTCATACGATTATTAGCATTTACACAGGACATGAAGAGAACTTTTATCAATATGCAGCAGGGATGTAGCCCAGGGATTCTGTAAAGAGATGGTAAGCCTACAAACACAATTGAAGGAGTTTTTTTCAGAGCGTTTGACAAATTGCAGTCTGGTGGAACTACTGTTACTTTCTCAGTGGCAATCTGGCTTGCTATGATTAACAACAAAGGACTGGAACAGCACAAACCCAACACTGAAATATGGTTTAGAAGCCATGGAGCTTCATGAAGTTTCTTTGTTTTTCCAGGGAAAAAGGAAAGGAAAAAGCTCTACAGACTTAATTAAATGAAACACAGACTCATAATTCACTCTTAGCTCTGTAGGGAGAGCTAGCTAAGATCAACAGCCTAAACTCTACTCCATGTTAAGCAACATGAATAGAATGGCTTCCATTTCAATAAGGTCTCTCTGTACAAAACTGCTGAAAGAAGTCATGCTATCAATGATTTATGCCATATAAGGAAACCTGAAGTGTCATGGGATGCAGCCTAATTTGGCACACAAAGCCCTTCTCCTAATAGGGGAGGAGTTAAACAACAGTAAGAACAACTTTTGAATTTGTCAGACTAGCAATTAAAAGAAAAAAATTCTACTGGAAAGGTTTTACAGAGAATAACACACACACAAGAAATAATTTAGCCTGGTGCTGTTTCAGTGGAACCAGATTTTAAAGTGAAATACTTATTATAAATTGCAAGAAATGGACTAAAAATACTTAGTACTCCCAGGTATGTAAAATGGGAAAAATTGCAACACAATCTGCGTAGTCATCTTTTCCATCTGAAGAGTCAGGTCCAAACCTGCTCCCAGGGAAAGAAACTGAAGTTCTGTCATTAAGTTCAATGAGTGTGAGTCTTATCATCAATTGAGATCTTATAGTCAATCTCTATATTTTAACAGATATAAATTGACACTATCCACTTGGTAGAAATCACCTTTTCCCCTATATAGATTTACTATCTGATGGTGATCAACTTTATATAGATGAAAACCAAGACCTAGAAGCAGAAGGGTTTTACCAGTTTAATGTTTCCTCAGGCTACTTGCGGTAGCTGCTAAAGTTGAAAACAAATCGAAAACAAGAAATACAAGATCAAGAAACTGATTAAATAGGGCAATATGTTTGTGTTTAAGCATGCTCAGCAACCTCCTAAGAATAACTAAGCAGATTCTTCCTTTGGGAAAAGTGCAGAAGAATACAGCCAATTTATGGCAAGAACCACGGGAGAGGGAGAAAGTTGAGATATCTAATGTAACGACACTGATAAGTATTTAAAGGGCCATAAAAAAATCAAGATGCTAAGGTGCTAACAGCATTATTAATAACCCCCAGGTTAAAAATTAATGATTAAGAAAATCATCAAAACAAAGTTCCATGCAGTGCGTAGAAGGTGGCTTAAAAACAAGTCTTCAGGTATGTGAACAGAACCTTTCTAAATACAAGCAAGATTTGGGCATCAGTCTTATATTAGCTAAAACAACCCCTTAAATGGAAAGCCTTAAACTTGCAGCACAGAGCCGCTACCTTTATATACATATTTGTCTTTGAAAAATATAGCATATACCCACTGAGAGTATTTCCTCTGATCTGCATAAAGCAGAACAAACCAGGAGGTATGTCAGAATGAACAACAAGGCACGCCAGAAGTTAAAGAACAAATTCAGACGGTGCTGCTGGCCATGGATTTCTTAAAAAGGGAAAGAAAGATCGGTGGAGCAAAATATTGAGACCTTAAACAATTTCCCAGTCTTCAAATCAGGTTCAGAAAACAGAATGTCTTACACAAACCAATCATACCAGCAGTATCAATAAAACAATTAGAGAAGCTCTGACACACACTGTAGGATTTTCTGCTCCCCTTTTGTTGCAACTGTGGTCAGTCAAATATAGAGGAGACAGAAAAACAGACATAAAATAAACAAAAATCCTCTCTGAAACTGATCTTCTCAAAAATGGAAAAGCAGTTCTAAAGAAGATGTTGATCTTTTGATTGCATAATGTTAAAGGTGATTTTGGGGGTTTTTTAGCTTGGATTGTAGATAAAACTGTTGATTTATTTTCTTTTTCACGTAATTAAAGCTTTGTTTTCAGTAAAAATCTTGACAGCTATTTCAATGAAATGTTGTTCAAAAATATCATGACAGATTCCACAACAAGAATTTTGGAAAAGATGGGAATTTTGTATGTAAATATATTCATCTTTTGAAAAAGTTTCAGACATTGTTTTGCAATAAGCACATTTTTTTTACGGCTTTTATTTTATTGGAAGAATTTCAGACTGTTTCAAAATTTGGATCTATATTTGCATTTTTGAAATTCAAGACAGCTGTCAGTTTTTATATAAAAATCTCCAACCTTCTTTAGTGAGAATTTAACAGTATTTTAAAGCATTGTGAAAGAATGAAAAAATATAAAATGTTTGCTTAGACAATCCATACTTTCCCCTTGTATCTGCTATGATGTTATAACTTTAAATTTTCAAAATTTTAATGCTTTTGCGCTTGCTGTTTTGGTTAAAACCAAAACTTTGCCATTGTTGAAACAGCCAAAAATTCTGGTGAAGTCAATGAAAACTTTGCTTCAATGACCTGAGGAATTATATTTTTATGATGTTACTGAAGGAAAAGAGAAACCCAAAACAGTTTATCATAAAAAAAAATAAATTTTGATTCTTAAATCTCTGCAATACTTACAGGAAATCAATGCAAAATGCAGTGTAAAATTAAAAGTAAAGGAATTAAACAGAAATACCTGCACTTGCATACAGTCAGACACGTGAAAAAGAAGTTGTATCTAAGTCTACGTTGGAGGGGTTACTTGAGAAAATAATTCTCTGTTGTAGTCTGTAGAACTGAGTCTCTAGTTAGTCTGTCATTTTGCATAACCATTTGTAATGCTGATAAATTAATACAACACGCCCTGACTCATATTTGGTACTTCTACACAAAGAGCAAATGAAAATATGAATGCCAAGCAATAATAAACACATTTTTATCACCTGCAACTTTTCAATAAATAATTGAATTTCTAGCAAACTCATGCAAAATACGTACTGAGGAACATGGAGCTGAGCTACATTCCTTTTTAAATTTTTTTTATTTTTCAATTTCAAAAGACAATATTGTAGTCCTGTGTTTCTTAAAATAATTCCACTTTTTAAAAATCATGGAATAGGGAAGGAAAAACATTTTCCAAATCTCCCATATACTATGAAAATGAGAGTGAGCTTCCTGACCAGCTCTCACCTCTCCCCAGACATAGGTCTCCACGGACAGTTCTCTGGTGTCCAACCCAACCACAAAAAGGACTTATTATGGCACTGTGACTTAATTTCCCCTCTTCCAAGCATTCTCCCTGTCACCTGGCTTTGCCTGTTCAACACGTGATTGGTAGCATAGAGAAAGGGCAATGTAAGCTCAAAATCTCAACCTAGCAGAGATATGCACCTATCCTTACATGCACTTTTGATGTCCTCCAGCCAAATACTATGGACCTCTGAAACAATTTCTGAAGGGCAGTGAGGACTTTCCTATGTACATCAAAGAGTCCAGGCAGTAGAGACACACTGTGTGCAGCTGAATTGCTAAAGGGAAAATGGGACGGAGTGATAGATAAACCATCTCTACTGTTTTGTGAACATGTAAGGAAGACTGTCTTTGCACATGAATGTGATCTTTAAGTTAGCCTAACAAAATGATTTAAGCACATATGTAGCTTGACACACATGAGCAGTCCTTTGGGATACAAGCCTGTTAACATTCAACAAATGAAGCTCTTGCAGAGCACTTCAGCCGCAATATATTCAAACCAAATTGAGAAATCTGAAAAAGGAAACAGCTGAGATATGAATATTTAAAACTTTGCTGCGGCAGTGGACATGTGTAATAACTTTTCAAAGAGATTTTCAGAGGATTTTTTTTTAATACTGTACACACAGCACTTGTCCTAAATACATATTTACATGATGGACTGGAAAAGCTCTTTTAGAAACTGTTCTGGTCTTCTGGGTAAATAATATTCCTTTTAAAATATTATGAATACATATTTAACTGATAAACTAGAATGGCTCTATTAAGCACATCATAAACAATTTTTTTAACTGTCTAGTGAATATGTTTACTGCAGCACAGAAAAGGATCCAGATTATTTAACCTTCTGTAATTTATTTTTCAACTGCAGTTCTTTTGCAGTTTTAAGTCCCCTCCCCAGATAAAAATGAAAAATTCTCCTCCCTCCTTTCCTCTCAGTACTGTCCAGGATGGAGCTTAGTAAGGGTAACTGTGAAGGAAAATAAAAATTTATCTGTGTATGGTATTGTTGAAGCACTCTGTTCCATACCTTACATCAAAGAATTTTAGCTTCTAAAGAGACGATGTTTAAAAATCTTGTGATCCAAAATCTTCTGACAATTATATGTATGCTCTGGAGAGTTAGAAAAATAGGTTGGAATAGTCTTCTCTTCTGCCCCCAAATAGAAAAAAAAATTTCCCAACTGATCCCAAAGAATCTAGTTAAGAACTGAATTCCTTTGTATGAAGCTCCACAGTACAATATTGGTTAAGCCATGTATATTCAACAGAAAAAAGACAGTTTTGCATTTTTTGACTGAGAAAATATCTAAATAATCTACATATCTAAATAATCTAAATTTGTAGGAACAGTGACCAAATATTGAACCAACCATTCTACCTGACTTATTCACCCGGTTTTGCTCAATGTCTGCACTGTTTGTGATGTGTAAAAAAACCGGCACGCTCATACAGATATTCACCTTATCAGTAAGCATCTTTGGGCACCATTCTTCTGTGGCTGTTAACTATTAACTACTTTTAATGCAACTTTACAAATTACCTGTTTAGGTAGAGTTTAAAGCTAGACATACTTAGGACCATACACAGCAATATAGTGCAGCAGATACCACTGATCTTACTTAACGTGAAATAGAAATAGAAGATATGGAGAAGGAATAAAAAAAAAAAAGTTCTCATCTATAGATTTCTGAAGGAAGCTAAAGTCAGATACTCATGTGCTCAAGGTGTTTAATGACACCACATTTTAACAGAGTCCTAACTGCATTTAGACACCTATACAAGAGATTATCAAAATGCTCCTTAATTACCAAAAGCTCCCGTAATGATATTTTATAGCCATATTTTCAAAAGCACTCACCATTCAAAGTGCTTTTGGAAATCTGGCCCCAGCTGTGAGCAGTGACCACTCCTGAAAATCTGTTGAGATCTGGCATGAAAGCATATGGAACATTGCATTTAGTTACAGGAATCTTAATTACTAAAAACATATTGACAAATTAGAGAGAGTTTAGAGAAGACAAACAAAAATGGTCAAGGGACCAGTGGAATTTACATATGAGGGAAGACAAAAAGAGCTATATATATGGCTCATCCAGGTGATAATTAAGAAAGGATATATGTTAAATCTCTAGAATTGTTCCTGATCTTGTATGGAGAAAGGGGAGGAACAAATTAAATGGGATATGAGGTTATAACTAGAGCTGCAAGTAATGAAGAAAAAATAATAATCATCTGGGTCTTCAAAAGAGAACCCAGACAGGGAGGTGGGTTAGGCTGTGAAACATGGTCTGAGGGAACAAAGTCCCATTGCTAGGGTCACGTGAAAGTTTACCTGTGGGATACATCTCTGAATGCTCTAGAGAAGCCTGTTCAGATTCTGCTTTCAAAATAGATGGCAATTTGGGGTTGTTGACTGAGTGGAAGTTTCTTTTAAAATAGCTAAAGCTGGTCTGATGGGATCAATATAAATTCCTGGAGAGAATAAAACATTGAGTAACTTTGGGCCCAATTTGTGTCATATGCCAGGTAACATACCACCTATTGGAACCTGTATTGAGTCATAACAGAGACACACACCATCTGGAATTTAGAGAAAAGAAGTGAAACACTGAAAAAAACCAACCCATGAAGTCAGTACACTGGAGGAATTGACTTGTGAGGAAGTGTAAATGCAAAAAAAAAACCCAGGTAGTGGGCTAGGAACTTGAGGGGACAATAGTCCACTGAAGGTCTCCAAACCAAATCAAGGCACAAAATTTCAGAGACTGACATGTTGCTAAGGCACATCATATCACTGTTTTTAAAAAGTACTAGGACTTTTGGCAGAAAAATCAAAAGCATATGCAGGGCAGATTTTGGAGAACCATGTGAGACTCAGTGCTACTCAATACCTTGAGATGCAGAAATGATGTTTGACAGAGTTATGACAGAAAAAACTGTGTTCATTGCCTGCTTCCAATATTATTCTACCAGGCCATAAAGAAAGAACTTAGATATTTACAACATTCTCTTATTCCCTTATTTTTCATTCCAGCTGGTTAAGTATTGCATATAATGCTGGTGCTTGTATTATTATCTGTTGAACATTGCCATTCAGTCTGGTCATGTGAATGCCAAAGATATATGATTTAAGAACACTTACTCAAATCTCTTACTGAACTTCCCTCATATGTCCATTATCAACTGTTTAGATTCTTAAAATATTAAGAAACAAACCCATTTGAGGAAAAAACATTGAGAATATGTTTTCCAAAGTAAAAAATCATTGAGTCATCATATTTATTAAGCCTCAATCCATTACTTAGAGCATTATAATGTATAGTTGTTGTTTTTGCCCTGATCTCAAAGGAAATATACACCAGATTCCAACCACAAATAGTGTTTCTGAATTAGGAGAGTTAAGAAAGGTAACAAATTGTGACCCATGAGGTCAGGTAGGTCACCAGAACTCTCACTCAGATGAGGTGGTAAGCATGTGATTTTGCATACCTGTGTGTAGACGTTCCCTTGTACAGATAGTAAGTATATAGTCAATATACCTAGGCTTATAATTTAGACAATCACGTCCATTGATAGCTGGGGGAAGCAAGGCAGGCAGGTGAAACAAGCTGATCTGGGCTGCAAAGGGAGCAGTATCAGTTCTCTGCCAGTTCCCTTGCCCTGCTCCATCTCGTAGGACACAGCTGCTTGTGACTCCTGAGCATGGTGCGTGGTTAGCTACGCCAGCTGACACAAGAGGAAAGTCTATCTCGGGGTGTAGAGTGAGCCACAGCACTTGTTAGCACACAAACTGTAAACGGCCCCCTGAAAAGCCTTAGGAGGTTTCAATCCTTAGGACCCCAACGACATCCTCGAGCCACTGAGATCGGAGACACTTCTTCTTCTTGAGAGGTCTTGTTTCCCTCGCTGCCTGAAGCCTCACTTTGCAAAGAGAAGGGCTAAAAACACACGTTTAGAAAAGGAAAGCAAGAATCCAATTTCTGCTTCTAATCCTCGAAGCAGAGGGGCTTCCAGCGGTGGCCTCCCAAAGGATAGTTCTCAAGGACATCTTCTTATGGATCAGCCTCTCAGGCAGTAATCCTGCTACAAGCGTGGCACCCTGCAGCAGAGGGATGCATGGGGGTGCTACTGAGGTTCTGAAAGGAAACTGGAGCTGTGTGTGTGGCACTCGAAGCAGTGTGGCAGCACCAGCTTCACGGAAAATGAAAATTTACTGAAAATGACGGGTAGCATCAGGTCAGATTAATGTCTGCATTATGCACGCTCCACATGGGAAAGAAAACCAGTCCGTCTCCAGTAATTCAAATTCAGGGTCAAATTGTTTTGAAAATTGACTTTTTGCTGGAGGACTCTAGCATCAGTCATTTTGAAAAAAAACCAGCATGCTTTTAGCTTTTCTGCATCTACCTCCGAAAAGGGGCGGCGATGGGCAGGACTAATGACACAAGAAGCTACACATATCAGACAAATCAGACCGATCAGAATGTTCTGGGGCATTTTGACAGTGAGTTTTTATTCATCTCTTCCTCTCCTATCTTGGTTAATTGCATAATCAATACAAATACATTTTCCTCATCAAAACATATTCCAAACCCGTGGAACCAACTGCTGCAGGAGGTCATTGAGTCAGATACTGTGGTAGTTAGATTTAAAAAAAAGGCTGAATACATTTTATGTCCAAACAACATCTGTACAGTCATCCAAGCTAAGATAATGGTGATGAAATTTCATGCTTGAGCGTGTAAAATGATTGCTACATCACTCAGAAAGGATTTTTTTTCTTCCCAGGTAGAGGATTACGCAATTGAGAAGAAGCACGTTAAAGAGGTTTCTGAGCTTGTTTTTTTTTTTTTTTTACCTTTCTCCAAAGAGTGAAAGATCAGCTCATGGACCTCACAGAATAATAACTTAGCCCTCTACTTCTTCTCTTTTTAAATATAACGAAGCTCTTTAATGAGATGTTTCATTTCAGGGCCTCCAAGTTTCTTTCATTCTCTCCACGCTAACCAATCTCACATGCAGGTGAAATAACTGAAGCAAATCTTAGCAGCTGCCAAGGTTACTAATTCCCCCTCCTGACCCCAACAGGTGAGAGATGGTGAGTTTTCATACAATTGTGGAGAGGCCTCTGCCTGTTACTGGGTGTAACAGCTGGCTGCATTTCTCATGCAACTTGCATTTACTGTACATCTGGCTTCGTTTAATTAGAAAACAAACCAACCAACCAAACAAAAAATTATCTTCCTTCAATAATCAGAAATCTAATGATCATTTTTACCATTCTTTCCTGTTTTCATCAGCTCAGTTGCATTTCCAGAACTTAATCAAGGAATGAATTATGCAGGGACAGAACATATATCTAGCTAAACATTTCTGTGATACCTTGTAGTAGATTTAATTCACTAGGAGTATGTAGGGGAGGAAACCATGGGGCAGATCAACAGCTGAAACACTTAAAACCTCATTACCACATATCCCCACTTCACCCTGAGAGCCCCCAGCCTGTCCATTATTGTCCTGTCTCTACTTTCTGGGGGACTTTGAAAAGAAAAAGTTCAAAGAGCAAGACTTTCATGCTCCCCTTTCCATGTAAAACACTTTCAACTCCTGATTTCAAAGTGCCACTCGCTTGCTGTTCAAAGGCCTGTGGACACGTAGGGGGTGAGATAGGAGTAAAAGGTTGCACTACAAAGCCTGCTGCATTCAGAGCAATACCCAGCTCGGAGATACAAATGGTAATATAAACTCAAGTACCTATCAATAAAACTGCCAATATAGAAAAGGAGGGTTAGAAAAATTCTAATGGCCTTTTCCTGCCCCCTCTCCCACACTGGTATTGTGTTGTTATTGGTTTGGATAAAAGCCTAATTGATATTTTGAAGTGCTGCTTTTCCCTCTGTTGCCGTTATGACCAGGGGACTGTGGAAGTAGCAGAGCAACCCAAACCCCAAATAAGTTAGCTAAGAATACCTAAAGAAGTTCCTACCAACATCTGAAAAACCTGCCTTGCTCTCGTTGAGTATTCATCTACCTCCCCTTCTCTCTCTGTATCCTTTTCATCTGCCTGCCCACAAGATTTGGAACACCATTAATTGGTCCTCAGGGAGGCTGACAGGCCTGCGCTTTTATGACTCGATTCTTTGTATTGTACACATGTGGGCATCTCTCAGGAGATAAACAAAGGGAAAACGTGCTGAAAAGGGGGGCAGAATTTGTCTAAGACTAAACGCAGAACAAACCACCCCCTCAATTTTCTGCTAATATCCTAAATTGCTCAAATAAATCCACCCCCCTCCCCATCTTCCCTCGTCCCCACATCCTGCTTCTCTTAATCTGCTTTTCCTGACCGCTACAGGCTCATCTTCTGAGGAATTCCACCTCCCATTTGAAATCAAACACTCTTAATTCTTTTTTTACACACACACATCCACCCCTTCTCCCTTCCCCTTGCCAACAAAAGAGTGAGGTGGTCTTATGGGAAGATAAAAAGAATAGTTGATCATAAGAACTAACCTGGAGCCAACACCTTGGTCTTTCGTCCCTTCAGCAGTTTCTAAACCCTAAGCACCTGCTGCTAATTCTCATGGCTTCCAGCCTTGGTCTTGGATTGGCTGAGAGTGAGATAGTTTTTTGGCACAGCTTTCACTGCTCAGGAAAAATAAGCCTAACACACTCAGAGACACACTGCTGCACAAGCACCCACATGCACAGGAGCACACAGACACTTTAGCATCCGTACGGGCTTATGGAGAAAGTTATGTTTGTGGAGAAAGTTGCCTGTGATAGAAAGACATTGGATAGAAAGACAAGGATTTATCCTGCTCTCAGGTCTAAAAACCACTGTGAATTGATGAATCAGATTCACAACTGGGAGGCAGGTGCACAAGGGCTTTTCTGTGCACCTCAGCACATCCTGAAAGTCTGGCCCTTAGCGTCCATGCTTAGAAGCTAAAACAACATAGGCAGAGTGGGACTTGAGAATCAAAATCCAGAATTTTCATTCCATCTTCTTCCTCACCTTTCTCCTTCAGCTTGCTTATATCATGTGGTTAAGTAAGTCTACCAGACACAGAAGCGCATTTGAAACCCCTGACAGAAGAGGAGATTGAAACTCCATCTTTCATGGTTGGGAGGAGTGCTCTGACTTCCAAACCTCTGTTTAAAATGTAGCACCTTCTTGTACAATCTAATTGTCGAAGATGGAAGTGATTGCTTTGAAGGAAAGGACCTGGGTAACCACAATGCTGAGTATTGCCAGGAAAGGCGTCTAAGGGAAAAGTAGTGGAATTTAGCACACTCTTATTCTGAGCTTTCTTCTATGTTACAATATGGAGCTCCTTGCTCAACATGCCAATTTTTGTGAATGACGCTCCAAGGCAATTAACCTTTTTTTTCATGCAAGAACTAGGGATATGCTGTGAATGCATTTGGGGGGTTGGACCCTTAATTTGAGGTTGATTGTAATGTATTGCATTGTGATGACGTAAATCAATTGTTGATGATAAGAGTTCAGCTCCTAGGTCTTGTGGGACTTTTTGAAGATCTTAGCTATATGAGGGACTTGGCTATACCTGTGACTCAGTTTCAAGATCTGAAAAATAATAAAGCTTTTTTCAGAATCAAGCAATGTTTTCAAATTCTTAAGGAAAAAGAAAAAAATCCCATTCACAGCTTGCTTAAAAAAAAAATCCACTAAAAATGTTTTTATTCTTAACCTTTGAATATATCCTCAGCATCAGGATACTATGGCTTGTTTTACATTGTTTCAAGAGGAACATGGCACAGGGTAATTTAAAAAAATCTCTTTATTTTCTCCTAGAAGATAGCCTGTGAAAGCAAATTTCTGCAGGGAAACTAGAGAAAAAGCCACAGTGAACATTTTACATATGTCAGTTCTTGTTCTTCCAACCTTTCACTGAAGCACAGCAATTTCTAGCTGGCTTTCATACCATACTCAGCAGCAGGACTTTCAGTGTGGGTTGTAAAACCTGCTTAAGAGCCTGTGTAATTTACCTCATGTTGATTACCCTGTGTGGAACAGCTAATGGTACACGAGTTAATTAATCTATAGCTGCCTTGCCTGTCTGTGCTAATATAGTTGTAGTGGCTATATCTTTGAAAATCTTGAGATACAGTTTTTTTTAATCGTTGCTAGTCACTTCGAGCACCTGGCAGAGATAGGTATTTAAATGACAGGCTGAGGTCTGATTCGATCCTAGGGTCTAAAGACATCTGTAATAGGAAAACTTCCTCGGAGAGGACTATGGTCCTGCAGAGCAGGACCTTGCTCTCAGCCTGAGAAGACCCTGCAGCCAGGCAGGGCAGATCTCAGTATGGGAGGAGGAGAGATAAGAGAAGCAGCAAGGTGCAAGATTTTGCTTCTGTGTTGTTCTCACCACACTGGCTTGAAAACTGAAAGGTAGCGTGAAAAAACCCCGTGTGTTAATACAGTTATAGGAAATGCTGTCACTACTAATTTTCTCTCGTATCCCTGGAAATGAGCTAACCAACCACTCCTAAGCAAGTCTTCTATAAAACAAAAGTCACAATTGAAATCTACTTATCCCTGACAGCATCCCAGCTACATAGAATGATATAAACACAGTCCAGCCACTGCCAACTGTGAACCACCACCTTGAGGAGCAAAGCACGACCATTCCAATGGTCACGAATTGCTGGAATTATTTGCAAATCCAGACCTCCCTGTAGCACCCATGAGAAGTGTGCACTGAAGTGGCAGTGGGGAGGAGAGGGGAGAGGAGCTCAGCCTAGCTGTGGCTGATGCACGAGACCTGCCCAAGACCTAGCTCACCTTCCTCTTGAGAGCAACCAGTGCTAGAACCAGACTGGGAATACCAAATGCATTTTTCAGCACATGGCAGGAGGGATGGCTCCTAATGCCACCCAACACTTCTCTGCAGCTCAAGAATCCTTTTGGTTTTGTTGTTTGTTTTTTTTTTGTTTGTTTTGTTTTGGGTTTTGTTTTGTTAGGGTTTTTTTGTTTGGTTGGGGTTTTTTTTGTTTGCAAACTGTAGTTCAAGACAGAGCAACAGTGGCAGAGTTTAGGTTTGCATTCTCACTGTGTTTCTCGGCTGTGCCTCCATGGGCAGAAGAAAACCAGAGCCATATCCCTTTATCCATGACAAAGAAATCATTTATATACAGGGTTTTTTGGAGCTGTCTTCCAGCCTTTCTGGTCCCCAAAATCAGTGTCTGGAGCTTGACCTTCAGAAACCGCGTGCTACTTCACATGAACGCAGGGCAGGTGGCATACCTTTTCCATGTAACGCTTAAGAATACACGGTTGCATTAAAATAGTCACTTTTCAACCCCAGCTGAGAATGCCCCTTTGGGGATTCTCAGCCTATGGATAGTTACATTGAAAAATCAATTCTTTTGACATTCAGAGGTTTCTTTCAGAGCGGTTTATTTGCTCTCCAAACCGTTTTAAGCCTCTGTGGCACCTTCTTACTCACCGTAACTGCTGTGCTCGGTATCTGGCCCATAAGCATTATTTGATTTCAATAGCCTGTATATTGTGTCACCTTTTGAAATGAATATAAACTTGCTTCAGCAGTCTCCTTGTTTGTGGCGGTGGTTAAACCTCTTGTAGAAATGTGGGTGGTGACGGGGGTTTGTAGGGCGTTAGGGATTCACGATCCCCATCTTCCCCGGCATCCCCCCTCCCGCACTGCAGCTGTGGAAGGCTGCTCTCCCTGAGCCATCAGGTACATACTGAAGGCACTTTCTTCAACAGTGAGGATGGAAGAGGTACACAGCTCAGTTAGCAGGTCCATTTCTGCTGGAATACGCAGGGTATGTTGTCTAAGGGAAAACTAAAGCACGTTCATTTCAAGAAAGCTTGTTGAATAGGAGCAGTTGTGGAATGTCACTCAGAAGAAAAAATACAGGCCAAGGGTTTACTTGCAAGATGTCATCTCATCCTGATAGGCCATAGAAAATACACTGGATTACCCCTTTAGGGAAAGCTCCTTGAGCTGAAGTGGTAGTAGCTTAATTTGAAAGGAAAATAATCTCTGATAACAACTCTATTCTGCAGATGTTACAGTAATGGCATCGCATGGCTGCAAGTTTCTCCAATTCTGATAGGGGCCAAATGAATCTGTTCTTTTAGTTCAGTTAAATATTTTCTACCAAACTTATTTTTTCTTCTCTCTCTTTTTTTTTTTTTTTTCAGGAGAAGCTTCCAGCTGGTGAAATCTTTCAGTTTTTTAAAAAGCAAACAAGCAAACACACAAGAAAAGAAAATAAATTAAAAGAAAAGAAAATATTTATACCTAATTTTGTTTCCTGAAAATTAAAAAAAAAAAGCGCACTATAGGTATCAATCTGGAATATGAAGTTATACTAAAAAAAAAATAATTTTATGAAGTAGAAGTTTATTTCAAAAACAAATGAGATTTTTTCAACATGTTTAGTGTTGAAAATTCTCCTTGAATAACTGGGATTTCAATTTACTCTGCAGAAGAAGCCATCCTTCCATGGACCCACACTCCCACTTTAAACTCTAATGTTCTTTTCACCTGCAGATTTTCAAGGCCTCTTGTCTGTAACACCAAAAATATGGGTAGTTTTTCTAGAACGAATGCTAAATTGCTACAGGGCTCTGAAATTGGTCAGTTATAGATACCAAGAAATAATGAATCAGATAGTGGCTATCTAGAGACACACTGGACAGACTATTTTTTCTTTCAAGTGGAGTACCACCAGTAAGAAAAAAAATTAAACACCTGTTTTGGAAGATATGTTTTGTATGGTAACTGATATAGTTACTGCTTTTTTTTTTTTTTTGCCAAACTGGCCTAATTATTACAAATAATAGATCAGTATCCATAGAACAATAAACTATTTAAACATTTTTCTAGTTTATTTTTAAATGTCTTACTGTGACCTTCTTACCTATTGACCTCGCTACCCTACATTTTGCCTGAAGTCTCTTTAAGAGGTGGAGGTTACATCAGCAATTTCACCTACTCTGAAATCACCTCATTCTGCCCTGATTTATACCCCATGAAATCCAATTGCCCTCAGGGGGTGTTCCACACAGTGTGAGGCTGGGCAGGGTTTGATCCAGAATGTTAAATACTGGAGCATCAAAGTTATAGGTTTATTGCAATTATTATTGGTCCCCATTGGTTATTTACTTATGCTGTATCTCAGCTACAGTTAAATTCTATGCTACAAGGTACGTGGGGAGAAATAAAAGTACAAATAGCAAGTGAGTGGATTGATTTGGAATGGGCTTGAACCTATTTTTATGCCCCAGGACACTACAGAAATGGAAGGATTTTCAAGACTCCCCACGAAGTGACTTAAGATTTGAGTTGCTGATAAATAAGCTTTCTCACTCTCAGAGGCTGGAGTCAGTGCTGCGACCTCCACAGCTCTCCCCACTGATGAAGGTCTTCAGAGCGACAGGTACTTCTTCTGTCATTTGGGCACCTTCACCAAATCAACACCAATATTTTGATTCTTTCAGCATCCCTGGTAATGTGTTTCTGAAGTCTAAGGGGCAAATCTTGGACACATTTCAGTTAATTGTGTCAGGAGAGGGACTCCATCCTAAATTAGCAAACTTTTGACCCAAGATTTTTGCATGTAATCCCAAATTTAATAATCTGGTATTATATAAAACCGGCCTTTCATTAGAGATTCCCCCACTTGTGCTCCAGAAGTTAAGATAAAATTGCGAAACTAAAATCTTACCTTATTATGTACTATTTCCATCCTTAGAAATTTTTTGGATTTCATGGAGTATAAATTCTTCTTTTTAAATTTTGTTATTAAATAATTAAAGCTAAGAAGTACTCCAAATTAAACCTCTGTTTTATGTATGAAAAATCAGCTTTTTGAGTAGTTGAAAAAGGAAACACATTTTACAATCAGTTTTATAGCAATGAGTTTTCAGGGAAGGAAGTTTCTAATTAATTGAGTTTGAGAAGGTCCCAGTTATACCACTTTATGCATGGTTTCTCAGTTTGGCCCACACTATCTTGAATTTATGATTACAAAATCTGAATTTCTAATTTAGCAGTCAGATTTACTTGTCATAATAAACAGCAAACAGAATGGCGTGGAAAATATTTGTCTTGATAGCTATTACCAACCAACTTCTCAAGACTCTTTTACTGGTCGACAAAATAGTCTTCTTTTTTATTGCGCCCACTAATCAGAATCTAGTCTGGCTCACAACAGTCAGCTGCCACTGTAACAAGTTACGAGAAAATTATAATGCTTCCTAAGCATTTCCACAGAAACAAATTTCATGTGTGTGTGGGTGGACAGTAGGAGTAGAATTACCTTGGGAAAACCACAATTATAAACAGCTGCAGCATGCATTAAATGTAATTATGATTGATTCCTATAAATAATTCTTTGTGTAAATTTCCACTTAAGCTGGATTTGCTGTTCGGGTGCAATGGACATTTCTGCATTAAGTGATTATCTCTTTCTATTATTATTAAAAATACAGATTCTTTTCACTTGGGAGAGGAGATGGGGAAAGAAGACTTATTGTACCAGCATGAAATGCTGAAAATCTGGACTCTTGCAATTAATGGTGTACCAAGCTGGACATGACAAAATTGTGCCTGAACTACAAAGAAAGATTAAAATGGAAAAGGGCATACCATCCAAAGTTGTGGTCAGCAAAATCTCATAATACTATTTCAACAAGATCATAAACATATAATGATAGATAGCATCTGATCAACCGCTATGGAGCAGCTGACTATATTAATAGGATTTGACATTTGTTCTGTTTAATGGAGAAGGTGCTGAGCATCTAGGTTTCTACTATGCTAATTGTTTGGTCATTTGTAAAAGAAATCAATACAATACAGCCGTCACAGGAGAAAATCTTGACTGAGTCTTTGCACTTCCCACAGCAAAAGTGCCGCTTTCATGACAGTGGCCATGGTCATTGATTCATTTGACTAATTCAACACTTCAAATTTCATTCATTCTCGTTTAAGGTTTTACGACTGTCTATTACACGAACATATAGCAAGGAAGGGAGAATATTTCCTTTGGAAGCTTTATGTACTACATTCCTGATCCCACTGAAATTAATTACAGCTGGCCATCTACTTCAGGGAGATAAAGCTAGAGCTGTGTACATCTATGTGCTCTCGGTTCTCATTGTTTGTGTGGGAGCAACAAAGGCTGCTCAGCGCTTTAAAAAAAGATCTTAAGTAGTATTACTACAGCTGCAACACTGACACGCTGCATATGACCCAAATTCCACCAAAACAGGAAGGTCTCACAGTCAGTCAGGCTCTAAATCACATTATAACCACTTCTCTTTTAAATATCACAGAAATCAATGGCATGTGTGAAAAGTTAGACAACTACTTAACTAAGATGATGATCCAAGGCTATCTTTCTGCTCCATGTATATCTCCTCATCAAGGTAGGTTTTAATTTAAACTTTCTGTCCAGCTGGGATATATTGTTATTTTTTTGAATGGAACATATGGATCCTGCAAAGCATATCAACATGTGTAAAACAAAATTGGAAGTACAAGAACCTGCTTTTCTCATAGATATATCTAAAAGTGTTCATGTATTAATCTTTTTCACTTCCTTGACAGCTTTCATCATGCTTTTGTTTCAGTGCACCTGCAAAACACTTTATTAGCTAACCAAGCATTCTCTGTATGCAATAGGGATGGGGTAACCACGCTATAGATTCCAGCTTAAAAATGTCACTCGTGTGGCTTGTCCAACCTCACAGGTAACGTCAAAGGCAGAGCTGAGTTCAGAGGTGTGCTCTGCCTGTACTTTAACATGGAGCAACATTTCCTTAAAAAAAGGCTGCCAAGAGTGCCTTCAAAGCAGCATTAAAATGCTGCACAGTTTTTTTTAGTATGAGATCTATGGATGTTTTTTCCATTTCCACCTCCTCCTCATGGCTGTGCGATTAGCTTAATTTAAAATAAAACCTTACTTTCTTTCCCCATATAATTTTGGTGGAACTACAAATGAGACATTTTGCACCTGACATGAGTTAGGTTATTTTTACAGACTTTTGTTGGAATTGTTGGTAGTTCAGAAGCTTTAAGCTCTGCATGGAAGAAAAAAAAAGCATTATTTGCTCCAAAGTTATAGTAAATTAACATGAAAAGCTCTGCTGCTGTTCAGGTTGCATTTAGCACATAACATACAGAAATGTTGTTAAGACTCCACAGAATACCAATGATTTTCTTGTATGCTTTTCAAACAGAAAAATAAAGCTAACACATGTTTAACCCCCTCAGGCTAATTTTTTAAGCCATGCCTCTAAAACTGCATCACAATATTTTGTGAATACAGTTTTGTACACTTGACCTTCATTGAGGTATAGAAACCAGGTGCAATACAACAGATAGAGACTCAGAAGCTCTGTTTATCCTTTTGACCATATAGACATTGCTTTATTATTCTTTTCCCTTGTGACTGGATTTGAAGAGATTTTTTTAAAACCTTCATCACCCTTTTAAAATAAATATGCAAAAAAACCCCTAAAAACAACCATCAGGGCTTGTATATTTTCCTGCAAAAAACATCCTTACATCAATCAAGCAAATATATATTAGCAAGAAGGAAACATATTAAGACTCATTTTCCTTTTTCCTGTGCCAGGTTGCTTTTGTACTATATATCAGAATGAAAGTAATTCACCTCTCAAAACAAAGTATTAAAGAACAAAATATGACTGTGATGCACTTCTGCAGAATACAGTCAAATTTCCATAAAATGTCTGCAGGGTTTTGCACATTAAAATTTCTCTTACTAAAAATGTTTATGGAAATAGGTCATTATGCACATTACTAATAGAGAGCAATTTGTTGCTTTTAAAGGAGCTTTTATACTAATAGTTGAGAATAAACACATTTATCAGGCATCCTAAATATAAACAATGTATATGCTGGCGAGTATGGAGCTCCTCACACATGCAGTAGACGTGGATTAAAGAAGTTGCACATTTGGACCCTGGTTCTGCTAGCATGCAACCTAGAGAAATTTTTGGACTGTTTTTATGATGTTGGTAGGAGATGAGTGGTGTCTCAGCTGCAGAAATGGGCTAATGGATTGAATGCAGTGCCTCAAGTCCTACCTGCTTCCACACAGGCTTGGCCAGAGCCAATAAGGCTCTCCCTGTGTTCAGTGAGAGTGAGAGCAAGGGGAGGGATGTCCAAGGAGACATCTTCTGTGCAGCCAGAGCTTCAGAGTCCGCTCCAGCAAGCCCAGCCCCTGAAAATCATCCTCAACCTGTGGAAAGTAGCCTTGTACAGTACAAGGCAGATTTTTGTATCAATGGTAGCAAATTGTGCTAGTATCGTACCAGAACTGTGTTTGAAACAATTTGTGTCCCATTATCAGCACTTAGAAATGATTAAAAAAATTATAACTCTTGTAATTTTAGTTGACTTCTGAGGAACAAAAAAGATATAGTCAGGTAATTACACTGTGTAGGGTATGATAGTATGGGATGCAACAAGATACCAGCTTAAAACTGCTAGACACACTGAGGAATATCTTACAATATATTTAGACAGAAGCCAGCACCAATTCTCTTAAAAATCCCACTTAAACAACAGATTATATTACCTAGAAAGTACAAATGAAATGAGCTGGTTTAGGAAGATATGTTGATTCCTGTGGTCCCTTGCTTGGTTGTCAGTAAAAGTGAAGAAAATGTAAAACATCTATCCAATTATTTCAGTTAATATACAAGCATTAGGCATTCAAATTCCTAATTAAGAGACAACATGCCCTGTCAGGCATCTGCATGGGCTATTGAACATTGCCTAGATTGTTTCATAATTATCCTGGCTTAATAGCTCTAAAAATGTAAGCAATGTGCATCCATTGAGGAAACGCACTGCTTATCACATGCGGAGGAATAGCACACAGAACATGCTCTGCCACCATGTATTTGTGCTGCAGATTTTTAGCGGAACATAGTTTAATTAACAGCGGGCAGCCTCGGCTTAGTAGCTGGCTTCTGTTGGCAAGAAGGAAATGTAACTCAAATATATCAAAATATATTTCTGCGACCAGATTTAAACATATAAAACTCAACTGCTGGAAGTGCTCCATTTCAGACTCGGGCACCAAAAAGAAGAGAGAGCACAGACAAAAATATATATCTGAACTGATTTCAGCATGCTATTTTTCAAGCCTCATTTGTCAAAATCCTCCATCTCTCAGCCCCTCCTCACCAAAATAAAAAAAAATTTCAGAATCCTCTAGGGCAGTCATGTTGTCAAGGAAACAGATTTTTGCCATCCTCTATGATTTGGATTGTCAGTAAATTTGCTACAATTTCCTCATTTTCAAGCCTGATGCCTATGTTGGAGAGCTGACCAACGTTGCCTTGAATGCTGCAGCCATAGCATCAAGTTGTCCATTCTTTCAAACTCTCTGTCAAGGCTGGGCAAATCACGAATGCACTCTCTGATGAAAAGTCAGCAAGGGACACAATGAAATATTTTAGCTGTTTGAAGTGGATTTCTTCTGCCCTTTAACCAATAGGGTTTGTTTTGGAAAAATAATACTGGACTTCATGTCCTTTTTTCTCTTCTTTTTCTCTTTGCTTTTAATGGAATAAAATGGAGAAAACGAAAACAAAGGAAAGGCCATTTAAAAAAGACAGTGGAAACACAAAGAGATTTTTAGAATAACTGAAAATCTGTAAACAAAATATATATTTTCAGCAATGTTGATTTTTTAGATAAAACACTAACTCTAAATTAAAAATTTAACTGCCTCTGGTCAACTTTATTGTTAAGACAACTATACATGTGTATTGTATGGGATGCTGCTTCTTCAAATCTGTTAGCTTCCACTGGACAAAGCTATAATATATAAATTTGGCAGGGTTGGGAAGTTTTATGCAACAGAATGAGTGAGCTACCCTTTAACATTTCTCTTCAGACTGCTAGGAAGAGTTGAAGTGCTTCTCTGGTGTCCTTGTATCATATAAATAAATAACATGAATAAATATATCTTCTTACCTAGGATAGATCCAGCAGAGTTGAATTGATTCAACTGATTTTAGATGGAGTTTTTTTTCTTTCTTTCTTTCTTATCTCATGGTAGGCATAATTGTCATAGATTTTAATTATGAACTTCCATCTCTTCAAAGAGTTTTACTATAGCATCTCATGTGTGTTTTGTTAGCACTTGGTGTGTTAATTTTTCTTCTCTGTTCTACTTAACAGGAAAAAATATGGTTTTAAAAAATTTTGCTCTTTCCTGTCCCTAGAATTCTGTAGGCCATATCAGAATATAGGAGGCCTCAGCTGTGTATTTACTAGTCTGGAATTTGGCACCATAATGTGTATTAAATATGCACATTTTTTTCTTCACTAAATATGTAAACTTTTATTAATTAAATAGGAAAGTAATTATCCATCTGCAGGTGCCAAAAGAATGTCAGTCGAAATTATATAATTGATAACATATATTTTGGCTGAATTGTTCTTGTCAAAAGATACCAGTTTTTTTTCAAAATCATAATTATCTATATAATATTATTTAATATTTTAATGAAATGCAACAATGAACTTTAAGCAAATTTAAATGATCTATTTAAAACTATTTTGAGATCTCAAATCCTTTTTCTTTACTTTCCCCTTCTGGTACAAAATTTTAAACTACAACTTTCCTTTCTTGGTTCAAATCAGAAAAAATAAAGAAAAAAAGAAGTCAGTTTTTAACAAAACTGAAATTCTTGCTCCTTATGAGATTACAAGATAATTAACGCACTTAACAGTACAGGTGTTTACAATATTAGGCATTGCCTCTGTGGACAGAGATAACTTTGTAGATTAAGCTCCATAATGAGACACACTTTTAAGAATATTCCAATGAGTTAGGAAGGTTTGTGAATCTCTTGACTTTGAAAATCCCACCCAGGCTGTGTAAATGATTTAAAGTAAATTGGAATAAACCTATGTATTTTTAATTTTTCTTCTCTGCAAAATAGTATTAGTGGGAACTCTACAACGTTTTGGATCCCTCTACCTTCTGCACTATGAGGAGACTGCAGGTCTTACATGGAGGGATGAGACAATATGCTAGATATTACAGACCTGGGCTTGCTTCAAGGAAGTCTCAGGACCTTCACCGTTTGAGCTGCAAGAAAAGTAGACTGCACCATAATTGCTCATTAGTACTGAGGACAGTGTTAATTATTCCCATGGTAAAAATCTGGTGGTACTCTGAAGCCTTCTTTTTTGCCATTTTTTTCTTTTCAGGTTTGTGGTGGAGAGGCTGCCTCTCATCCCTTGGAACTGCTAGATGATGCCAGTGATGCCTGGTTGAAAGCTTTGCACAGTATTTGTCCATGGGCCTGTATGAGGGAGGAGGGGAGGTAAAATTGGGAACAGTGTGCAGCACACAACCTTTTGGATGTATACCTTTGGCTGCAGAAGTAACTCTAAACCCAAAGGGCAAAGACAGCCGAGGTGCCCAGTCTTTGCTGTTGTGTACATGACAGGTCTGCACATTTACTCCCTGTCCAAACACATACATTTAGTTTGGATTGTTTTTTGCAAGTCACTACATTGTTTGCCTTCTCAGGCCCCAACCTCTGAAAAACCCTTTTCTTCTGGATTGCCAAAGCATACATTCTCAGAATCACTCAGAGGAACCGGCTCCCAAGATATAGCTAGAAACAGCTGTTCCCTGCAGCTGGAAAATTTTTCAGTGCCAGTTCAGATCTTGATCTAGTGAAGTACTGATGTTGATGAATAGCCAGTTGATTTCCATAGGTAATTTTACGTGTTTGGTTGCCTTTCTGCGTTGGCTCCTATAGTAAATATCACAGTAGCAGTCTCTTATTGTAGGTAGATACAGGCTTGTGTCCTTCAAAGACTTATACATATAAGTAATACAACTTAGTGGGGTCCATAGTTTCAAGGTTGTTGGCTGTACCTATGATATGGGATTCATCAAATTTGGCTAAGCATTTCTTTCTATGACTTTCTTTCAGGCTGATCCTTTTTTTTCTTTTTTTTTTCTTTTTTTTTTTTTTTCCCCTCTGAAAGAGATTATTTACAAATAAAAAAGCAGGAAATACATATGGTGCATGGGTAACTTTGAAATGACAGTTAAGAACATTACTTAAATTAATGTCCACTGAGAGCAGCTACATTTATTTTAAAAGTGAAGAATTGTGGGAACATGTGAGCACTAGGTTTTCAGCCCATTGTCTGTTCCCTCAGCCAAAATATGTACTATCAGGCAAACAGAGAGAAAGTTTTGGTGGTTGTTTTTTGTTGTTGTTTTATTAGATCAAGTCTTACTTGCTCAGGAAGTTGCAGTCATATAAACATCCCATGGGAAGCTCAAAACTTTTCCAAAATCAAGAAGAAGGGAACAGTAAAATAGTTATTAACAGGCAAGGGAATTCATTATATATTGTATTAAAGAAGTTTGTAAACTAGGTTCCATTAAAAGAATGTTTACCTGCACTTCTGTTTGGAAATGCAGAGTCTATCTTCTTAAGGATTCACATTTACTGACTCATTGTTTATGAAATTAAAGTGAGGGGCTACAAATCTTTAATCTTATCACTCATTTCTGTCTGGTATCTAATGGTTCTGTTTGTTGCACACACTGGGACTCAGCACACACACTAATACATATACTAAATTTAAGCCCATGCTTAAAATGCTTTGTTATTCAGCCTTATGTGAGCAGAAGGGTGATGGAAAGTAGGGTAAGAATGAGAAAAAGAGGTATAATTCACCATCTTCCCAAATACTCCACCGTACAAGTCTTTCTGCCTTTGTACTCTACCTGAAAAACATGGTTGACAATGTAATTTTCTTCCTCCTGCATTTAGTCTCTCTAGTATAAATATTAAACTTTACTGTCAGAACTATAAATTCGTACACATTAGAACAAGGGGTCAGGCCAAAGTTAGTTGTTCTCTGCTACAGTAAAGAAAAATAATAAGTGGATAGTTATTTTCATATGATTAGTCTCATTCTAATCTCCTCTGGTATATAACTCCAAGTCAATTGGATACTTATTATACCTTTAAGATAAGACCCACCTTCCCCAACCAGACAGTTCAATGTCTTTCTTGGGCACTCATTATCCGTTGTTTTGATTATTGCATTTTTGTTTCCTTAGCAAACATAGTCATACCTATGCAGGGAGCTGCTGCAGAGAGCACTCTGCCAATTTCCTGGTCTGTCCATAAGGTATGCATCTTCACTGTCAAGTATTTCATAGATAACCTCTCCTTACCTGTAGTCTTTTGATGAATACTCAATTAATAACTCCCCAGCTCTGTAAGACTTGAATTTTCAACAAGTTGGTTTTAGAAAAGGACCTCTGACTTTCTTCTCGAAGCTGGTTCTTGCCCTCAGGAGAAATCATCTGAAAACATCCACAGAGTTACCTCAGTGTCTTCTTTAAAACTCCAAATTGCCACAATCCCTATGAAAAACTCTATAGTACACTGCTGATGTAGTGAGGCTGTCACCCAGTCATAACCCTGGTGGTAGCTTGCTTTCTCCCATTAAGCAGTTCCCATCTATTATCTTTCATACTGTAACTACTTGGAGGCAAAAATCACTTTTTATGTAATATAAGTGGGCTCTTCCATGATTTCAGTACATGGTGTTGTTATCATCATCATCATAATAATTGAAAGAAGTCCCAAGAAGTCCCAAACCCAATTATTTAAAATAAATTTTAAAATAAATATTTATATATTATGCAAAAATAACATCAAACCACGTAATAATATAATTTTATATAATATATTTATGTGTGTTTAAATATGGATGTGCATATATTTTACATTTATATAAAAATAGAAATAAATTAAATAGTGATAAAGACTGAAATGATGCAAGAAGAGGCCAAACCACCAGTTCCTATAAATGTAATCTCAGAAGTAACAAACTTATAAACAGAGGCATGCCACTAATAGACCTCCCACTGTGCAAATACCGTGTCAGACCCTGGACATGAAACTATGAGAACTTACCATCCCCATAAATCTCTTTCTACTGTACTATAATCCTGTGTAGCTGTGAACCTCTGCCTTATTTTATTCAACTGAAAAACAGAATTAGTACATCATTGATTATTTTCTGAAAATATTTGAAGACAAGGAGGTCAACCTTGTGTGTTTAAGTGCGTCCTGGTTTCAGCTGGTAGAGTTAATTTTCCTTCTAGTGATCGCTGCGAAAGGAATATCAATAATACCTTTTGTTTTCAGTTGTTGCTAAGTGACGTTTACAATATTCAAGGACTTTTTTCAGCTTCCTATAGAAGCACAGATAGAGGGATGGAATGGCCAATGGAATATTCCATACCATAGATATCATGCTCAGTATATAAATGGGGGTTGGCCGGGAAGTGGGAATCTGCTATCATTGCGTGGGACAGGGCTAAATCACTGGGCAGTGAGAGGGACCTGTGTCATTATTATTATTGTTATTTTTCCTTTTCTGTTATTGTTTTATTAAACTCTTTTTATCTCAGCCCATGAGGGTTTTTTTCTCACTTTCCCCTCTTTTTTTTTTTTTCCTCTCTTCCTCCCAACCCTTGTTACGGGGATAAAGCGGGAAGTGGGCAAGTGGCTGCATGGTTCTAATTGCAGGCTGGGGTTAAACAATGACAATTTTTTTACTGCTGTTGAAATGTTCTTAGCTGAAAAACAACCCTATCTTTTTTCTTAGTCTCAAAAAAATGTGAATAAATCATACTTTTAGTGTCCGTGATTTGCAAACAGCAGATAAAAAGGATGGTCAGCACTTCTAATGGCTTAAGTTAGATATGTTCTATGTAATATGAGACAGGTGGGCCAAAGTACCAGTGTCTGCCCAATAAAGCTGTTGTTAATCTCTGACTGAAACACAGTTGGTAGCAGAAGAGAATTACTTATAAGTTTTCTTATTTGACAAATGAGACATCTCAGAGTACCTTGAATAACTTTTAGATTAAAAAAAATAATATCGTTATTTATTTTTATTATAGCAGGAGACTTTGGGCTCCTCATAGTCAAGTTTCCAGTGAGACCCTGGCGCAACTACATCTCTTATGCTCCCCCAGAGTTATGACTCACTTTAGGCCCGTGGCAAAAATTGGTCTGAGAGAAGTTCACATAGAATTATGGAAAATCCTCCAAGGAACTTGGCCTTTGGAAAAAAGTGGAAGGCTGAACAGCTACTCCCTTGAGTACTTGCAGATAAATGCTGTTTAATGATTTATTGAACAATTTAAAAATAAAACAATTTATTTCAGCGAAACAAAAGCACTTCTGTACTTGTTATTCCAGATGTACGTAGTCCAGCAGATTTTTCCTGACTGTAGGTATTGGGGGACTGAGATGTAACACCACACAGGTAGGACTGGCAGACATAGGACTGTCCAGTCCTCTGATACAACTTCCACCTTCTGTATTTAGAGGTCTTGATCTGTCCTCCGTTACAGCACGTATGAACGAGGCAGAGGAAAGATGTGCTTATCTCAAGTTCCTCTCTGTGAAAGGGGCCTGCAGTTAATGCTTAGACAGAGATCAGAGCAAAGCAGGTGCAGAGTGACGTTTTTCCTCCCAAAGTAAAAAAACTGCAATGCAGTTATAACTCTAAATCAGAGACTGTTTCCTTGTGGCTCTATAATAGTTTCAGTTGAACTTCTCTTTCATCGGTGTCTCATACTTTATTTTGAAGTCATTTACATTTTTGAATGCTGTATCATCATGGGGCCAAAAAAACCCCCAAACAGTATAGCTAGGATTTGTATGTAGTTACATCCTTCAGTGTTAAATCTCTTTGTTGACCACACATATAAAAGTCCACTGGAAATATGTATCTTTTAGGCCATGCAGGTATGATTAACTTATTTTGCAAAGCAAGAATAGACTGGGGAAGGGGCAACACAAGCAAAAATGCTTGCTGTATTACTAATGGGATCCCATAAAATAAACATTTGCGTAAAAGCTCTTTTCTGTTTTTAAGGAAAGCTTCAGATGGAGAATCCTATTTGCATAAGCAAAGAGAGGCATTCAAAGAGGTCAGTTATGAGAATGAAAGAAGGTTTTAGCACTCCGACAAAGGAAGATGACATCATGTAGAGTAGCAAATAAGTTTGCAAAAGAAATGCTATGACTCTCTCTCAGCCTTCAAACCATTCCTAGTGTGGTTGCAGAATTGTCAGCAGTGCAAATGACAAGTATAGTGTCTAGTAACGAAGAACAGAATATCAAACCTTATATTTTTTGAAGGGAACATCCCTTAAAGCGTGTCTCTTGTACAGCTTGCTGTTCACTTGTATACCAGTGCAAGGTAGACCACACAACGGAGACAACCTGTGGAAGGCACGCAAGGTAAATCCAGGGTGCCTGTGAGTTTTTTGGAATTCACAGGGGTCTTAGTGAGACTTCTGAAGCCCTGACATTGGTATGCAGCCCCCGGCCCTGGCGACTCCGTAATCCGCAAGATGCTCATTGTCTTTTCCCTACCCTGCTGTGAACCCCAGCATTTCTGTGGGGATCTGTCAACTCAGTTGTCTTCACCAGAGCTGGAGGCAGGCTCAAGCCCAGCTCTGGATGGCTGCTGTGGCCTGTGACTGCCCAGACGTGGCGCTGGGCCAGCCCCAAATAAAACATGAACCTCGGGTGGGTGGAAACCGCTCTTAATTCCAAGCCCAAGATGCTCCAGGGGAGTTTGAAATTAAGCAAAACACATCTGCCCATCCCTCATTATCGTTGCTGCTATTGTTGTTATAACCTTTCATTACACGAATCCCCATTTTTGTTCCACATTGTGAGTATGCGAGGAGCTGGAAATAGTCATTAAAATGCGATAATGGTTTAAAATTCTAGCGCATTAACACTGACATTTTGACTTCTAAACAATCTCAGGTAATGAAGGTCAATACAAGCAAGCAGTCTGTCTACGGCCCTTCGTTAGAGGCTTTCTGTGCTTGGACTTCACAGCAGGGGACTGTCAGGCAGAGTGTTTTCCTCTGTGCGGCTTCTCTCCGAGTGCTGGCTGCAGCTGGCTTCAGCATATGGTAGAATATGAAGATATTTTCTGGGGTCCACTGCCTCAATCACTGTTTAATGATTAATTACTGCAGGCTGGTGTCAGGGTGAGACATTCAAGGCTCCAGGCAAAAGTCTTAACTATAGAAAATGACAGCAGGCGGGATTTTGCCAAAAAGAATAACTTTGCACTGCTAGTTCTAATGATTTGCACTGCCTTTTGATCCATTTGTAAACAGCAAGATGGTAAAAGACCAGAACTATCAGGCAATAAATGCTAACAATAACAAGAAATTGTTCCCAGAGAGAGTCTTAGGATGTTTGGTCATGTTGAGAAAATGCTATAAGTAGATTTCTTGGAACAAAGTGGGGACTTCTGGGCTATCTTCCTTTAGACCATCTCCAAGCAGGAATGAACTCAGCCTCCAACTACCAGGATGAGGAAAACAAAACACTCAGAGATGGGGAGGTTGAGGCCCACAGGGTCTGCCAGGCTGAGGGACTGAATCTGGAAGTCCCAGCTCCATCGTGGCTGATGGCCTGGTGGTTTACAGGGGAGCTCCTAGAGGGCACACAGTCCCTCAGGAGGCACAGGGGTGCAGCATCCCTACTAGCACTGTCATCTGGGGCTATGTTAAGAGACCTGGGATGTAGTCCTGTGGTCTACAGGGACATTAGGGGAGATAGAAAACCAACTTATTCTGTGGTTCTGCACTGCACACAGCTCTGTTCGAGGAGAAACTGAAGCCCCTTGAGCCTTAACCTCGTGATCATCCACCCTCCCCAGTTACATCCACCCTCCCCTTCAGTTACATCAGCCTCAAACTGACGTAATGTGGACATAAGAGATCAAAGCTGTTTAAAGGCTTTTGTTCAGTTTTTAGTAATGCATCTTAAAAACTATTAATTTGCTCGCATTACTGTGTGTACAAAACTATCCATAAGACACAATTATCTCCCACCTACAAAGATAAGAATTGTATGTGTGCCTTAAAAAAGCCTAGGTTAATTTTCTTCAGATTGCCCTTCATCAGAAATACAAAATGAGTGCAAATGATACAATTCACATTTAGTATCATGTTACAAACGCTTTGTGCTTGTGCCAGTGACTCTACGGAGCAACAGAGAATTGGATCTTTCATCTGAAGTGCCTTTGTCTTTGATAAAAATATGAAAAACACTTACTTTGAAGATGAAGAGCATCTAGCTTGGGATTCCATCTTTCTTGTGCAGTTCCATTACTGAAGCCAAAACCTCACCATCTTCTTTCAAGTGAATGGAGAGCTGGTTAGCACTGGAAAAACTTTTGGTGATTTGGTGAAAAAGTTTTTCTCTCCTGGGGAAAAACAATATCCAGTATTGTTGGCTGTTGTAAACGAAAAAAAAAATCGTATGTTTTTGGAAAAGAGAAGAAAAAAATATCACTTTAATTTCTTCTGAAGATGTATTAAATAACTTCTAACAAAGTAAAAAAGTAAATCCTGTAAAGTGTACTTGTTATAGGAAAAGTTATTTTTTTTAGAAAACAAAACTGACTCACTTTACATGAATTTACAACCTTATAAAAGCATTTTGTTTCCATGATTTGAATAAATTTTTCACAGCACATAAGCACAATTTTTTTTCCCCCTGTAGGTTGAATATTACAAAGTATAGAAAAGATTCAGCTGTCTACTAATAAAAAACTAATTTTATCTGCATACAATCTTTAATCCTTTTATTGTTATAGGAAGGGAATGATGCTAAGTGAGAAGCAGCAGAGAACTAATGGGCAAGTTACCCGGCTTGTACAAGTCCCAATAAAACGCAACATTATTTGTCAGTTTTTAATGTGGTGTTAACTGGTGATGGGTGAACAACAAAAGGTTGAGAGACTGAATAATCACCAGAAGCAGAGATGTTTACTTAAACTTTGTCTGAGTGTCTAAACACTTATAGAGTTGGGACTAATAGTGCAGCTGTCTGGGTAAAAAAGGGTGATGACATGAAATGCCACATTTTGGAAACAAGAATTTTGATTCTCTCATCTGGGCAAGAAATACTGTAAAAACAGCACTACTTCTCTCTTGTTTCTTCTAATTAAAAGCACTAGAGAATACATATGAATAAAGTTACTTAGCCTCTTAAAATCTCAAGAAAAGCCATGAACTTTTACCGAATTTTAAAAAGTTATTCTAAGCCAGTCTGCACACATCCAATTTTAACAAAGTAATGTGATTTCTTGATAAATTAAACAAATAAAGCTTATATTAATCAGATGGTTTTGTTTGTTTTTTTTTTTAATCACTACTAAAAATAAACTTGTTTTACAGGCTGAAAATTTCTGTCCAAAATAACTGTTGTCATCTTAAATACCTGAGGGAACAAATCTTAAGTGCAAATTCAAGGCTCATCTGACACAAAGGAACAACCTGTGGATCAGGGCATTCTGGAGCTGCAGATTGTGACCCATTAGAAGGGTATTTTAATGAAATATCTATGGGTTTGTTTCACTGAGAAACTTCAGAAGCTTTGATATCACACAGCACCATCACCCCTAGAATGAGTGGAGCCAAGAAGTTATCAACAACCCCAATTGACATGAGGTACCTTTACAGGACCTTTTGACCTACTAGATGGGCAGGACCTGCTCTCTAGATGGGCAGATTGCGTCCACCAGATAAGCTGGTCAGAGTGAGGCAAGCCACCTCAAAACCAAATGTCAAAGAGACAAGAAGGCATTTCCTTTAATAAAAAAGCTGTAGTACCATTAGTGTCTAAGGACAGGGTTAGATTTTTCAGGGGTGGGGTGGGTAAGGTAGCCTGTGGTGCCAAGGGCAACGCGCTGCTGTGAATTCATTCACAGGGTATTCACTTTGCCGGCAACCAACATGGACCTGCTGACTGTGGCAGTGACACGAGAATAAAACTTTATGTAAATAACTTTCAAGATGAGCGTATCATTATTAATGCAGACAGTTCTAAAAGGAAAAGCAAATGGTATTTGGCAGCAGGAGCTTTTAATGAGAATACCATTAAGGAATTTCAGTCACAGGCTAAAAAGTGATGCACAGCAAACCCAGCTAACTTTTTTGCATCTCTTTTCCTTACCATCCATTAAAAATGAAGAAGATATTTTAGGTGAAGTAAGTAGGTGTCCCCAAGTACTTGCAGCATGTCACAGATTTACCAGAAGGTTAGTATCAACTTCTGGCAACCTGTCACCATGGGTGGATGATTTCTTGGATAGCATCTCCACTCTTGTACTGTGAAACTGCAGAAGAAACAGGGAAGATGAATATGAAGTTAACATCCACCATAAAGAGGATGGAAGGAGTTTGCCTAGAAAGTACAGCCCAGATGGAGTGTTGGTACAGGACTGATAGGCCAGTGCATTCAGGCTTAGCGAGCTTGGTTTCAGATTGCAAAATATATAGGTTATCATTCTAGCCAGGAGCGAAATCTGTGTCCTTGCTATGTAACATTTGTAACTCCGCCTGCTACCACCTGGAAGTTCCTAATACATCAAAAGAAGGACACAAATCAAACCAGAGATGAACAATGAGTATACAAAAAGTATCCTAAACCGAAGTTGCTGTTATTTTGGGTTGGCAAATCTCATGATTAGCATCATCAGATGCTGTTCAGATTTATGTCAGGCCAGCCTTAAATCTTCAAGTAAGGGGATCTCAAACATCAATCATCCACATAAAGAAAAAAGATTAATGTGTTATTGCAATTGCATTCTTGCCGATGTCTTGCGTTTTAGTTCTTCCACTCCAGAAATCATCAAATATCATTTTAGATGACCTAGGAATGCTTCTTGTCACCTATCTACCATTTTATGAGTGCAGGACTCTCAGAGGTGTTATGCCACATCTACTAGCACTGTGACAATCTCCTAAATCCACTAGGTTGTCTGCTCGGTTTCCAGATGACTGCATATATTTAGAAAAAAAAAAAAAAAAGCCAAGAGCATGATTTTTCTGAGATTAAGACTCCCCAGTAGCCTACAAATGGTAGAAATTCTTAAAAGATTTAGGTGAACACTAGATTTTTGGATGCCAACCTACAAGAGGATATATGCAAGATCTCTGATCTTGTTTAGATGAGCTGGCATATTTATATCCCAAATTTTATGATGCTTGAGCTTTCAGAGTAGTGGTGTTATGATGAGTTAACACCACTGCTTAGATTGTTCACCAGCCAAATAGCAAAATTTCTTAATGTCATTTTATGGGACTTATAAGACATTAAACTAAATATGATTGCTGCTCCATAAAACAGAACAGTTCTCCATATACTGTATGTATGCAAATACAATATCCCATCTCAGCCTCCAGTGCCCATAGTAAGTTATCCTTAGAGTTTAGACTGAATAACTATTATTGGTTTACATGCTCCTATATCTTTGCATTTCACATTCCTAATAGGGAAGCTTTTGAAAAAATAAGAATTATGCCTTATGTGCCTGACCATACAGCTGAAAGTTTTTCTCTTTCTGCAAGAGAGGTGCATTTTTCCAACTGAAACACATTTTCAGAATGCAGAAGAGATGGATTTTCAAAACCAGGCAGATGGAATATTTAATGAATGGCAAAAGTTTCTTTAAAAAGCCAGTGTCACGAGGCCAAAAATTCACATAGATCAATGGGCAAACTAACCGAGGTATCTAAAAATCAACAGATCATACTAATAAAAAGTATATCAGGTGGAAGTTTAAACATACTTATGGTTTAAACAATCCCTTTCTACTAGGTGCGAAAAGGATAACTTTTATCATAATTACCTTGCCTAGAAATTTGACATCAAAGCATATTGTCCATTCTTGCAAAGGAAATTTTGATCTACGTGAACCCCAGGTCTGCTTCTGCATAGGATTTCTTCCTGGTCATACGATGTGGGGACAACTTTAACACAGGGTTATTACTATAGTCTTAGAGTTGATGCTAGACATTGAACATAAAAGAATTGCTATTGTTTTCTAATAAATTCTGTTTTGGAATGCTCTAGATCTGGAACACTCACCAAATAATGCCTGAGCTGCATATTATGAATCTGTGGGTAGAAAGATGCATGATTTTCTTAAAAGGTGGAAGTTTGAATGAAATACTCATTGTTCGTCTCTGTTCTAATCTAATAATCAATTTATGAAATCATCAGCATATGAAAATCACCAATTAATGAATGCATAAGTTAGATAAATTCTGAAAAAAGTCATGTGTGCAAGTCAAAGTAATAATTCATACAGCTACTGATCTTGGCAGCATTATAGAGGTAACATTTTTACAAGGTTAAGCTGTCTTTGAACTTTTCTATAATATATTAGGTGCAAACAGACATTTCCTCTGTACCAGGCATACATGTCTTTTTGTTCATTTACTTAAAATACATCTGAAATTATGACAACAGTAAGAAAAAAAAAGTCCTCTCCATCGTCTTTTACTTCTCCACATCACATAAAAGTATCTGAAGATATTAAAACAATTGAGCATTGTTCCACTTTCCCAGCCTTTTTTAGATTCTGTGAAATAAAATGCTCTTAGAATAGTGGTACTGTTTAGTGTCATATGCAACTGTAGGTCAATTTTTGAAGCAAAAGCATAAGTAATTCATAGCATAGCATATGAAAACTGAGACTCGCAGAGACTTCTTATATCAGCCTCATAGAATTACAGGATCACAGGATCTTCATGGTTGAGATCATTGAGTCCAACCACACACAAAAAAAACCCAACCCCCAAAACCAAACCAAAGCAAAAACCAACACACAACACAACCCAAACCAATACACACCCATATTGCTCTGAGCAACCTGATCTAGTTGAAGATGTCTGGGCTCATTGCAGTAAAGGTTTGACTAAATGGCCTTTAAAGGACCCTTCCAACCCAAACAATTCTATGAATCTATGATTATATTATCCTCTATAAACATCTCTGAAGCTACTGAAGGGAGGCAATCAATAACATTTCTTTTTTTTAATTCTCAAATGCATCATATTGATCCATGCCAGTTCAACATCACTTCTAAAAGCTTCTGTCTCATGAGAGCATAGCAGAGGAACACAATCACCTCCCTTGACCTGCTGGCCATGGTTCTTTTGATGCAGCCCAGGATACGATTGGCTTTCTGGACTGTAAGCTCACATTGTCGGGTCATGTCCATCTTTTCATTCAACAGTACTCCCAAATCCTTCTTGGCAGGGGGGCTACTCTCAATCCCTTCATCCCTCAGCCTGTATTGATACTGGGGATTTCCCTGACCCAGGTGCAGGACCCTGCACTTAGCCTTGCTGAGCCTCATGAGGTTCACACAAGCCTGTCCAGGTCCTTCTGGATGGCATCACGTTCATCAGACGTGTCAATCATACCACTCACCTTGGTGTTGTCTGCAAAACTGCTGAAGGTGCACACAATCCTACTGTCTATATCACTGATGAAGATATTGAATAGTACTAGTCCCAATATGGACTTCTGATGAATGCCACCACTTCTTGTTCACCTCCATTTGGACACTGAGCCATTTACCACTACACTCTGGATGCAACCATCCAACCAATTCTTCATCTACTGAACAGTCCACCCATCAAATACAAATCTCTCAAATTTAGAGAGAAGAATATTGTAGGGGACCATGTCAAAGGCCTGTCCAGATAGACTATACCTGCAGCTCTTCCTTTGTCCGCTGATGTAATCACTCTGTCATAATAGGCGATAAGATTGATCAGGCAGGACTTGCCCTTTATGAAACCACGTTGGCTCTCTCAAATCACCTCCTTGTCTTTCATGTGCCTCCATAATGCCTCGCAATAGTATAATAAGAGAAATAAAAAACAAGAAACAGGGCAAAAGAGGAAGCCCTGACAAAAGGACAAAGGTTTGTGCGTATTTTTTTTTCTTTGTTTGTTTTTGTGCAGAGGCTTCAGTTCCAAATTCAACCTAGGTGTGTCATTACTTAAATTTATTTTATGAAGGCTGTTTGGTACCCTAAGTGAAATGGGCTCAAGCACTAAGTATTCTTTCTGAATGTAATGCATATCTGTCTATATCAACAGCCTTTGAAAAGATTGGCAAGGCAACTTTGTGGACAACCCTGTGAGAAAAAAGACAATTTGCTCTATATGTGTCATCTCTTTTCTATTCACTTACTTCAACTGTATAGCTGTTCTTTCAGAGATACTCTAATTTGGGTTTTTTTTAATTAATCTGAAAACAGAATCATACATGCTGGAGAACTGTGTATGGAAAACTGTAGAGATGCATAAGTAAAACTGCCATTAAACTTAGAGAAGACTGTCCTTATATATTATATATAAAAATTAGGCAAATCTGAGCACAAGGGTCAGGAAATTCATTCTGTATCTTCTTTATGCATTAGTATAAAATTTAAGGTCTTTGATTCAGCACTTTTCAGTGCTAGTGTCTAATATTGCCTGCAAGGAAATTAATAGGGCTATCTCACTGACTTCAGTAGGAATGGACTCAGTCCCTAAACTCAGTCCCTAAAGCTCTGCTGAAACATAAATGTCACTGTTTTGAGGAAATACTCAATATATTTTGTTCTCTGAGGTACATCAGTCTCTGAAGCTGCTTCAATGAAAGCTGATGGAAACTCAGGAGAAGTTAGTTGATACTTCTTGAATATCTTCAAGGAGAAAAAACAAGTGACATTTAACCTTCCCCCACTTCTGTCACATTGCCTTTTGGCAAGTTTCTGTGAAATATATGCTATGCTTACTGCACAGCTGTCTGAAATCAATGGTTTAACTGAGTGTAAGAGATTTGAATCAGGTGCTTCACAAGCAACTGTCCCTATGATGGAAATCTCAGTGTTCAGCGTTATGCTATTTGTGGGTCCATGCAGTCCCTTTTAGGGAGATTGCCAAAGGACTGCAGCATTACAGCTCAAATTTTAGTAGATACAAGAACCTAGATTTCTGTTACCTCTTAATCTTAACAATATTCATTAAACTCACTTATTTTACAGGTTCTAAAAGCCCAGTAGAATTAAGGATATTTCAGTGTAAACCACGTAAAGAGATGCTGAGGCCTCAAAGCAATGTTGTAATATATATCTGCCACTGATATATGACCAAATAGTAAACATGCTAAGGAAAATAGATGAAAATATTAATTATTTGCTTCAAATACTGTTTTCACATAAACAGGACTCAAATGTCTTGTGTTTTGGGGATCTGACTGGTCTGCTCTACAAAACCTTTTCATTTTCTCCCTTTTTATAAACTATTTGTCAAACCTCTGTTCTAAAACGAGAGTAAATGTTTTGCTTTATAATCTTACTTTAACTAAATAAGAGTTGCTGCATAAAGCTTTAATATCATCTTAAAATATGTCCTTGTAGAAGTTGCCATAAATGTCGACATTTTCAGCAGCATGAATTTATGATGACACTGAATTTTTACAGCACTATAAAAGTCCATAGTCATGATGACATCTACAGCTGCCTTTTCACTAAAATACAAGAAACTATATTAAGACACATAGTTCAACATTTCCAGGGATTTTAAGGAAGAAACTGTATACTCTTACGAGTGCTCACAGCAGTCTCAAGACAGAATAGAGGCAACACCCTATGATTATTTAGCTGATAAATCTTTTTATATTTAAATGGAAATCAGCAGAAGGTTCTTTCATTCCTCTTTAGTTTTTATTTTCTTCGATTGATCAGGGCAAAATGTCACTAATAGACCTTGACTACCAGCTTGAATTGAAACGTTATTCTGCCAGGTAAAGATTACCTAACAACCGGCTTCCTGCTCTCCCACTCCCTCATATGTTATGAAACTTCTCAGGAGAATGGACAATTTGCATGGTAAGGGCATGGACCCTAATGAAGGTCCAGTTTCACAGAGGAGGAAACCACAACCCTATTATACATTGGAGTCTCAACTACTGGACAGTGGAGTACTGCATCTCAGCAACATATTAGATGCTTTAGAATACAAAGCCTCTCCCTATGGCTTGCTCCTGAGGTAAAGGAAAACTACTTCCATGGGATGGAAGCAATAAGACATACTCCTAACAAATCTTTGACTTGGGCTACATGACCCTCGGGCTATGATTAATATGTTGCGAACCCCCTCTTAAGTCTAGGTGTAGCCAAAGCATCTGATTTTCATTTTGCAAACCAATACAAAGTACCTCAGAGACACCAGAAATCTTCACATATTTTGTAACTAAAAGGAAAAGGCTGCACATTCCAGAAAATGTGGACGTGAAATCCATGAAAAAACATGTACCATAAATTCCTGCACCTTGTGCAGAGGAGCATGATCCATGCTGCATGGCAGCAACAAAAACCTCTACAATAACACCAGTGTACTGGAGGTGGTGCTCACATATGTGTTCAAGTATCAACCTCTGGAAAGTTTTGCTTAAGTCTCTAAGATTTCCTTCAGTGATATAAATACTTCATTCGAATGAAATATTTCAAAGACTTGAATGTTTTGGTATTTGGGCTGAGGGTAAATTAAATATACCCCTGGATAAGACATTTCCTGATTGTCACAATAGTAAAAGTATGGACCCAACTCCTATCAATGCACACTCAGTGCTTCCATTGAATTAAATATGAGTTACATGTACATGGGGACTGAGGCAGCCCGTTTTAATTAGTGTGAAAATGTCAAGTCCCTGTATACAGTGCAAGCCTAAAAACAACAAGGCAGTTAACCCTTTCATTGTTATTGTGCATTGTATGCAAGCCAAGTCAGAAAACCTCAGAGAAATCAAATGAAAATGAAACGGCCCACCATTTTTACTGGAAAGTTACTAGGAAGATAAGTGTCCAAAAACAGTAACTATCAAATCTTTAAGCAAACAAAGGAAAGCCTTTTAAAACTGGCCTGAGTTTAGCCCATCAAGTCCATTGTTAAGCAAGTGGTCAGATATTCAATATCAGTGAGAATCGGTTAGTTTTCATTGATCTGGAAAAAACCAAACCACTTAGGGCAGTTCATTTCTATGGGAAAAAAGAAATTATTAAGCTTGTATGGCACTCCCATTCACTTCAGCGTCCAAACATTTTATTGAAAACTGAAGCTATGTATGATAGCCTAGTTTTTTAATCATACACTTAAAAGACAGAATTTAAGGTTTCAATTTTCAAAACAAATGGAGCTGTAAGAAAAATTGTCTCCATCTTACAATGTGACTGCTCTGCAGTGTTATTAGATGCCTGGTCTAGAAATACTTGATCTATTTTTATTTTTTTAGGGGAGCTAACTCATGCTTTGTTAGCACCATAGATACAGCAGTAGGAACCCCTGAATAGGTTGTTCCCTGGGTGTCATTTTTCTGGAGACACTCACTATTGTAAAGATGCACCACTTCCAGAACTGTCAGTAATCTTAGCACAAGTTCCCCTTGAATGAAGCTTCTCATCTTAAGACACATTTAAGAGTGTCAAGGAAAACTCAAAGAGTACAGCTCTAACCTAGCTATGAGAGGAACTTATCCTCAATTTTGATATAGCTCTTCTGCATTGGGAAATTTTTAGCAGAGTTACATACTACTAATGCAAACTTGCAGTCAGATGTTTATGATTTATGATTTTATGATCATAGAAACTGTCTAGGTTGCAAGGGACCTTTCAGGTCGTCAAGTCCAGCCATCAACCTAACACTGACAAAACCACCACTAAACCACGTCCCTAAGAACGTCTATTCTTCTTTTGAATACCTCCAGGGGTGCTGATTCCACCACTTCCCTGGGCAGCCTGTTCCAGTGTTTGATAACCCCTTTTGGTGAAGAATTTTTTTCCTAATATCTAATGTAAACCTCCCCTGGTGCAACTTGAGGCCATTTCCTCCTGTCCGATCACCTGTTACTTGGGAGAAGAGACCGACCCTCAGCTTTCCACAACCTTCTTTCAGGTAGTTGTAGAGAGCAATAAGGTCTCCTTTCAGCCTCCTTTTCACCAGGCTAAACAATCCCAGTTCCCTCAGTTGCTCCTCATAAGACTTGTTCTCCAGACCCCTTACCAGCTTCACTGCCCTTCTCTGGACTTGCTCCAAAATGTGTAGAAGTTTACTTACTATTCCAGAGCTTAGTCTTTGACTTTCAAATGTCTTCAAAATTCGTTCCACAGTATGAGAATACAGGTGATTTCAGAAAGCTTCTCTAGGATGCAGGAACACTCTCCTGTTAATAAGTAATGGAAATTGCTGTCATGCTTTTGGACCAAAAAAAAAAAAAAAAAAAGAAAAAAAAGGCTCCCTTTAGTGGAAGCTTTTCAGGGAAAAGAATCTAGTTTCCTCTGGTGACCACAGTCCAGCACATCTTCTGGGCCAAAGCAGTAATGACAGTGCAGGAATCTCAAGAATGATACAGAAGATCCCAGGCAGGTGATATCTGGAACACAACCACAGCACCAACCGCCAGCCTTTCCACTTGGACATTCAGTCTCCCATACGTACCCTGCCTCTGTGCAGAGAGACTCCAGAACAGCTCCAACCTATTTAGGGCCTTGTGCCACTCAGCAAACAGAAGAGATGATTATTAGTAAAAGAATAATTGGACCACTACATGTTCTCTGAGGAATTGCGTATTTCACATAGAGCTTGCAGTATATACACACATTGGCAGCTAGCAGTTATATCTAAAGAATTTCAAATTAAGACACTCTATTGGCAAAAATAGACACAATAAAAGAGTGTATGATATAGAGCTCGTACATACTGTTTGATTTAAGACAAAAATAACAACTGGTTTCAGATAGCATAATTAAAATTGCAAACCTTTTTAATCACAGCACAAGTTAGTAAGATATGGACAGACATAATTACATAGCAAAAGTTATCTAGGCTCCGCTAACTCCAATATTAAGATATTTCATGGGAAATGGCAAAAAACAATGTCACATTATTTCTCCAATTCATTAATAAGCATGTTTTTTGCACACTATTCTTCATGCTGTATTAACTTATGACAGGGGTCAGGGCTACATTAAATTATAGGATAAATTATTATAGTTAACAGTGCTATTTGACAGCTTCTTACATATCTGCTGCTCTTAAACATGTTCTGCATAGAATTATTTTTTTTAACAGCACAGTAAGAAAAGCCTTAAAGAATAATGTGTTTTACCTTGATTCCCACCTTTTTGTTACACTTCCGCACACAGAACAAGTGGTGACCAAAGATAATTATAAGAAAAATAATATTATAATAGATCAGCTCAAATTTAACATTTACAGCCTCTGAAGGTTTATAATACAAAGCACAAGTTTGCCCTTCTTTCCACTACTTTCAGATAGCATCTGACCTCAGTTTATCCAAATTCAGGGAGGTTTGCATATAGTAAGGATCTGATCCACAGCCTTTTACTGCAATGTCTTATGTGAAAACTTAAAAAGGGATCAATTGTTTTCTTGCAAGAGAGTGTGCTACAGTATTCAAGGAAAGGTAAGATCTATCAGTGGGTACCAGTTATGCTTGTGTATTCTGTAAGGAGGTTTTGTTGTTATATATTTACATTTACACCATTATCTATAGCTTTATGGCCTCTTTTCCATCCCCACCCTGGTGACAAATACTCCCTCTCCTCCTCTTTCTCACTGCATTTTGTTTAGCGCAGTCACAGAGATGTGACGGAGAGACAGCCATTTGCCATGCACAGCATATTTAACCACCCCCCTGAAATTCTGTCCTTCCCTTCTCACCTGTTCAATTATGATGAGTCCTGATGTCACTCACTCCCACTATATCTCTGGGATTCTGATTGACTACTGAAACTGATTGCCTTTCATGCCTCTGCATGTAGGACATGATCTCAGAATAAACTGCCTGCTAACTCATATTCCCTTTTAAGCCAACTCTTAAAGTTATTGTAGCCACTATGGCTATACTGAAGGTCCACCTATGATTTCTTTCTTTTCTAAATTTCATTTGTTGTTAATTACCTCAACTCATGGAGGATTCTTCTGATGGTAGCTAAATTTGTATAGGTCTTATATGTGCACAGGAGACCACCAGTCTCAACTGGTGCTTTTGGTAGCTACTACTACTCAAAATTTAAGAATCATTAATAATCATAGCAAAGACAAGTATAACTTGGGTTTACAGAAATCTATGGGTTTCTGTAAAAAATAGGTATCATTTTGTTTATGTTGGTGTAATGAGGAGAACCTGGATAGACACAGAGATACAGAAATGTTTTTGAGCCATGGTAGCTCTCATAGTCACTCAGACAAGAGCTAAAGTTTCTCCTGTTTATATGTATCAGAATATTTCTACCTGCTCATTAGAAATAAAGATGTTGAACACATACTGCAGAAAAAGTTAATGTAATCTAGCAGGAGATGAATACATAACTCCAATAGCAGATGAAATATAATCCTGGGTCTACGTTTAAATATTTTTAAATTATGTAGATTTAAATCACCACTTCTAAACTATTTCTGTAGTGTAAAAGAGGCAGCATAATTCTTGACTTAGCTCTATGTAAGACAGAGACAGTAAGTCTCTAAGTATCAACTCTGTAGTCCCTAGTTATTAGAAACAAGACTATAAGAAAGTGCAACACATTTAGGGAAGAATAACATTACAACCTTGTATGTGAAAAAAAAAGCTTTGGAAAAATGGCATTTCAAAAAGTGATGAACCAATTCAAAAAGACCCTGAAGTCAAGAACGAGGAAATTAAAATCGTTGGACTTACCATGAGACTTACTTAAGCATAACATTGTAGCCACTGAAGGCACAAATGCCTGTAAACAAAACAATGAAAAAAACCAACAACAAAACAAACAAACAAAAAACCCCAAACCAAAGAAGGGGGGAAAATTTCCAGTACAGTTAACTAATGAAGTTCAAAAGGTCATTGAGCCATGTAGGCACCCTTCAGGCAGTGGAGACAGAGCCCATGACTCCTCCAGTAAGTGTTCCTTTCTTTCTTAAGTACTTTTCATACACTATATTTTTTTTCTTTCTATTCAATAATCATAACAGGCTTTAAGAATGCATTTGAGGGTTTTTTCAATGTTGAAATACACTCCAGTGTCTTAAATACAATGCTTGAAAAGACACAGGTGTGGCATGAATAAATATTTTACAAATATTCTATTCCATTGCACAAATGTGCCTCAAACTAAATTTGACAAATGAAGCAGTTTAACTTCAATGACCCATCCAATCTTGACCTTTTTATAGATCTCTCTAATGTTCAAAAAACCATGAAGAAATTAAATACGGGTAAGGGCAAACTTTTCCTCTTAGCAAAGGGAAAGCAAATATACAAATACAAAGTGAGGGATGACTCACAAAGCTTCGATAAAGAAGTGCATCAAAACCAAAATATGTCAGTACTTGCAGCAATAGAAGGATAATTCTCATTCTAAATAGCATCAGCAGGAATGCTTCATGTAAGAGACAGGAAGACACCATACCACTCTTCTCACAGTACTGTTGCCAGCTGGCTACCATACTTCAACTAAGATGTAAGTTAGCTGGACATAGTACCAAGTAGAAGATCATGAACAACAAAAAGCGTAGAAGTTTAAGAAATTTCGTTTGGGGGGTGTGTGTGTAGAAAAGCAAAGGTTAAGACAGGACACTCTAATGACTGTGCAGATGAAGATTATCTATTGTTTATTTTCCTTCTGGTGGGAGACACATCAAAAATGGGTGCTGGCCAGACTTAGGTTCTGATTTAGATGATAGCAGATAGGTGGCAACTCTTCCTCTTCCACAGAAAATACAGCTGGTTGATTCAGAAAGTCCTCTTGCCAGATCTACAACTAACAAAGATTTCTTGGTTTACAAGTGAACTGAACACCAGGAATCCAGGGCATCATATTCCCTGCAGAGCCAAAGGGAGGAAGTGGGAATATCACAGAAACAAGCCACCTGCAAAGGGCAATATCTGTATGTGAAGTAAAGCAGTTTTCAAGTGCGGGTGCCCTATCCAACATGAGCTATGATTGTCCTGTGAATAGTCTGGTCTCTGAAAATGTGTCATTTTCTTATTTTCTGTTCCTAGAAGATCAGGGAGTGGAGTGCGGGGCGAATTCTACGTGACAATCTGTAATGCAGATTCCCTCAAATTGTACTTTGTGTCTGGCAAAAGTTCAGCAAACAAGGCACTTTTTGAGATAGAGGTTTCTGCATAATCTCTGATTTTGATTGCCAATTCCAGGCAGTATCACAAAGGTTACAGCTTGGTTTCCAAATCATTATTCAGGGTTACTTTACAAGGGCACTGCTGTCTAGACCCTCTTTGCTGGACAAACAGATTTGAGGAAAAATTGGTAATTGTATCTTGAAGTGCACATGAAAATTCAACAATTAGCAGTACAATGAAAACTTGCTACTCTACAATAGTAATACAGCATCAGTTATGAAATCAGCAAGGGCTCATAATTCAAGGGTTCTATTATGCCTCCAGTAGAAATTAGTCCCCAGTACACAAGTGGCACTTACCTGTTCCAAAATCAATGTCTGTATGGTATGAAGAAAGTTGTCCTGGAGACGGGTTTGTTTAAAGGCAGCAGAGATTTGTACAGCTAAAAATCTGTGTTCAGATTTTGAAAAAAATCTTTAAGTTCAGAGGTCAGACTTTATTTCCCACTTGTCTTTAATATGAAAGGGAAACAATACTGTTGACTGGAAGAAAAAAAAAAAGAATATTGTGGGAGTAAGAAAAAAGTAAATGTACTGTGGATGGGGAGAGGAGCTATGCATTTGCAAAATTACTGTAAGCTATTTCAAGTATCAACGGAGAAACCTTATAATACCTTGACCCAGTTTTCAGGCTTAAGGCCCTTTCAGGCCATGACAGAGCTTGTCATTTCTGGAAGCCAAAGATTTCTCTCTGTGGTGTTAAGCCTGGCCTACACAAAGTTACATTGGTTTAATTAAAAGTGTATTTTAAAATCAATTTAGCAAGCCCATGCAAACCCTATGTGGGCACTTTTAATTTTATTTCAGACTTGCATTAATTTATCTTAAGTGAATTCCTTCCTGACTTAAGCTAAATCAATATAAGCCAGGGCAAAATCAATTTAGGAGTGTCCAAACAAGTGTTCACATCGGTTTAACAAAATTGATTTATAAAGTGATTCAAATTAAATTGGTGTAACTTTTGTGTGAAGACAAGCTTAGCTTAGCTAATTTCCTCAAACTAGACTTTTGCAAAACCAACCAAAGTGAAAATTATGGAATTTCTTTTGGATCCCCGCTTATTTGTGTGGCGGAATTAATGATCTTTAAAAAGTTTATGGCATTTGAGTAAAAGGAAATTCTGAAATAGGTGAGAAGTGCATTTACCAGTTTGGTTATCAAAAGTGTATTTTTTAAAGAAAAAAAATATATATTGCAATGCAAACAGAAATGTGCAGAATACAAGCAGTGAAATGCAAATGGAATGTGCAAAGTACCAAGGAGATAAGATATTTCCTTGACACTCATCTATGTCAACTATGGTTTCACTGGTTAGACCCAAGAACAGGTAAAGTTCTCTAAAATTCTACTCTATTCTACTGCATATGGAAATTGTTTAGCAAACTGGACATTTGAGATACAGTGGGAAAGAATCAGTCTACATCCCTTTTAAAAAAAAACTGGGCTAGTGGCTGTGAATTTAAAAAAACAAACCAAAAAAAACCCCAAACCAACCCCCCCAAAAATCCAAACAACAACCCTTAAAAAAAAGAGTTATAATAAAGAAATTTTGAGGAATGAATTCTAAAAGTGGTAGATAAATGCAAATGAATCAGTATTTGAAACATTTCCAAAGAATGAAATGCTTTATTTCCTCATACAAAGTTCTTTATCAAACTAGCATGAAAATTCTTTGTAAGTTTCTTGTGTCAGGCCATGTATGAAAAATTTTCCAATTACAAGATTTCACATTAGTCAATTAGATATATGTAAAAAAAGATTTTAGAGGAAATCACTGTCTTATTTCACTTACCTTCTAGAAACTCAACACATTTCTTTATGTTACTGGTGATTTCTACTAGCCCCCTCCCAAAGTTTGATAATGTTCACAGACCACAATTAGTTCCCCAAAATTAAATTCATATCTATTAGATCCAAAAATTTCCAACCAACCTTGATTTCTCTCTATGCAATATTTCTTATTGAAAAGTTGAATATTGTTTGAGCGTTTTGTGCAAAAGTGTTTCTGAATTCGGCTTCAACAAGAAACAAAGTAATGCTACCAAGATTTGGCAACAATTTTCAAAATCCCAGTACTCCAAACAGCAGCCTACCTACCAGTGAGCTCTCCTCATAGTTGTCTAATATTTCTTAAGAGTGAGAAGGAATATTTTCAGAAAGAAAAAAAATAATTGTTAATAAAATCAGTGGCAGGAGGCTCAAGTTGTAGCATCTAATTGTAAGTGTGAGAAATGTTAATTACAGACTCAGTATTACAGTTTCAAACAAAACCATCACAGTCTCAGTTCAGTGTCACTCAGATACAGATGAGAAGCATTTCTGATGCATACTACAGTCATCCTTGCAAAAGCTCAAGATAGTGAAATTATCTCACCAAAAAGATCCATTTCAAAAACACACACAAAAAAATCAGTCTCTAGACTATCTCCAGCTAACTATAATATTAGGAATATTTGCAATAGCATAAGGTTTATATTTACAATACAATTTTTAATTAAAAGTAGAAGCAGTAAAATAAAAATAAAAATAAATGTATTATATACACTGTGGATGCATAAATCCCCTCTGGGATGGAAGTGCTATGAATAGTCATCATGTATACTCCAGAGCCACATTTCCACTTGTTCACGCACTAATCCTAGGACCTGTGGGAAACGGCCTTGGCTAAGATCTGAATACCTTCAACGGTGCTATCCTGAAGGTTTGGACTCTGCTTTGCTTTCTGCTCAAGTAATTGCAGGTTGTCAGCAGAAATTCAATTTGTGCTGATACTTCAAATACAGAGGTCACACTGGGAAACACATCGCTGTTGTGTTTTTAACCTGCTGTATAAATGTGAATGAGAGAGAACTACTGCTATTTCAAAAGGCAAAGGTTGCTCAGGTCAGGCACCATTTTAGAGCTCTTCACTGACTGCGCGTCTTCTCCTCCTTCTCCTCAGGGTTTGCTAAGGTACTTCTGGCTCCACTGATAATGCTAGAGTGTAAGAAAGAAGGCCTTGGGACTAACAATGAAGATTAAAAATGTCATAACATACACTTCCACCTTACACGTGTTGAAGACTGCTGAGCCTGCCCCTTTGTCCCTGTTAACCAATTTGCAGGAGGGACATAGCCATGTCCTGCTACCCTGTTGTGCCACAGTGTCCAAAGTCTCTGCAAAGATCAGGAGGCAACTGAATTTGTGCCTTAGATTTTCATGACAACCAAGAACCATGGTTTTGGTGTTCCTGAACACACCTCACCAGCTCACCTTCTCCCCCCAGAGAAGAACTAGATCAAGCTTGACTGACCCAGGGAGAGATGATGTCAAGCACTCCTTTTCCAAAAGAATGGGATATTACCTACAAAAGCACAAGGATAGGGAAGTAGAAGAAAAAAAAAAGAGAGAAAGAAAAGCATGAAACTTTAAAAGTAGGCTGTTACATCTGAGTAACAATATTGTACAAGAAACAGCATCACAAGGAAACATCAAGAAACCCTGGCTCTGCACAAACTGGAAATATTCCTGTAAAAGACACATAATTTTAAGCCTTCTGGTGAAAAAAAAGCAAACTTTGGAGGAAAGTATTTTGTGAAATCTGTGTTATTTTAACATGCAAGTAGGCTTTCTGAATGTAGTTCATAACACTTTTCTCATGGCTGCATGTTTCGATATGACCCATCCCTGCAGCATCTGGTGCATCACTGAGCTTCTACGCCCATAAGAGTTACTCTTTTGCTTATAGAAAAAGAAAAAAAGGTATTTATTTTTTACTTCAAAAAGCCTGAGCTCACGTCAGGAATTAAGGCACTTTGCCATTTGAGTAAGATATCTGAATTGATATGTGTTGTGTACTGGATGTAGCAATGCCTTGTTCTTTGTATCATTACCTTTTTCACACTGCTAAGCACCCTTTCTACTTGCAAACATAGCAGTAATTTTGTCCTCAGAGTTGTCTGTCTTCTACCAGAGGTTGCATGCAAACTGTGCTTTTTTTAAAGAGGCTATCCGTTGCTCCTGCTGGTTTTACTGTAAATTAAGTCAATTTGAGTAAGTGTACACAAGTGGCAAATTGCTTATTTTTGTACTTCTTCGATGAGTTGCTTTCTTGCTATTTTAATTATATTATTTACCTATTATTCTTAGAATCTATTGTTGTCTCATTAATGTTGTTCAGTTTTATTACTGAAGTTTCTTGAACCTTTTTACAAAGGGACATAAAGCACCAGTACCACATCTATCCCTGGTACCTGCCAAAGGGATGCAGGGAAAAACATTTTTCTCCCCTGGTAGACTTACAGACATAATAGAGCCTTGGCAAAATAGATGATGAGAACAAACAAAACCACTTGAAGACAGAAAAAAAAAATCTCCTGATGAGTAACCAGCATAGCAGAGGTGGTCGGTCATAAAAAAAAATGAAAACCCTGGAGATTAAAATTGGCCTCTGGCAACTCTTCCTCTTGTACGGTAATTGAGAGTAAATTTGGTGGAACACGTGAAAACCTTATACAAACCCCTGATGTCTTGTGGGCACTTCAAGTATCAGGCAAAAAAACAGCAGAGAAAAGCTGTGGGAAAGTCACTTTTGCAACATCGTGTTGCACAGGGCAGGTTTTCTTTCTTACCTTTTAACCTGCCTCCAGAAGGGCCTGGCCTCTCGAGTTCCTTTCTTCTGTGTTTTGAAGCTTACGTAGATCAAAACTATGTTACGAGATCTGGGTCGGATAGGGCCCTTAGAGCTACCTGGTGTCAATGCTGTGATTCGGATGATTATTTACATTTTCTTTTCTCTCTGTGAAAGCACTGCTGTGGCACACAGGAATCAACAATAATCTTCCTTCTATAATTCTGTAAGCTATTTTGCTCAGCCTGCTTGCCAAAACACTCCCTCATGAATATGCAATGAGGTAGAAGAACTATTTCTTTAAGTTTTAAGCCCCTTGGGCCTTTAATCTTGAAGCCTTTTTAAATCCAGGATATGATATTTTGTGCGCATGCATGTATATGTGCTGAAGTGCGTGTAGTGGTATCACTTCTCTTAACTTGTGTGCATACTTGATTGCTGGAAGGCTTTCATTCTCATTTAGATATATCATGTACTCACGCACACATATAGTAAGGACAGGTTTCGCCTACATTTGATAGTATGGAAGAGACTGATTATCCAAAATGTTTCTTTCCTACTGCAGCTATAGGTAATAAATATTGATGCATTTTGCAATAGGGCAAAAAAGGTAAATGAAACTTTTCAAGGGCACCTGCCATACAGTGACCACACAAAATTAACTGTCCAGCATGGTAACAAGTTTCAGTATAGGACTCCGTGGGAGACAAATTCCTCAGTGATCAACTGGAAAACATACATGTCAACAAAAATGCCTTCCTGACAGGCTGGATGTATTTCTAACTTGGGAGAGGCCCTCTTTCCGTTTATACCTTCTTGTGCTATGGGGTGATGAAGAGGAGAATGTTTCAGCATTTGGTGTGGGCAATAAGGCAAAAGGCAGAACACTGTGCCTGTTTGCCACACCTCAGGCAGCAGAGCTGGGCTCCTCTACCCCTCTGCTTGAATAGCAGCAACGATGCTGACTTGACCCGTGTTCAGGGATACACTACACTTCCCGTTGAATCTGCATGTAAAACTAAAGTATTAATTCAATGTAACCCGACAGGTCTAACCACCATGGAGCCACTCTCTCTCCAGCCCAGCTGGAGAAATCTCCTGCACGAGAGTTAGAGCACTCATCCAAGGGTTGGAACATTAATGTTCAACACCTTTATTCAAAACTGGCAAGAGTGAATCCCTCAATTTACGTGAGTCTCCTGTATCAGACGATATTATTTTATTGAACTAAGTTTACAAGGACCACCTGCACCTTCCAGTTACAAGCAGCGTCAAAATGGTAAACAAACTGGTTTGGGCATGCCAAAATGCCCAGTTTTGTGCTTATGGAAAATAGGCTTTAAAACACTGAAGACAGAATGGAAGCCAGTGATTCAGCTCTTTGACTCAGATTTCCAAATAACTTTTGGTGCAACAAAATCACATTTTTGAGCAAATAAACATCCCTACAAAACTAAGTTATTACTTTTACTGATAATTACTCACCAGTCTTATAAACAAAGTGCCAAGAGACAGTTCTTGCCCAAAAGACTTAACAATCTAATGCCCCACAGAGCTCTGCTCTGTCTGGAGAATATACCATAAAAAATAATAATGAACTGGTAGTGCAAGTTCTATACTCTGAAAATGGCCCACATATTTATTGTAGCAATTAAAACTTCAGCCCTTGTGCTGCTTTCTACTACTTCCTTCCTTAAATTTCTGGCTCTCCAGATTCTGCTTACTGACTCTCACGAACAACAAGGCATGCACTAAAGCCTCATGAATTCCACCCAAAAAGGAATTCCAGAGATGGGCAGTCAAGCACAAGCTGTTTATAGAGGAGCATAGAGAAAAGAGACAGACAGTTGGATGGTTAATTCTGTCTGAAAAAAGACATGAGATTTGACCACATTTGGGGAAAAATGCAATTTTTTCCACCAGAGGTAGGGCTGAGGAAGTTACAGAGTAGATGCAGAATATGTCCAGTGTGCCCTGAAGGCATCTGAGACGGGGAAAGCAGAAAAAGCAGAAAACAAATTGTCCATAACCATGAATTAGCTCTGTGGGTTCTGGCTCAAAATCATACACTTTAAAAATTGAGTAAGGCTCTTTTTCCCATTTATTTTTTCATTTTTGTTTGTATGTGTGCTCCTAAACACTTAAAAAAAAAAAAAGGATTAAGGGAGAAAAATCTAGAAACAACGGAAAAGAAAGAGATGTATCTGTCTGATGCTGTTAGATTAAATTAGACTATAATGATTACTGTGTGCCTTCACAAAAGACATTTTGTAACATTTAAGATTTCTGCTAATTGAACGAGGTACATTACCATGCAAAAGAATGTTAGTGAAGGTTGAAAAGGACAAACCAACTATTCTCGTACATCACCATAATTATGCAGCCCCATGTTCGAACAATTACATTTATGTAGACCCACTGTTAAAATCAATGTTACTTGTACAGCTAGTCCTTAATCAATGGAATCAGTCAATTTACCATGGTCACATCCTTCTTCTTAATTAAGACAGTGATATCTCTGGAGCGCAGGGTCTCAAAGAGATAAATAAGTACAGAGGTTGGGAAATGTCAAAGAGGTGACTCCCCGATTTTACTCTCAACGAACTTGGGAGGAAATAAGACAGTTCCCTCAGTTCAGGGAAGCAGCACAATCTTCTAAAGAGATGGCTTAGCATTCATTAAGAAAAGAGCAGGTAGCAGTGTCTGACAGAAATAGCACTAATGAGCAAAGAGCGCTTTCAACATGCATATCCTTCATAGTCATAGTCTGAATTATGAAGGTTGTGCCACCTAAGCCAATTTTAATTAGAGTGAGCATGGACCTCTTTGGACAGTTAGCCTTTCTTTCCAAAATCCATTTCAATATGGTGTCATTTTGTTGTCATAATCAAAATGGCAAAGTGATGGAATAACCTACTTAAAATGTCTGCGGTGTTAAAGCAGATATGGCAAACATCCTCTAATGACACATGTAATAAGGGTATTACCTAGAGGACTTTGACAGTGCGTTGTGTGTTGTCAGTGTAGTTGGAATAATGATAGAGGTCTCCTCTGGAATAGGACATAGGTCTTTAAAGACCAGGTCTAAACTTCCTGTTCTACAGGTAAGCTATTAAACTCCCATATGCTGAAAGAAAAGAGAGAAATACAGATCTACAGAGCTGCCAAATGCAGACGTGGTCATAACTCTAGAGATTTTTTTCTGTCTGCAAAATATACTTGTACTATCAAACTAAGATTATTCAGTCTTCCTATAGTAAAAATACACATAAATAATAAAAAAAATTTTAAAAATACACATCGCAAACTACTACATAAAGTAAATCAAGCCTGGAAGTTATTTGCACTTGTTTGCTTATAAAGGAATGATTTTACCAGCTATTTCCAACACTGTGTTATTATACTATTTACGGAATATACAAGAATAAGAACAGGAACAAGTATATTTTCAGTTGGAAGCGACCTACAACGATCATGTAGTCCAACCATCTGATCACTTCAGGGCTGACCAAAAGCTAAAACTTGCAATTAAGGGCAATACCCCAAATGGCTCTTAGACACTCGACCTGAACACTGACAGGACTTCTCATCCTGAAGTGCTTTAGATGTTTAGAAGCTGGCCATGAGCAGGCAGTGGGCACTTGCAGCCCCAGGCCAGTCGCATCCTGGGCTGCATCAAAAGAAGTGTTGCCAGCAGGTCCAGAGAAGTGATTCTACCACTTTGCTCTGGTGGGACCTCATCTGGAGTACTGTGTGCAGGTCTGGAGCCCTCAATAGAAGAAGGACATGGACCTGATGGAGCAGGTCCAGAGGAGGGCCACAAATGCTCAGGGGGTTGGAGCCCCTCTGCGCCGAGGACAGGCTGAGGGAGCTGGGGTTGTTCAACCTGGAGAAGAGGAGGCTCCAGGGAGACCTAATAGTGGCCTTCCAATACCTGAGGGGGCTACAGGAAGGCTGGGGAGAGCCTGTTCACAAAGGCTTGCAGTGACAGCACGAGGGGCAATGGGTTTAAACTGAAGAAAAGCAGAATTAGATTGGATCTTAGGAATAAGTTCTTTCCCATGAGGATGGTGGAGCACTGGAACAGGTTGCCCAGGGAGGTGGTTGAGGCCCCTTCCCTGGAGCCATTCAAGGTGAGGCTCAACGAGGCCCTGGGCAACCCGGTCTAGTTGGGGGTATCCCTTCTGACTGCAGGGGGGTTGGACTAGGTGGCCTTTGGAGGTCCCTTCCAGCCCAGATGATCCTATGATTCTAGGTCCAAGAGCCAATGCATTAAAGGTATTTGTGGGCACAAAAGCCACATAACTGGAATTTCTCTCTTTGACATCAGTTACAATCCATGGCTGATTTTTTTTATATATGAATGAATCAATTGGTATCCCAGAGGGTCTCTATCTATTTTACCAGGTACTTTTGGGAAAGGTTAGAAAAGTCTGGCCACAAACATTTAAACAACTTCAAAAAAATAAGATCCAGGACTCTAAATCCATGCCAAGGTGACATAGTGCTGAACTATGAAAAAGCGCTTGTAGTAAACTCAAATCAGTGATGCCATAAACCTAAGCAGCAGAAGGCCAAGTGAAATGTCATCATGATGCAACTTTACTGCTTCCCATACTCAAACTAGTACCTATATCTGGACACACAGAGCATTTTTAACACAAAGCTTTGAGCCTGTGGCAAGCTTTTTGATTTTGTTTCTTTTAAAAAAAGCAGCAAACCAAAAGAGTATTAAAAAGCAACTCAGTATCCAAGAACATCCCCAACTAAATCTGGAAAAAAAAAAAAAGGCAAAAATTTACCATTTTTCTTGAGGTCATCAATTTGGTTGGAGGAATCAAAAAGAATAATTTTAGAGAAAAATCCTGAAAAAAACATGGTTCTTTAACATTTTATCTGAAATTCATATACAGAAAATCTGAAAAGAAAATCAGTTTCTGAAACATGGTCTTTTTCTCAGAAAAAAAAAATTAAATCTTTAATTTGACTTACTATTCCCACAACTAATAAGAAACAAAATAAAAATGAACACACTAGAAGCTACAAAAAATATCTTAGAGTGAAAATAAAGCTCTGCTGCATAGAAACACATTGAAGTTGTAAAGTTTTCTTGGTTTTGGATGGCTCCTATAGAGCAATCCATACCATGAGTGATTGCTTCTTTTCCTATGAAAACTGTAATATATTAAAATATGTTTCAGTGAGTTAAGACAATGATGGAAAGGAACCACTCCCTTTTTGACTATGTATAAAGTCATGCATATCTATTCAGCTTGAATTTCACTGCAGTAAAAGCAGTAAGAAAAAAAAATTCACACAACCATACAAGAACAAATAATCTGACTTGCTCTAAAATAATTTTTCTTCTCCTTCCCTGTCTCTCCATGTTAAGATTTGAAACTGTTTAACTCCTCTAGATGTATTTACTTCTGCATTTGGGGTATTCCAGTGAAAGCCAAAACTATAAACTTGAAATGCAGGTGATTTAATATTTTGGGGAAATTAAAATAATAAAAAAAAAGGAATTATTTTCACAGTGCTTTCTGTAAGGAAACAGAATTAAGAGAAAAAAGCCAAGAAAGCTGTGGGGATTAAATAAGATATTTTATAAATTTGAAAGCAGCTGTTCAGCCATATGTGCTTACCTTTTCATTTTTTCTCAGCTAGCACTCTTACCCTGGATCTCTACCAACCTGGCTTGTTTTTAATCCAGTGGTATCACTGCTTGAATAACCAATACCTCCTGATCTTCATAGTGGAATCAGCAGTAAGGAGGCTTTGTTGTGGGGGAGATAAAGCACACAAATTCTTCGTTTTCTTTAATTTATTTTAAATCCTGCAGATTTCAGTATGTTGCAGTATTTCAAGATCATGAATTCCTTGAGCAACCAGGCCACGAACGTCACAGCCTATGGCCATATAACAATGCAGCCATACGTTTGGTTAACAATCCAGACTACTATGCCCTCCATTAAGTAAAGAATATAAGCATGTGAATAACTTTTATCGTATGTTTATAACTTTTTGCTGAAGAGGGACAATATATAGTGTTTATCTACTTTGTTGATCTGAGGCTTGCAACATTACTTGCACAGGTTTAAAATATGTTGTCCTTATAAATACAGTCACATGCCTCATCACAGACAGAACTATGAATAAAATAACCCGAAATGAGAGCCAAATATTCCCAAATGCCCATGAAATTCCCATTCAGCTCTCAATATCACCTATTGGAAAAGCTTTCTATGTGCTATCATTTTGGAGAAACTCTCAGAAGCTGCTAATTTATGTGGTATGCTGTCAGGTCTGTGTTTTGTTATGTTAAGAAGATATTTCTTATATACTAATTTAATTTATTTTTATACTGAACTTCAGAAAGACTGCTCGTGCTTTTGTCCTTCTAGCTACTTATTAATGGAAAATGTGACAAATGGCAGAACTACAGCAAAGATAGCATATTTAGAAAAGGAAAATGAATCACTGCACATTCAACAATGGATCATATCAAAACTGTTCTTAGCCTTACATACTTTACATTCAATGGTCAATCTTTGAACAAACTAGTGCCTGAGATATAGGTTCCCCAACTCATTCATCACAGCATAACTCTATCTTCTGCATTTCAAGAAAATTACAGAAAATAAAACTGCAATAAAACCAAAAAGCTGGAAAAAGAGATGGCACCCATGACAACATTAAAAACAGAATACTGAAGGCATGCAGCCATCCATTCAGCTTACAATTAATGTGACACAAAATAGATGTCTGCTTTTTTCTAATGTAATATCCATGAGGTAACCCATAAGAAGCGGTAAAATTTTGCTACGCTTGTAGGACACAAACGATAGAGACCACTTTCAAGTAGGGATAGAAGAACTAACCAGAGAAAAAAAAACAGATATAGTGCAACTCTTAATTCAAATACAGTTGCAGCACACAACACAAAGAGCAAAATCATGTACATGGCTCTTTTCCCTACAATGAATTAATCAAAACCTTGTGATTCAGACACTGAAGTGACTGGAACCAGATCATCTTGTGACTTTGCAGCTTAATGCCCCTTTTAATGAACTCTACTTCACACAGAGGAACTTGAAAAAGTTACTTTTCCTCTTATTTTTGAGCTTCCCTGCATTCTGTGTAACCCGATTACAGCCTTGCCAGAAACATTAATGCCAAAATATTATGCCATATCTCCAGTTTTCCAGCCAAGTTTTATCCTCAGGAGAGTCATGTTATTTACTAAAGTTCACATAATTATCCATAATTTGAAATACTGAAGCAGCCTCAAAGTTGAATTTAGCCACTCTTAATTTGAATTTATCAAAATATTTCAAAAGCTTGTCAGAAATCAGATTGCATATGAAAATATTATCTCCTTTGTCATAGTATGTTCTTCTATCGATTATGAGAGATCTTGTATTTTTCTTCTCCTGTGTATAGAACAGAAAGGCTTGCAGAACTTCCGTTCCATTTATCTACAATGCAGCACCCACAAGACACCTCTAAAGAGACTGTAATAGGCTTAAGACTCATAGAAAATGAACATGATTCCACTTTAATATACCATAAAAAGGTGATTGGAGAGATCAAAAGCACTGAGATAATAGTGTGAATTCTGAAGTTATTCATGAGGCATCAGCCCTTTGGCCAGGGATGCTTTCTCCCACACCTTAGAAGCATGTTGGAAATTAAAAAAAAAAAAAGAAAAAAAATCACTCAGTATCACCTCTGAAAAGTTCCAGTAGTCCAATAAATTCATCATAAACAAAAGCAAAATTTAAAATATGGCTTTTAGCTTTAACTCAAGAAAAGAAGAAACTGCTGTTTTGATAGCAGTCCTTTAAGTCTTGTTACTTAAAAGGAGTTCCTAGCCATGTTTCATTACAGAGTTATAACTCTATTGAAACAATTTCAAGAGAATGTCAAATATCAGGAAATAGTTGTGTAGTGAAGAAAGAAAGGGTAGTGTAATACAGTGAGGATGGGTTTTGTCCCATCCAATTTTCCCCCTTCCATTTCCTTCCCATCACATAGAACACTGAATATGTATTGGCACAGCTTGGGCACCATCTAGAATAAAATAGAATTTATTTAGATATATAGCCTTCTCTTTTCGAAGTATCTCAAAGCACTTTATGGAGCAATGACTTAGATAATGGAGTGACTGTATTGGCAAACTTGACTCTCATTATACAACCAGAAATAGATCATACATAGTCAGATATTAGAACTTTGAGAAAATGTAGAAGTGTTCATGAAAATATGGGGCATGCACCTTAAAAACAAAGCCATAAAGGAGTGCAAAAAGGTACTTGCCTTATACCCAAAGGAGGGCACTATGCAGTGTCACTTGTTTGCTTACAGTTAGTATCATAATTCCTTGTGCAATGAAATCTTCCTGTGCTATTTAGTGTCATATACTATTCTTTTTCAAAAAATGTTGCATGTCTTAGTCACGAGTCTGTTTGCGTGATCACAAGTGGTTAGCAAATGACAATGGAGTCATAAGGCAACTGTTTGTCAAACTTCATATAAAATAAGACTTCACCTTTGGAAACCAATTATTCTAGAATACTAAGACTAATATTCTAGTCACTCTGATAAGAATTTTCACAAGTAGACTCAACCAAGTCAATGGGATTGTTGATATTAATACTGCTCACTCATAACGATAAATGTTGTGTACTAAGACCTGACTAAGTAGGGGGAAAAGCATCTTGGCCAAAAGGGTGGCCAACCTGGTAAGGAGAGAATTAAATTAAGAATGATGTTGGTTGGGAGTTGGACAACTCTATAATCAAGTGAGGAAATGGTATGCCTCTTCATGAGAAGGGTGCAGGGTGATATGGATATGGGAGACCTCGTAATCAGCAAAAGAGGGCTGAAAGAGGTACATGAAAAAATGTTGATAGGATAGTAATATGGGAATTTTGGGGGTGGGGGGGAAATCAGCATGACTAACTGCATCTCTGAGGTGCCTATATACTAACGTATGAATCACATGGTGCAAACAGGAGGAATTAGAGGTCTGAATGCAGATGCAGAGCTATAATCTCATTGGGAGCAGAGACATGAGCCACCCAAGAGTTTGCCAGCCAGGATTACAGGCCAGACCAAGGCATAATAATCTGCTACAGATCACATGATCCAAAAAAAAAAGAAGCAAAGGAGGCCTTCCTCAGACAACTGGAAGAAGTCTCTCATCTGCTTCACTAGAAGGTAATGGCTTCACTAATCTCAAAGGAATGAGCAGATAATTGCTTCATTTGTCCCCATAAAAGTAGGATCTATATTACACTTTCACAAATTTCATCAGTTTTAATGGTCTGATTACTTCCTCTCTAATGCTGCATACCTGGGGAATGACAGTCCAATGATGACTCAGAGAATGGGACCCCAGCTCAAGTCACAGCAATCCACCATTTAAAGATAGACTTTCCCTGGGATCTGTGATGAATATCTACAGGATGAAAAGAGGTTTAATGTGTATCTGCCATATTTGTTCCTTTGCTCCTCTAAGATTTTAAACCCTCGTTCCAATTGGGCTACATCAAATACAGTGCACTCTCCAAAGTTGTGTGTAGAGAATCACCAAATCCCTATTTCTTGCTTTCCACAGAGAAAACATAGAAAACCTGTGTGGACCCTCCACATACAGATCTGTGGGACACTGCTGCCCTGCCCACAAATGAGAAAAGATCAAATGAAGAGTAATTCATATTTATAAGGAATCAATTCCAGCAAGAAATTGAACCAAGAAGCTTTGGGCTCAAAGTAGTGTGGCTTCCTGCTGAGATAAGAAGAAATGACGTTTTCTGTCTCTAACCAACTAACTAGGTGTCACGTGTGATGTTCTTGCTTTAATGCCTGCCTTACATATGGTGCCTGATAACTGCATGGATAAGGGGATAGAAATACATGTCACAAAACACTATCAGTGTGTGAGTGGGATATGCATAAATGAACGGAAGTGAATGGCTCTTTTCTAGGCCAACAGGCTTTCTGTCGTTTCTTCATTATGTCTGAGAGTAATCTTCAAACATGCAAGTATTCTCTTGAAGAATATATTAGCAAAAGAAGGGTGTAAAAGCTTTTGTGTCATTAAAAGGGCTTGACTTTAAGAACAGCATTTTATTCTTCTTGGTAAAAAAGTAAATAAAGAAAGTACTTATTATAAAATTAATGTTCCACTATACAACCCAGGGGAGGATGGTGTAAAATGCAGTTATTTGTGCATTGGTAAAAAGATACGATTGGCAGTTTGTCATTTGTGTTAGTTCCTCATATAGTCATAGGATTAGTAAAATGGGAAAATTCTACTTACCTAGTGTCCATTTACTCCATAGCTTCCTGTAGTAGAAGTCTAAACTGCAAAGATTACTTATCCTCGTCAGAGCTGGGTCATCTTTGATCATAGAGCATCAGCAGTTTGTGGTTAGGTTGTCAGGAAGTAACTAACTATATCGTGAAAAGCTTTTGGTTAATTAGAATTAGAGACAGACAAACAAAAAAAGCCTACCAAACATGCCCCAACCTGAAAAAAAAAACAACAATCAAACCCCCAAAAACCTCTCTTCCACCACAGGATTGTTTGGACTAGATTGCTGTTGACATGATGTTGAGGACACATCTATGTTGTAATTATATAGACTCAAATACACAAATCTCCATTTACACTAGTACATTTGTGCAAAACACTTGGTCTGGTCACTGAGAAGAACCTTACTGTAGATGTGGGCTAGAAAATTTATTCAAGAACACATTACCATCTATCCTTGTGCCATTGTGCTCTATACTTTTACCAGGATAAACAAACAAACAAACAAACGAAAGCCTTACCCATCCTTATATGGAAAGCAGGCAGACATTATTCAACTTCAGCCTTCACCTTATCAATTCTTAGCACAAAAGGTTTTGGGATACATATGAATAGGGTCATTGCACTACCATAACATTCTACAAAAGCAGTGGATGTCTTAAGGCTCATGAAACCTCAAAGCTCCTCTTTCAAGATAAACTATTAAAAAGTATCTCAGATAAACTATTAAAAAGTATCTCAGTAAATCATAGGCCTAACAGTAGCAAACCTGACAAACACCCTTCCTTTAACTTAGACTTTACAGATATTACAACAAGGGGCCTTTCTTTTCTCCTTTCTTCTAAAGGTTTAGCTCTGCCCCTTAATTGAATGTAATTAGGTTCATAGATTTGAGCCAATGATGGGAGATAATCACAAATTGCTTCAGGTGATTGCAGGTATTTTGATTGTGTTCAAAACAGGAACACCTGTTTGCTTTGCAGGAAGCACTGACTTCAACAGGAGCAATCCTTGTTTTCCTCATGCGTTGATAGCATCCATAATTATTTGATAAGATGCAACATCATACAGAGGATACTTCAAACAGTGAGACAGGGAAAAAGGTGATTTTGACACATCCCTCCTGGTAACTTCTTAGGAAGGGTTACTGAACCACTGTGGTGTTGCTGAGAATATCCCACCATCCGCAATGTGTGCTTGTGAAGGGGAAGCAGGGAGAGAAAGAGCGAGAGAAAGAAATGAAAAACAGGAACTGGCTGATGAGTTGGTTCTTTGGCAGAATCTCTTGATGTTTGCCAAGTACTTAGTCAAAGAAGCAAGCAGAAGGAAATAATTTTCTTCCTGCTCATGACTTGAGTCATATCGCACTCAGTCAGCCATTTCAAAGGAGGAGCTGCTGCAGCAAGAGAAATACATTGCAACTGGCAGCCACACTTGATCTTTGGGGTGCTTAAAAATAAATAGTTTTGTAATAAAACACCCAGGGAGATTTTGAAAGAACTGGATTTGGCCAAGCAGCAACAAATAAATAACAGCTTTAAAAATGTATTTGGCAAGGAAGCCAAGAAAAAGCATCAGGAGATAATATTGTAGGAAAAAGAAATGCAGGAAGGGTTGAGAAAAGGCAAAGGAAAGAAATCCACAAGGGAAGCAAACTCAAAATTATCAGTCAAACTAAAAAAGCGGAAAAGAAAGGGTGAAACTGCTGTAATAAATTCAATAATGGAGCCCTACCCTGAAATACTTTCTGTACTTTGGCTCCTCAAACATGCAAAGAGTCCCACTGCATTCAGTAATAGCCTTTGTACAAGGGTATCAAGAAGTGGTATGAATAGATCATGAAGAGCTTTTAGAGGGGAGACGAGCATTTTTTACTGATCACAGTAGAGAAGGGGAACCGAGAGGAAGATCCAAAGGCAGGTAGCACTATCAGAGTCATGGGCTATGAAGAAAATCTTGCAACAAATTCTGAAGTTATATAATTGGGTTAAGAACATCTTCCTCAAAGCCATTGTCTGAGGCTCAAGATAACAAGAATGTCAAAGAGATTTTTAAATACACAGTTGAGTATAAGAAACCTTACCTTACAGATGTCATGGGGAAAGTTACCAATACAGTAATACCCAATTTTATGTCTTTCTTTGAGTATTATTATATTGCATACTTTTTTATGTAGCTCCAAATGAGTTATCCAAGGTCTCCTCTTCTACCCATGTCAGTGTGAGTTGTGCTCTGATGCAGCGTGGTGTTGAGGATTGAGAAGGCAGTGGTGAAAGAACATATGGGACAACTGTAAATGGGCAATCCATAAGCAGTCAACAGGACAACTCACCTGAGATCATATTGGCTCCAAGAAAATGTCAGGGGAATACATCTGTAGCTAACAATCTCCCTCCCCCTGTCCTGGGGTAAGTAGGAATCAGTCTTGTTCGGTTCACAAGACATCCCTTGAGACTAGCCTACAGGATTCCCTGAGCCTTAAGATATTTACTAAGGCTTACTGTGAAAACTGAATTGCTTTTATTTCTGACTCCTTTCATTCCATTTGTGTTCTGAGTGGTTTCATCCTGCTTTCTTTCAGTTTTTTGTCATTTTTCACCAGGGTTTATTTTCATCTGTTCCTTTACTGTTGTCTGTGCGAACATCTTCCTTGTCCTATGGGTCTGTGAAGTGAACCTCAATTTTATAGAAAATTACAAAGTAAGATATTCCCTCTAGAAAACTTCAAAATGGCACGACAAAGCTCAAAAAAAATCAATGTGGAGATTTATCAAAATTACAAATTATTTGATTTCCCAAATCAGCATTTTGAATCAAGAAATTGTTCAGCCATAAGTGCCAACAAGCTCTACTTTCAGTAGTAAAACAGGATCTAGTGGTGACTGCACAAGCCATCTCTAAAACAAACACCCTGACAAACCATTGTATTTCTAAGCATCAATGTTATGGATGAATGACCAGCATGTGCTTGGTAAATTTAGCCCAATGCTGCAAAGTGCTGATATAATCACTTCTATATCAGACTCTTCACCCTCATTTTATTTTTCTTCCCCTCCTGTAAGACTTTCTGTACATTTTCAGTAAAAATTTGATATCATCTAAAATTGACACAATAGCTTGGTGTCCAAAGAGTGCTGTGTTCTGGACTTTTCTTTCTTTACATAATTCTGTATGTTCAGTTCCATATATACATAGACAATTTTGGATTTCTAAATCTATCAATCACATTCAGGAGAGTAAAAAATCCACCTTTCCTGTCAGATTACTTATAGTTGCCGTATTGTTTATAGTTATGACTGTGCTATGCCAATTATTACAATATTAACATATTTACATGCCATTTACTACTCAAATGCTAATAAAACAAAACCAGAAAATTAAAGAATGGTAAAATATCTCATTTTATTTTTTTTAATCTTTGATATTGGTATTTTTTGTAAATACAGCCAATGCTTCTAATTATATTTTAACAAGCACTTATGAAGAGGTATGCTTCCTATTGGATCCTAAATGACTAAAAATGACCTACTTTAATTTTATTCATTATCTCTAACTGTTATTAGAACCTGTATTTGACATATGTGGATATTATTTGATCTTTTCAAACCACATTCATTCTCATTAAGAAAGCCCCAAGACATTTTCTTTCAGAATATTTTTCAAATATTCTGAGATTTTGCTTGTTATGTGAAATGTGACAGCACTTTCAAGTTCTTTATTATAGTTTTTTTCTATGGCAAGAACCAATTATCCCTTCCCAGTACAAGTGTCTAGTTTTGAACTCAATATTTAAGCAATTAGTATCTGTATCTGTAAATTAATACATCTATATTGCTAATGTAGTTTTAATCATACAAAATGAGTAAGAACAGCCCATTTCACTGTTGCTAAATGTAAAGAAATGTTTATTTAAAGTTAAAATGAAATTAAAACAGGAGAGGACAAGCAATGGATATAATTTTTTATGGCACTTCAGCTTTTCCTTTTCTGAAGAAGACCACTTAAAGGAACATTGCGTTTTTTCCAGAGTTGCCTGTTTTACACAAATTAAACTTATTTTCATATTTTAAACTCAGTAATTGCTTACTATATAGACATCTTCATGACAGCTTCAAATCCTTTAAAGTATTTGAACTTTTAATACAAAAACCTGCATTTTAAGTTAGGAATATGCTGAGTGCTATGCTGAAAATGTTTCAAGTCAGAAATTATATTTAGCCATAATTAAGTATCAGGGCTATGAGTTATTATGAATACACAGTGATTGATATAGATTTTACTGTTTGTTATAAAGCTCCCTTTTTGGGAATTATCTGTGATATCAGAGAAATGAATCTGGCTATGTACAGATGCATCAGATTTCAAAATGCGTTTCATCAGTAATCTACACAAAATAGGTCTTCTGGCAAATGAAAACTAATTTCTTCGTTTTGTTTTCTTATCTCGCCTGCAGAAAATGAGTAATAACAAAACTGTACTACACAGATTTGAGTTCATTATTACCTTCTTATGTTAATCACCAATTAACAGTTTCTTTCTCTCATGAATAAAAATTCTATAAATATTTTAGGTCCACTTGCTGATATGCTGATGGATGGGTTTATCTGACCTGCAGATGGCTGTTGTTACATCCTATTCATAGTGATGGTCTTGGAATGTCTACTCAGAAATATTAGAGAGGAAAATAGAAAAGTTGAGAATGAAAAGAAGAATTACTAAAATTGCACTGAGTCTGCTATTCAGTTCAAATGTGTAATACACTATTGTATTTCTTTTCCTGGTGTGCAGAGATTGTTCTTATACTATACTTATAGCCAAGTGAACAAACTGATGAGAAAAAAAAAATATCAGACTTGGCTTAACACTTAAATGTTGCTGCTGGAATTGCTTTAGCTCATCTTTGCTAGATTAGATGGGAAAAGATAAACGTGAAATTAATTTGGGGAAAAGTTTTCCTAAGAGTTTCAAATACCTAAACAAGACATCATTGAAAAAGGACAGTAGACCTGAATACTTGAAAAATGTAATAAAGTTCAGCTCTATATCCAACCATCACAGCTAGCCATTGTCTCTAACACTGTGAACCAAACACCCATATCTCAGTTTATATTCCAATAAGATTCAGAAGGAAATTTCATAGTTAACCTGCTGGTTCACTCACCCTGCTCAAGAAAGCCCAGGCAGCCTGTAGCTGGCCAAGAAGGAAACAATATCAGAAAAGGGAATTTCGGGCTGGCTTGGTACAAAAGAAGGTCCATTCTGCCCATACTCAAACCCCCATGAAAGTTTGAGGCGACTGTGGTTAAAGAGGTTATTGCATAAAAAAAGCAGAAAAGTGGACAGCTATGCCAATTCATGGCCAGTCTCTGTTCTCTAGGGGCAGAACGCTACTTGCATAATTCATAAACTCTGCTCATTGATCAAATCACACCAGTCCTCAAATCAAGGAACCAAACTGGGATTTGTCAGAGGTATGACTGCTCCTCCGCTAGCTTTTCCCCACACATTCTGACTGGTGCCGAATGAAGCAAGGAATAGACGTAACGGAGCAACACCTGTGCTTTGAATTTATAAGTTTTCTTGTTGACTCAGAGATATGACTGCCCAGATCCTGCTGTCATTAAAACATAGAGTTTAGCAAGGCTTTCTCTTAAACCTGTTGCAACTATTAGTTTTTAACATGAGAAAACAAGGTCTTTTCTTCCTAATCTTGTTCTTGGAAACAGTTGATCTATTTTAGCTTATCCAGCCTGAGGCAGATATTCAATCCAGAAAATTTCAGACAACGTTTCTGAAGTCTGAAAACATTACAAACAGCTGAAAATGGGGTCCGATGCTACAACATATTAATTAAGCAGTTAGAGGCATAGGTGTTCCATCTATACAGTTCCACTTAGATCATTCGCGTGTGGACAGAAATGTAAACATTTTGGGGCCATCGTTGCAAAGGAAGCTGCATAAAACCGACCCAACAACTTCAAGCCAAAATTAGTTTGGGAGATTAGCACTTAACACAATGAAGAAATAGAGAAGCCAGGCTTAGACTCAAGCCATCCAACAGCTACATCTTAGGTAAAGGGTCAGAAGGATCTGATCTATGCCCAGCTCACAGAGAAGTACACAAGCTATATGCTCTGTGCCTGTAAGCAACACCTGGGAAGAGTCCAAAAAGTCATAGCCAGGTAGAGAAGATTAGCAACCTACTGGTGCACTGTTTTCAAAAGCAAGCCAAAAATAAATGAGTCATTCTGCCCAAATAATTTATCATCTGTTCTCAGCAGAATGATCTTTTTCTACAACAGGTACTTTTGTGACCCTTTGTCACAGAGACAGATATTCCTGGTAGGGAAAAGAACCCTGGACTTTTTTGTTTGTGTTTTATTTGCCTTTTTAAATACAGTTAAAATCTTTAATGTGGGATTATCAGTCTTCAATTAAAGAAATTTTTTTTGTGTTTTTTAGATAGAGATCACGGCAAGTGTGTCATTATTTTTATTGCTGTCCTCATTTTTATTCTTTATGCTTAAAAAGCTATTATAGCTCTTGTGATACCCTCAGATCAGTGGAGTGAGGGTATGCAGTATAGCTATGTCCAAAAAACTGTGGAAGACCAGAGGAAGTCATAAAGTGAGACCAATGCTACTTATTTCAGAGGGTATTAATGCAAGTCCTATGGTCCCATTATTTCAAAACCTCTGTTGACTGGTTCCTCACTCATATCTGAAAGGAGGAGAAAGACCCAAGGTCTGCTTAATTTACACAATAGCAATCTGCTGTAATCCATAGTGATTTACATTTATCTCTTTACGTTTATCTTCTCTCTCATGCCAGTGCATGTTGATAAAGCCATTCAGTGACCGAGGATGGGGGAAAGCCTAGTTTTACCCTGGATTAGTACCACAGAGTAACCAAGTTAGCCTAGTTTCAATTGCTTCTGGAGAGAAATGGCTTTCTGGGCAGGAATAGCCTGTTCTGAGATTGCAAACAAGAGATACCTGGTAGATATAGCTTCCTTTTTCTCCCTGCTAAGAACATGCTTTATTAGGTTTATTCATTGTAGGCTGTGCCTACACTTTTTGCAGTGTTTTCACGTAAGTGCACAAGAACCACAAACTAAAGCATGTAAAGATTAAATGCTAATTTAAATTATGCTCAATGACAATTCAGAGCTCAATGCACTTGACAAAGAAACTGGGTAAATCTTTTGGTTAGTCCATAACAAGCTCCCAGCTACTATGAGTACACTATTAACTGTAACTGTGACAGGAGCTGTGAAAGTACTGGAACATCATTTGTCACTCCCTGAACTTCCTCTAATGCTAAATATTCCTATTTGCCCTTATTTTTCACTCAGAAGATATTTTCACAAACCTTATTGGTGACAGAGTTCATTTGTTTCTACTGGTAAAATTCTGGGTAACTTTAAGACTTTTTAATATTTTTACATTCTGATACCCTGTCTCAGTGAGAGTAAAGATGATTTCAAGGGTGAAGTGTGAAATCTATTACTTGGACTTAAATAAGTAGAATGTAAAACTGTTAGGGAAACAGAAGCAAAAATAAAAAAGGAACTTTTTTAATGAAAAAGTTTCTACAATTTTTCTTTAAATTTTCATTATCTTGGATAAATCCTTTATTTTGTAAATTGGAAGCATTTCACACTTCCTCTCAATGTATATTTAAACTATAGTGAGTCTGATTTTTCCATCATGTATGTAAAAAGTTAATAATTTTAGCTACACTGAGAAATCACCTTCAAGGCAGAAGGCCCATAGTTTATTTTTGAGTTTATACTTCACCAAAAATTCTTTTTTTCAGGCTGATGCTTTGTACCCATATCATATTTGTTTCACACAGGCTTTGTAATTTTTGCTGTACTGTCAGAGAATGCTTATTTCATCAAAAGATATATGATTGTTCAGGTAGTTATCAATATGCTCGATGGAGAAATGATCTCACTGGATAGGTAAACTGACATTTTTGGCATATACTGAAGCCATTGCATCTCCTTTAAATCATGTACATAATTAGTCACAGCAATATAATTTGGCAGTAAGGAAGATGTTGATCACCATGACCAATCTGGGAAGAGAGAAAGCTTGCTTATTATTTTATTGCTACCATTACTGCCAGGATATAGGTACAAATTAATTGAATAATATTATGAGGATACTTGACTTTTTGACATCTCAGGTACCTGTTATACTTGATGCCATTTTCTTGGCTTCAGATTAGAACACGAGCTCTTTAGCCAGAAGTTCATACCTTGTTGGCTACTCTTCCAGAAGATAAGCTATGCTTCTAGATATTACTAAGAAATAGCTGTCTGTCCACAGAGTCTCAACTCAATATTAAACAGCTTGAGAAGAGCATGACCTGCCCCAACCAAGAACTGCAGAGAAGTGGAAGCAAAGGAGAGAGAGGGGCAAAGAAGAATTGCCTGCTGCAAATACAAGGCTCGTGTTTGCACTCTACACTGCATGTGCTGTTACAAAAGCATGAGAAATGTGTTGTGCTTGAGACCGTGATTCGTGCTCCAGCAAGTCTGAGCAAAGTGGCTACTGGAGTCATTTTTGGTGCTAGAGGACTTGGCCTCTGCACTAAAGTTGGCTGCAAAGCTTACAGATGCTTTCCATCCTCAGCAGATGACACACGCTTTCAGAAAGCTCAGGTACCATTTTCTCAATGATTCGGTCCAGGTATTAATGAGAGCTGCCCGTGTATGTGCTGGAAAGCTAATCTATGTCGAAAGGTTTTGGGCTGTTATGAAAGAGTATGAAAGTAAAATATATGTTTCTCAAGGAATACAGCCACCCTGAATAGTGCTGAGGGTTCTTTGTCTCCTATTCAAATCATAATGACCACATTTTTAAGAATTACATCAATTTTTAAACATCATTCATCTCTACCTTATTTTAATTAAAATGTTCTCTGCCTAGTCCATATACATGCAAAAATGTAGTTTGCAGTTTGACAGGATATTATTGAACAGTATGTGAATTGGTTTAAAAGTACCCAGATTTGAAGCATCCATCAGTCAGTAACAGTGCACTCATAGGTCACTGAAGCTGTCAATTGCAATCAACTCTGTAATTAAATACATCACCAATATAGATTTTGTGTAAGAATGTCACTTGTTCTTCAGATGTCTGCTACTAGGACAAATCGCACTTCAGTGTCTTTGAATGTGCCTTCTAAATACAGTTTTTTAAAACAGCATAACATCTCCATCCATCTCAATCCAATTTGCTGAATAGAAATCTGTTTAACTAATACATAGTCTAAACGCTGAATTAAAAAACAATATGTGTGCCATTTAAATGAATCCTGTAATGCTATAGTTGATATTTTATTGCTTCTTTTTAAACTCTTCTGCTGGTATGTGTTACGTAAAATAAAAAGAAAGAATAATATCTTATCAAAAAGAGAAAAATTGTCCACATCATCTGTAAGTAAAATTATTTTACTTCATGTTCAAAAATAAGAGAACAGGATCTTCAGACATGAGGAAATAAATAATTAATTCTAATTTTTCTATGGACAGAAATACCAGGCATTTCAAATTAAAAAAAAAAAAAAAAAGGGAAAAAAAAGAAAAACCCATTTAGTGCTTTTGAGTGTCAGATTCTTCTATTATACTTGCCACTAGATTGGAAAAGTCTGAAACAAAGCTGAATTACCAAATATATATTGCCTGCCATTTGATTTAATCTTCAAATAAGCTCCAGGAAGCAGGTCCCTGGACAGTTAATCTTTAGTTTTGTAGCCCATGCACATTTTCAATAAGGTTACCAGGGAATTAGTCCCAGTAGGGAGGGGAAAGGCATATTGTCTTATTCTAAAGACAACTGTCGAGAACCTGCTAGCAAATTATAACTCCCTTAATATGAAAAAAACTTTATTAGCTGAGTCCCTGCTGCAATGAAACAGTAGTCACTCAGAAGGAGAATATTCTTCATGTGTTTGTTTTTTTTTTTTTTTCCCTGGAATCAGTTGTAAACTGTAAATATCGTAGATAAAATATGTTTTAAGGTGCAATTCTGCAGCTTAGAAGATGCTAAGGGTGCTACAACTGGGGATTCTGAGAGGAATGATAATGGACTGGGGGTGTCAGAGATTTACCACATACAATAGTTAGGTTAGGGAAGGCTGGTTTGCCTAGGTCTTTAAGCATCAATATACAGTTAACTTCATTTGTGGGCAACTGGCACCCTGAATGATTGCACCTTGAGCCAAGAGGAAGCTCTAGAAAAACTGAAACACATACATAAAACCAGGGTTTTATTTTCTGTCATGCAACTCCCAGGGTATGAATCAAAACCTGTAGCAATGGAAATACTTTAGAACTCTTTAGAATATTCAAGTCTAAATTCTGAATTCAAAAGTGTATGATGAGGCAAAATAAATAAATTTTTCAAAGACATGGAACAGAATACATCACAGTAAAAATCCAGCTAAAATATCACAATGTATATGTCTTATGAGGGAAATGTAGATGCCTAATAGAATAGCAGAAAGATAATAAATAAACAAGGTAAAAGTGACAGAATAAATATACTCTTACAATGGTTGTTTCAGGAAAATCTAGAGAAAGGTTGATAAGACCATTTTTAAAGAAGGATTGGAATATAGAAGAGAATAGAAGGGAATTACATCAGAGTGGAAGTTCAATAGGTAATTTGCAGCAGCAATTTTGGTAGTGGTTCCTCAAACAGCCAAAGAAACCTTAATATCAAATTAAGGTTAAGGTAAGCATGCATCTCATTTAAATGCAGCAACAGTTTATAGCCTATTCACATTTTTTAAATTGGCAAGGTAAAGAAGCCAAAAATAACCCCAAACCCATGATAAGAAATATAGAAAAAAGGGTGTTTAAAACTCATGGCAAATTCAGGGAAATACAAGAAACAGAACTTTGTGGATGAAAAAAAGCTTCATTTAATTAATAAATCAACATAAACACTTGCTATTAACTAATTATTATAGTTATTGCATAGTGGGCAATGTTTCGCGGTTGCTATCTGCAGTCTCCTTTCATCTGTGAACTTGCTGATTATACTTTTTACAATCCCATCAAAAATACCATCATGGTCCCTCCAGTGCAATGAAATTATTTTTCTCAGTTTAAAATGACTGCTATCTTACATCAGGATAGCCAGGGAAATGTCTCCTTGCTCATCCTCACTGACCTGTTACCTGCCTTGGAGGCAGTGAACCACACTCTTCTTGAAACTGTTCTCTTTCGGCCTCAGTGGCCCTCTTCTTTTGTACTTTTCTTCCTACTTTTCTAATCATTCCTACAGTGTACTCTATGGTATACTCTCCTTATCTTCTTCGTGTGCTGCTGAGTGGTCTTTGTTCTCTGTCCACTTTTCCCTACTTTTAATTCCTGGGTAATATCTCAAAAGTAAATAAAAACTCAAAAAAATGTGACACTGACTGTTAATCAGTACCTGAGACAGATTTCTATCTTCTTATGGACCTTGGAGCATACCCCTTCCTCTTTCTCCCATTTTCAGGCTACAAAAGGTATGTTAGAAAAGAGGAAGGTGTATATTTCAAAACATAGAAAGAATGAAGATGGGCCTCCAACAGTACCTTATTATCCTCTGTAAAGCTACCTCCTTATTCATCTACATAGTCTTAAAACTCACTCATGTGATGCCAACATAACCTGATAAATGCTAGGTCCTGGCTGTGTAGAGACTGCAACCATCTCCTCCTTTCTTTGTCCCTGTTCTTGAATTCAACCATTGTCAATATTTAAAAAAAAAAAAAAAAGAAATTGTATCGTATGTATCGTAAACTCCCTAGGGAAGGAACCATTTTTGTTTTTGTATAGAGATCAGCAAAGTGAAATCCCAGATTTTGACTGCGCTGCATGGGGACTGTGATGACAGAGAGTGTTGATAATGCACACAACTCAAGCATCTGTACCATAAAAGGATTTGTGCTTCCAGGAGAAAGATGTATGAAACTGGAAGAACACACAGTATTGACTTTGGGAACATGCTAGTGTCTGAAATGCACCCTTTCTTTTCCTTAGAAAAGACATGTGTCTTCAAGATCTGACACTTGGTAAAAAGGAGCATTGGAATTATAAGAGCAATATTGAGAAATTAGCTAGGTCCTCCTCCAAGAAGTAGATTATCCTGGGCCAAGTAGACATATTACCTAAGTCCACCTTCACATGGTCCCAAAGACATAATTTTGTCTTTACTCAGACATATTAAAATATATCATTCTCTCTCAGTGCCCCAGAGTAAAATGTGCAGGATTCAGACCATAGTAAAAAGACTACTGGACAGAGGAATTTAAAAATTCGTTTGACCAAATCATGAGAACCTAATCACTCCACAACTCAACCAGAGAAATTTGAATAGTATTTCAGGCACATTAACCTCAAATAGCTGATTTGAGCATTTTTATTTTTTTTTGGTGTGGTCATCAGTAACAGGTGATAACTCAATTGCAATTTCTTGTGAATTGCATTAAACAGTTCAATACATTTCCAAAGAATCCTTCTATCAAGACTATGACTCAATATCTACATAGAGGTTTAAAAAAGGTAGCAGAGAAGTACTGAGACATCAAAATTTTCCGGGAAGCTTTGTTTACTTTCAAGAACCAGACATTTTACAGGGGGTGATCAAAGGTCACCAGTTGATGAGGGACACTTACAGAAGTGACAAGTCTGTAACGTGTGAAGCCATGTTTAATAACCAGTATAGGCTGTGTATGGGGATAACAATGATGCAAATGACCCTGCTATTACCTTATGTAAGTACTGGACAGAAAACTTGTCACTGCTTTCAGTGAAAGAAACCCTGCTGCACTTGGTGATGTTGTAATTTTACTCCTAAACATACATTTTTATTCTATGGTGCCATACAAGTAACATAGCAATTGTACTACAGAAGCCCCTTCACAGACACAGGCAGTTCTTTATGATTATAAAGACTCAAAAAGAAATTTTATCATTGACACGTCCAAAGAGTGGGAGGCAATAGCCTTGGATAGATGTCTGAATACAAAGAAAGAGATTTGAAGAAAAACAGAATTAGGAGATGCTTTAAAGTTTGGTTTAAAGCCAGGAATTTCCATTTTGCAGCATATATCACAATATTTTTAGATCTGTGTTGCTTCTGAATCAATAGCAACATACTGGTGAGCAAAAGACTGATGAGTCTCAGGCAATCACTCATGCAATCATGAATCTCATGCAATTTCAGAAAGTGTATCAAAGCATTTGTCTCAGGGAGCACGAAGAATGGGAGATTTCTTAAGGTAAGCTTTCAGCATCTGCTGGAAGGGACCCCATGTGTTCCAACTGTGGTTCACATTCCTCTTCGTATTATACAGTCAGAACAAGAGCGTTTCTTCATTTATTTTATTCCACTTAAGTAAAAATTTATGAGGGAAATTAATTTTGTGTTAGGGTTATGCTCTGCTTCTATAAAATGAAAATCCTTTAATCTAATCTTGACTTTTTAAATCATAGATGATGGTTAACAGTCCAAAATCTAATACATCTTGACACAAAACATTGCTTCAAATCCAAAAGTTTCAATGGTCCATTCCAAAACTAAAACGCTTTTTCCCCCTTGATATCTGTACAAATCTGCTATATTCCCACAGAATATTTCAATGTTGACAACATAACATTTTTGGTACAATCTGCTTCATGGTAAAGTATTATTCTATTTCCCCCACTAATAAAGCAGCAGTTTACATCTTGGAGAGCCAATGAGTTCCCCCAAACTTCTGGGTATTGTACAACTTCTGGGTATTGCAAAAAGCCTTCTTAATGAAATGTTCTAGATAATTTATCCCTTGTAAGGTAACAAATTTTTCTTGAGAATGTCATTTTAAGCATTATAGTGCTTAGCCATTCTTTTCCAATCTTACACTGCGATAAATAAAATGGGCAATGAAATTTCCTATGACTCTCAAAGGTGAAATTCAGTCTTAGATTGGCAACTATAATAAATATCCATAATTCTTAGATCTGGTTAACTGACCAGCCAGACAAGAAAGTGCTGGGGTGTCAAGCCTTTATAGTGAGGATGACGAGAGTAGATGTGCTGCTGGCAGACGGTATGCCACAGCTTTTTAATGTATGGTCCCAGCACAATAAACAAAGTTCACTTTTCACTAAGGTGGACGTGGCTTGAAATAAAATCTTCAGGGAAAAAAAAAAAAAGTTTAGGGATTCTATCTACCAAAAATGTTAACCTGACCATGAAGGCAGACAACTTACAGTACATGCCATGGAAACACTATTTTCTTTACTTCTCCCCACCAGAAGTGAATGGCCAAGAATGCCAAGTGACACAGAGAATGAGAATGCTGTTTTTTTTTTTTTTCCCCAGTGGTAATATCTGCTCTGTGGACATTTACCTTCAGGAAATTTTGACTTCCCCAACACCTTCTGAATGGGAAGTCTTTTATTTCAGTAATCCCTAAATGCAAATGACTCAGGCCAAATTTGAACTTTGTGGAAAGAACAAAAATTTCTCTTGTAAATGTACTTGTAAACAACTTAACAAATCAGAAATAATCTGCTGAAGACAAGTGCTATGCCCTTCTGTTCATCCTTGCAGGGTGGCCATACAAGGAAGTCCCTCACCTGAACAGTTTATCATCTGTTTCATCAAAACACAGAGAGGAAGAGAAGCAGACAAGAGGATGGGAACAGGAGGGATTGAGATATGTGAACAGTTCCTCCTACCTCAGGTGTTCTTCACAAACTCATGCCCCGGAGGTGTCCGGCCTCCAGGAGATACTCTGCCAAAAAACAGCACTGGGAGACAGGACGCGTTAATGAATGGAGCTGGCATGGACCTGTTTTTTAGCACATATTCTGAGACCTGTAAGGGCTTGTAGTGTTACTGTTATTTTTCTTTCCCAATAGGAAAAAACTGCCTCCCTTAAATAGTATGACATCTGAAGGAAAATTATGTAAAATCCAAGATTTTCTCAAACACAAGGAATTTAACCCCCCAAAAAAATTATGAAAAAAGAAAGGAAAATATAAAAAACAACACATAAGCAAGGAATCTGTTACAAAATTCAACTCTTAAATATTTATTAGCCAATTAGAAAAAAACATTAAGAATTAAAAAAATAAAGTCAAAGCATGACCTTATTGTGATATTTTCAAAAGATCCAAATTGATTTAGGCATTAAAATCCCATTTTTTAAATAGAATCTCAGTACTGGACTCAGCTAGACCCTTTTAAAAACTTCTTTGTTTCATTTTTTTAACATTTTTTTTAACAGGATAAAAGAGAGGCTTATGGAATGCAAGGCAAATGTGAAATAAACAGAATTTTTTAGACATGGCAGTAATAGGAGAACTGCAACATTCAAGAAGGGAATATTTTCCCTTGAAAATGGCTATATTCTTTGTTCCATGGGGGCCCTGTTTTAACCTCTCAACCAAGGCTACTTGTAAATATACTGTGGGTTTCTTTTAAGTGCTCAGAACTTGCTGGAGAACTTGCTGTAGGCAATCAAGTATCATTCATATGGTGGCATCCTGGGCTGTCATCTGATCTGGAACAGAAGCCTTTATTTCACTCCTGAACATAGAGGCCCTGCCAAAATTAAAAGTAGAAACTTCACCCATGACACTGGAGTTAAACAAGGAACCAGTTGAGGTAAGAAATGTTTTTTTTTTTCATTTGCTGCAGAATCCTAATGGGGAAAGAGCATTTATACATAATATTACTACACACTTCTGCTCTGAGCGTGAGTGAGCTTGTTTTGTCCATGGTTCCAGCTGACTTGAAGCCATTTACTGACTATATTCAGTGTAATGTATTCTCACTCTCCCAGCAAAGCATATTAGCTCAGCTCAATGCTATACTAATATGTCAACACACCTCTTGGCTTGTGTTCAGCCTGCTCAGAACACAGGGAAACAGAGCTCACACCTGGCTGAAAAATGTTAGGCACACATATATTGTGTTAGGTATAATAGAGACGTAATAAAGGGGGGATAAACAAAATTATACCGAGAAGAACATCTTCTGTTTTTGCATCCCTTTGGTACAGGACAAGAAATACACTAAAAAAAAATCCCCGCAAACCATTAAAGTTATAATTTGAAGAATATCCAGTTTATAGATTATTAAATTAATGACAATCTGACCTTGAAAACACCTCTATCTGCTGAAAGAGCAACACTCCATCACCTGTTTTGATTCATTAATGTATCATTTAACTTTGTATGACACATGTTCAGCAGTTATAATTACATTACGGCCTCCCTATTACATCAGCTCTGCTCCAAGTTTCTGTCACCACAAGTCCAATTTTCAACACAGAGCAATCCAGTGCACTCTTTCCTTATTAGTGTCATCTTTAATGTAGCACAGAGTCTGAACCATTACTTGGCACTGAGAGTTTAACAGCAATTAACCCCTGCTCTATCCCCAGGGAGAAGTACATCAGCAACTTGCCAAAACACTGTAAACAAGCTGGCTGAGATCAATGCAAAACCATGCTGGCTGCGGAGCACCTACTGTATTAATTTAGGATTGATATAGAAAAAGAGAGAATAGTCTGCGTGAAATTGACCTAAAAGGATGGCCCACACAGGTTACAAGATTTTCTTGAAGCTGAAAAGGGAAAATTCTAAATCCCTAGTCTGCTGGCTTACAAACACCCGTTCTTTTCTATCTTGGCTTTTATACTGTGCTGATCACCGTAGGACTGCCAATTATTGCAGATAATAAACATTTATTACCTGCTAACCGGTTAAAAAGGAGACAAGATGAATTGTTCTTAGGTGAGGAATTAAATACATCTCAAGCCTTATCAGGAGAGGAAGTAGCAAAAAGGGTGAAAATGCCAATCTCTCATTTATTTCTGGCTATTAAACAGAACAATGCATAGGAAAACCTAAACCAAAGGTTAAGGTTCTTTCCCCACGGAAGCAAAACAGGACAAACCAAGGACTGCAGAAGTTCTTTCAGGTTCCTCTCACCAGCTTCCCCCGGGGTGGGATGTTGTCTTCAGCTATGCTCAGTCGTGCAAAGAAGCCAAGAATGGGATGGCAGAAGAGGCATGTCGTGGGCTATGATGGGTGCCCCTGAGGACTCCTACCCCTCACAGCTATCTGTGCCACTGGTTCTGCACTGCTGTTGCCAGCCATCAGGGAGGCATAAGGACTAACAACTGCGTACAATGGGACTAAACCAAACAACAAGGCAAACATTTCAGTTAGAACACAGGTAAAAACTTTTGAAGATGATACAGCAAACATCCCCCAGCTCAGACATAGTTTATATAGGTTAACTGACCCGGGTTGAAATAGTTCTTCTTACCAAGGGATGTTTTCTGTTTTTTTTGACATCACAATTTTCCTCCATAAAGTTTTGGGTTTTCCACAAGCCAATGTTCAGCTAGAAACAAAACAAAACAAAAACCAGAATCCCCCAACCATGTTTCCAAATGGAAATTTACCAACAAAGTCTTCTTATTTAGAAAATGGAAAGACATATCAGGATAATTCATTTAACTGAAGACTTCCAAAATCAGATCACTTTAAGAAAGATAGAAGAAGTCAAGTTCTTCATTCATTATCTTAGTATCCTGAATATATGGTACTGTATAATTATAAATCCTAATGAAAAACTGAGGGAATGTAAGAGTAGGATTACCACTATTCCCGGTAGGTTTTAGATCATGGCTTCTCAATGCTCCTAACTGGTAGAAATAGCAGCAAGTCCTGGCTGGTATCTGTGAACAGAACCTGGGAGCCTGGTTCTAGAAGAGGTGGGTCTTGTTGCAGGACATCTCTCGTGATTGTCATCAGCTGAGGTTGGGTTCTAAAAGCTTTCATGCTTAGAAAGTTTCCTGGAGAGAGAAGATGGAGAGGAGTGTGGCAATTGCAAGTGAAATAATTTTAATATCTCTGTCTTGAAATCAAAAAGGATCTGTGATTACAGTTATTTAAAATCTGAATCATGGAGCAGACTTTTTTCATCAGATAAAGGCAAAAACTAAATAGTAGGAAGTACAGCCCTTAAAACTTTTTTTAGTACTTTTGACTCTTTGATCTTCTTCCATAGCAGAAGTAGCAAAAACACCTGAGATTTAAGTATAAACATTTTAAAGTCAGTTGGTTAAAATGACAAATTTTGCAGTTAGAAAAAAAAGCACCTGTAGTGCACAAGAAATAGTACATAAGTTATTTGGGAAAAGAGTGAAGGAAGTCTTACATTTGAAATTTTCTAAACTCTGCCTGTTTGTCCATTTCCATAAGCTGATACATGGGAAGTTTCAAAACAGGTATTGTTGGCCTAATTAAAGAAATACATGCAGAGGATTCATATGTAAAATACCTATATATTGATTTACTAAGTTTTAGGAACACCAAAGCATACCAGTTTAATACTGCTTTGCCATTGGACTGTTAAAAGAGTACCAATAGCATAGGACCATTCTTCTTATACTTTGCATATTTGGACTGAAAATTACAAATATACAAATCTAAAAAAAAAATATTTAAATCTACATTTTTTGTGATTCCATTAGTGATTGTCAATGCTTTCACTTTTGAAAAATCAGGTTGTAATTTAACACTTCAAATCTGAAGTCTCTGAACACTCATTCTTAAGACAGTTGCTTAACAATTTTAGTATATGATCATTTAAAAAAATCATATACACAATTTCCACCCAAAAATACAGTTTTTTGCATTCTGCTATATTAACATCTCAAGTAGAAATGTGGCTAACTTTTTTTTAATTACTATTTTAAAACAATGTAAGAAAGGAAAAAATACAGTACTACCAGGGAAGTGGTAGGAATTTGAGTAAAAAAGCTAGAATGGGCTTCATCTTCAACATTCTGATTCAGATATAAAAATTCAGAATTTTCAGGACTCAAGGTTGGGGTTTTTTTCAGTTCATTTCTGGGAAGGAGAACACCTGAAATTTAGTATCTAGAACCAAATTCAGTTTGTGTTTAAGTGTGACTGCTACCCAAAGCAGATCCAGCTCATTGGAAAGAATTCTCAACTTTTATAAGCATAGCTACTGTATTTGCCTTTCTAGTTTGGTTAGAAAATTGTGATAACAGGAAGAAGACTGAATAGAAAAGAGGGGAATAAAAAGAAGATTATGAAAAACAAATACATTTTAAAAAGGGGCAGCTTATAAAGCAGAAGAGTTCTTCCAGATTGAAAGGCTTTGACATAGTTGCCTGTGATAATTAACTTAAATAAAATTAAGAAAGATCTGAAAGACAATCGAGAAGAAATGATGATCAGGAATAGTATGTGGAAACTAAATTAAGTATCAATAAGACATTACATTAGGAATGGAAAATTAGGTACAGAATCAGCTGGTTACAGTGATTCACTGAGCCTACAATCTTCCACACGTAGCTCACAGGGTTATATTATGCTCTTTATTGCCTGCCTTGCATCTTCATTGACAACAAAAGTATTTTCATCACAGTATCATTATTATGTAAAAATAGGCTTTGCTGGTAGCTTTTTCCTGGGGCCTTTTGTTTTATTGTGGTGTAAACACAGGTGAAGTTAATGCTGAACAGGAACTAGGAGAGTAAAGCAGAACACAGATGTTTTGCAGCAAATATTCTTAGCACCTTAGATCCACTTCAAATTTCACAGCAAAGGTTTATCAGCATCCATCTAGAAATGAAAAAAAAAATCTTTTAGGAGCAAAGACAAATTCATTTCTGAAATATGAGGATATTCTGTTTTGGCCTGTTCTCTGAACTATGTTGTAATACAAAACACAATCTCTCCCTCATGTTATTCTCATACCCAAATAAATTTCATATAATGGAGGGAAAAAAACTAAACTGTTAAGTCCTAGTTTTAAAAAAAATCAATAATTTATTTGGCAATAAATTAAAACTCTGCCTAGCCCCTTTAGTCAACTATCTCCAAGTCAAGAGTCACAGATGTTAAGAGCTGTTATGATGCCAAGCTAATTTCCTGAAAATGAGTGCCTGAGGTTGGATGCAGAAGAATCTTACCAGCATTCAACATGAGTGATAAAAAAGAAAAACAGAGTTTAGGCAAGATAAAAGAAAAGGTGACAGTAGTGGAAAGAAGGAAAATTGCTATTTTTTTTTTCTCTCAATAATAATTCAGCTGATCATAAAGATACTCCTGCAGACACTCCTGAAAAATGGTTCCTTGACATGCTATTTCTTTTTTCCACCTGACCTAAGAATACCTACATTTGCTCCTTTCCTGTGCACTCTGCAGGGATAATGTTTCCATAAGACACCACAGAACTCCCATACTGAACCACAGGTTTTGCTTCCAGAGGAGATCTATCTCCATTATATACGCAATAATCAAATATCTATCTGCCCCACAGGATAGAATGGAAATGTTATGAGAACAGCAAATCCCTAGGGCCACCAACCCAACAAAACAAAGAATATTCAACTAGCTCATCAAACTAAATGCTTCTGTCCTGTTGAACAAATTGAGATCTTTTATTCAGGTCAACTAAACAATTTGGGCTTGGATTTCCTGATATAAATTCAAAAAATATCTGCAGAAATAAGCTTTTTCTATAGAACACTTTCCTTTAAAGAGAAATCATTTCATGAAAGAAACTTCCCAGCCTGTCATTGGATGCCTTCAATTCTCCTCAGTCTGAAAACTGTATGAGGAATCTCCTTGAATATTTGGCTTTGTTGTCTTTTGCAGCACTTCCAGTCAGGCTGCTTGCATGCCTACTTGTCACAAATGGAGGGCAAAGACTGTAATTACTAAAACCAAAAGCATTAGCACAAAGTTGTCACAGTTTTGATCAGTCCATCTGTAATACAAATGGAAATTTAACCGATTGAGTATTATAGAACCAAATTCCAGAAGGGAGTAACCCTAGAACTTTTCAAATCATCTTTTAACTTGTCTTTTAACATAGAAAGTTGGACTGCATATTTCCACAGACTCTAGACTTCAGGTATTTCTAAATACAAGGAGTAGTCCAAAAACTCACATCAAGGCTGGAGGCAGGACAGAGTCAGGGTTGTCAAACAACAAATATTAAGACCCAAACCCACCACAGAACCAGCTGGTGTGACCTCCTGCGTACTATCAGTGGTACTAATTCATCCTGCCACCCTCCCAGCATGACCAATCTCTTCTGCTTGGCTGAAATCTACGTTGCACAATTACACCATTCTTTTCCTTGCTGTTTTAATTTCCGTGGTGAGAGGATTGTTTATATATCTAATAAGAATATATGTGGTTTTATCTTCCTGCCACCAGTCTTGTACTGCTTGTTTCTCTTATTTCAGTGTCTCTCCAAGAAGGAGTTTACACACTGTAATCAAATCATCTTTGATCTTCTGTTTAAAGAGCTAGTACTGCATTTTTAACATCTTGCTGTGAAGCACTCTTCCCAGCCCTTGCATAGTTACAGCAGCTCTTCTCCATACCCTCTCCAGCTGTTTAATATCCAAGTACGATATAGGTCTTGATTCTCTGGGACTTGTTTAGTCATTCATAACTCTGAAAAAGGATTATGAAAGAGAATCAGTAATGTGTTAAGCCAGCCAGGTAGCGGTGTAAATGACAACATCTGAAGGCCCAGGCGTATAGTATTATCACTCGAGAGATCAACAGCAAAGTTTCATTTTGCCTCTTTTCTCCTCTGAAGACTGAGGATGTTAAGGTCACATTTCAGACCCACAGTTTTTGACATCATGCACCTTGAAGTTTAGTACTTTTGCTCTGACTTTCATCAAATGTCAGAGGCAGCGGGTATGTCTTCTTACAAAGTCAAAGTCAAATTACAGGTTTGAAGAAATTCCTGTGAATTGAAATCGTACAGTTCTGCTCAGCTTTATCCTTAACTGTGTCTGTGTAAATCTTTCTTTCTTGCAGTTCTTCCTTCCTCATTACGTCTGAGTCTTGAGTCGCTGAGCAATTGTTTCAGACTCAGAATCTTAAGTATATCTCATCTTTTTTTTCACCCTGATCGGTGACATCCATAATAAAATAAAGTATATTTCCAAGAACTAAAAAATGAAATTATACCATGAGCTGAAAACAAAAGTTAAAGAGCAGTTTTTCTGTTCTGCCTGATACAGTCATTTTCACACTGAATCAAGGAAAAACAATTGGCAAGACTTAAAAAGGACTCTAATAATGGCTGGTAGCAGTATATATCTGGAACCTTTCACCTTCAGAATGGATTTGGTCCAGATAGAGAGCAATTTAAAAGAAATATTGACTTCTGGATGCTTAGTGACCTGTGTAAAAATGAATTAATAATCCCAGCTGTTTCCTATAGGACATCACTAAAATTGTCAGCGCTGTTGCCAGACCAAAAGGCAACCTTCATTGAAAGGTGTAAAAGATTTTTCACTTCATTTATCAATACAGCACGCATAAATAGGTCACAGACTATCCAAAGAACCTGAAATCCTTCCAAGTCCCTGGCAGATTTTGCTACATCCTGCAATCCATCACTTAGTCTACGCATGTATGGACAAGTGACCCATGTGTTCATGTGTGGGACTTTGGATTGGATGGCAAGTGACCAACTTCCTCAGGCTACTCACAATCTCAGGTTGTTGAACAGACATAAACTGAGAATGCTGGGCCTCTCTGGAATGAACGGAGACGTACAGCATGAAGAAAGACACTTCTAACTGCAGGCATCTTCAGACGGTAGATAACCTGTCGGACTTTGCTGTTTAAAACTCCAGGCTCCAACCATCTTGACCCAAAACATCTCTCTGAATTAGCCGGATTAAGAAAATTTAACCATCAAGTTTAGATAAAGGTATCACCACTGCAGCCATCTAAAGTTAGGTAGATGAGTCCTGCAACAAAAAGCTGGGAGAACAGGAGACTGACTGTTTTCAGGAAGATGATTCTTGTGCTATTCTGACATGGAGTTGAGTGTCTCAGCCAGCCTACAATCATTAAATCCACCTCACAATACTAATTCCAGCCTGAGATTTTGACATCTAAGAAAGTAAATCAAAATAATGAGGTCTCCCATATGCAACATGCATATGATGAGTAAGTAAATGAAACCATGATAATTAGAAACTTAAATGCAGGCAAAAAGTTGCACATAGGCTGTGCATCTCTTTTTTAGTTTGTTTGTGGTTTTTTTTTTACCCTCAGGCATTAACTTATCTTGGCCAAACCCTCCTTTCTACAAGTTCAGAGATATTTTAATTTTGAACTTCAAATGAAGAGCAAATAAAACACCAAACAAACTTAGGATGTTGCACAATTGTCAATGGGCTCCATTTTAATATTTAATGACCTGGACACCTGTGACTATCGTAAGAAATAAAAATAATTAATTTAAAAGGAATTATTGACATAATATAACACATGATAGTCTGTTAATAAAAATGCATACTTCTAATTGAATGCTGGCACCTAGCCACCAACTAAGCATAACTTCAAAAGCAACAGCTGGGAAAGCATCTTTTAGATTTTAATTACAGTAGCTCGTAAGCCACTTATCTTTTCAACTTTTTTCTTCAGAAAGCACTTCTGTTTCATAGGAGTGAGTTCAAAGGTATTTACAACATGTAGGGTAAGAGAACTAGCTCTGACATAGTCAGACTTCACTTGTAAATTTGGATTCTGGACTGAAACAACTATTCTCAGCTTTGAAGTGTGAGTCCCATTTGAGCCTGAAAGAACACAGGCTTCAGGCTTGCTGCTCAGGTTTTTTATTTCTTTTCTATCTCTAGACACAGGATAAGAATTTCTATCATATTTGTTCTTATCTATTATTTGTACTTCAGTGTTATCTTAGGGCTGCCACTGAAATTGAAGCTTCATTAAGTATTTTACTATTCAAATATACAGTGAGAGTACATAATCCCAGATGATTCAGTCATGAAAAGGAGAAGGAACTATTGAAGAATTTGGGAAATGGGTGTGGAGACAGACTTGAGTCTCGCAAAATGATAAATTCTGTAGCTGGATCCAGAAAACTGTTACGCTTGTGTTTAGGAATAAAATATGAAAACCCCATTCAGTAAAGATTAAAACTCTAAATGAGTTTAAATGATTTGCTAGATTGGCTACAGTCTTGGCATTTTTCAGGAACAAGTCCAGAGGGGTTTGTGACTTATTTCATCTAAGATCTGAAGTCTTAAATCTGTCCAGCTACTTTAGACTTCCTATACCATTAATGAGAGAGAGCAAGCAGACGGGAGACAAACAGCTGCTGAATGACTCTTCTCACACTAACAGAGGTTTCTACAGCCCATCCCTGTTTGCTGACTCAAGAAATCCAGATCATTTCCTTAGATTAAGTACCAACATTTTAGCCAGCTAAAATTAAACTAATTATATCCTACCTCCAATGTCTTTGAGTCTGTGGAATAACTCTCAAAAACTAGGAAATTAACTGGCTGTCTGTGATCAAGACAAGAAACTCATCCCCAAGAACATCCATCTTTGCCCCTAATATGCAAAGACAACTGCTAGCTAAAGCGGGTTTTGACTGAAATAGAAACTATACAAACCAAAATAACTTTTATTATTTTCTTTACACAGTTAATGAAAAAACCCTGTGAATATATGGGCCTTAAAAAGAGCAAAGCTATCTCATCTAAAATCACACAGAAACAGCCATGAACTATAACAACATCAGCAGATAAACACCATAAAAGTATTATTGGGGTACTTTAATAAGTACATTCAACATAATCAGGAGAACCTTTAAATAAGCATTTCTAGAATGATGTGGACATAGTGAGGTCTTGTAATACAAGAAATGCTGCAAAAAATCACAACTTTTTCTTAAAGATAGATTTATTTATGAAATGGAAGATATGAATTGGCAAGTATCATGGAAAGGGACAGAACCTAAAGAGCTCTGGAGGTCTTTTGCTGTCCCACAGAAATAACATGCATAGGAATATCACAATGCTGGAGGATTTTTTTGGATTGTAATTCTATTACCTAATAATTAAAAGCTATCTCTAAACCAGTTAATATAGAAGACAGATCTGTCTACCTTTGTGCAAAATCAAAATTGCCTTTAGCATTTTTTTAGCTTTCCAAGACAGTATTCACACACAGATAACAGTATGTTTTTGTAGGAAGATAAATAGGATGCAGAAAGACTTGGAATCCTCTGTCCACTCTGCAAAAAAACTTCAGGCCAGATTTTGTGAAGAGACTAAGAAAAAAATCACTGTGTTTTTTGCTAAAGGTGTCCTGTCCTTCTAAAATGCCCAGGGCCTCCAGGAGAAAATGTGACAGATAGGAACTGCGCCTCTCCCTTCTTAGACATGCATGAATCTGCCAAAGAATTGAGCCTTGAGCAACAAGTTTATGAAGAAACACAATTTTTTGCGCTCAATTTGCATCCCTGAGGAAGAGGCAGAACTCTGTGCTCTTCCTCGAATCCTGCTCTCCTCCATTGAAATTGCTTGTTTGAATGATAGCTACACAGTAGACCAGAGCAGTCTATAAGAAAAATAAATAAAGAAAAACATCATACCTGAGAATAAGCATACCCAACTACAAAAATACCGACTTCAGTCAACATTACTGTAATCTAGCCACTGCATGCAGAGTGTATCACAAATTTTGGGACACTATGATCATGTGTATAAAACCCTACCCGATTAACTTTTGCATATGTAGCTACATAATCTTTCACAGCAAAAAGTCCAAGATATTTCCATAAACCTTACTCTCTGCATTCATCATATCAAAGGATATGAAAAAGAAAAGTTAACTAAGAACCTGTGATCCAATGCAAACAGGATGACTGGAGTTTATTAATCATAAATGAAGGTGATGCGTAGTTCAGGAGGCATATAAGTGAACTGGCAACCTTGCTGAAAGGTCAGAACCTTTTAATAGTAAACTGCTCACTTCAATGTAACTTCCTAGGTTTAGGGTCAGAAGGCATCCCAAATGCAATTACTAAATCTGAAGGACGCTTTACATAATTTTAGTTTTGCCTTATTCCTCTTGTTTAATAGCTCTGGGTTTAGAAGTGCAAATAGCTTCATAGTTAGGCTTTTAAGGGATGCAACAGAAACATTTTGACACAGGTAGCAGCTGCAAAAGCGATAAGGATTCCCTTTCCAAGGGTTTGACCTTCTGCTTCATTGTGATTACAGTCAGTAGGCTGATCCTGAGTTAAAGAATTGGGATCATAAAATTTATTCTTTGGGTTATGGATGCCAGTGTACTCCAGCTTGTTCTGAGGTTACTGTAGAATATGGATCCAGTTTTAAAGACTCCTATTTCCATTTCATGGTAAATTTTTTCTCAGTTTGCTAGCATCTCCATCTCTGGAATGTGGACTCAATCCTTCTGAAGGTAACCTTTTCTGTACTATGCAAATTTTGCTTTTTAAATTAATATAAACAATTAGTTTTGTGTACATGGCTTCTTTTGCCACAAACATTTGAGGGAAGGAGGAGAGATTTCTAATGGCATACATCCATTTAGATGTCAAAGAGTTTTGTATGTCCACTAAATTAAAACATCTTTTGCTGTCAAGCCTTAAAGAATTTGGCATTTCTTCTGATTTCTATTTATGACAGCTCTCAGAGGACATGCTGTGAAATACTTTTGCTTGCTTTAGGACCAATTGCATGTGACAAATGCATTAGTTTTTAATACCAGAAGTGGACATATAATTTGATGAAGTATGTCTTTATGCCATCAGCTGTTGTCTACCCCCAGCTTTTTAAAAAGACACTCTAAACACTCTAAACAAGACCATCCCCCAGCTGCCTTGATAACTCAATCTCTGTTTTCCCTGTTACCAGACCAAAGCTAGCTTGAAATCAACAGAAAGACTTCAGTTGGGGTTTGGATCAAGACTGTGAAACTAAAAGTTTCTAGAATTCTCTCTGTCACCTCTTTTTCATGGGAAAGAGTGACATTCCCTGCTGCACATGGGCTCTGCACGGGTAAGGACCTGCACAACTTTTTCAGGGTGATGTAGGCAGTCTGATAAGACCACATCACACCCATGGATATCCTGCGTGGCTAGAGCTGTGAAATTCACCTGCAGTGTCTCTCTCTGCATGTCACTGAGCACCCTTCCAAACTCACTGTATCTCTGCAATCGTTACCATGAACTCCCAGTGTGTTTCTTCTGAGCTCATTTATGTTATTCCAAAAATCATAATACAGCTTACACCAAAGAACAACATTTATGTATATTGAGAGATTTGACCACCTCAGTAAAGATATAGCCACTTTAGAAAACTACCGTATCTCTTTTCCTTAGAGCACAATGCCAATATATAGTCTACCTTTGTACCCCCACTAAATATATAAACACGTCTTAAAGTATATGTTAATCATTAACACTACTGTTTGACTCACTGAATAGCTGAAAACCACCTCATTAAATCTTTCTCTTCTTTTTTTTTCACTTTTCAGTAACCAACTGTACACCTTCTGAATTATTAGTGTCACATGCCCAACAACACAATTTCTTTACTGTTCCAATTAAACAATCAATTTATGTCTATGGTACAAAAATATGGAAGAAAGTAAGAAGGAAGAGAACATGAGCAATGAGCAGTGATTTTTTTTATTTCTGCTCTGGTTTGCAAAACCTTCTGGGGCAGCTGCTATAGTCTTATCACTATATTTTCATAGCTTTCGTTTTGCTGATATGTTTTTATCTAAGCCAGTCAAATGCCAGAAGAATCCAATACTGCAGATTACATTATTGGATGAATGTTTCTTTTAGTTGCTAAATAATTTATTGAACAAAGCTCTCAAAGCTAGTCAAATGCAGCAAAATACTACTCATCACATAAATTATTTGATTAAAAAATGGAAACAATTGTCAAAGAGTATATGTGAAAAATAGTATTTGGCTTAAGTTGTTTCATACCTGTCATATATGATAGTTTAAGAGTTTTGAGATTATTTGGTTCTAAAAGCAGATCCTAGTTGCAGAGATCCCATAGTGCAGAAGCATTAAGCACTTGAGTTTCAGTTTTGGAAAAATCACCACTTTTTTACAATTGTAGCTGCCTGACTAGCAACATTAATGTTCTGTTGGATGGTATTTAAATTAAATTCCTTCTATTAACACACATGTCTTTTTTAGTATTCTAGTGGAAACAGTAACAACAGTTTTTCTTTACTGAAAAATTAAAGGACATGTCTGATTACAGGAGCAATGTCATCAATACTCCTCATGAATAGTTCTAAAATTTTAGGAGACCCTAAAATATGATTTTATCTACTGACTTACTGCAACAGCAGGGGAAATTAAATCACCGGTGAATGTCTTATTAGAGCAATCTCTCTCTGACACTTCTCTTACATCTCACTTTTACATCATCAGTGCATTTTTAAAATTTAAAATAGGGAGTTAGAGGTGAAAATATTTTAAGAAATAATCATATTACTGCTTTCTAGAAAAAAAGAATCACATGTGAAATAAAAAAAAAACGGAGATAACTTAGGGATTTTAAAGTGAACTACATCTTTCCTTTGCTTAAAACCTAGAGAGTTGTCCCTCCTATAGACAGCAGGCAAGTTGCTGTCTCTAGATCTTTATTCACAATTTCTTTTCTTTCAGTTCCTTTTTCAGACTGGTTATTTTTACGAATTGCCAACTTGTACCTTATTTCTCTTGCTAGTATCAAGATCTGTATGAAAGACAGTAAAGCTGCAGAAAGAGCCTTGACGGGTGCTTTTTTTTTCTTTCTTTTTTTTTTTTTTCCTAAAGGACAACTTCAAAATCAAGTAAAATATCTACCTTTATTTTACCTCCTGCCAGCTGAAGTAATGCAATTTGCTGGAGAAACTCCATGCCACTGCAATGCTTACCACACTATTCAGGTATGTTTTCCAAAGCGTAACTGATACGTGATCCTTAGAGAGCTTGCATTATAGACTGGATGAATCAGCATGTCTATATATTTCTATCACTTATATTATTCCTCTCTTTCCTCCCGTTCCGCTCTTAGGGCCAACAGGCAGGCCAGGCCTTTCCTCTTAAGTTGTGAGGTTTTAGTCACCTGGATATATGCCCATATTCTGCACCTTTTAAGGACTCCAGTGATTAATCACTGCAGTTGACCACTATCGCTACATGGATGACCAACTCAACAGACAGAGCTTTGTGCAAGACTACAGCTGCAAGAGGCAAAAAAAAAGTAGAATGCAGGCAATTTGTGAGGTCCCTGTGTTCACTAAATCCCCAGAAGCTCTTCATAACCTTCTAAAATGAATTTTACAGGCTAAATTGTCGCCTAAGGTCATTTATAATAATGGCTTAATACCTGATTAGTAGGACTATCTTGAACTGGCAGCAGCATGGACTTAGTCATCTAATATGTAATATCTATCTACTATGATCCCAAAATTCTCTTTCATTTCTACCTTAAAATCTTTCTCACTGTGAAGAACAGAACAATTTAGTAAAAGGGACACCACTCAGATTCTTATTTTTTAGATGATCACAGAATGGCTGATAGAAATTCTGAAGGAATACTGGAAAAATATTACAAGTTGTTTTAATTCGTTTTTTTTAAGTCACAGCTAAAATTTTTAAGCTACTGGAAAATCATGAGGTAGGGTCACTCAGCCCAAGTGGACTACTAGTGATGAATCAGTGTTTGCAAAGTAAAAGCTTATACGTATATAATATTAATTGTTAAAATTGAGGCACATAACTCATTTACATGCCAACATATTATATTTACATTTATTATTGATTCATAGAAAGGAAGTGCATTTAAAAGAAATAAATCTTGCCATTCTAAAACTACTTAGAGATTAGGAGTAGAGATTTGCATGATTTTTAGTATCAGGAATTACTTTTATTAACAGAAATTCAATTGATTATTAGAATTTACTGGGGTACATTATTTAATGATGTTTTTATGATATCAAAATATTTATTTGGAACATATACATTTAATTAAAAAATTATGTTGGATATCAATGATTTTGTTTAAAATACATATTCTTTTATCATATGGTAGCATACTAGAGAAGTAAAAAACTAATTTTTGGAGAAAGTTGAAATTTTTCTTTTGAGAGAAAACTGAAATGTAAATATTGCATCCTGATATGAAATCAAATCAAACTTTGAAATATCAGAATTTTCTCAGGGTACAGAAATTCAGTCATTTCTCATTACACTGTTACATCAAAAAGGAATAAAGGTCTATTTGACAATGATTGTGTTGCCTTTTTTGTGATTGTGATTATCTTAGATCAAAGTGTTACCTGAAAATCAGATTAAAGAAAGCCTGTAGGTAATGTATAAAACAGTATTTTCCCCTTTGTGTTGATGAAGAAGCAGTGCTGTTCTTTCCCTTTTAATATGAATACATTGCTGGTTTAATCTTTTCTCTAAGAAAAAAAAACAAACAAAACAACAACAAAAGTAAAAAATAATAAATCTTACTATATTTTTTCCCAGGATCTATCCATTCATTTCTTACTTTTACAACCATGTAAAACCATGTCTATAGTCCTAGAATTTTTAAAAATCTCTTTCTATAGCAAGTTATCTTCAATATGAAAAGTCTCAGCATCTCTTGGTGCCCCTTTTAACCACAATAAACAAGGCAAACTCATATGATTTGACGCAGAAAACAAAATAACCAAGTTAATCACAAAAGTATATTTCTCCTTTTCTTTTGCACTAGGTAACTCAGTTCTCAGCTACCAAACAGAACTCCTATGCTTAAGAATGCATCTTCTATATTTCAATCAAATTCTGCTGACAGTTTTTTCAAAGTCTCAGAGGACATGATTTCCCTATTTCCCTTTTTCTTTATAAAAAGAAAAGCATGGTTCTTACATAGAGTTTCTAGACTCATTTTCTTGATGGTTTTTCTCCTGTCTTTCCATTACCTTCAGAAGTATATGGCAATAAGGACAGCCAAAGACTGGAGCAGGTTACTAGATAGTGTCACCTCTGTTCATACAATCATAGAATGATTTGAGTTGGAAGGGACCTTAAAGGTCATCTTGTTCCAACCCCCTGCCATGGGCAGGGACACCTCCTACTAGAGCAGGTTGCTCAAGGTCCCATCCAGCCTAGTCCTGAACATTTCCAGGGATGGGGCAGCCACAGTTTCTCTGGGCCTCACCACCCTCATAGTGCAAAATTTCTTCCTGATACCTAATGTAAATCTACCCTCTTCCAGTTTAAAGCCACTATGCCTTGTCCTATCACTACATGCCCTTGTAAAAAGTCCCTTCCCACCTTTCCTGTAGGCCCCCTTTAAGCACTGAAAGGCTGTGATAAGGTCTCCCTGGAGCCTTCTCTTCTCCAGGCTGAACCCCATCCCTCTCAGCCTGTCATTGTAGGTGAGGTGCTCCAACCCTCAGTTTTAAGTAAATATCGTCCATTTCTGCTGTTCCTGTGAAGGAGGCAAAAATTACCGGTAACAGAGCTGTGACAAACAGCTCACTAGTATATTAAACCACTGCAAATATTTATTCAAAGACAATGGATCAGAACCCTTCAGTACAGCTGGTTAAACATTTCATCTTCTGCTGACTTAGTTAAGGTAATGTGAATTATAACACTATTTCCAGCCATGGTCATTAATATGTTAGAAAGGCTATTATAAAACAAACAAACAAAAACCCAAAAAACACTCTTCAAATCTCTCTTATTGGCTTCCTCTCAAAGGTGATATCTATGAATATTCCTTAGCATTTCACAAAAAAACCCAAAACCAGTTATATGATATAATAAATTTATTGATATTCAAATGTATCCATTTTGCTTTACAAATTTTAGAAGCCTCATTAGAGATTTTAGGATCATTGGAAGTAAGGAAAACTCTTTACTGACTCATTTCTGGCAAAATGCTCAGTGCTTCTTTCTCCTGCTCCACTATTTCTGAGTCCCCAGATTACAAACATGTTATTCCAATAGTTTCAGTGTGATTCAGTTGTTGAGAACAGGTCTGCATTTTTACATCTGAAGCAAAAGCAATCTTTCCTCAACTAACACTATGAAAATCAACTAATAGAGAAGAATAGTTTATTTCTATACCCTGGGAATTTGAGAAACCCCAAGCATTGTCCCCATGCCTACACCCAAACAAGGGCCTTTTAGCCTTTTTAAAATAAAAAAAAAAATTGTTTCATGCTTGGCTCATTACAGTGAAACCACTGCAGATTAAACCTCTCTATCAATTACAAGCAGCTGAACATCCTTTAGCATCAAACAGAATGACAAAAAGCTACACTATAATGAGTAACGGCTAAGGCCAATTGCTATTTAATTATGTAGATGACTTAACATCCTTTCATTGATGTTATCTCTATGTTTCAGGATGAAAGTTATCATGCATTGCTTTGCTACAGCTCTTACAGTATACGATAGCAGAAGCAAAAAGGAAGTCTTTACCAAATAGAAACAGCTATAACTAGCAAAATATATCAGCCCAGCAATACAAGTCACACTTCACCATGCACCTACAGCAGATAGAGGCTTCAACATTTTGTGGAAAAAAAAGAAATTCACACATGACAGCTTACAGTGGGTAGGAAGCTTGAAAGAGAGAACGACAACTGCGGCAGCAAGAGCCTAAGTCGTGAGCAGTTCCCATGAAGATGTCTGGTCCCTGAATTTTGTTAGTGGGAGATAACAAGGACAGTGAAGTTAGTCATAACGTGAGAGATATTTTAGATGGGAAGGACCTGTTAGGTCATCTGTCCATCCCCCTGCCTAGGCAGGATTATACTTTGCAGTATCTTCTCAAAAAGATTGCAGAGAACAATTTCACATGAGCAGAGGAATGGAGTAACGGACATAATAGATCTTTTCCATCTCTAACTTCTACAAGTCAAGAGGTCCAGTCTGTAGCTGGTGTGAGGTGGCTGTGGGCACAAATACTGCAAGTATTGTAAGAAAGGAAATTTGGAGGAAAATTCTACCCTCGGATCGAATCATGCAAGTGTATGCAAAATGTGATGTATAATGTTAGTGAGTACAGAAATTACCCCATAAAGGACATTTTCAATTCAGTCATAATCAGTGACCCCATTTTTGTGGGCATGGCGTTGCATTTTTGACATATTATATGTGTGTATCACATCATTCAGACAGCTAGATCTATACTTATTTAAAAGGATATATAAACTAAATGCTTTGCACAAATATTATTGATAGAATCTTGCACTCATAAGTATTTAAGCTTCCAGTTTGAGACTATAAAAACAGGTATTATTCTAGAAAATGTTTGTTTGTATATTTGCAGTATGGGGATGACAAGGTTTGTTTAGCAACTATTATTTTTCTTGAATTAAATGGAAATAGCAGCACCTGGGAGTATATAAGAGGTCAATGCTAGAAGAAGGGGTGTATGACATGTTTTTTACATGCATCCTACATGAATATTTCAGATTATGGAGTAAGAAGTAAATAATGGTTCCTTGCAATCCTTATGATAAGCACAAAGAAGGAGGTAATACTCTTGGAAATGCAGTTAAAAGACAACAATTAAAAGTCTTTTTTCAGGAAATCCTTACATGTGTCTAAAGCTCAGAATGAAGGGAATCCTGCTGATTAAACTTAAACATAAATATATTCATTTGCAGAATTTGAACATAAAATATTAAGCAATCAAAGAAAGAAAGAAAAAAATAAAACAGACAAGCTGTTGGATGGACAGGTTTTAAAATAAATCAGTTTGCCAAGACCAGGTTTTGCAGACATGAGAAATTTAAATCTGTCTCCATTTTGAGCTCTCCCTGAACATTTGGTAATTTTTGTGGTCACTATGACATAATTGGACATAAAAGAGGACTAGCAGAGTTTCAAAATAGCATGAAGGTACATGCATATTTTCCTATACAGAGATCAGTATTAGCGAAAGTCTGAATCTGAATTGAAAATAGAAAATGTTGGAATATCAAAAACAGTGTTTTCTATTTAGCTGCCAATAGCATAAAGGTAAATATTTGGCAAATGATCACATCCTAATGTTAATCTCTGGTAGATAAATTGTTATGATTAAGAATGGTATTCAAATTTGTAGAATATTAGTAGATTAAATTTGCAAAATCAGAAATAGTAACTTGTCATAATGGCTTACATATCCAGCATATCAGCTTATGAAAACATGTCTATGATCTTAAATATGGACATATGCACTTTTTTGGAGGTCTTAAAATTCCCCTGATTCTGATTTCTCTCTTATTCTGTTGTCATTTAAGTCTCTGTTAACTTTACGTGTTGTAGATTAGAGTACTTTATAGTTACTAGATTCAGCAGATTTTCTTTTTCAATAACACTTTTTGATTTTGTACCTAATCCTATGGTAGCCTTTGATTACAAATGCACAATCAATGTCATTGGGAGTAGCTCAACACTAATATATCTGAGGGAGCAGAATCCTTTCTTAATTAGCACTTACCTAAGAGCAGCCAAGATGCTCTCATCTATTTCGACGGTGGAGAACTGATCTTGTTGAAACTGCGTATAGAAATTTATTTCTTATAGAGATAAATCCTCTACAGAGAACCTTTCTCACATGTCCTCTAAAAACTCCACAGCTCCATGCCTTCACAGTGGAGAGCACACCTGAGAAGGTGCGTTTTTTCCAAGTTAGATCTATATAGCATAAACATTTAAGACAGATCAATTTAGAAATAATCAGGTAATGAGTCTAGAAAAGGAACCTCATTTTGAAAAGCACTCAGCTAACAGGAAGAAATCATGACAAGAAAGAGAAAAATATTTTCACCATTTCTAGCTTTAAAAATCAGGATAACAGCTAGAAATGGATACGAGAACTAGTCATCTCAGCCTTGGGGCACAGACCTAGAAGGAAACTAAATCAAACTCTGAAGTATATCAAATTATGTGCCTGATGAAATACCAATCAAGTGGAACCACAAATAACTTCTTCCTATCAGCTAGAATATATTAACAGGTACAGAAATCACATTCCAAAGCAGTAGGTGAGAGAGAAACACATTTGTTATTTCCGTTCTCATGTTGGTCTTTCTGTTACTAATGGCCGAAGAGATGCTTGCTTTGATAACCATTGCAGTTCCCTCAAGTCTGAGTCAGCTCAGCCTTTTACAGAGAGGCCTGAGCACACATTGCCACTACTAATTTTCATTTGCATCAGATCTGAATATCCACATGCACTGCAGGGAAAGAGTCGGCGTACCTGTGCTCCAGCACCACTGGGGGAGGCCACAAAGTTCAGTGAATAGGGATCTATTTTCAGCCAGTGCTTTTGTTTGTGACTTCGGGCAAGTACATCTCTCTGCCTCTATTTCTATCTCCTCTTTTCCACCAGCTCGGCGCTGTTTGTTTAAATTCTAAGCTCTTCCAAGCCAGGACTATCTCTCACTAGGTATTTGTATCACGCATAGCAAGATGTTTCTTACTTTTCACTTGGGTTTACGGATGTTGCTGTAATATCAATAGCATTTATTTTTTTATATTACCGTCATGGAAAAAGAAGTGAGGACTCTACTATGCCAGGCATTGTGCCTACAGAGAAGAAAAAGAAAGTCTGTGCTTGCTAACAAACCTGTGATAAATTAGTTTCTAATTAATTTCATAGTACATGTTTTGTGGATTTGTTTTTTGTGTGACATCAAATGTTTACTCTTTGACAATTCGTGTGAATGTGAACACAAACATGTTTAATAATTCAATACCAAAAATGCAGTTTCTTTCTATGATCCCAAAGTCATGCAAAATTTTCTGTTATTTCAGATACTCTTATTTGTAAGCAGCAGCAGCCACAAAATGAGAGATAAGAAGTTTCTATGATTCCATGATTCCTTAAGGGGCATATAGTCATTCACAGAGATTTAACTTAGGTAATTTCACAGAGCATTTTACAAAGGTCAGAATCACACAGGCTTCAGTAACAGGGTCTAAGGTCTATGAAGCAAAAGGTAGAAGTGGAAAAGAGTGGGGATATTTTTTACTTTCTTTTGATAGGGTTTTCATAACTTCATCATCACAAATATGTGGTGAGAAAGGAAAGACATGTAAGTTCTCAAGACGTATCCCAAATACTTTATACTTCTTACTTTCTTGAAATAATATGTGGATCTTCAGACCAAATGCTTTCACCAACTTTCAGCCTTTAGCCAATCCTGAGTCCTTAACTGCTCATGCAAAATTTTCAGCAATGCCCTTTCACTACCAGCAAATGAGTTCCTCTACATTCAAATATCACTGTGATAATACTGAGGCATCCATTTAGCTATAATAATACACTATGAAAATGCAAAGCTCCATCTTTATATATATATTGTTGAATCTCAAGCAAACTCACCAGTTTCCCCAGCTGCCAATGGAAATAAAAAAAAAAAAAGTGGCAATATTTTTCACGGTGAAACCCTGCCGTATGAACCGTTTCATTTTAAAATAGGACCTTTTGGTAGACAGAGAAGAAGAGAAGATCCTGATGGATTCACCATGTTGTTTGTTCCTGTACTATCGTCTTTTCTCTCTAGGATATGCAAGCTTCCCCATCTCGACAGGGTGGCAGAGAGAAGGAGGTCAGCACACCACTCAGCCCTTCGCACTCAATAGCGTGCTTCTGATCCACTGAGCGGACCAGAAAGTAAGTGGGTGAGGATATTGAAAGATTGGAGTCATTTGTACCTTGTGAGATACTTGATGTTACAGCTCTGTGTCTCCTTCAGCACTGTAATAACGTACTGGCAGGCTAAGCTGGGCATGCTTGGTTTCTCAGAAGTGAGTTGGGTAAGATTTCTATGCTCTTCTCAGCACGCCTTGCCTGTGCAGACCACTATAATATATCATTTTCAGCTCATTCTTTTTAATTACTTTTTTTTTTTCCTCTCCAGAAGATTTCTACAACTACAGGCAATCTTAATCCTAATAAAGTGAACATTTAATAAATATTACTTGTGCAATTCTTAAAGGCCCTGTTGAATTCTAATATATAATCGTTTTATTTTAAGCTTTGGGATGTAGATGATAAAGCGAACAGAGGTGATTCAGAGTAAGGGCAATACACTGCCACCTTTCTTACTCTAGAAACACATTCTCCTGCAGTGCTTAAAATGTAGGGAAAAGTCTAGTGATTGATTAGCTAGTTAAGTGATAAGGAGGTATATCAGGCAGGGATGCAGAAAAAGTACAGATGATAAGGACAATCAAGTATCCTTGATCTGAAAAAAATTACAGTGCTTTCTAATCATTTAAATTATATTTTTAAGTGAGAAAAATCTACTGCAGTGAGTCTCTAATTTTCTACATATTTTCTCTTCTTTTTTTTTTTTAATTTTTTATTTTTTTTATTAAAGACAAAAGCTATGGGAATTGTGTCCATTTTTTTCCAGTGGTGTAATCTTTCCCTGAAAAGGAAATTACTGTATCGTCAGACTTTAATTTGTCCATATAACATTTATATTCTTTGATCTCTTACTGGCATATTGTAATACTGATAATTATCTACTTCTGTTTTTTATAATACCATGTGGCATTCTATTATGTTTTACATTCTTAACAATATTATATATATAATACAATTCTGCCAAAGCAGGTGGTGGAAGTTGTACAGTATCAGGTAGGCTATTAGGTTTCAAATTAACGATCTTTATAGGTCACAGGCACTCTAAGGATACTCATAAAATATTTTCATTGTGATTTTCAGGACCTTGTACGATTATATTAATATTTCAGATATTTTATACATTTTATGTTCAAAGGGGAGGGATCTTCATGATCAGATGACAACTCTCCATTTTCTCATTATTCAGCCTCCATTACCATCAAACCCTCTGCTGCAGTGATTCTGCTTTTACTTAAAGAGGACTTGCAACAAATTTCACCAACATGTCAGAAGCTTTGTTACTGTTCTGTTAGAGGGGTTGCTGCCAATTCATGAACTTCTGTTATTGGGATGTCTTCAGATCAAGTTTCAAAACCTTTTTTTTCCTTCACTTTTGTTATGGTAGGACCCGAAAGACTCACTAATCCTATTTTTTTTGGTTCTTTTTTTGTTTGTTTGTTTGTTTTTCCAGTCATTTGTTAACCTACAACAAGTTTTTCTTTCCTTTCTCATGAAAGTTTGTGTAGTCTTCTGATAAAGGGCACTGTCATGAGGCAGCGAAATACCTGTACCTGTACATGCTGAAATACCTTCTACTATTTTCTCTGGTAGGCAGCAGTAGTTTTCTAGATCGCTATTTTGAAATACAGTAGTTATCATTATTTATACATGATCTCCATTAAGAATAAATTTCCATTTTAGAGGAAATCTTAATTTTCTTAACAAAATTGTTTAACTTTGCATCTTTGTCACTTTCCTCTCTTTCCTTTTTTATCCTTCTCTGTGAGGAGAATCATTAATTTCTAGTGCTTTTCCTTTTCAAGAAATTTTGACTGTTATTGGAATGTTCTCAAGTGCTTTATACAAATTATGCAGTTTTCTTAAAATAGCCAGTCAACAAAGAGTGAACTGCCTCTGAGGACAAAGTCTGGATCTAACAAAATTTGGTCACCAATCATGGTTATCCTATGGAGACAGATAAATGGCTCAGGTTATATTTTTCCCAGGGTTGTCAGTATTTTAATTGCCAGGTAACACTGAAAGTCATAGGAAGTTACAGGTAGAAATAAAAGACTGGTTTGAGACTAAGTTTCTTGGAAATGCTCGAGTAGTCATTGTTTTTTGTTTTTTTCTCATACAGTTGTGCACCATGACAGGAGTCACACATACTGTTCCACAGCATGAATGTCCTCTCTACAAGTCTCAGATCTGCTACAGCCCTCCTCCAGTTATAATCTTACTCATAAATCCAGCTAGTGCTACTGATATCCATTTGGATTTCATCTAACTAGATGTCTGCAATTGAGCCAGAACTGCTGCTAACCAGACCAGACCAGATCTGGGACATCATCTCTGCTTTTGTTGGCCTTCTGGATGCTAAGGTCAATCCTGCTTTGGTTTACTTTATTTTTCAAGGAGCAAATCCAGGCAGCTTTTGCTGTGAAGCTTCCTCTGAAGCGATGACATTAGTTCCCGTCCCCATGGCACTATGTCCATAGATCAAAGATTTACCAAAGGAGAGGCCAGAACAAATTCATTCTCCTTATAGCAAAATTTCTAGTCTTCCAAAAGGAGTTGTCATCCTCTTCTGCTGATCTTTACCTTTGGTCAGATCGTGAAACCAAGGGTTTGGGAATAAAAGCAAGTCTTCCCTCTAACTGTTCTTCTATACGCTTTCCTAAGTACAAAAAGAATAGCAATTTTCATTCACATGGTCAAATAAGAAACAAAACTCAATTAATACCACAAAACTGGTATGAGGGAAGCAACTATGGGTAATTGATATTAAGCAATGTGATTTAACATTTTTTTGAGTTGTCTTTTCCCTTTCCTCCCCTCTGGTGGGCACAAAGAATTCCAACCTAGCAGGGAGCCCAGGTTTGCAGATGTGTACCTCACCAAAAGCTGCTATAGCTCTTGTTTCAGAGCATTGAAATACTTTTTTTTTTATATAAAAAAGAAGTAGCATACAATTGATAACAGCTAGGAATTGGGGAGGGATTTAAAAGAGTAGCAAAAATTGAGAGGAATCAAGGAACTAATGAGAAGATGAGAATATCAGAGGGTTGAAATTTGTACCTCGCTTTTAAGCATAATTTTCCCCATTACCTGATTCAGTATAGAACTAAACGCCATGGGATTTAAACAAGTTGGGGAAATATTTATGTGCCTTGCTGAAAAAGAACAGTTTACTGAATGATGTTTTATTGAATCAATGTTCTGCTACTTCCAATGAAAATCTAACCACAGTCAGCTACAAATGACAATCCTGTGCTTTGTTTATTTATTTATTTATTTATTTCAAAGGTCATGCATTTGTATCCTGAACATCTCTCGTCTCCAATTTATTATACTATTTCAGGGTTGGTTAATCTTTACAATAATGAATTATGTAAGTTTCTAAAGCACAATTTCCCTGTTTCGTTTTTTTTAGTAGAAAATTACTACGTGTTTAAAAGGTTATGAAAATTAATTATACCCATATTTACTCGCACCTGTGGCATTAGCAACTGCTTTAAAAAAATAAGAAAAAAAAAAAAAAAGAAAGATACCCAGATGTCTTCTATTTGTGTTGTGGAAACTTAACATTCAGTTTTAGGGATTTATAATCTGACCTTTTTCCCCTATAGTTAAAGAAGATACATATAGACAGATGCAAATATAAGTGTCCTCAAATTATGTCTGTAGTCCACAATGATGTAATCAACTTCAAAATGCAAATAGAAAATTTCCCATTACTTTGCTATAGCAATGCCTACAAACCGTAAATGAGACTGAGACCTCCTTGCTCCTAAAGAAGTATCATAAAACATAGAGCTACTCTATTCTCTGTGGGGTTCTTTCTTAAGCACATATATTTGGCTTTGTCACATCTCAGTTTAGAGATGAAAGCCTGAGCAACAAAATGCTTGCCCAAGGCCAAATCGGTGTTAGATATGGTAAATACCAGCAAGGTATCATGCTTTTGTACAACCAACATCACTATATGTAGTCTCTTGCCACACTGCCTGAAGGCAGCACAGACAAATCTAAATTATTTTTTTCCTCCGTTTTGTAAAAACCCATTTTGTGATCAATAAGGATGAAAAACTTCATGTGTTTTTAAAGTAATTTGTTTCTTATTTCATTTTTTCCAATAGTAGATTGGTGTCTAGTCATGACTTAAATGAAAGTTGAGAACAGGAAGTATGAGTTATTATCTCACCGTTTGTGAAAACAGACTTGAATGTATACAGAAACCTAAAAACTACATTTTCTTACAAAAAAAAGCTACTGAGTTTCACTAAGTAAGTACTAATCTTCGAAAGAAACTTTCTTTTTAATCTAGGAATCGACTTCCTTAAAATTTTATATTTCATTCTCACTGGAATAAGTTAACATTTAATACCAAATAATACCATTACACTTCATATTCTCCTTCCCTCCTGAATTTCTCCATAATCAGACAATTCTTTTGTTTTGATGTTCTGACCATAGCATGTGCTGTATTTTTGTAACGTATTTTATAATCTTTTGTCACTAAGCAATAAAGTGTTTTACTTTATTTATCCTTAACAATAAACATGATTTTTCTGTTTGGTCTTCATATTCACATTGAGATTGATACAGGCTTTGCTAATTTATTGTGCATAGCATTATGGAACATAAAATTTGCAATTTAATATAAGTATTTGGTATAGGTGCCATTATGCTAGAAGAGAGTTGTAAATGTCTCCAGCATTTGTTAAGTTTTATGACTAATCCTCATTCTAAGTGGTCCCATTGGACAGAGGTGGTGGTTTTCTTCCATACATATCCTATTTTTTAGCCTAAACGCCCCCTTTCTGATGAGAGCCATTTAAGAAGAATAAAATTTGCAGGACTGCTTCATTGCTTTGGGCGATGCTTGCTTTGCAGTCACTGCAATCTACTGCAAGCAATCTCCAACTAGACCTGTAAATAACCAGCTCATGCCCTGGTAACTGCATAATCAAAGTACCATGGCTTCAGTGCCAGGCTACATCTCCCACCTGCCTGTCTAAGCCCCCTTGCAGTGGTCAAGATTTGTGTTGCTGCAGCTGGTTCCTAAAACATCTCCTGGAATAAGACAGCACAGCTATATAACCTCTACAAAAAACCACATCCTGAGCTCGTGCGTCCATGGTAGTCAGAAGCACAACACACTGAAACCAGTTATTCTACAATAGTACTATCCCAAGTTTTACATCAGATGGGCAATGTAGCAGCTTGAGAGTCATATGCCTAGATATTTCCCTTATGATCTCACCACAATACAGGAACTCCCAACCACTTGGTTAGTAGTTGTGTAATCATATATTCGGAGATAACTCTGATCCAGGTGCTCAGGATTCCTGGCAGGGCTGGTTGGACTCTCCAGTGTTGCATCTTCACTGTAGCTATTGTTCTGTTTGCTGGAATGAAGCTAAGCAGGACAAGGGCACCAAAGTAGGATTTTAGAGAATAGGTGCATAACCTATGTTGGTGCCAAATTCAGACCTAATGCCTACATATGCCACCCCACCCGGCTTCCAAGGGAAAGACTGTATGTGCCACAACTACACACACACTGCCATCTCTCACCTTGGTCCATGAAATAACTGGTTTGTCTCTTGCCTGACAAAATCACTTGGACTTATGTGCTCTCATGTTCCAGCCATCCCTGGGAACAAAGGTCTGCATTTCCACACTTTGAAAATGCCACCTGCTGAAATGACAATTTCTGTGATTCCTGTTTAAAGTAACAGCTTGGGACTTGCAGATCAGTGACAGTCTTTCTAGTCATTAGTAAAAGGCGTAGGATGATATTGTCTTCAGCAAGATTATAGCCACTCTTTAGGAAAGCTTACAATTTTAGATATAGATGAAAAATTACCTAGAGGCACCATCATTGCTGTCACTGTCATCAGATGTTAAGACAGGCAGCCAGAATCACATTTTCAAGGTAAACTGGCACCAGTAGTTCATGGTTCATACAGCAAATTCTGTGGTTTCACCTAAGATGAGAAAAGAAACACGACCATCAGAAAGAGATCAGGGAGTCCTAAACTGTATTTATTTTTACTTCACTTACATTGCTGTAAAAATTCCTCATTTCTAAATACTATATATCTTTAATTCTCATTACTTTTAATGGAAAGAACAAGACACTGACCTCCATATATGAACACGAGTCTGATAAAATTGGGTCTCCATCCTTGGTCATACTCAAAAGCTACCTAGACATGGTCTTGGGCACCCTGCTGTAGGTGACTGCTTGAGTGGGGCATTGGGTGAGACAACCTCCAGAGTCCCTTTCAACCTCGACCATTCTGTGATTCTGTGAAGTCTAGGGGTAATGCTGGACTTCAGAACCAAACTTAATTTACTGGATTTCATGAGAGTCTCTAAAGTAAAATGTTAGAAGACTTCTGTTATATACTTACTGTGTTAGTGAAGCAACTGATAGTATTCACAGGAGTAACTTTTTATTACATTACAGTTTATAAAGTTTGGCCATACATGTCACTCTTTCACTATAGAATTCTGAGAGTCATATTCTTGTTTTCATCTCAAGTTTACTTAGCTTTGGAAAAGAGAATTTAGTCTTGGCAGAAGAAAAACAATAATATATAAGCATTTTCTGCTGAAGTGTGTGTTCTGTAGGATAGCCACAGAGGGAATTTAATCTCTTGAAGCTGAGCTTTCTAAAGCCTTTTGCAAGTACAACACGGATAAGAGACTTGTCATTTTATTAATGAAGAGTGACCAGTTGTCACCCCCGCATGGGAAAAAAGAGATTGTGACACATTAGCAATGAAGGACCATGAGACAAACCAAATGTAAATACCGATGGTTTAAAGAGATAATTAAAGCTCTTGAGACTGCAATTATGACAAGGCAGCATGACAAGGCACATGTATGTCGACAGAATATATTTATATTGACAGAATGTGTCCTAAAAATCCTTTTTGTACAATATATCTGTCTGTCACATCTTTGGGCTGCACATGCATTTATTGACTTTGTGTTAGTGTAGATCTTGAAATTTGTCCCTCTGCCCTATTACTCAATGACACTTGGTTAAATATATCTTGTTTTCAAACATCAGGCTTCCTGAAGCTGTTTTCCCAAAAGTTTGAATTCAGTGTGTACATTACTAAGTGATATTTCCACTCCGTTACATACATTATCCATATTGTATTACTGTCACTCATGGATCCTTAGTTAACATGAGTGAATATGAATGCACAATATGGATAATTGGACACCGTGTGTCCTAAGAATATAAGGGACTGTCAAAATCAGATCTCATCTTTGAACATGTAATTAATTTTCTAAGGAGCTTACTAACACACAAGTTAAAAATTAAATTTGAAGTCATTCTAGTGTATAAACTTAGCACCTGCACCCTTCCTCTCCCTGATGGGACAGATGTGACTTCTTTCTCTCGTTCAAGCCTCCTGACCCACCCTAATAAAGAGGGACTCCAGCGGCAATAGAAGCGGAGGAGTGTGGCACAGAGGAAGGGATTCCATCTCTCTGCTACAAGGTCAGAGGCAGTGGCATCTGGTCACTCTTTGAGGACAGAGAGAAAGAACCTGAAAAAGAGAACTACTCTCCTCTTTTCCTTCACTTTTGGTAGCCAAACAGATTCTGATTATATTTTCTTATGGGAAAAAAAGCCACCAAACCACCCAAAGCATGTCAATGTATACTGACACAAGAAAAGAACTATATTGACAAAATTAATTTGTATATACATGTCGTGGTTTAGCCTCAGATGGCAACAAAGGACCACATGGCAGCCACTCGCACCCACCAGGGCGCTAACCGCCGCTGCGGCCGGGAGGGGAAAATCGAAAGAAAAAGGCAAAACTCGCGGTTTGAGACAAAGGCACTTTAACGGAACAGCAAAGGGCGCAAGAAACAACAACAATAACACTGACAGAGAAGTATACAA
>JAOTQQ010000001.1:68106004-68172682 GCA_026546715.1 Gallinago undulata | reverse complement strand
CACATGGGATGGAATACCTGTGTCCCTGCTAGGTCCTGGGAAGAAATTAACCCTTTCTCCACCAGACCCAGTACAATACATAAAAAGACAGATAATATTCAGCATCTGTATGCAGAAATTTATTCCTTTACATTTTGCATATTCAAGAAATAAAGCCAAAATATTGTCAAAGTGGGATGCTCAGTAAATAAATGCTTCAAACCGGTCAATAATAGTCTTTAGGTAATAAACACAGAAATGGATTGGAAATAGTTTCAACAATTTCTTTAGTGGCAATCCAGTATTCATTTTCTGATTAATTTTATTACTCTTAACATTTGATTTCATTATACCAGCAAGAAACACATGCCCTGTTTTTTCCACCGAAACAAAACAAGAAGAACTCTACCTTCCATTAAGACTCTGGCATTCCAATAATTAAAAAAATAATCTAATTAGATCTGTAACTGAGTTTATATGGAGTTTGACTCACCTCTAAACGTGGTTGTAGGAAAACCAAGAAAAAAAATGTTTCCTCAAAAATATGCTTAAGTATTTCCTTCTACACAACTCAAAATCTCCAGAAATCAGATGACTGAATTAAGAAAATCATCTTTCATTTAGTGAGTAATGCATTTTGAACATTTGTGACTTGACAAAAGACGTGACTTGACAAAAGACAAAAAATGTGATGAACAAAGAACAAAGAACAAAGGTCCAAAAGTAAGGGTTTTTTTCTTTGTTTTAAAGAAAACTTCCATGTTTCATGTGGTCTGGATTACTGATTTTGAAAGGCCAGTGGTAGAAGCAAAGAAATTGTATGATAAATGTGAAGGTCTGCTACAAATGGCCAATTTTGTATCATTCATGTTTGTGTTAGCTCACAGTTTGGGGGGCCATTTTGGGACGAATCTTCTACTGTTTCTCATTGAATTATGGTTGTAAAAGTCCTCCAGCTAACATTGCCATTGACTCTGCCCTCAAAATATGCTGAGAAAGGGTTAATGCACGGATTATTTTTTTAAAATATAATAGTTGCAGATTTAGTCCTGTTCGTAACTGTAGAAGTAATCAGCCTTTTCTGATAGTGAGATGAACTTGGAGGAGAGTTTCTTTTGGCTCTTGAAAATTCATGGCCAAAATCACAATTCTTAAAAGTATTTCTCTTCTAAATGTATAACCAGAGAGCAAGAAAAGGAGCACACAAGAAGAACAAGAAAATAACCCTGGCAAATGCATGAAGACACAAATGCAGAGAAACACCAGGAAATTCTGCTAGATATAGACAGGGGAATGGGAGGGAGGTCCAAGCAACACCATGAACCTGGAGGACAGAAGGTGGAGGGAAAACCAAGGCACACTACCCAGCTGTTTTACTGTTCTGCCAATGCAAAGCATCTGTAAATGCACCTTAACTGGCCAATGCACTCTGGCTCCCTCACCATGCTCCAGATTGACATAAGGGTGCTAAGGTACATGTTCAAATATGTCCATAAATAATTAAATGATTAACACAAAGGAAACCTAAGTTTGATGTTTCTTTTTCAACTCACTGTGAGATAGCGCAGGGTAAAATTTTCTTAAAGTTTCCTGTGGAGACCTCATCCATAGAAAAAAAAAAAGTACTAAAAAATAAAACAATAACCTGAGCTCTGTCCTGTAGTGATACAAATAGAGAACAACCAATATTTTAAAAAATCATTACATTGTGATGACGACCATATCCTGTGAAGCCCAGAAGTGCAGGTAAGGGCATGGATTACTGGTTTCCTAGAACACAGCATCGAAGAGAAAGAAAACCAGACAATAAAAAACTGACTTTTATCTCCTTTTCTTCAGCTGTCAACTTCAGAAACTCCTCTTGACATCTGAGAGGCATGGTTCTCACTAAATCCTGCATCTTTGCTTAAAGTTTACATACTGTTGGGAAAAGTCTCTTTCCGCATTGAAACATAGTAATTTCTCCATTAAAAGAGATCTCAGATACAGTATGTACCCACTACTACAATTTAACAATTTGGAGACACTGCATAAAACCTCCTCCAGACCTTTGAAGTTCCAGGAAAAACAAAATAGTGGTCTTCATCACTCTGATTTGAAGAACTAGCTTTGCTACATGTAAAAGATCTGTTGCATCAAAGGTGTCTTTCCAAAGTCACTTTTCCAAGGAGAGACATGCAATTTTAAATCTCTCTTTGCTATTACCGTTTGCTACAGCAGTCCCCCACTGCCAGATTGTGCAAGTTTAAGTCAGAAACTGCCTTTGCTTCCACTTACAATTATGCACTGTATCTGGTTATAGTCTAAAAATACAGAAATAAAACTTAACAGTTTGCATTTGGTAATCTACACTGCTATGTTTTTTCCTTTTTCCCAACTTCCATTGCAAATGTTTTTATAATCTTAAAAGCCCCCCATTTTTTTTTAAACTCGCGCAGATATCTGAAAATCTAGGACTGTATTTTCTGCCAGATGCCTTTTCACCATGGTTCTAGCATTGGCGTGATAATTGTTTATTTATATAGAAAGATATTTTTGAAGTATTGGTCAGTATATTATGTAAATATAATATGAACCAGAACACTTGCATAAAACAAATATGTGCAATATATCCCTGTTTTGAAAAGTATCATTGGAAATGATTGGAAGTAGCATCAGATGTTTTCAGAGCTCTCTCACATCTGTCCCTGGAAACATTTACACTACAGTCTGGAAAATACAAAGCACAGATTGGGTCAACAGCAGACAATCTGGATGAACAACATGTTTGTCTTTATTGTTTGACTGGTCTTTTTCAAAGGTGCTTGTGCAATATCTTCATGCGTTCAAATAAAGAGAAAATATAGCAAGAGTATACATAGCTGGATCACTAGATCCAGTTCCAATAAAAACATTTTAGAAGGTTCAACACGCCTTCTAAGACAGGAAGTACTTCTCAGAGGTTCTAATGTTTTAACTATAAAGATACTATAAATCTAAACAATGCTTTCTTATGTCTGAAGTTGCTTTCAGTCCTTGCATGCATGAGCAAGATTTGAGGGGAATCTGAATACTGAAAATCATGGATTTTAAGCTGTTCTTTTGAAAGAATCTCATTATCTTTACAACCAATAACATATAAAAGGGGTTGATGTGCTCAACATATTGTGGCCAAGATGAAAATTAGCATTTGAAATGGCTGGAGCTATTGTACTCTTAAGTATGCCTGTTTAACCCATCATTCAAGCAAGGGAAATAAAACAGATGAAGGGCTTCAGCAATTTTTTCATCAGAGTCGATTCCAAAGATGGTGTCTGTTGTAACTAAGATCTGGATGTCCCTTTAGCCAGAGTAGCAACCATGCTTTGGGAAGCCACAATGCCATCCTCAGCTGTGGATATGAGATAAGGACGCTGACTAATAAGAACAGTTCTAGGACAAGCACAAATGAGATTACTTTAAGAAGACCCTAGGTGTGCCAAAACCTAGGCTGACTTTTTTTGTCTCGAGCTGTCACAGCTGGGAAGGCTTAAGCATGTCTATCACTTAGTTTTAAAAGGAGGTTGCAGAACAAGATTTTCAAGGACAAAGTGTCAGTGAAACGACACGAGGGTTGGACTTGCAGAAAGAGCCCAAAGAACTAAACCTATTAAAAAACTGGCACATTACAAATTTGCACTCTGTTCAGCAATTTGGCAGAATCCATTTATAACAGATTTCATGTTGGGGATTGAGTCCAAAAACGACTCCTCCCCTAATTATGAACTGAATCCCCCCCTTCCCACTTCACTTCTTTATGCAAAAATAAATGCAATAAAGCAACTTGAAATAAAATAAAACCTCTTTGTTTTGACTAGCAAAGAAACATGAAGGAAAATGAAGGGCAGGGGTGTAAGTCTCCCCATCAGGATACGTTACCAACTGGAAAATTTGGAGAGAAGCAGGAACATGGGATTTGAGGCACCAAGCTGGTGAAATCTGAGTATGTCATAAAGGTTAAGCGCAGTCTCCAAAGGGGAGCCAGGCATCCCATGCAAGAGCAGTCCCGCTGGTTGATGGCCAGCTAGCTCTGGCATTGGTGGTGTGGCAGATGCTCATTTAAACTTCCACCCTAAAACTTGCTGGAAGAAAAGTTACAGCAGTAGGTGGGGAAGATGGGAAGAGTGAAATGGGAAAAAAAAATAATAGAAGGACTGGAGACTGAAATAAACTGGCTACTGTACAAATGCATTTGAATTGTCAATGTGTAGCTAATGGTTCTTGGTCCCAACTGTCCCTTTGGCTGGCATCATTTTAATCTTTGGGTCATTACAGCATAATACATCTAACAGTTACCAACTTTCCCTGTAGTTCTTTCATAGCAAATTGAATTACGGTTTTGCAACTATGGTCATACTTTAACTGAATTTTTATTCTATTACACTGGAAAGTGGAAAAAGGGTATTTGATAGGGTGCACTCGCTGTCACTTCATCCTGAAAATAGTTTACCTGGAAAAGGTCTATCCTAAGTCCAGTTATGCAACTGACTGACTTTGTATGTCAGAAGGTTCTTGATTGCCATGCCAAAAGTGAATTTGATTTTACATATACCTGTGCCATTATAGTTTGATAGGAGATTTGAAAGTAAATGCACTGACTTTGGAGGTTTCCTTAATGTAGATAAATTGCAGTAGCAGCTTAGGCTGAGCTGCAAAAATGTGACCCAAATGGTCAGCACAATTTTCAAGGGTCTATGCAAAGTGGGAACTCTGGTGGAGGACTTTTCAGGCATTTTCCATTGAAATTTCCTGCCTGAATTTTCCCACATGAAATTATGTTTTAACTTACATGAGGTTTTCCCCCAAAACTATGTCTTTATATTTATTTCATTTTGTCATTTGTTTCATATTGAATGCCAGACATGCAGCCTGAAATCTAGCAAGAAAAGGGAACATGAGGCACTGCAACTAGGAATCCTTGGGGAACCAACATAGCATTCTCATACTGAAAGATATATTGGAATATTTGTAATTATGCAGAGTATGCAACAATACTACTATAATATAGTGATATTAGATCATAGATGTTAGTTATAAAACATTGCATATAAATAAGCACATATGTTAATAAATATATTTAACTAAAATAAAAATGTACCCCAAAAGAAATTTTCTGTACTTACTATTGAAACAGGATTCCATTGGCTGCATTTTCAATAGGTATTTATTTGCACTGACCTTTTCTAAAACCTAATGTACAAGATAGTAATTCTTTTTTTTTTTTTTTTTTAAATTGAATTGGAAAGTACTACTACACATGGTAGCTTGTTGCTGACCTCTCCAAATTTCTTTTTAGGTTGGACACAGTCATGGCTTACGGCATTCCTACCTTTCTGTTTATTTTCTTGTGATACCAGTAGAAGGATCTGAGACCCGAATTATAGCTTTGAATAACTACACTGCATGTACAAGTTTTCTATTTATTCCAGACCGTTTCAGTGATTCATTTAACTGTGAAACATCACAACTATTTGTGCTAGGAAAACTAAGTGGGAAGTAAAGGTCGAGAAAGATGTGGAAGAGCTGCAGGAAGAAGATATACTGCCATCAGCAGTGATTGCTGCAGAGGAAAAGGCAGATGGATCTCTTGTCCATCATCCACCTCGCAGTGAGAGTGCAGGGATTAACACTCTGATGCTTCTTAGCTGTTTTAGCAAGCCTACAATGGTACATTGGTGACTTAATCAAAATTACGTCCAGCCCCATCTCCCCATGAGTGCAATGCTTCCCTGTTATGGTATTGCCAATTAACTATGGATATTGTTCACTATTGACCATTTTAGTACAAAATTCCCAGATACTGGGGAGCAGACACTGCTGGATTTAGGTGAAATATTCACCATCATTTCCACTGCTCTACGTGACCTTGGATTAACTAATCTAGTTAGTTTACAGGGTCATACATCTTCATGGAATGAAAGCTTTGTGATAGAATCATAATGCAAATGAAAAAGCTGTTGATTTCTGAAGCCAAGAGCTAACAAGTGCTACTAGTGACTGAGTCAGGTTTGTTGTAATCTTTACTTTGAAGATACACTGGAGTTCTCAAAGGTTAATGAACCACTTGTGGTAGAGCTTTCCTTCAGACTTTAACTCTGTTTTATTCTTGATAGAACCATTAACTTCTACACTAACCTTTCTACTTGTTACTATTACAGACATTCTGCCCACTAAAGCTTTCTATTGATTTTTGCCAGTGAGCTTTTATAAAATGTAGGTTTAAATACATGGGGTTTGTGTTTCTGTTAGCATTGGGTGGTATACAGACAGACAATGATTAATTTGTAGGTTTTAATTCATTTTAGATATATTTTACAGTCATTTTGGCAATACCATTGTCCTTAGATTTTGTTTCTTGAATCGTTTCCTCTAATTATCGCAGGTATGTTTTTAATTGCCATAGTTTCCAGTTGAGTAAAATTTAGAAGATATGATGAATAGTGTTAGGAAAATACATTGAGATACTGGAAATTCTTCTAGTCCTTCCAGATTTAGGATCTAATCCATGAAGAATTGTGCCACTGGGGCAGAGGACCAGCAGTTCTTGCCATCTGGAATCTAGCGATATGTTAGAAAATCCTATATTCTTGTAAAATTTAAATCTCTTACCTCTTCACTTTGTTTATGAGGTTTCCATAGCAATATTCCAAACACACTTTTTTTTTTTTTTCTTCAGTAACACAACCTGTGGTGAATTAATAAAAAAAAAAAACTTTAGGGCCAATCCTAATTTTTAGGGTTTTAAAAATTATTATTGTTTTTTTTGTATTTTTTCCTTTTTATTTTCAAGATTTTTAAATATAATCTATATAGATGGTCATCCTCCTCAGTTTCCTTTATTTAATGGCTTATTTCTACTTCATCTGTACCTGAAACACTGAAGCACTGCAGCCATAAATATTTGGTGAATAAAATGTTGGTTTCATCCAACATTTTGAGTCAAAGATGAATTTTCTGGTATTTCTGTATTTCTTGTTGTATATTTTCCAAATAGAAAATCATGCGCTAATCAGTACCAATCTGTCATACGAGCAAACAAAAAAATTTCCTCTGCTATAAAAATAAATCAGGGGATAAAATGTTTCCGGGATTTTTTGATGACTATTTCTTTAACCTCACTGTAGGCAGCTAGTAAAAGCAAACTGCAAGTAAAGTATATTAGGCTGGTTGGAACCCTTGTGCTTTGCAAGATTTCTTTTAGTTGTTCTCCATGGGGATTTTACATCAAGGCAGCTATTGTAACACCATTGTTTTTACAATGGATGGCAATAAAAGCTTGGATAATTCCTTGTTTGATTAGGAGAAAACCACATATACCCAGTCCTGGGATCTGAGCATGTTACAGCTATGAAGATGCTTACAAATTACTTTCCATTTTAAAAATTACTAATAAAAGAATTCTTTGCATTATGGGTCAAATTCCTATATCTGTATTCAGTCTTGGCTCCATTGATTTGATTGCTCTATACATTTCAGAAATCATTGTATCTTGAACAAGTATTATTTTCAATAAGACATTATTCATGTCTGCCCAAGAATTAGGCTTTGAGAGATTTGTATTAATATTTTCTATTATGTTGGTCAACAGGGTGGCATTCTGTAAGTTTCACTTTTATATTCAGATTCAAATATTCACAACAAAAATATGAATGTCTCATGATTGCAGCTGTGCAAATAGCAAGGGATTACACCAACTTTGAAGTAGGATTCTGTTCTTATTCTTTTCATTATTCATTTCCCTGTGAACAGTAATGGCAGAAATTTGAGGAATTTGCTTAAATTGATGGACAATAATGCATATTCACATCTGAACTATTTACTATGGTAAATAGCCCCTCTGCAGCAGTATATGTATGAAAATAGCCCTGCCCTAAAGTCTCAGGACAGATGCCTGCTGTTAATATGCACTTAATAATTTGAAATGGGTAAATAGGTAGCATTACATCAATGTACTTTTATGGTGTTTAATGCAGCCATAGCTACGTTCAGGATAGAAACAGAAACTATACAAGGATCACACTTAATTCTTCAGAAGTAGTATTGCATGCGTTACTTTGCAGCATCACTGTAGCAAGAGAAAATTAAATGTAAACATTTGCTGTAAGCAGCAAAAAAGTCTAGCATTCAGCAATTTAGGTCATGATCCCTCAGTCAGAAGGAAATAAGAAGTTTTTGAAAATCTGGTGTTCATGAGCATTGCCAGAATATGAGATTGAGGGGAAAAAAAAAGGTTGATGTAACCTAATTAAATTATCTGAGCCTTACTTATTGTTTTCTAAAAATGTCTCAGTATTTTCTTCATTTGGTCATTCTATAATAGGTATTGAATCACACCAAGGATTAAATATATGGGAAGAAAATGACCCTATCAGCTTGAAAAGTAAATTCAGAAATAATAGTTTAAGTGTATAATGGCAGTTCAGAGACACGAATTTGTCGATAGATGGTATTTGCTGGGTAATTTTGATTAGGAAAAACAGTCTTAAAATCTATGTCATTCACAAGCAAGCTATGAACAAAGAAGAGTTAAATCAATTGAATGAATGTATTAATAACACAAATAGTTCTGCCTTACCTGAACCAGTCTACGTTAGCTCAAAAATAAGACCACATTTACTTAAAGGCTTAGGAATCACAAGGTAACTTTTCAACAAATTATAGCAGAGTCTGAAACAAAGCACAAAACCACAAGACCTTAATATGGTGTAATACTTCACAGTGAACATTTCATGCAGCTGTATAAATAAAACCACCATCATAGTAAAGACAGTGATTGATGATTCAGTGAGGCATGTTTCCAAGAACTAAGACAACTCCATACTGCTAAAATGGAAACCAATTTAGCATGAACTAGTGAGTTAGGAAGTGATGGTTTGCTTAAAAAAAAAAAAAAAAACAAAACAAACTAACCCTGTACAACCTTCTCTTCTTTGTAAACACTGAAGCAATATAAAATGGAATGTCACAAGTAAAGGTCTGAAAGCACAAATTTCAGCTGCAGTTCAAGCATAGACAAGGCCAAAATATGATTCTAAACTAAGCAATTTTCTCTGTGCAGAAAGCCACTATTTTCTATGGAAAAAATAATTTGGTTTAAATTAGAAAATAAAAGCACTATGTATATACACACTCACATAAACATACATAAATTTATATTTTAATATGATGCCACTCATTTTTCATTATACACAGGACAACATTTGTGGAGTCTCCTTCTCTGGAGATATTCAGAACCTACCTGCATGCATTCCTGGTGAACCTGCATCGTTAGGGAGGTGGGACTAGATGATTTCTGAACCACAGAATCACAGAATTGTAGGGGTTGGGGATTTTGTGAATTTTTGATTCCAGCCAAATTTGTCAAATGTTTTCAGATTACACTTTTATATTCAACTATTTAAAATGTAGGATCATTGCAAGAGTCAGAGAGGAGGGCACATCAGGATCCCACCACTACCACTCGAGTTTCTTTCAAGAAATCTGATGGTTGTGAAGTTGTATGAAGGATGGCTTTTTGCAGGAATACTGAGTAAAGGCCATTCTTGCTTTTAAAAATGTGTGAGGGAAACTGTGACTATAAATACAGGTTACAAATTCTTCAGGGAAGGATTTAGAATGGTAATGTGGATAAAATTATTTCCTTGGAGCCTATTTTGAATTCCAGTGAAGAATTTTTAATACAGTTCATTCTTCTTAAGTCCTGCAAACCCAAACACAACTATGGGGTTTGGTTGAAAAACAAAAGAAAAAAGAAACCCAGCCATATATTTATACAGAAAATCAGAAGATGAAAGAACTGGAAAATCTTAAGAGAAATGAGAGGAAATATGGGTATGTAAAAAATTTCTGTGCTATCACATTAAACAAAGCACTATAGAAAAGGCATTATTTTAAATGGCTCAATTAAAAAAATTGTAACTCATGTACAATTTCCAATTTACATATTCTAACCTAGAATTTCAGTGTCACTTAAGATACTAAATATCCTTTTTACATTTTAAGTCTAGATTCCTAAATCACTAAAAAAACCCCATACTAATAAAGACACTCTGAACATGGTCTCCAATGCATTCAGTAGGGCAGAATGCCAGGCTCCAACACACGGTTGAAAACACACCTGTCAGGAATATGTAAATCTGCCACTCTCACTCGGGTCTCCACACTGCAACACGCTTTGCTGCTTTTACTACGTGGCCCTTAATGTCACTGCCTTTTTAACTTGCCTTTGCCAAAAGAGGTAATTTCCAGACAAACAACCTGAACTGCGTGCCTCAAGAATACACACCATCAGCAGCATGAACTTTCACTAATCTGAATGGTAAAACAGTCCCAGTGTGCTCGGATTAGAAAGACTCTACCCTGTAGTGGTTTGTATAAAATGTTCATGAAGGTCGCAGCCCAATCCCCAAAAGACAAGTGTTGATATCATAAAAATCACCACGTTCAGTAACTGGCAACAGTGCTGACAGACTTGGCAACTTGGCAGAGAGGCCAAAGATTCAATTGACCTAAAGACTAAACAATGTTGTTTTTTTTTTTTTTTCCAGTGGAAATGCTCCCTTTAGATCAGAGCTGAGATACAATTAGCATGGGCACAGTTCCCCATGAAACAAAGCCATTCCTTATAAAAATCCTCTAAAAAAAAATAATAAAGAAAACCAGCAAAAACTAGCTTAAGACATGAATTTGAATTAAAAAAGTCAGATTTACTTCCAGGAGGTAAAGTGTGTCTTTTTTCATCCCATTCATTATTCAAAGAAATGCACACACAGACATATGTGTGCATGTATAAATACAAACTGACTGAAAACCACCAAAGACCATTCTACACCCAAATTATAACTGTATATTTGGGTTCCATTTAAATACAAGCAAAGCATCTGAGATTAAAATAGGTACCTGGTAAAGAAGATATTGACTGGAAGTTTGTGAGTGCAAGATAAATTCACTTCTCAGCCATACCACCTTAACTCTGGAGAAACCCCACAGATGTCAATGAAATGGTATTGGATTTGTAATGGAGTGAGAACAGAATATTGCCCAGCATATCTTTTTTTAATATATTTTATTTTAAGCAAAAAATACAGAAGAAATCTTCCTTTGCTCCCCTGTTATCAATCAATGACCATTGCTCTGTTAATGTATTACAATAAAATATCTCAACGGTGCATTGAGCTGGTTGACTGTAATATATCAGCAGATCAATGGTTTGCAAAAAGAAAATGGTCAAATGCAAGACAATCTTCTCCAATTAGATAATTTTCAAAGATTTCACACACTGAATTCATAATGGCTTAGAAGAAGCAAGTCCACAGTGTTAACTGACTAACTAGAGATCTCGCAGGGCTTTTCAAAGTGTTACCATCCTTTTTGTTTCCCCATTATTAAATCCAAATATAAATTATATATTAAAAATTTAAGGATGCTTGTCTCCTGATCTGGATACTGCAACTTGGGCTTATCTCTTGATGTTATGAAAATCCTACACACTGGCAACACAGAGAAATAGAGGCCTGCAGCCTACATCCTCAGTGTTTGAAGTTTTCAGCCCTTTTGTAAATCCTGGGTAGCACCCTTGCATCCACCAGGTCAGGCTCAACCAGTCCTACCACTGCTGCCCCACTACCCAGTGCCCCAGGCTGTCTCCCCCTCTGGTCTCCTAAGACCCTGTTTGCAAATCTTGGCAGTGCCATTTTATAGACAGTTCTGGAAGCTTCTAGCACCCATTCAATAAGTCTTAAAGGCAGAAGTAATTCTTTGAAAGATGGTGTTTATAGCACTGAGGTGAGAGACAAGAAATTCAATGAAATGGCCATATTGCATATACTCCAGAAAAGGTGAAGCTTTGACAGTGTCCTCTGTCAGGTATTGTGTCCATGAATATACAATTATCCATGTGAAGTCACTAGAAATTCTGTTTATGTCAGAAAAATGACACAACAAACTGTAACTCTCTTCTACTGTTGGGTGGTTTGGTGGTTTGGTTTGTGTTTTTTAACACTTAATAATACTGGGACTGCAGAACTCAACTTTTTTGGAGCTACTCTCAGGGCTCATCAGTGTCCAGAAGAATCCTGTGTCACCACTGCGGTGTTACCCTGATGGGAGCCACGTCACTGCAGCATCAGTTCCTTCCAGATACATTTTCCTCTGTCTAAGACCTATTTCATGTCTTTAATCATACTTGTCTATAGAACTGATGGTATTTCCAGAGTGGATATGTACATGTTTGCATATGTTGTATGCAAGCAGACATCTAAACATGCAAAACAAGAAGCTGTGCTCCTAAATGTGTGATTTCTTCCTCCCAAACAAATGTATATCCTTCTTGTGGGAGAAATTGTTTACACGAAAAAAATAACTCTTCAACTTTAAAAGCCGGAGCTAAAAGCTTCGCTCTGCATGCAGTTCTTCTGCTGCAAAGAATTTTTTATTCATACATCCCTCTTTTTCATTGACATCATATATTTCTGTAATGGTGCATAATTAAACATTGACAAATCCAAATCAATAAATATCTTCATTGGTTGGGGTGGCATCATCACTTAGAAGTGCTGCCTATAGAGAAGCTCTGGGGTCTCAAGGATCAGATTATATGTTTTAAGACATTGACATTTCTGTTTTGTCTGACCTTGCATTACAATAAGGAAAATATCCCTGCTTTCTTTTTAATTTTATTTCCCTCATTGAGAAAGGCGAAGAATAAATAAACAAAAAATAAAAAAAAGTTTAAACAACATAAATAGTTACATCACCTCAGTGCAGTCTTCACAAGTAATATATATATATTTAGAATAAGATCTCCACATGACAAAAGTACATGGTGATGACTTCTCTGCAGATCCAGATTAGTGTCAAAGAACTAACAAGAGTAAGCAGACATGGGCTTTGCTGTATGCTGTGACTCACCAGATGGAGCTGTTCCAGACAGCTGTATTTACCTGGCAGTAAATGTAGAGTGCCTGAAGAAACGCTTCTTGTCAGATATAGTGCCTTCTTTTAAGCAAATTGAATCCATCGCCAATAAAGTTTGTTCTCCATATTCAAACTTGCCCCTGAAGCACACAAGCAAACAATAATCCCTAGTGCCAAAGTATTACAGACTTCATTTAATTACTCAAAGCTCAACAGAGATATTTTAATTGAGGGGTTTTTTCTCTTTTTTTCCTTCTCATGGTTACATATGCAACAACAACGACAACAAAAGCCAAGCAGTGTATGTGTAAAAAATTATCCTTCTCTGCAATATGGTATTTCTGTTTCTGCTCAAAACTAAAATTGCAAAACATACAACAAAAGTAAGTGTAAGAAACAAGAAAAAAATTTCCCATTACTCAAAACAGGTAACTCACCAGAATACATCAAAGCCCAAACCACAGCAATGTTAAAATGAGCACAGTTGTATTATAAGGCCAGAAAAACTGGAAGTTAAAATTGTCCATGCATTTTTAAATGCAGTCTCTCTCATTTGTTTTCTTTAGGATACGGGTCTATTATTACGACTAGCTATAATAGTAGAATTTAATAATCCAATGTTATTAATTTGCATTTTTCAGTACTAAGTAACCTCAAAGGACTTTCCAAATAATTATTTCATCCTTACGTCATACTCATAAGTAGAAAGGAAACCCTGTCTTCCCTTTCTTCCATGGAACAAAGAAACAGTAATAAAGTTTACATAGAAAGTTAACGCCAGAGCTGGTAGTGGTCCCTAGTTCTCAAATTCTCCTTACTGAAACTCAAACCACAGGTGACACTGAATTAGTCCAATATAAAATATGGTGATGGTCTTAGAATTACATGTGTTGGATCTTGTATGATCCAGGAGTGCATGAAAGGAATTTATAATACACTGCTTGTCATACAACACAATATATCTCACAAGAGTGAGAAGAAAAATTTTATGTTATTATCATTTAGTATTTGACAAAGAGTATAGGATTCCATAGTGACTCCTAAAGGCTTCAAATCTTTGCACATCAAAGTCAAAGAGAAGTAAGGATGTCTTCAAAGTCATATCCAGTCTTGAATAACTTGTGGACTACCAAGCAGATTACTGGATTGACTCAAGCAAGCAAGTTTAGCTTGTTAACATATGTTAACAAAATATAAGGTCTCAAGAGAATGATTACCTCCCATGGACAGCAAATGAAATGTTAACCGTGACAATTTTGGACTTCTAAAAGTTTGAACTTCTAACTCCAGTTCTCTCCTAATATTTAAATAAGGGTGTTGAATACATAATATTTTAGTTGTTGGGGTTTTTTTAAAGGTAAAATACCCACAAAAGGGCCAGGAGGATCTTGCAAAGGAATATTTTAGTTATACAAGGTACAAGCCACATAGCTTCCAATTATTTGAGAGACACGGGGATGAGACAAGTTGGCTGGACCAGCAGCTGTGCAAAGCACACAGTGAACAGTGCAAGGTGGGGGGTGAGTGGGGCAGGATCCACACACCCCCCCCCAAGTTCATTGAGGCACTGTGCACTTCCACAGAGATCCACAACATCTCAGCATAAGGGGAAACATTACTGTGTCACAAGGGCACCCATCAACACCACAGAGGTGCGACGGCACTTGCTGTAACACAACACTGTGCCAAAAACATTAACACCTTTTTCTGTGATGTTTTCACTCAGAGTAGTGACTAGCTCATGTCAGAGTGTGCCCCACTGGACAAGCTCTGAGAACTGGCAGCTCTGAGCAACCTGTCTACTTCACCTCACAGTCACCTCTACCTGCAGGATCAGAACAAAACAAAAACAACAAAAAGAAAAATCCCAAACAGTTACTTTTTTTTTGCATCATTACAAGACAGTTAGGCCAAATTCTACTCTAGTTAACCAATGTGCTCTACCGTTTCTGACAGTTACTCCAGTGTGACTGAGAGCGGAAATCAGGTTATTATTGTAGCTTTTGACAGAAAACATTGTTAAAGTGATGTTGTCTTCAGACTCTTTCATGAAATCTGTAAACACGTTTAACATTTCTTTGAATGGAAAATATGGCTTGTCAATCAATATTGGCTCAGTGAAAAGAAAAGCCCAATATATAAACCTTAGATCCTTCAAGCATTTATTTTCTCTAATGATTAACTTTACAATATAATTTCATCCTTTCACAAATCAATCCCATTAATCATAAGAACTCAAAATGAGTGTTTACACTGCATTTGTCTTCTGATTTAACTCTCTTGGACAGGGGTTGACTGAGCAGAATACAGTATGGGGAAAAACATAGCATAGGTACTGCTGCTGAATTAAGGTACTGCTGCACAAATTTGCTAATACAGAAGGAGTTACTGAGTCTTTAATTCAACTTCTTCAGGGGACAAAATCCCACCCCACTGAATATCATGGCTTGCTTTTCTGAATTGGTAACAAGCGTGCTGTGATTATGCATCATGGAGGTAAATCCATGGCCCATAGTCTATACCATTTATAACATACACAAGGATGTTATCAGTCATCCAGAACACCCTCTTATGCACCATGTGTAAAATGGACCAGGAAAAAACAAGATAATATCTTTTTTTGCAGAATTTAGAACCCAGAGAGAATAATTTAATGTTGTTTCTCTCTGGTTGTACTTTTTTCTGTGCCAAATCCTCTTTTCTGGAGTTCAGTCTGTGTGTGGACAAAGAAGGTAGCCACCCCAAATCTGCTTGTCATTGTGGTTTGGATTTTAACCCCTAAACTAAAGGATGAAAGCACAGTGGGTGCAACGCTGTTCTGGCTTAATATTTTATTTCCATAAAGTACATATTAGCACACTGACTTTTAGTGGGTAAATTTTCAAATAAACAATTAAAAATAGACAAGAAAGCAGAAACAATATCCTGTGATATGTGTGACTTTTCGTATCAGGAGAACCATGAATAAGAAACAGGAAAGCCAAAATGAATCATCCATAAAATCCAATAGTTTAAAAAAGATCCAAAAATCTAGTAAGAGGTGCATTACTCTATTAAACTTGGTCATCAGGTTTTAATGCTAACTACTTGGTATGGTACCAGTATTTATATAAATCTAAATACAAAGATAAGCAAATTACACACACATAAAAAAAACTTTTACTTGTTGACATCAAAACACACCTGTGGGACAAAGACAGGTTTAATAATCTTCTGCCAAAAATCAGTCAGGATTGCAGGATTGTATCAAGACCTAGGTTTTGAAATCTTCCTATCATCAGTTGGTTTCTAACTGGACACTGCTTGGTTTACTGCCAGCAATCCTCTCCAGCTCCTCAGAAACCAAGCCAGCTCCTAAACTCAAAGGTCCCAAGGTCTCAGCCTCCACTCCAACCAGATTGAACACAGAACGTTTATTTTGCTTTGTGGAGTTTGAATGTAAATTCCTCACAGAAACACAATTGCTATTTTCAACTCAGCTCTAGAGGTAGGAATGACAACCTTTAGGAAGTTTTACAGACAGTCACCTTTGATGTGACATTTCCAGCTGCATGAATTGATCAAGGGGATTGAGGGGGACCAGCACATGGTCTCTGCCTGCTGTGGCTTCTGTCCTGTGTGGGGTGGTGCCCAGACCCATACCCAAGTTGCACTTTTCTTTTCATGGAAACCCCTAATAAGACTTTAACCCTAAGGGGGCATTGTTGTACCTTGTATTTGAAGTTTATTCTTGGGAGAACTTAATGCTATCAGTCACAAAATCACTGGCTATAATTTATTTGTATGCCGACAATTCATTAAAAAAAATCGTGACACATTTGAAAAAGTGAAGGGCTACTTTTGTTTGTTAATTAGGCCTAACTGAGTTGGTCCTTGTTGAATAAGGTCTAAAAATTAAGTGAACCTGCTCCATGCGACATCCTCTAAGCACTCTCACCTGGGAGATACTGACACTTCACCCAGTTCTCCTGAGGCTGCACTGATACAGGGCCATACCCTGAGCTAAATATGTCTTTGAATGTCTTCTTGATGATGGCAGGGGCTTAAGTGAAGACTGTAACTGAGAACCTATTTGCACTCAATTTTATTTGCTAATGAACAAAAACCAAAATGGTAGTTGGGAAAAAAAAACAACAAACAAAAACAAAACCAAAACCAACCTCAAAAAACCAAACAACCCAGCCAAAAAGAAAACCCCAGAACAACCTACTCACAGGTGCAGAACCAGCTCAATGGTAGTCCGGCGGCTGGGGAAGGGGCTGCCCGGATGCAGTAGTTTTGTTCCTAGAGCAGCTGGACTGTTCCTCCCAGATAGTGAGGTAAATCTTCAAAGGAGCATCTAGTCATGTCAGCCCTTGTGTAAAGAACTTGATACCGCCAACATTCCCTTACTTCAGCAAATAACAGGAATCTATATCTTTCAAATAGATAGCGAGATAAGACATACTTTTTTAATCCCCACTGTAGGAAGACTTTAATCAATAAAGCTTCCAGTTTTGATCTACAGCCAGCCAGCCCATACACCAGAGTACATATTGCCCACAAAACAAGCTGTGATTAGGCTTTTTGAGGGTCAGTCTTATTGTTAAACTTACCAAATTTTTACGACTGCTTTAATTATATATTTAGTACCCTGTAACAACCCATATTGAAGGCTTGACAGCCACTTTCCAAATAATTCTGAGCCAAAAAAAATAAAGGATGGGGGCTTTATTTGTTTGTTTTACAGTGTAACAAACTTTTAATTTAGATTTTCTTAGCATCTAACGCACATGGATAATTGTGGAAAGCGTGCTAGTACCCAGTCTGATATCATTAATTCTCATTTCAGTGAACAATACAGAGAAGCTTTTTCACCCCTGTTTTCAAGTTCTTTAACAAGTAGTACATACTTCAGATGCAGTGTGGATGGAGGGTAAAATAGGAATTAACCAGATTTTGCAACCCAAGAGAAATTCCTCGTGCTAGATGTTCTTGATAGGCAGCAAGACCTTGGTGTAATAAGACACAATTGCTGAAATATGAAGGTATACCAATTTAACTCAGAAATGAAGTTTACATGCTTAACAATAAGGTCTTGACTGTAGTCAATTCTTGTATCACCCATACTCTCCTTATCAGGACTTGTAGTAAAGGTCTCCAGCCCATAGTGACATTACTGTCAAGTGAGGCTTGGTGGTTTGTGATATGCAAGACAGATAGATGGCCATCAAATTACCTCACGTGAGTTTTCAAATAGCCTGTGAAACCTAAAATAATTAGCTATGTTGCCACAAAACAGCCTTCTGCCTCACAGCAATTTTAACATTGAGAAAGCTGGAAAAAATTATATTTTCTATTCTGTGTATCCAAGTATATACACACACATCAGGAAAGCAGTCCCAGAGCTCACACATTTTAATTGTGCATAACATTATTAAAACAATTTTCTTCAAATTTGTCTTCATATGTAGGTCTCAGCATGCCTTACAAAACAAAGGAAACTTGAAGAAAAGATTCTCAATAGTTAAGGCTGCATACTTAAATTCAGTATGCAATTCCAGGAAAGCAAACTCATAATAGGCAGCCAATATGGCCAAAAACTCGCAAGAATTTATGAGGGTGTGTAAACAGTAAACAATAATAGAAACAGGTTTTCTGGCTGTAATTATATTGGATGCTAACGGGCAGAATATATATAGATAATTTATATTACAAATGCCACTTGAGATTAGAGAAATTTAATTTAATTTTGCAAAAACAGCAGTAAAGAATTCTCACCTGATTTATTCTGTGTAAGGTTTTCTCCTTCCCCCAAAGCCACACAAACATAGGCATGACCAGCTGCACACATAAAGGCCTTACCTGAACAAGGTCCTTGTGACACTGTGAAGTAATTCCAGAACCTTTTATTCTGGATCTTTCCCACTCCAGCTAAAAAAAACAAAAACACCCTTCTGATACCTAGAAGTAGAATTAAAGTTTATATCCTCTGTTTTAAGGTTTCCAGCTGCTGGAGAAGATTGTGATTACTAACACTTGAGTAGGAATATTTTTATTTGAAAGAGGGCACTATTCATGCTTCACAGGTGTGATGCATCATAGAAGATGGCAGCGGGACATATCTGTCTGGCTGCTTTGTTCCTAAACTTGCCCTGTGCTTATGCATTTATCTATTAAAATGCAGCTATTTCCAGGATTGATCATGGTAACCTATAACACGCTGCAACATTATAGAACAGGTTAGGACAGAAAGTGAAGAATAGCTCTTCCAATTAATGCCATACAGGGAAATTCATTAGATAGGATGCAATTACTTAAGCTGGAAATTGTCCAGCAGCTGGAGATCAGCCAGGACACTAGTTTAACATTAAAATGCTAAATAAAATAAAAATAAAATAATAACAAAAAAAAGTATCTAAACCAGAAAAGAATTTCTTACTTCTTGATCACAGTACCTTGTTATCCAGTCAATGCAGAGAATCTGTGATACTCAAAATGGGCTCTCTCTGTGAGCCAAAGGTAGAGAAAAGGGTCCATTTATTCATTATGACCTCCCAGTTAAACATATGACATTTGTGATTTTTATTACGGATTTGGAAAAATTATCAAGCTTTGAGAAAATTTCAGCTGACTTTAGAAATGATTAAATGAAACTCAGAACAAAAATAAGGAGCTGAAAATGTAAACATGCAAAAAAAAATCTCCACTAAAATTAATGCAAAAGGACACTGATGGATGTTAGACACTTCTACTACAGACAAATACATATAAAAACTGTAAAATCTGCACAAACGTGAATGATCTACTTGCACATTGTATGCAAATGATATTACCATCACTAGTCCTGAAAGTCATCATCATCACTTCTAGGATTTCCCATGAATTTTCCCAGTTCTCCTTAGGAAGACTCCCATTAAAATCCTAGTGAATACCTGCACTCCAAAGTACACTAAAAAAATAAATCTAGTTAATCTGAGAGCAGCAGAGCTAATGAAGACTGCTTCCCAAATCCCCACTCAATATATCCAAGTCCTCCTCTACGCTACTTACAACCTCCCTCCACTCTTGCATTCTTGTTCAAAATGAGGACACAGCGCAGCTACCTCCCTCCCAGATTTCCTAATTACTGAACAGGGAAGAGGCAGAATAAGAGCTATATTTATGCTGCTTGGCCAGCCGGCACATGCCTGCTCCCAGAAAGAAAATAACACGCGCTCACAACACACTCTTCCTTGCAGCAGGAATCCTAATTTGTATCACCTTCTCCTCTTGCCAGTAGCCAGTTTCCACAAAATCGGTAGAACTCCCACATTAAACTTCGGTTGAAATTAATTAAAAGATTCCAAAGTTATTTGGGGCAGGCCGCCAGACAAACAGCATGACAGCATAAGCTGTGTTTCCTTAAGAAAGCGAGCTAAAAATGGAAACTAGTAGTAATTATTATTTCCGCATACCATGAGGCCCAAGTTCTTGACTAAGGCCTATAAACACTACCATGATAGTTATAATAAACAGAAAATTTGCCTAACAGAAGGAACAAGAGTAGATAAAATGATAACACAGCTTGCATTAATTAACTACAGAGCTCACTATTCACAGAGGAAGCTGCCATAAGTATACAGACCTGGAGCCAAATTTGCACTAGAGCTGAGTTCCCATTTGTTGAGGATGCTAAGACAAGACAGACATTTTCAGAAATACCAAAAAAGTCAGCAATCTCTATTTAGGTATTGGTAGAAATATTGAGAGCTTCAAAAAAAAAGAGAATAGTCTCTTACTATTCATTGTGGCTGGGAGCGAGGATGTCCCAGCAGGAGCTCTGGTCTTTTTAACTTGGTGGGGGAGCCAATGGTCTCAGATTGCCTTTTCCAAGCCTGACTATCTGAAAGGCAAATAATAGCTGTAGTAATAAACCTAACATTACTGAATAATTAATTCAGAGTAGAAACCAACAAGTGAACAAACAAAAAAATAAAAAAAAAATCAAAATGGTGAGGCATCATACTAGAACAGGAACGTTCTTTTAAAGTAAGGATTTCATGATTCTTAAGACACTGCCTCCCTTGTTTTTCTTAGAAGATGCTTAAACATCATTAGAAAATAGTAAGATTTAATGGGGTATGTAGAAGGGACTGACGTTCTGAAAAAGAAAACCCTTAGAAGACCAGGCAGATGTAGACTAGAAGGGCACTTAAAAAGTGATGATTACATGACAACAATGACAACAATAACAGTATCAGTAAAGTCCACTGAAGCTAAGTTTTTGCTCAGCAGCTCTCAGAAACCCCTTAAGAAAATCCTACCATCATTCTGGAAAAAAACAAAACAACAAAAACAACAACAAAACAAACAAACAAACCAAAAAAGACAACAGCAAAAAACAAACCACCCAAAAATATGTTTTCAAATTTCTGATAAAATAGCATTTTCCTCAGATACCAAGATGCCCTCTTAGTGGAAAAAAAACCTTGAACCTCCTGAAAAGCAACCTTTAGAATTAATTGCAGTTGTCTTTGCAATTGTCCAGGTGTTCTGCAAGGTATCCTGTGAGTCAATATTGCCAGATCTATCTAGAAGACCTCTGTTTTACTGCACACTTAAAATTATACAGGTCAGCAATGGTCTCAGGAACAAATTGTAAAACATTCCCATCAAATGCTGCTTAATACACATTTGTGTGCTAAGTGGTTATGCTTCACCTCCTTATTTATGGTTCTGCACTTCTTTTTCTTTTAAATAGGAAAACAAATGAATAGATTTTCCAGTCTGTCACACGACCTTGCTGTAGAAGTAGTCAACCTATTACGCAGAGTTAATAATCAACTTCAAAATGTATTTTGAAGGCATAGAGGGACTTTATAATATTTGCTGCACATCTCTGCAACCTCTTTGTACCAGAGATATGGGTGTGCCTAAGCTCCTAGTAAGTAGACCTAGAACACCCCAAAACAATGTCACACAATAGCAAAGAATAAATTTTATGGGCTTATGATGGAGTAAGCATAACTGGACAGAGTTCTCCAACAAAACAGGCTTTTAACCCATTGATCTTGGTTTCAGGAGTGCTACAAAAATTCATCACAACATAAAATGCAGGGAGAAACCAAGCTACAAAGTGGTCCTGGCATGGATTACAGTCAGGTCCTTTGCTGGGGATCCATTGTATAATGAATGATTTCTTTGGGTCCATAAGTGCTTTCCAAAAGCACTGGGAATTCCACCATTAATTAGATACACATGCAGTTATATTGAATGCAGGCAGCCCTTTCTCCCCCAGAAGATCCAGATTTTTCTAGTAATCACAATGTCTCTAGCCCTCCCACCCCTTGCTGCCTTAATTTTACTGTCCCTCTCAAAGGAGTGAATTTCAAATCTTTGGCGTCCACAGCAAAAACCTACCTCTGTCAGGGCTCTCCTCTGCCAGACTGACTGAAACACTCAAGGTGGGAATATCACAAGGATATAACCCTAAAAACTGACCCCTCCTCGAGTTAGATTTGGTTTAGGTCATTTAGTTTTTTAAAGCTTAGCATCCATCTCTGAAATTTTATGCAGAATTTTAGTGGTAACCAATGCAAGTTATAAAGCATAAGACCCAAAGTGGGCTAGTTCCGTAGAAGCAGAGATCTTGGTAAAGGTGGCTGAAGTTGCTACTGACAAGTCACTTTGGCAGTAACTGAGCCACCTGCAGAGGAGTCGGAGAGTCCCCTTCGGCCCCACAGCCCTCTCCAGCCAAGAGCCCTCAGAGCACACAAAAACCCTGCCCAGACACGTTCCTAACACCAGGGGATGAAGTTCTTTACAGCCAACCCACAACTCTCCACCTGCGATGAGGCCTGAAGTGTGAGCTTATTCCTGGCTTCAAAAAACATACCAAGTCTCAGGTGCTTCGTGACTATGTGTCTCTGTGCTGTAATCAGGGAGCAAGAGGAATTTGTGCTTTCTCAACAAGTGTATCTGGAAGAGGCCTACCTTGTCACAGATAATATTTAAGTATCTAAACACAGTGGCTAGTCTAACTAGATGCTGATATTATGAGCTTCTTAACCCCTGTGACAATAATGACGATTGATAAAATCTATATTTTTTTCATCTCATCTGCCACACCTTCACTACACATTTTCATAATTATACGAATTGACCATTAGTCATTATTAGGAAGAGATCAAGAACCAAAGTCACAAATACCAGCCTTGTTTTATATTCAGGTATAAAAACTGTAAACAGAACCTTGGAGATGACTTGGCAAAACCATCTCTATTAGTTTAATCAAAAAAGGAAGATTAAACACCATCTGTGGCAAGACACATCGTTAAAGCCAAACGATGATCTCTCAAGCAAAGGATAGTTGTAAAGTTGCTGGCTGTAAAAATGAAGGCTTGCTAACCTCCTTAATGATAACCTTGTCCAATAATAGATTTGATTTCTTCTTCACAACTTTTGACAATCTGGAGAGAATTAGGTTTAAAACAGAGGTGGTAGGTCATCACTTTTCTACCACCACTAGTGCCTTAACAAGCCACACAGACCAGAAGTAGTGCAGTGCCATCAAATGTCTTATAATGAAAATCTATTTTATTGCAGGCTAAAGTAAATGGAGGGTTTCATTGTACAATTTAAAGAGAATATGGCTTAGTGGTTGAAAGGAAAGTGGGAAGGAAAAGAGTGGGGAGAGAACCCTAGTCACATAGGCTGCACAAGAGAGTTGGTGACTGGGTCTCTTTCAGAAGAGACTCAAGAGAGTCACAAAGAAGAAACTGAGAAAGGACAAGGACACAGAATACTCTTTCTCATCAGGATAAAAAGGAAAAACAGAGAGTAGTGCAAGCTTCATTTTGAACCTTGCAATGACATTCTACCAGAGGGACTCAAAATCCAAAGCTTTTTATGTCTTTATGAACATTTTGAAGAATGAGATGGAGATTAGTCTCATCGGTCTGACCAGAGGGATGTAAACTACCCCTGTTTTCTCGGAGAAAGATTTTATCCCAAACTTCATAGCTGCATATGGAGCAAACATGGAAACATTGCACCAAATACTTAATTGGGACTTCCTTTCAATATGAATATTACAGTTACCTTAATCATTTTAAAGCATAGTCGTCCTTGGTGAGGCCACGCTGTAACTGGCACACAACACGTGGAACTCAAAAAAAAATAAAAAGAGCAAAGAGCTTTACAGAATATTTTCAATTGAGTTTGTGGTTTAGGCCAATCTTGTCTAAACGATTATCTTCATTGGATGAAATCACCGACATGACGAGCAGTAAAAAATTTAGCTTTACATAAAATATATCATACCCAGAAAGGGCAGTGACACTTCTTATCAGGCTAGGTTGTGAAGATGTTAGGGCTGAGAAAAGAGAGGGAGGGCATGTGCAAAGCTCTGGTCAGTAAGAGCTACCAGCCATGTGGCACTGAGGTTTGTTACAGAGCTCTCTGCCTCCCCACATCAAAGATGTCATCAGTAGCCTCTGAACCAACAACTGTCTGTTCCTGTCTGGCCTCTGAGTGTTTTGCTTTCCTACTCTGCGGTGATTTCAAGGGGGCATGGCTGTGTGAGAGGTACCATCCTTTAGATGAGCTAGAAACATATGGCACTGACCACATGTGGTCATTAAAAAGTCCCACGCCAATTTTTGCAAGGCTAACAATATTAGCCCCAGTATCCTGGCCAAATTCCAATATAGGTAATTATATTCTAGGTAATGACATACCGGCTAGTTTTATAAGGTTTAATATACATTGTGGAAAGTAGCTTGCACCTAAGGGCTCTGAGTTAAACTCATTGCACAGTCAGCTGGGATAAAATTAGAGAAGAAACTACCCAAGCATGTCAAATGTTTAAGCTTTAAAACCCTGGGTGGAATGAAACAAAAGAGGAAGGGATCCAGGGGTGCTTTAGCATAATCAAGCTGGCTCATGCCGCTGAAGACACAGCTGGGATCGAGAGCTCACTGCTGCAAGGAAACTTGTATCAGTATCCCCACCTTCAGCAGTGGGTGTGCATGCATGTTAAATTACCAAGTTAAGGAAGAAGATGGAGCAGTGTGATGCAAAATGTTGCTTGCTGGGTTTTTTTCCCTTGCCCTCCCCCAGTAAAATCTAACCAAATCAAGTACTTATAAAAAAAAAACCTACCACACTTCAAATTCTTACGCCTGTTGCACGGCATTCCTGTGACCCCAGCTCAAAATGCCAGAAGGGGTATGCTGCATTTTTACTAACTTCTATTTGTCTTATCTTGCCCCACTTGAAGACATTTTGTGCGGGATCCAGCTGTAACCGCACTCTGGTAGGGTATCCACTGGGTGCTGCTGATGGAAAGCTCCGAGGCTGATGTCTTGCCCCGGAATAATCTGGGTGGCAGGACACGTCCATCCAGCATGCCACTAAAATCCAAAAGGGGCACTGGGGACGTGCTACCCACACCTCAGTTGGGGCAGGAGGCACTCACCCGCAAGGGCTTACTGGCTTCGTTCAAAATGGTTTGGCATGACACACGCACTTGGATGACACAGAGCGACTTGTGATGAAACACGAGTAGACATGGCAAGCCTAGGGACGGAGAGAACGATCACTAACAAAACGGTTTGGTTCTTTGGAGCTCGTAAAGCCTTCTGCAGACAGTGCATGTCATTTCGCCAGCCTGGAAACCACCCCCCAATATTTTACACTATGCAGGATAGAAGAAAAACAATTTCTAACACAAAAGCATCAGGTGAAAAGAAAGCCACAAAACCAGCTTTGAAGCCCCACCTTTGGCCAGCAGGACACCCAAAGGAATGGCACTGCAGTACAAGGAGCCATCGTTTCATCTTGCAATGAAATTCAAATCAGGCTGCGATTTTGATTTCCTAACTTATGAGCAGGTGTGGGCTTGTTTCAGTGTTACCATCCGGACTCCAAACTTTAATCTGTGCATTTCACGTGCTGGTGTGTGTGGGTCCTATACTCCCAGGCACACCAGCTCATTTCAGGATGCTCCGTGCCTCTCCTGGGCTTGGATTTCAAGCTGTTGAAGGCGGGAGGCGCACAGGCTCTCCCCCTGCTCTTCACATACAGAATACTGTTTCATCTCCTCAATTCCTTTCTCCATTAAAACACATTCAAACATAATTAGTGTAACATTAAAAATGGAGGAAATTTTGTAATTGCCAGTTGTTCCGTAGCCATGGTTACATCAGAGATTTATGCCAAGCAACTCCGGCCTGAGCACGCACAGGCAGTTAGCGGGAACAGCAGTAGGATAATGTTTGTGTGCATGTGCAGGTGTGCCGACACGCGGGTTTGCCAAAAAAAAAGAAAAAAAAAAAGAAAAAACAAAAGGGGGGGGTGGGGGGAGAAGGATGGAGGGTATGGGGAGGAGGGAGAAAAGCGGAGAGAGGCCGAGGGAGAGAAAGGAGGGAGGACGGGAAGGGGAGAGACGGAGAATATTCGGTGACATTTAAGGTGCTAATATCTGGAAGTCAACCTTTAATTTGACAGCTTTTAGTGCTAGTTAATTTCACTCATCCAGACGAGGTGTAGGAAATTTGCAGCACCTTTAAATTATCACGTTTTTCCACACTGCCTGAGGCCTATGTGGAATACCTGAGCCACACTTTCTGCCCCCCCTCCCCGGCTCCCCCCTCCATCCCTCCCTCCCCCTTTTTTTTTTTTCAGGTCAGTTGAAGTAAAACTTTCATTCCCTTTCTCAGACAATTAATCTTTAGCTAATTGAAGCAGGAATGCTGCAGGATGGGTTTCACTGGGGCCTGTAAATCTCATTTAGCAAAGTGAATTCCAGGCACATGCTGCACCTAATGATGTGACAGGTGGGCCGCACCGCAAGACAGCAGCCGCCGAAAAGTTGATTCTCATTAGACCCTCGGAGTCCTGCAGTCAGTTTTCTGATGGCTGAAGAACACTAATCGCATCTGTTTGCTGCTGGGTGGGGTGAGCAAGGCGGGGGGGAGAGAAAGGCAAGGATGAGAGGTGGAAGGGGGGGGGGCGGGGGGCTTCGTTCCTCTCTTTCATGAGTTAATATCCTTGACTCCTGCCCAAAAAACCAGCAGGCCTGCCTCCCACCATGCGATCAGCCTCCATTCTGCTGACTCCTACAGGGTGCACCCTTTTTCTAATTAACTGGAATGGCTACGGAAAGCAAAGGAGGCCTTGTGTTGGGTGAACCAATTATTTTGAAGGGTATTAAGTCATCAGATTTACTTTTATCTTGATTGCATTGTGGAAATCGTGCATAATTAATGGTGGGAGCTTATTAGGAAAATGATTAGGCAAATTACACAGGTGTCGGATGCATTTTTTATGATAAATTTGCTAGAACAATCCTGCAATTCCATCTGTTCAGCTCATATCAGAATGTCACTCTGGAAGAAATTAATGGTGCAGAGTCGCACAAAGTTACTGGAGGCCTTGGATGCAGATTTATGTTTTAAAAAAAGATACGGTTAAAATTACCCAGCAATTTCCTAATAAATACTTGATGTTACAGTTCAATAAATTACTTATTTAATCTTAAAAGAAAATTATAGTCAGCTGGAAACTAAAAAGTGGAGAAAGCATAAACCTCATTTTGTCAGTTTGATGTGTATGTAAATAAAAAATAATCATAAGACGTAATAATTCTTTGCTGTGGGATGCTGACTAGAGACAAGCTGTCAGTATCCAAGTACTTCTGCTAGGTATTTTTTCCACAGATACTAAGGCTTGTCTTACAAATCCTGTGCTGGTTCTGAGCTAGCAGAGCCAGTTCCCTTTTCTGTAACTTCTGCAGTGTTTAACAGCAAATTCTGGGGTTCTCTTATGGGGAACTGGGGAGGATGTCAAATGCTGTGCTTGTGTCCAACCTACTTTCACCTTGCTTTTCCTACCAACACCAGAAGATGAAAATTGTGGACCTAAAACCCACAAACACATTGTTCTTTGGAGCAAACCAGTAAATGAGTGCATGGGTTTTTTGTGTATGAGTGTGTGTGTGTGTCTGAAAAAGCAGGTGTATGTACATTTGTAGAACTAAAACAGTGAAGGACTGATATTCTGCCCCTGGAAGTGCTGAGAAACCACTGAGGTGGATTATTTATTATGCAGCAAATAAAAAAGCTCACATCCCATAGAAGCAGCCTAGTATTGTATTATCTAATATAACTTGTTTTCTCAAAAAACACAAGTAAGGGGGCAGAAGTGGCAGGAAACTCTGTGTGTAAGTGGACCATGACAAAGAAAACCAGTTTTGAACATAAAAATCAGTTCTGAGCACTTTAACTGAAGAATATGATTTTTAGAAGAACTTTTTTCATAACCTGGCTGGTTCACTGCACTCACTGCTTTTACATTTCTTTCAGTACAACTTTTAAAAGAGTTGTCTCCCTGCAGCTGTCTTCTGCAGGGACAGCTCTGAGGAAGGCACAGCTCTGGATGTCAAGTGGCTTGGGGTCTGCATCCAACTTTACCTCAGGGTTTGCTGCATCACCTTAGATATGTCCTCTTATATGTCTTTTTGTTCACTCTCCTGGATATAGACCACAAAACCTGTGGGCTAAGGGTAGCTGAGTATATGGTATTTTGCTACAAGAAGAGGATAGGGCTGCTCTCAGGGTTGGAGGCATCCCTTCAGGATTACTCAAAACAGCACAACAGGCCTCTGAAAAGTATGTCAACACTGCAAATGCAGTATATATTCAGCCAAATGAGCTAGTGGCTAGTTCCATAATATAAGGTATTGTCTGGCACCAAAGGTAAAGGGGCAGTAAAGGTCTCAAATACAGTTTGAAAAGTCCATCTAAGAAACTGAGTGAAAAAGGTTATGTTTATGGCTGTCAGCATGGCTATGAAGCTACCTTGAACATCTTGAATGCCTTCAAAAACTCCAAGCAGACTTGCCCCATTTGGCAGATCCCACCCTGTGGTACACCAAGGACTATCATCCTGCCCAAACTCCATACCACTGTGACTGTACTACTTCATTCCTTTCTCATGTTCCTCAGTGTCCCGAGAGCTTACTCATTGCCACGGGGTCCTTACTGGCAATGTGGCACAGTCCATTTGGGGATTTCTGTTCATTTCAGGATTTTTAGCTCATCATAATGTTATTAGAATAGAAGTAAGAACCTCACTCTCTTTTGGCACCCTGAAAAGGAAGCTAGTAATGATCAAATTATTTTTTTTTTTTTTAAAGACTTGGAAATTTACAGCTAAAGAGCAACATATGAGAGAAGTGCATTATTTTTCTCTCTAATATCTGTCTTGTTAAATACTGATGGTACCAATCTCCATGACTTTTGCATCTGATTAATCCTTCCATGTAAAATAAAGCAGCTGATACCACTCACCACACTTGTGGTGAAGGCAAAGGAAGTTCCTCTAGCTTCTGCTAGAGGAATCATGGCAGCAACACCTCATAGGTGGTTTATGTCCACTACTCATGGAGTGCTCAGCTCATCTGAAAAAACAGCTTCTCCTTCAGACCATTCTCTATGCACATTCTGTGAAATCTACTTTCATACCTCTCATTGTAGTCAGCATCTTCAGAAAAATTTCAGGGGCATACAAGCAAATGTGGCAAACTAGTGTGCCCCTGAGTCAGTTTCTTACTGCTTGCTAATTTAGACTATTGATAAATCTTGAGTTTATTCCATGAAAGCTATCAGAACAATATAGATTAGTGCTGTTAAGCACAGCAGGTAACCCTAACACAGATACTGAAATATTAGACAATATTTGAGATAAATTTGAAGTTAGAATTACTATCTTCCTACATTTTAAGGGATGTCCCTTATGTGGTGGCTAATGGCCCATGACCCATATCCAATAAGGAGTTGCTAAGCATTTGATCAGATAAAAAGCTTGTTTTCAAGCAATCATTATTCAAAGGATCAGACACTGTGATACTAATGTATGATTTTGTACCATGAATAAAACATTTCAGATTATAACCCTCAAAAAATCTATACTGGAATTTATATAAGTGAGCAAAAAAGGGTCAAGTGAATATCATAGAAGGAGATAGGCACCTGTCTAGATTAAATTAAATGGGTTAGTACAAAACATAGGATCAAGAGTCATGGGTTCAGAATATATAGCCTTAAAGGTAAACCTGAAATACAGGTTACTTCCTGGTTTCACAGAAGTCTGTCCCCATCTTGAAAAAGAAACTAGTACTATTTATTCCTAGAAGAGTTTAGCTAGTCAGTAATATTGGCAAGACAAGACATAATATTGGGGAATCAAGAAACTCACATGTCCTTTGTGGTTCCCTTGGTTGATGTGAGAACACAGAGGGGAAAATTGCTGCCTGGCCAGCCTCTCACTTGTACAACTCTCTGAAGTATTCCTCATCCAGTTCTCCATCAGGTGCCAGATTATCTCCAGGTGGTTTTACCCAGAGGCATTCCGACAGACCAAAGGTCTCTGTCTCACTCTCCAAACTCTTGATGAGCTCTGGGAAGCTGTAGGAAGAAAACTATGTTAGAGACATACTCTGAAAGTACTGTTCCAGCCTGAGTCAGCACGTTTGCATAGACATGTTCCTGGAGGCATCAGAGCAAGTGAGAGACCCTGCCAAAGCCAAGGCTCTCTTGGGAATGGCTCTCTACCAAAAAATTAGTACAAGCAGTCTCTGTTGCCAGGAGCATGGAGCTGAGGCAGGAGGGAGAAGGTGATGTAGAGAAATTCTTAGAGTCAGGTAGGAAGTTACTGGCAGTAAATGCCAGAAACAAAATCTAACTCATCTCAATCCAAGTCTCATGCACCAACCACACTGCTCTTTTGCTTTTGAGTGCTGGCGCCATATTTCAAGTGCACAATATTCCTCTACTTCTGTAATCAATATTTGTTTTTAAATTAAACATTACTTTTATTTTCCAGAGTATCATTCAGTTGTCTGTAAGCCCTACCAAAATAACTAATTCGTAATCCTTAATACAGACAACTAGCTCAAAACAGGCCCTTTTGTAGTATTGACAGTATTACATTTTTAGCATATTATAAGCTTACAACTAACACCTAGCCATTTCCAAGCACTAGATACTCTGAAATGTAGGTGGTAAAAACACAAAGCTATTTGTTTATCCAATTGTCTGAGTATATCTCCCACATAACAGTTTCGAAGTTTAGCTTTTCACTTGAAGAACATTAAAGACTTGGCACTGTTTTTCCCCAGATCAGATTTTCATTAGACAACAAACCAATTCATAAAAGCTTCTGAAATTATTTTAAGGGATTTTTTTTTTCTTGGTGAATGCTACAAAACAATGCTTCCCTTCAAAGATAAGTGGAAGGGCCCAAACACAGATTCTATATCTAAATACCACAGACATGTAGGAAGCTTTGGACATCTATTCTTTTTCCAGATTTTCATGTCTTGCCCACCATTGCAGAAACAAGATCTTTTTCTGCAAGTAGATGTGGATTTAAACATGGAAGCCTGGCTGATTGAAGCCTTTCACCAAAACACATTCGTATTTTGTTTTAGAGGTGTGGATTTGAATTGATGAGGAATGCCATTGGGATGCTACTTTACAGATGGTGAGCAGTAGAGCAGGCAGTACGTCCCTCTGATGGGGAGGAGGCAAACCCTTCATTAAAACATCAGCTTCCCCCAGAAGCTCATACTGTCTGACATGCCTAACCTGTGTGCATATGTCAACACAGAACGCTTGCTAATGTTGCTGAGGCTCTAAATAAGGGTTCATACTATACTATGAGGGAGATTAATGAGTAGAGTGCTTCCTTCTCTGCTGGAGGCTGAAGTAGGTTCCCTATTAAGATGCAGTATCTGTCACTGTCAATAGAGACATGCTGTGTGGGTGTGAGGGGAGGCTAAAGAGATGCTCTGAATCTGGTAATTCCTTGCTTTTAAGGGTCTAATGCAGGGAATTGACACACTTGAGCAACATCAAGTTCCTGAAAGATGTTTTCTATTAATGAAGTAAGTCCATTAATGTCTGTGGCCAAAGAAAGAGCAGAGAAGAGGAATAGGAAATATTCCCTTTTGAGGAAAGTACGGAGCTTTCTTCTTAAACTTTGAAAAGAAGAAAGAGAAAGAAACTGGTATTCTGTGCATAGGCCATGCAGATCTTGGGGAAAGTAGATGGGAGAGATCTTTCCTTCTCCTAGTTATTCCCATTGTACATATTGAGAGCGTTCTCTGTCCTTATGATAAATTGGATGTCTCCTTTCCTTACCCATCCTCCCTTATCTCCTCTCCTCTTCAGTTAAAGTTAATGATTAGGTTTGTTTACTTGTATAACATCCATTTTTGTAACAACACAATGTCTTACAGAAATGTCTCATCTTCATGAAACATTTGATATCATCCCTCTGAAGGAAGGGTTATTCATTTTTACACATAAGGAAACAAAGCACAAAGAGACTCACTGCCTTACCTAAGCTTACGCTGTGAATGTGATGGTGAAGAGGGGTCGTAATTTTGAACTCACAAGCCCTCAAACACGTTCTCCATACATCCCATGTCTGTGTTTCAGCAAGGAGTGATAGCAAAAGTGGTCAGCTCACTCAGCCTGGGCCAAGGAAGGTCTTTCCTAGATTATTAAAGAAATCTTTTTCTACATGTTTGAACCGTAATGAATTTCGAGACCTGAAACTTGCTTTATACAGTTGAATAATACACACAAGTTAAAAATGTCTACACATTTAAAGACATGTATAACCCACTGGCTCCTATTAAAAGCCCTAAGGAACATATAAGTTTATGCAAATGAGTCTTTCTCCATTAATTAGAAGATCAGTCTTTTTTCATTACTTAAAAGATGGAATATAACACAGAATGACATTATCAATTTTGTCCTAACATTTGTGCCCCCTTTACAGAAGCAGAAAGAACCCAATGAACTTATCTGGCCAGTATAGTCATTAATTTGAAAAGAAAAACAGTGTAACAAAATATTACATTAAGATTTTAAGATCTAGTTAAGTTCAGCAAAAGCAAACAATTATGAAAGAAAACAAAAATTTGAAAATGGGGGGGAAAAAGGACCATGTGCCTAAAAAAAAAGAAAAAGATAATTTCCAGATTTGCATGGAATTAAAAATTTATCTCACTTTAGTACCTGGATATGTAGCCCAAAGTCAATGGGAATTGCAAAGGGCAGCACCTTTGAATAATACATCACTTCTTTAGCTCTCTTCTCAATACAGACATAAAGCAAATCCTATTTACTCTTCCTTTACATCACCAGCCTTACTGAGTACCAAATAGTTATTTAGCTATCTTTTTTTTTTTTTTTTAACTTAGAGAATAGGTCCATTTATAATATTCTCCATAAAAAAATACCATAAATTAGAAAAGCTGCCTGCAAATCACATGTAATGATTAAGTAGTCTTTGGATACTCACTTTAAAATGCTATGTCATGCCAATTACAAAAGGAAAATCAAAGAAAAAGTGCATTTCTTAGTTTATCAATAACATATTAGTTTTATGTATAACATGGGTATTAATAAATAAACATATTATACTACACCATGCAGTGGTGCTCCCCCAGCAATGTTGATAACTTTTCTGGAATTAATCAAAGATCATCTGGCTCAGGCCCTCTACATGATGCAGCCAGGTTTCGGGGACTGTGTGTGCCAGGGAAAACAATGTCAGCGCTCTCAGCCACCACATGCAAGGAAGAATGTGCATTTTATCTTTTGTCACAAGGCAGGTTAGCAGTGTCTTATTGGACAAAGGGGGAGAACGGGGGGCAAAGCAGATGACCAGCAGATGATGGTAGTAAAAAAGAGTAGAAAGTTATACCAGAGTGAGGCATTTGGCCCAAGATCTCAGCCTGCTCCAGAGGTGGAGAGTGTGACAGCTCCAAGGTCAGTGGGAGGGAACCTTCCTGAGCCAGCACTTTGCCCCTGGCAATGCAGGTGCAGAAACCAGCAAAGCTCTGCCTGCTCACTGCCTCCTATGGTGATAACTTCAGAAAGTTCTCAACATTTCAGGAAGGAAGGACGGGGGAGGCTTTTTTGTTATTGTTTTTTCATATTTATGAGAGTGCTTATTATTAATGATAGGCACAGAAAAGGGAGTATGTTGAAGCTGAAGGACCTTCAGGATGAACAGAACGAAGAAGGATACATCACTTTTCATATTTACATGATTCACTTACTCTTTAGCTACTCTGTTTTAAAGATTTTTATGAGCTGCTTCACCTCGATATTGCAGTATTTTCAGAGTGTAGACAGTGGGAAGTTCCACCCCCTTTTCCTTCAGCCTCTGAGAGATATCAATAAACAGGGGACAAGTGATATTGGCTGTAGAGTTTTTAAAATTCTTTATTAAGCATATTTTGTTTCTATGGAAGGAAGAGCTAAGCCAAAAAAAAACCCAAACTTTGAATTACACCTCAATATTGAGTTAATTTTTACAAGTAGAAATAATGTAGTCCAACCCAGCCCTTCAAAAAATCCCAAACTTACAATATATTAGAGCGTCCCAGAGAAAAGTTGATAACTGGTCTCCAGTGATATTAAAACGTCAAAATTCTTTTTGTTGGCAAAAGTGAAAAAACTAATTCCTCCATACTTTCAGCTGTCTAGCTTTTGTTCCATACTAGCAAACATATAGTCAAAGGACTTTCAATAGTTGTTATGAGTCTGCTTCTATAGATATGGTGTCCTAAATCTGAAGTCAACGCCCTAACCCTGCTTATTGACCTCAGTTAATAGATAAGAATGGGAAAGAGACGACTCTGGTGAGAAGGAATACTACTTTACCTAGATCAAACATAGAACAACATTGTAGAAAAATAATCAAAATGAATGATTAAAAAAAATCATTGAAAATCGAATGAGACTTAAAATGTAAGGAGAATCCTTCTTTTGCTACAAACAATTCTTTCTACACCTGTGATTTAACAGTTCTTCATGCTTTGTAAAAGTAGCTGCCAACAACATATGGAGTCACCAAATTTAAATGACACTAGAGTAAATTTTTGGACTGCAATGAATGATGTCCATTGAAATGAAAGAAAGATTTTGTTTATAGGAAGGTGTTCTATAAAGTACCTAAATAGCTAAGGGAAGTCCTGTGGGAAATGGAAGTTATTGGGACAAGTAACTAGAGCTGGATTTCAATAGGAAATTATTATGGAAAGAGAAGATGAGTCCTGGGCATTTCATCAATGATGAATCTTCTGTAGAAGCAATGACACAAATTGTGTACTGACTCGTGTTGCTAAATTGATAAAATATCTCATATCAGAATAAGCTTTTTTTGGGAGAAGAAATACAATTCCTGTTCAAATCTCCAGATAGAAGTTATCAGAGCATATATATAAAACCCTGGATTATAGAAGTAGATATGATTGGTAAGATACCCTTTTTCCACAGAAAAGATGATTTGTATGTTTATCTCTTTGATAATCTGATATGACTAAAATAATTCAGATAACCCCAACACCTATTGACCCATGTAAAACATCAGGGTCAGGTGCTGTCAACTGTATTTTTTCCTGTTTCTAGAAAGAGACTACTTCTCCAAAACATCTTCCTTACAGTTTTTTGGATGAAGAACAGACAGCTACAAAAATATAACTAGATTCCCAAAATGGTGCGAAGAAGGAAAAAGAAAAAATTGCTCAAAAGGGCTCTCGCAGGTGCCAAGTACAAAAATTGCAGAAAAAGATTCCATATAAATAAGACTAAACTTAACATAGCAACTGTCTAAAATGCTGCCAAAAGAGTGAAATGCAAAGATGCAATTTTGTTGGAAGAAAAGGACATGTTTGCATAGTACTAAAACCAATTCTCACCCCAAAGTTCATCTTTGGATGACTTTTAATAGAAACATGGAGGTAGAATTCAAATTGAGTGATCTGATTTGTTAATTTTTACTTCAAAACATATGTGTATTTTTCACTTAATGAAAGAAATAAAAAAAAAAAAAAAAGGCAACCAAAGACCCTATAATTAGTTCTTAGGTATTTTTGATCTTGAATTTACTGTTATAAATTATTCTTCTTCAAAGAAGATTCCCTTTCATCATTTTAGGTTCTGAGTGTACTGAAAGAAAAAAAAATCCATTTTAAAAAATTTTATTACCCACCTTTCAATTTGATGTAGTTCAGTCCTAAAGTCCACATTTTATAAACTACTCAGGCCTTTCTGGCATGGAAAGGAAGCAGCAGTCAATTCCTTAGATGGAGGACTGACAACTGTTAAAGATTAATGACATTACTGGTTACTTATTTGGCTGACAGTCAGGCACTGTTTTGTTATATTTAATCTCAGCAAAATATTAGTTAAAATGGGTGCAAATTCCTATGCTGTGCATTAGTTTCTGTTTATTTTCTGAGACAGCCCCAGGAAGCAGTGAATCTCACCAACCTCTTTTGCTCTGTTGAGGGATCTCGGTGTCTCAACAGTCACACCCTGGAAGAGTCTTTTGAACTCTGCTTTTTAGAAGTAAATTATATGAAAGACTGTGAGAAAGAAGTGTGGATATGTCATCGCAGGTGGAAGCAGCCTTTCACACAAGTGGACTTAGAGAATGGTCTGTGGAGTACTTCCAACAGGTGATGCCAAGTAATTCACAAATTAGAAGAAGAAACAAAAAATAATGGCTGGAGGTAGGTCTTTGCAACCAAATCCTGACACCTTTCTCTAGTTATCAATATTATTCTTTCAAGTGGCATTAGGATTTGTCACTAAGTGTATAACTGCTCTTTTCTAAAGGTAGGTAGAGATGAAAAATACAAAATACAAGCAATGCATTTTCATATTTCAGAGTTTGTGAATCATTATAGAGCCAGTTTTGTTAGCAAACCTTGGCACTAGACTCCCTGGAAAAAATTAATACATTATATCCTTTGGGCAAAAGTGGCCCAACCCAGTAAAGATGTATCAGACCTTGCAGTCAATTTAAACTGAAAGTGACAAATCTACAGTAGCAGTATTCACGTTTTAGAAAAAGGCTTGGATGATTCATTCCATATAAAAAGGCATAGAGGGATTTTAATTACTCAAAATTAGGAAAATAGCAACTTGTAATAAATGGCAGGAAAACAATACAGAACACTCTGGACATGAGCAAATTCTTGCAAAGTCATTATAAACATTCGTGCTCCTTGAAGAAGAAGTCAAGCTTCTACAGCAAATAATTTCCATTCAAACAGGAGGTTTTAAGAATTCCTCATGAAGCCAGATGCCTGTGTGTTCACTGCATTTACAGAGGTGTTGCCACAAGAGAACAAGCCATTTCAACTGGTTTTGTCCAAATGGATCCTTGATGATCCATTTTGAAAGTTTCAAAGGTTGGCAGAAATCCTCTACAGCACATTCATTGTACTCAATGAGGGAGGGAAGAGATGTTTTTCATGCCAACTAATCATGAAATAAAGTCTTCTGAAAAACTATGCTGGTCCCTAAAAAACAAATATTTATTTACAGGGAAAAATGGTTAAAGGAAGAAGTACAAAGGATCTGCCAAACAACAGAAAGTAAGTAATACTCCCCACAGCCTCAGAATTGTTTTCCTCTAACCTACCAATGCAGTCAGGACAAGTAAACTAATAAGGCAGTCTGAACAAACTCAAATAACATTTTTTTCTGCAACCTTAGCATTACCTAGCTGATTATTTTTCAGTACACACACACACACACACACACACACACACACACAGAGTGCAACAATTTATTTTAATGTAATGCTGCCCCCTTGTGCTTTTGTATACAAGGAAGTTTTTGTCAATAACCAAGGTTTGTAGCAACTAAAGAAAAGCAAGAAATCAGCCTCTTCCTCAGCTCTCAGCTTTCTTACAAATTTTTTCACTTGAGCAGTAATTTGATCTTATGCAACAATCAGCAGCCTTAGAGCCTAAGGAAATATGAAACATGTATTAACATAAAAATTAAAGATAGGGTAAAAAGAAAGCACACCATATGTTAGCAAAAGATGAAAAACAAGGACAAGGGTCAGATCAAACTAAGTTACAGTAAGCTACTGAAAATAAGTGCAAAATAAATGTTTAGAGTTTATACATTAAGTTGTAGTATGCCAAGACAAATAATCAGGTTTTACAGAAGAAGGCAAAGGAAAAGTCATATGGCAAAATGAGAATGAGAACTCTACAGCTCAGGAAATCAGTCTCCTTCACACTAAAAATCCAGTGCCAGTCAGCCTTTTGTTACCAACTGCTGGAAATCCTTGCCATGAGATCTTGTCAAGCGTGCCATGTTAATGGCACTATGAGCTTTTGAGAATCTCCCACAAGTATCTCTCTGAAAATTTGGATCAGAGTCGACTACTGATCAACTGCCTTTGTAGTTCCAGCAACCATGGACTGTCTGGTACATTTGTCTTCCTTAGAGATGGGCCCCCATGAAATTGCTAATTGTTCGAGCTATGAGGACTTGATACCTTTATATATGGCCTAGTTTATGGCTGAAGACAAGAAAATTCATTCTAGCATCTTTTAAGAATACTGAATGTTCAAAAAATTTTATAAGACAAAGTGAAGCATTTAGGCATGATACAGGTCCATGGAAGTATAACATCGATACTTACAGACATTTCTTTTGAACTTTAAACAAGTCCTGCATCCTGAAGCAACTTCTTTTTTTTTTTTTTTTTTTAATTTTTTTTTTGGGATGACTACTTCCTGCAATTCCATATGAACAATAACAAGGCTTTTGTGTTCGTTTACCTTTTAAATGCATATTAGGCAGATCTATTTTCTTTGAAAATATACATTGTGTTTTCAAGCTTTCATGAGGCTTACTGATAATCAGTAAGCCCTTACCATCACAGAATAAATTCACATACATAGATATCTATATACTTCTGTGTGTGTGTTGTATCCAAGCTACTGAATACATCCATGACCCTTACTGCTCATTTTTCCTTCTAAATTTCACAGCTGACAAAAATATTCATGAACAAAATAATACAAAAAATACTTATTTGGGTCAAGAAGAGTGTAACAATTTCAGGAAATGTTTAGTAAAAAAATATGAAAAGGAAGTTTGAAGTGTTTTGTTCTGATAGCTACTAAATGAAAGAAACACTCCCATTGTCAGCTAGAATTGGTTTTCCTTTCAAATTTACTGTCTTTGTATTTTAAATATTTCTATGCTTTTACAAAGTCAGTGAAATGAAGCTAAACAAAACTCTTTGTTTCAGTTTGAATAACACCTTCAATTTGAACTGAGATAATTTTTTCAGCTTTTCAGAATGCTAAAGAAAAATTGAACATTTTTAATTTAAGGCTGACCTGAAATAATTTTAAATTGTGTATTTTGACTTCACCATTGACCTGACCAAAACCGAACATAGTTATTTAAGAAAGTCTACTGTAAATAATATTTATCTCCAGAATTTCTGTTCTTTACCTTGTTTCATTACATCTTATCTTTCTTATTAATTTTTGATATGGAAACTCAGGAGATGCCTTGTGCATAGCTAAGAGTCTATAGTGTATTATTAGAAAGTGTGAAGAAGCATGAAGTGCCATCCTCTGATTTTCCGCTCTCTCTCATGAACATAGATCTAAAAGGTAGATAATTTAAGTATGTTGGCACTCTGTCTGAAGCTATGCTAGTCATTTTTAAACTCCATTTTCTCACTTCTCAACATATACGTCTTGCGTAAATTAAATTAACTTGGCCAGAATCACAAGCTGAGCGTCATCCTCCGTGACACTCAGGTGACAAAAATAATGGGCTGTAAAGCAACTGTAAAAACTTGTCAGGGAATTGTCTGGTTACAAAAAAGAAAATGTGTCTCACCACCCACGCCTCTTTGTGGCTGTTGGGAAAAGAAGGAACCGCAGTGGTAGGTCCTGGGGCAGAAGGGGTCACGGGGGTAAGACTGTGGCACTCACTTGTTATATTGTTGCTCCTGGTGCCAGTTCGGAGATTTGGGGAGATGTAGGCAATGATATTATGCCCATTCGCACCTGAGTAGTACTCACTGCAGCAACAATCTGACTGATAGCCATCTTAACAGTGGTTCTAAATTTGTAAACCTTCTTTCAATTAATTCCCTTTAAAAATCTAAGTTCTATTACTTTCAATGACAATGTGGCTAAGGCCTCAGGAACTTTTGGCTAGTGATGGTCCTTCAGAAAGTGTTCATTAATAAGGGAAAACTTTTACTGTATGCTTTCTAAGCAAAACATAACCAGTAATATTAATATGCCTTCATTTCTGTTTTTGTGGGCCTTGAAGGAAAAATATTGTTGACCTTAATATTCCAGTGCTTATAGTTTCTTCTAGTTTCCTGAACTGATTTCTCTTGGATTCTTTCAGGATATTATTCTTTTCTGTTTGTTGGCCTACCTTGTATTTTCATCACTTTCCTCCATTATTTCTGGTTTTTCAATCAATTCTATTTTTGGATAGACATCTATATTTTTTAAGAAACTTTTGCTATAGTTACTGTGATCATTATTATTAAAGGACTTACTACACGTAACTCACCATCTTCTTCCACAATTTCAAAAAGGCATGTAAACAAGGCAATTATTCATGATAGCTACAGACATCTATCTTAGGGTGCCTGAGAAGCTTCTAGCAAAAGCAGAAAGAGTCTTCTGGGGTCAAGCCATAGCAAAAAAAGACTTAGGCTAGTTTAAAATTGGTTTTTGAATTTGTCTTTGACATTACATTGCCTTTACTGAGACATTTTTAAAAAATTTAACAATTGTGTGTCAAAGTTTGACTGTATGAATGCCTCCCAAATTATTAACAATAGGCATTAGTAAGCACTGTACTACCTGATCAAATATTTATCCTGCCAAAATCTAAAGAAAACCTCAAAGTTAATTTATTTGTTGCAGTATAGCATGTTGTGGAAAAAGCCAGGCAGTCCAAACCAAATTTTTTTAAGTCTGTCTGAGACAAAAAGTACAGGTAGCATGAGCAACAATTCAGCTAGTCAATTTCTAAACAACTCCTGAATCCATTTGGCGCGTACTGGATCAAAACCAGTGTCTCACATTAAAAGCAAGGAAGCTTGCTTCATTTAGAGAACGGAGACTACTTCACCCACATGTAGTCTTGTTATCACCAAAAGGTCAAATTTGGGACAAATGTCTTTCTGTGGTGGCCCAGTCACACTGTAAGAAAGCATTCATCGTTGTAATGGCACTACTTACGCACCGAGTTTTGTTGCCTGAGTCACTGGCTGACACCACTCTTGTACATGACAGCTCAAATGTCTGTGTTAGCTTCGTAGCCAGAAGCGTACAACATTGGAGACACATCTGGAAATTGGGTTTTATCTCATCTAAGCCTGGAATCTTCAGTACTACTTAGATTTATCTGGGATGAAAGTAAAACCTTTCCTAATTGCTTGTGTTTCAAAAAAAAAAAAATCCACCCAGAAAAAATCAGTTCTTTTTAATGGCAGTTTCATCTATGAGGATAAAAATACATTTCAATTAATTCTTATTTGACGTAGGCAATTTAACTCACTCCTAAAAATAATAATAATAATAATTAAAAAAAATATTAAGTCTCCTGCGTTTTATTTGTGAGTGAATCCAAGATAAGTGTTGACTGAAAACATGCATGGCATATCTTGTGAGAAGCCAACAGAAAAATAAAAAAATAATACTGCTTACAATGAAACAGAAAGCTTACGACAAGGATATTGAGACTTAATTCTTGAGAACAAAAAAAACTGGGCTGGGTTTCAGAAATAATTTTTTAGTGGAGAGATCTGATGAACCACAGCATAGTCTCCCAAGACATGAGTCTTATTGCATGAGTTTCTTAAAACAATGCAAAGCACTCAAGAGTGGAGTGTAGGGAACAATCTAAATTGGTCCCCCGGGTAAGGACTAGCTGACCTAATTGGTATTTCCCATCTTTAATTTATGTGATCATACAGTATGCTGTTATCTTTTCATTACATTAACCCATAGGGTCAAACATTCCTCTTGTGGAGTTCCATTGGCACAAGCAGATCTGCACCAGGGCTCAGTTTGGCCTACACTATTTAAATATGAAATGAAGTTCAAACATAGCTGTAATCAGCCTTATGGAGCAATATTATTCTCAAGCAAGAAGACTATGTGTTTCCCCTCTATGAAAGACAGATAATTTTATCAATGCAAACTTTATAAAACATAATACCCATAAAATATTACACGCCAGAACAGCACTAAACTACTTAGAGTGGTAAATAAAACATTAGTTTGGAAAAGTATTTGGATTCTTCCTCACATTATTGCAATGTTTTATTCATATCCCACTTATATATTCTCTTCATTCTGTTAATCTAAGTGACCAGCATGGGATCAAACAGTACAGTTCTACATAGTTCTGCTTCCTTTGAGATTGTACAGCACCTCCATCACCTTCAGGGCAAGAGGAATGCCACTGTGGCAGTTTACAAACATGTGCCTTTTAATTTGTCTATCAATCTCTTTTCACCAGCTTGCATCACTAATGTCAAGTAAAACACTGCTAAGTTCTGGAACAATCTTCAAATTATAGTTTCTGTAAAATGAAAAATATCAGTTTTCTGAAAGTAAGTGAAGGCGGCAGTCCAAAACAGATCTCTTCAGAGGTCTGCCAATGATGCGGAGATGTTTTTAAGAAGCATAAAGATGGGCAATAATTCTCTCTTTTATTTTATTCTTGTTCTCTCAATTAAGGACATCAAAATACCTTAACCTATGATTTCCAGTCTGCCTGAAAAATGCTAAGTAATTGTAAGGAAATGATGTGCCTTTGTTTACTCACTTGTAAAACGACTCCGGAGTCTTTCTGAAATTGTTGCAAGGCACCTCATGGCAGTAGTGACACGAAGTCAAATTTGCAAATTTGCAGCTAAAAACTTCAGGCATTGAATGAGTTGCTAAAAAATATTTCATCTGAACTGATATGTGATGGACAGACAGACAAATGGTTTCATATATAATCAATCAATCAACAATTCAATTTTCTCTAAGAAAGCCAAAACCTGCTGAACTAGAACTACTTGGATTCTGAAATGCAACTGTGCTTCACAGCAGCTGTTGTGAAGGCCTGTTGTATCGAGCCTTTGGGACCAAACCCCAAAGACATCCAAAAAGAAGGCTGACAGTGGAGCAGCTTAGATGGTGTTGATTATGTCTGTATTAGAGGAATCTCAGAGGGCTTTCTGGTTTCTAAGCCCTCATCCACTGTCTGGTCACATCCAGCCTTCTCACAGGTTCTCACCTTGCTGTTAAGAACATGGTAGAATTGAAGAGCAGGACTAAGGGCTCCTCACAGACAGCTACAGAAACTGTTCTTTATTGGGTCCATTTATGTCTTCAAAAAAAGGCACTTATAAACCAGAATTCTGATCATGACCACGTAAGAAAAGTTTGTCTTTGACCCATATCAAGCACTTTAAAAATATTCATCTCCATGAGGACAGACATCAGGACCCAACAACAAGATGGAATCTGCATGGAGATCAACACAAGATGGAAGAGTTCAAGCTTTATACAAATGGGGCTGCAAAATCAAATGGGCTTATTAATCTTAAGTAAAAGAAGTCATAACAGAAATTGCATTAATTTCATCTAAAAGATTTTTTCTGTTTAAAATTTTGGGTTGCTTTTGTCAAGAGCAAATATTAATATTTTTCTTTGAAAATGAGAATAAATATGTGAGTTTGTGTTCTTTTCTTGTCATTTTGTTTCTGTAGCCTGAGAAATATGCTACTTTTAATCTTGTCTCGGGGAACAGAAAAAAAATAAAAAGAGTGAAGATATGAAGGGTGAAATTTCAGTGATAATTACTGTGCATCAAATAGGTGTATGAAGCCCAGTACATAAAATGCTTTCATCATTTGGGGAAAAAAAAAAAAGCCCCTGAAAAATCTATGAACTGTCAGAAACAGGGTGAGAATTGCAAAGCTATCCTATCTGCCTTACCAAAGGGTTACTTCATCAAGTAACTTATAAGTTACAGGCACACATCACTGTTGAGGGAAAAGTAATTTGTTGTAATCATTTTTAATTATAGTTATTCTTAATTATCTTTGCTGTATGCTTAAACATTAAAATACAAACAGTGCTGCCATAGCACAGATGGTTGGTGCCTGCTATGCAGACTGTCAGGCTTCATTTAAGCACCACTGTCATTTTTTCTTACCGTTGTAACTTAAAGAAGTAATGCACTTTCTCTGAACCATAATTATTAATGTTTTAAGAAGAATATCTACCATAAGGTAGCTAAACAAAGACATTCTGAAGCAAAATCCCTTCCTACAAGTTTCTTTAAAACAGAGGCATTTGAAACCTGAACCCAAAATCTGGATGTACCACTGAAAACACATTTATAATGGAAAGCCTACAGGCTAATTTGAGCTGTAAGAAGCTAGGATCTGAGTGTTAAGGGCAGGGCAGCACCCCCTAAAAAAGGAACAGAAAGAAATGACTAGAATTTTTTTATTTTTTTCCCCACTAACTGTGGTTTCTTCTGTCTTTAAAGATGTTTTAAATAAAAACTAGGTGACGGGTTTGTTCTCTTTTTACTGCTGCATGTATAAGCACAAGCATACTGTTCCTTGCTGTATTTATTTGTGACATTAAGAACCATTTTCCCCAAACCAAACTTAAATATTTCTAAAATGAGATATCACTTTACTGCTAGAGCATCTTTATATCCTGTGGAACCTCAGAGTCATTTCATGTGAATTCTCAACCCAAGAATGTAAAAATAAGTTCAAAATTATGTGACAGAAAAGTCTCAGTTCTGGGAGAACAACTTCTTTCTTCAAAACTGATCCGGGACATGCAGAGCAGAGGAGAAACATGAAAGGTTTACAAATTTAAGTACTCAAGAAAAGACTGTACCTGGCCAATAAAGTTCTTCAAGGAGATCTGTAAGGAGTGATTGACTGAAGATACTTCCTGAACACTAGTTTGAAAAACTACGTGGAGGAGTAAATGACACACAATAAAAGATGGATCCGTGGGTGCAGGAACAACAACAGGCAGGCTTTTATGTTAAATGGTATAGTTAATTGTGCAATAAAGTGATGTATCACATACAGATTTGTGTAGTCTGGTACTGACTTTCCAATCATCACTTCAACTTTGTCATCATTCTATCATGAAAGTGGTATCTTGTTCCTTCCAGAAACTCCATTAACCTAATTCCAACTATTCTGCAAATTACACATGACATGTATATTAATGATTCTTTAAATTTTATGAACAATTATTTTCACTCTTTCATTCTCTGCTTCTGTTGGTTCTTAAAAACACAGTTCTAATTTGCAGGACAGAGCAATTCTTTAGGTTGATCTAAAGAGATACCATTCCCATCTTGCAGATAAAAATATTCAATGAATTTTTTGTCATGACAGTACTACTTACAGCAAAGAAGAAGAAAAGAGCCAAACCCACATTTATTTGAGCAGAGTCCATTTAGAACTCTTGTACCAGCAGGAAACCCAACCCATTTCCCTGAAGACCTGGGACTTCCACTGCGGTGAGTGACTCAGCACCACAGAAGAAAATTTGCCATTGATAAAGCTGACACAAAGCTTGATTTACACTTTCAATGCAGAGCTGAAACAGGCATATGGATTTTATGACAGGGCTTGACTTCATAACATGCCTAGCACAATGAGACCAACTTGCTCAGTGCATTTAGGCCCTACTACAATGTGAATGTGAACAGTAAGAGCATTACTGAAATGAACAGTTAGTAACAGTGGTAAGGTGCCTGTTTTGGATTTGTACACTTCCATCCATATCACATTTACTTGAGCCATGAATGCTCACTATGCTTCTCCATCAGCATGCTTTAGTTAATGCTTATTCCAGAAGAAGAAAACCACGCTCACTCTGTAAAGTCCCTTACTTCATTCCTGGTCCCAGTACCATCAGCATCCTTCAGTATTTTATGCCATTTTATGGTGGTAAAGTTCCACAAATGGGCTCATTTTTTCCTAGAAAATGGGCATATTTAATGTCTCATTTCTCATATGTCATCAAAAAGATACCATATAGTAGTTTCTGACCTGGTTTGAAAGTCTCCTTATTCCATTATCAATTTGCTGAGACTCCTACTGCCACATTATATAGTTTTAGTGTTAATTTTTAATATTATTTTCATGCATTTTTAAGGTAAGAGTGGTTTTTTTTAACTAGAGTGCAATAATAGCTTCTCAATATTAAATAAATAATGTTACAGTGTTGAGACAATTTTTTGACAGTGTTGATATATTATTGTTTCAGCCACAGAATTTCATCTGTTTCATGTATTTTATGGGCATTTTTTGTTCTTTACCCTTCTTTTTTGATTTTTGAAAAATTAAATTTGTCCAATTGCCAAGATGCTTACCTCAGGCCAATACTGACTAGCACTTGAGGGCTGGATTTCTTTTTTTTTGCTACAAATCAATTCAATGCACAATATCTACCTCCATTTCCAAAAGATCTATAGCAACATTCTAGAAAAAACAGGTGATAGAAGCAATGTTTTATGAATCAGGCTCCTTTTGATGTTAGGTAGTGGGATTAAAACCTTTGTGAAAATTCAACATGGTGTTGTCGTAAAATGCAAGTCAGTATGAGACCCCATGAGGTTTTACAGGTCTTGTGTCCTTCAGAAGACTTTTATCTAAAGAAAATAGTTTATGTGTGTGAAACCACCAGATGCACATCCACTTCCTAATTAATCTTAAAAAAATACACATGTAGGGGATAGGAGACATGGGTTTTGACAAGCCTAAACTTTCAGAGTAAGACATTTAAGAACTTTGCTCAGAAGAAATATATAAGCTGCTACTTTATATCAAAATTGAATTTTCAGTTCAATAGAAAATCCCAGCCTCTTCTCTTGCTCCTCACCACTGCTGCTCCCATGTCCCGCCTCCATTTTTTTCAAGTGAATTTTGATTTTTACGAAAAAAAATTCTACAATGAAAGATGAGAGAATAGTATATATTATCAGAGACACAAAAGAGCTTTATAGATAATTTTTTTTCAATAAAAATTACAGCCATTTCAATATATATCAGAAGATGAAAATTCCAGACAACAGAAAGGTTTCTAAATGTTATACAAGTCATGGGGATTCAGTGCTGCCTTGCAACATCTTCAAGAGATTTTTGGATATCATTTAGCAATAAATATATTCAATTCTTGCCTAGAGAACTCCACTCTTAACAGAAACAATGAGGCAACCTCAATGTTAATGGCTCCTATACACTACTCTGATGCATCAATATGCACTTTCCTTTGCTCATGTTCTCCTTCTCTATCCCTTATTCTCAGCCATGCTGACTTTTAACTTGACTTTTAGTAAAAAAGCTGAATTGGGAGCATTAGAATCTCCCAACTGATCTTTTTTTAAAATATAATGTAAAGTTAAAAACCACTTCAACAAAGGGTAAGGCACTCTTAAAAGCCACAGACACCTGCAAGGTCAGCTTTAAATTAGAAGCCACCGTCATTTGGGGCAGAGGGAGGAGAGCTATGGGATAAGTCCAAGAAAACTAAAAAGCAACAAAAAAAAAAAAAGAAGAAAAAATTAAGACACATAATAGTTTAACTTTTTTTTTTAAAAAAAAAAAAAACACCAAAACCACAGAGCCACATCACATAAAAGACAATGTATATCTACACAATGAAAACACCATCCAACCATACAATGTTCTCAGAACGTGAAGAGGTCACAAAGCATTCAGGGTAGCATCTTCAAATGATGGCAATTAACCTAGGTATCTCTTTCCAATTAAAATCAGTGAGGTTTAGGATGTATCTTTTCATGTTTCTCTCGTGCTGATTGCCCAGCGCTGAGGACTACAGTCATCAGCTTCACATATTACAGGAAAGCTGTTATCTGAGAAAAAAAAAAAAAAATTCATCTTCTTGCAAATACCCTTAGATGTAGTTGGTATGTAGTCCAGACAAAGTCACTTATTCATAGGCACCTTCAGACATAACAGATGTAGGCAATTGGGAATTAAAGAACTTTGGTTGCAATAACACTCATTAAGAAATGGGAGGAAAAGTAAGTCTTTAAAGTCATGATTTTCCATGGTCTGGAAGGTTAAGTCAAGATAAATGGTTGAAAATTGTAGTTTAAATCCGTATTTAGATATCTGTTATGAAAGCTGGATTCCAGAAGTGGTAAGTTACTCACCAGCTCAGACTTGACTAAAATTTCAATTCTCAGCACTTCTGAAAATCTTTCCACTTCCTTAAGTGCCTGAATGTGGACTTGAGAACCTAAGTTCAAGTAATGTTTTAAAATTCAGTTCATATTTATGTACCTTAGGATCCTCCCTGAGAACCAACCACAATAATTTTTTTCCTCAAGCCATATTAAAGTCTTAGTAAAGGTTATGAAGTTGCAAATATTGTACCATAAGAGCAAGTTCTAATTCACCAATCCCTCCCTGAGGATACATTTTCATAGCAACTTCTAGAATTAACTCTTGTGAATTAACCTGTTAGAGGAATCACTGTAGCCAGATGAAATTATTACCACACACGTAAGTGAATCCAAAAGCTATAAATGGCAGAGTCTAATTCCTACTAAAAAAAATTATAGACTTTTTAGCTTCTCTGTCCCAGTGCACCAACCCTTTTTTTATGATCATAAACAACCTCGGCACAATGGTATGATACCATAATTCTACTTTTACAGGTTGGAATGTAGTAGTATCTGCTACCAAGAGATAAAATTCTTCAAGGTCAATGACAAAGCTAGGCATTATACCTAGACTGTCTTCCTTCCATGCTTAGATTTTAGACAATATCCAGAAAGCTACTGTTTTCTCTGCAGAGGTGCTAAAGCAGGCATAAATGACCTAGCATACAAATCCAGCTTCCTTTCTGCTATTCTTTACTTTCGCTTACAGAGGTTTGACATTAGCAGAGGAAGTTAATGTGTTTCCAGTACACAAATGCCCAAATCAAGGGCCAGAACATCAGGGCTCAACAAATCTAGGCCAATTTATGTGAGCTGTGGATTTGGCACATGCTGTCTACTAGCACAAAACCTGCATAGATATTCCATGGCACCTCTGATCACTGGACTGATTGATTAATTGTCACGTTCCTCTCTCTCCTGTGGTCCCTATGCTAGGTAAGAAGACTCAACTGTGGGTTTGAGAAATTATTTTTTAAAAAAATACTTAGGCAAAAATCTTTGTGTCTCCTATGTGTTTATTTATTCATTACATGAATCTCTTTGTTAGATACAGTATTTGTTAATGGAAGCAGATAATCCTTTTCATTCCCTTTTTACACATGCAATTTGATTTGCAAGCAGTTGGGGAACAGCATATTTGGATTGTGAGGGGATATTGGAAGCCAAGGAAACAACTTGCACACAGTTCATTTTATTTCTTTGCTTAAAGCAACTCTGTTTGATAAAAGAGCCATTAAATATGGACACATGCACACAACACGTTCAGTGCATTGTGCTGAATAAAAGAGGCAACACAGTTGCCATCTCACAAAGATATGATTTTTTTTTTTTTTTTTTGCGGCTCCATTACAAGATCAGCACATTTTAGGATCAGTTCAGACAGGATAGTCAAGCTCAGTCCTATTTCTAAGTGCAAACAAACCTGAGCAACCTATAGAGTTGCTGATCTGAATTAATCTCAAGTCTGCGGATGTTCAGTCAGGGCTAAACCCAACTCCATACCAAAACCTACCAGATATGATGACTAAGATAAAACACTTCTGCAAGTGGTGATGTTGTCATTGCTGTAACAATCTACATGCTGGTAGGATTAATTAGTATCAAGTCCCATAAACCTCCAACAAGCACTAAAAATGCGAGAAAGTTCCGCTGAAAACCCTCACAGAGAACAGAGGAGCAGGGAGTATGCAGGTCAGGGGATGGATATGGTGCGACTATTTAGTAGAAGTGCATGTAGCAAAAATCTACAAGCCAAATGCTGTATGAGTGGGAGCATGAGGCTGCAACAACATCCTATGATATAGCCCATAACCCCGGACCATGCTGACTGAGCACCGGATTTATACTCTCCAGGTGTCTGAATCTGTGGCCCCTCCCTGAGCACACAGATTACGTGAATTAATGCATTGTTTCCTGGGACTTTGTTCCGTAATGTCACCCAATTCACATTTAAGGTATAACTTGAAATGCAATGACTGTATTGTAGACTATACCTTGAAAAGATAAATCATATGTACATTATGAAGTCCACCAGAAAAAAAAATATTCACTACTTACTTTATTCCTCAAGGCCTAAATCAACCAACTAATACTGTAGTTCCTACAGGAAATTGAAGTTCTTTGCCACCGAGAGCCTAGCCTAGAGTGGTTTTACTTTACAGTTAACACAAAAAAAAAGTTAAGCTGTGAATAAAAGAACTAGCTGTAGCCTTGAAACCCTAGCTTGGGCAACAGAACTGCAAAGGATTTTTCCAACCAAAAAATTAGTTCTGACTTTTTTGGCCTTTAATGACTTATGGTCTGACACTCATTATACTTTGTTCCTTCAGCAACGGGAGGAAAATCAAGTTCTCTTAATATTTCGTAGACTCCACACCAAAGGAATTGAGTCACTTTGCATCACATTTTCAAGATACTGTTTTTGAAAACTGCTGTTTGTCTTAAGTAACGTTCTTTTCTCACAAAACCAGTCATATGAGAAGATCTGCTCATTTTGCACTTCCTGGCTATGATCATTTCATTGCAAATATATGTTGTACAGAAGTTATTGTGGATCATTTAATTGTTACCTCAGTTCTTATAATAAATCTTAACACAGAAATTGTATGGTATTTTTTAAATCCTTACCAACACTGATGCTGCTGTAAGAGTTTTTTGGAACAGATGGTTTGTTCTTGTGTATGGTGCTTTTCTTTCCTCCTCTTTTTTTTTTTTTTTTTTTCATTTAAAGCACATATTGTTAACATTTGACCTGATGTGTTCCTTTGAATAATTATTCTGGCATCCTTAACAAACACAAAAAAATATCTGAGATTTTAATCCTTACTAATAACCTACATATAATTTAAGAAACTAAGTAATGTCAAACATGCTTGTAAATAACACTAAGCATGGTAGGCTTGGTGGTTTTCTCCATCAGCTCTAACTCTGCCTTCTGTGTGTGTTATCTTCATTAGGTGGGTGACTTTAGCAATTAAAGAACTGAACCTACATGCCACAGAGTGATGTGGGTTACCCTAAGCCACATAATTCCTTTGAGGAGTTTCTCAGTATATCACAGGACTGGATCCTCAGATCTCTTCCAGTTGTTACCCAAGTGAGTAATCAATGAAACTCCTTGATTGAGCAATAACTTCTTAAGTGGGAAAATACTGCAAAGTCTCTGCTCTCTACAAAAGAGATTGTTAAACAATGCTAGGAGACCTTTACTCTTCAGTGCTTTCCCCCATCACTGAAGTATTTCAGGACTTGGTGTTACCAGAACAGAGAAGAGTCCAACAGGAAAAAAACCTCCAAACCAGAGTCACGCATACGTGCAACATTTAACAAACTCTTCACATGGTCCTGGACAACTGCAAGTCTTTTACTCATTTATTTTCTCTGCATACCCTGTGCTCAGATTTTAGAGAGAGACATGTAGTCTACATCCCTTCTCTATGGTAAGGACCATAAACTTGTTAATTTAGAGTGTACCGAACTGTTCCTCTAACTCAGGGCCAAGCGGAACAGTAGGAACCCACTTATTATGAACTTAAAAAAAGACTCCAATAAAGGCATATGCAGTTCCTTTCACCCTTTTAGACTGGTAGAGAATAAGCTCTGCTGAGACATCATCTTATCTATCTGTTGAAGGCCCCAGCTTTCATGGGTGTGTCAGGAGACGCTTAATCATCAAATTATATGAAAAATGATAACCAAGTGAAAAAAAGCAAAGATCATGAAAGTTAAATAAGATGACAAAATGGGTCCATGCAACTGAAATATATCTGCACCTTTTGAGACTTTCCCAGGTGTGAAATTATTCTGAGATTTCAGTCTTGTATAGTAATGTCTACAAAAGACAGTGAAAACCGCTCCTATCCAAGAAGTTCTGACACCAGTCTTTTAGCTCCCAAGAATTAAAACCAAAACAGACTCCAAATTGTCAACTCCCTCTCAACGTACAACTCTCAGCTAAGATAAGCTTGAAAATCTAAGCATCCTCTCTTTTGAGATTACCAATTTAAATACTGTGTGGATGCCACAGGCAACTGTTTTTGTTTTTTTTCTGTGAGGATCTACAGCACGTCATTACTTACAGTGCAATGTTAATACTTACTATTTTCTGTCACTTTAGTACGATCAGCTTAACTGAAACTGTAAATATTTTGAATCAATGTAAAATTAATGCATCTTTGCTATATTTTACTTGTATGTCTGTAAGTATGTGTGCATATAAATATATTCCCGTATAAATATATTCCCAGACGCACAAAAATTTTTACAGAGAATTAAGGTCGCCTACATTCATTTCTTAAGCCTAACCCACATAAAAAGTACAGTGCTAGATGAATTCATGCTAACTGGGAATCTGGTTCTACAGCCATCAAAGACTAGTAGAAAGAAAGTAGAGATGGGCGTCCAAAGTAATCTCTGTCCATGTCTTAGCACGTAAACATTCAAGGTCATCCTTCTCCACAAAAAAAGTATCTTTTAGTTTTCACCAACATATTCTCTTGGATAGATTTACAAGGGGGTCTAGAGGAAGACTGTCCCTTCACTGGAAGAGCATGCTGTGGTATACCATGCTGTGGTACAATAAAGACTGTGCTGTTTCAACATACTGTCTTCGCCTACCCACAAAACTCCGCCCTTGGTGATACAGTCAACTCCCTCCAATAATATTCAGACACACCATCTTAATTTTAGCCTCAGCTACATTAATATCTGTTACCAACCCAGGCTTTAGAAAAATACAGAGCTGATTTATACTTTAGAAGAGAAATTAAAGATCAGAAAGATTTATTAGGGTTACTCTACCATCCCCCTCCTAGTGCATAATCATTCCCCACCGTATATTTTTTATGGTAATGAGACACTCAGGGCTCAATCCTACAGAATGCTAAGTGCTCTGGACCAGTCCAGCAGAGCGATTAGGTATGTGCTTAACTGTAAGTGCCTGAGAAATCCCTCAAAAGTTAGCTATGAATAGGTGAACCATCCTCTCCATTTAAGCACAGGCAGCATTGTTTTCCAGGATTAGGTTCAGAGGCTCAGCATCCAGAGGAATAGATCTAAAGCTTTGTTTATGTCACCTTTGTATCTAAAATGTCCCACTGCTATTGCTGTAGCAACAACGATGATGTCAGTATTGGCACGCTGCTTTTAGCAGCAACTGGTGTTGATTTTCACTGAAAAAGTTTGCGTAACATTATACTCCTTAAAGAGTGATCACCTTTGAGCCAAGCCAACTACAGCAAAGCTGTAAAGAAAGCTTTACAAAGCTCCAGGACCACCGCAACAACCACTTGAAATAAAAAATGTATGGCCAAAGCAAAACTTGTACCTAATCCAGTCATATGCTCTTGGTAAATCATGCTTGCTTATGAGCCTGCTGCTGCCAGAAGCTCCAAAAATGATGGCTGCCCTTCCAACCCCACAAGGAAATGAAAGCAGCCCAATTTCATGAGGGAAGAAAGATAACCACCTCTTCACTGCAAGGTGCCTGTACACACACCTCCTTCCTTTTTTCTCTTCCTTCTCTCCCTTTGCTTCCTTGTTTTCCTCCATACCTTGATTCCATAAACACCTACATAAAGCGCTGTGCATTGTACAAGCAGTTACACAGGGAAAGATCTACCCTCTCTAGTCTTGGGTGTGTGGTGGTAGAACAGAACGAATCAATATGATAAAATTGATTTAAACATATGCTTAAATGTCAAAATGTATTTAAATGCCTTTAGGTTATTTAGATTATACACATAGAGGAAACATATTCTATCCCAACAACAACATGGTAATATTTTAAATAAACACATGAAATATAGGGCTGACTCTCTGCAGATGTCCGTGAAGTTTATAATCTTTAATTTTTATTCCAAACACATTAATGTTTCTTACTTCAAAATGACCTGGGTAAACTGTGAAATTTGCTTAAGCTATTAAGAGTAAATCTGTCACACTGACAATTTCAAGCGGTGTCCTTATTGCTAAAAGGGCATATACTGTAAGTTACAGGCTTAATGGCCATTGCTTTTTGCCCTGATGTGCACAAGTCCTTTACCTTCACATTTATTTATTTCCTGATAAGAAATCAATGTACAAAAATAGAAAAGCCAAATGGATTAAGAGGCTGGTTCTACCCTGATCTCAGCCTAACAAAAAGGGTTTGTTGTCATGTATAGAATCATACCTACAGTTACAGGATTGTCACTGATGATTGAATAGATCCGTATGAAACAGCATCAGAACAAGTACAGCTTGTCTTGTTCCTGAAGGTTAGAGGTCCCACACTCTGCTTAAGTCATTAGCATGGACATATGCAGAGCACAGGAAATTTATGTGCATCTTCTATGCTACACAAACATTTGACTGCCTAGCCCTGTAGCTGTGGTCTGAAACCCTGTCCTTTTGACACTTACATGTCAGCTTTCCTTTATCCATGAAAACAACATAACTACTCATGAACATAAAAGCAAGTGCACATACAAGTGTTTGTAGGAGAGCTTTACCCACACGGGCTTGCCTACAATTGACTTTAACAGGTCACCAAATAACTACGAGACTTCCATTTTACAGATATTACAAGGAATCAGACTAGTGGAAATAGAAAATGTAATACTGCATACTGCAAGATGTGGATGTACTGTGGAATTTCAGAATTGTCTCTCTTCATCTAAGACACAACTGCCTTTTACTGATGAGACAGTGTATTAAATGTTTTACACCTATACATTAATTGTAACGGGAGTAATTTCCTAGCCCTTGTCACAAACCCTGCATCAAGGGAACAAACAGTAGTCCTATGCCTCAGAAAGCAGTTCATCCTTAAAGATTACAATAAAACCCATAGGGATTACAGAAAAGTGGGCATTGTTTTGGAGAGAGCAAATGATTGGGAATACCTTAGGTGTAAACCAGAGCAGAGGAAAATTTAGTCCAAGGACCAGGAAGCGATTCCTAACAATGAAGTCTAGGAGAGTGTCAGGAGGGGAAAGCGGTGGAAGAGCTCATCCGCTGTGTCACTTAAAGCTGCACAAAACAAAGTACTTGTGGTGTACTGGCTAGAATAATTCTGCATTATCACAGAGAGGGTTAAACAACTGTTGACCCAACAGCTCTCCTCACTATTTCTCTGATTCTAAGCATCACATGTTATGCAGGTGGAGAAGTAAGGGTCATTGCTGCAGGAAAAAATTAACACGTGTGGTGATGTCTCAGACGTTGCCATTCATACTATATACAACTGAAATCCCTGGGAGGAAAATATATGACAGGGCCAATTTGTGGAGGACCTTCTAGTTTTATATGTCATACCAGACATAATGGGTTTTTACTCAAATAAGTGTTTTTGAATGAAATTAGCAGCTAGCAGCCTGACCCAGTTCTCAGTGCAGCCACAAAACTCCACCTATATTTACTGTAGGTACAGAAAGGTAGGCTCTCAAAAAGGCAGGCTTAGGAAGTCATTCCTCACCAGGCTTAGTAAAGATGCCTGTTACAGAATGGAAGCTTTTCAAGGGATAAAGCGGAGGAGGTGAAATCATTAATAAATTACGAGGAAGAGAGAGAAGCAAAACATGAGACTCAGGAAGAGTTATAAAGGAAAGCTGATCGTGGTGAGTGCAAAGCCTGTGAGAGCCGGGCAGATGAGAGAGAGGGGACCGCAGCCAGACGGGAGCATATTGCACCCGCGCTATTCCCTGCCCACCGCATCGCCTTGCAGAGACAGACAGCCCCTGTTACTGGTTTGGCTGGCTGCTGGGGCCATCAACGACCACATGAAACCTTGGAGTTGAGTCGAGTCGAGTGCTTTCAGAACAGCTCATAGAGGGATGGAGTCAGGCTGTCTGTCCGTTACAACCCGCATGGCGAGCACCTAGGGTTTAATCTAAACACGGGACTTATGACTGCAAGTATATCACTATATTGGCGTATCATATTGACTTTCTGATAATGTTCTAAGCCAGTCAGGTAAGAAAGAGAAAGTGCCACTGGGTACAAATTGTGGCATCAATTCTCTGCCAGACTGATCAATTGAATTTATATATTACCTCCAGCTGCGTACTTAAAATCTATAGTTTCACTCCCTCCAGTGCACAGCTCACAGTTTAAGTAATTGCAAATACAAATGAATTTTAAAAGGATTTAGCAGGGTTTAAATTAAAAATGTGCGAACATTGTTATTTTAAGCACTCTAAATTATTTACTAATATAACCCAGCTGATTCACTTTTCTCTTCTGTGTTTCCTTGATTTTTTGATCCCTGTGAAGCCTCAGTGGAGCTTAACATACCTCCAATAAACTGCAAACAGTAAAATAATGCTCTATTTTACCCAATTAAAAAAAATAAATCTCCAAATTCAGTCTACAGAATAACTAACAAAATGTCAGCAATACAAGGACTGTTAAATCCTGCATTAGAAACAGCCCAGTCGTCAAGAGACATAAACATGCAGGTAACTGAAAGCACAAGTCTAAAGGTTTAAAGTTAAGCAACTTTTTTTTGGGGGGCCTGTTTTACACGGGCACTGAGGTGATATAAAAAGATGAGAGGATTACAAAAAAATGCACAGTGCAATACATAAGTGCTCTCTCGTTATAAGACACACTTGCTGAGTCTGACTTGCCTTAATCGAACATTGCAGCTCTTTTCTGTTTTAATGACATCTTTTGCATTAACCTGTAAAATACTCTAGTCATAAGATAAACATCATATCAAAGCAATAAATTAGATCATTAGGTCATGTGAACTTGTGCTAAAACAGTGAGCACCATCTGACATTTTTCCATATTTTCTGACTTCAGTCTATTAATTGTAAAAATGATTCATAAGCTTCTTCAGAGACAATAAGGGGAGAGATTCAATGCAGTGAAAAGCATCTGCATACAGATAAAATGACAAGTCACTTCTGTGTGTCTACTTACAGAGCCAGGTCCAGTGCTGGATCATGGTTTATGTCTCCCTTATATGCCACTACTGATATACGAACTACAGAATTTGTTAAGAATAATCTTAAAAAAAACCCCAGTTAATTAATTTGCAATATTAGGTTCCCAATTTACAAGGGTATTAGCTATTCCCTGAATGAAGGACTGTGATAAAATTCTATTTGTTGTCTTGCTGGGAAAAGATATAGGTAACTCTATATATATAATATTTGTCCCCGCTATTTTTTTTAATTCAATTTGTTGAGAGAAAGAAAAGGAAGCTAATATATAAGGGTTATAGTACAGTGCATAAAAACATAATGCTGGGAATTTGCAAATAATTGAAGAAAGGGTATTATTGGTTTAAAGGAAATAAAGTTATATTCTCATTATGGGGATAAACACACAATCACAAAAGAAACTTTTGTCCTCATTACTATTGCTCTTTTATTGTTAAAGTTATGATCTGAGGTTATTTGAGATAAGTTTCTCCCCAAGTAATGCTGAAGTCTTTATTCAGGTGTACCTTCATCAAAGTCAAGAGTAGTGTAACTAAATCTGTCAAAATGACTCTTACAGTCAGCATCAGTCCTGCTTTAAGACTTCTCTGATTGTGGGTTAGTGTTGTGGGTTTTTTTGTGAAGCCTGAACTAGGGCGCATTTACATTGGTTTACATCCAATGTATAACCTTAGCAAGCTGAAATCTTACCACAAGTCTGGGTTGACTATAACAAAGAAAATAACTTTTCCCAATACTGACTTCCCAAATTTATCTAAATCACTCAAGAGTCTTAATCTTGACTTCAACAGCAGTTAGAGAATCAGATATCCTATAAGATATGGGATGCTCATAATTCCAGATTGAAGAACTAAGGCCATACTAAAAGAACATACAACATATAAAATGTATAATACTACTTCCTTCCCTATTTTCTTTTAATATGGACAATGGTTCTGAGGTTGAAAGACGGAAATCTTACTGTTTCCACCAATGTTCCTGTACTCTACCACACATCACTGTCACAAAGCTTAGAGCTGCTGCTTTTCTAGCTAGCTGTCATCGGCTCTTCGCTCTGCTCCCCAGCTCTCTCTTGGATACTTCAAACCACTGAATACCCACGAGTGGCAATTGTGGCAGTAACCCACAGAGTATGCTGTAAGAAACAGTGAGGGGAATAAAACCACTCAGAATCTGCAAGGCTGGGAGGAGGGACTGAGTTAAGGGAACGCTTTTTAGGGCCCAAAGCCTCAAATTCAGGGTTTGGTCTTGTTTTCCTGAGTGATTCTACCATGTGTGAGGAATACCTTTAAGGTTAATGGGATTCTGAAATCAATAAAAATGACTTACTAATGGTTCAGGGAAGTTTTTGTACTACAGAGTGTGAATTTACAAGGTTATTAGCTATTCTGCAACAGCTTTCTCATTCTGCAGTGATGCACTGCTTTCAAAATGGAGCGAGATCCCCCCAGGAAGCCAGTGCCCAGGAAGGTATTGCAGGGTGCCTGCATGCCCTGAATTTACACCCCAGTCTACCCACTCACAGGGTTTCCTTTGTGCTCACAGTGAAGTATGTGAGATCAGTAACGCCAGCCGTAGGGCAATTTTGGATGATTTGGAAGTAGATGTCACATACAGAAACATGTCTGTAAATTTAAGTAAATATTGATTCAAATAACCAAAACAGCTAGATTTAAAAGCTGCTAATGAAGGAGCAAATTTCAGGATGGGGTTTTTTTAAACATTTTTCCCTCTATGCTCTGAGTGAACAATATGTTATTTTTGCTGGTAATACTCATTGAAACTGAGGAGTTTTCCGTTTGAGTGTGATTCTTTAAATACAGGGTAAGGTTTCACAAGGGAGCTGCAAGTGCACAGTGATTCCCTCCCACATGCAAAGCCAAAGCAAAAATCCAAACAGCCAAATCTTTTCAAGAAGAGGCAGAATGGTATATTGCCACCGTGTTAGGGAGAACTCTGCACTGTGGCAGAATCAATCTCACGTCATGTACCTTGAGAATAAACACACTAGCAGTTTCCATTGGAGAAAACACCAACCCGTTTAGATATCTTCTCCTCCCTGGTCGAATTCCACCCTGATCTACGTAAAACATAGTATAGGTTAAAAGTGATGACTCCATACAGTTAACCTCCTGATATGGAAACAATTCACCACACTTTAGAGACTTTAAAATTCTCCTCCTTCTTCACCACAAGAATCGTATCTGTATTACTACTTCAGACATAAAATGATTCATCTGTGTTTTCCTCAGAAAAGAGAATTTGTTCAGAGGAAATCTTGAGGAAGCAGCCTGATCTGTCTGGTATTAAAGGCTTTTTTGACAAAACAAATTTGCAATAAACACTCAGAAAACAGGAGCCATGCCAGTTAGAATGATAGAAAATCATGTCGGAGAGATAAATGGATCATTAAAGAGAAGGTACTTGAATTTTCATTACCGATCGCTACACAATCACTAAAGGTTTCTGAACTTGTCTGGCTTGTTGATCTTGTGTGCTCCTCCTACTTCTAACTGTTATGCCTAATATCCATATTTTCGCATACCTTTTTGAAACCTATATATTTCATCTTCTGAAGGTATCATTAAAAGCTCTTTGTAACCATCAGAATTTATGAATTTTGATATGCATTGGCCTGAACAGTACAAGAAACTGTTTAGTGAGTAATAATGTGAACATCATACCTAATGATTCAGAACCTGCATGACATAAGTGATGATATTTTGGTGAACATACGGATTTTAACTAGAGCTTGGCAGCACAGGACCTTTGTTTAGTTCAGCGTGTTGAGCTGCTGGGGAAACTAAATCAGAGGGATGACTGAATTATTAGTTAGGATTTTTACCTTTCTGTAGACTTGCAAGCAAAATGATACTGGAAACCAAGAGATCTAGTTATAAACAGGAGGTTAGCTTTCTGTTTCTTGGGGTTTTTAGTGCTGTAAAATTGGAAGAATAATTTTTGCTGTGCACCTAACTCCTGCAGTGCCATGAAGGCTTAAAAGGTTAGGACCCAGTTGTCATTAACTGCTAGGCCCCATAAACACTGGCCTGATCAAGTGAAAAGAATGCTAATTGTCCGGTGTTTCAGATTCAAGATAAAACATGGATTCATTCCTAGGAAGCGCAGAACTGGTACTGTTTAGTCTTGTAGCAAAAGGACAAGAAAGACCAGTAAGTTGTAGATCAAGAAATACTTCAGATTTCTACTAAGTTGAAGTTGCAACAGAATTTGTATCAGTAGAGATGGCTCGATTTAACCAAGACAAAATTTTGTCTCAAACTGGTACTTTTGTCATCAGTATGAAAGCACTAGGATAAGACAGCAATATTCTGAAGTTGTTACTGGATACTTTCCAGCCTAGAAGAGACCCTTTATCTCTGGCTGTTAACCCCAAGCTCATGGCTCAACTTAAAAAACAGAATAAATTACCAGAAGGTAATAGGAAACAAATTGATTCCCCAGACCAAAACAAACTGTAGTCTGTAGACACTTTTCTCTTACTACTTCGATTTTTAAAAGTCCTAATTTATCCAGGCAGTTCTTTTTTTCTTTTTTTTTTTTCCTGTGTCACCCTTTGACAGTTATGCCACAAAGAGAAGAAAAAATAGTTTAACAGCAAATTTGGCAGGTACAACTTTGCTTTAGAACCCTCTATGTATAACCTGAATGGCTTCCAAAATCACCCTTAGAAACATCACATGGATCATTGACATCACGTTAAATCAAGATATATTAAATTTTTCTCTCCTTTCTGGGGAAAAAAAGATATTTTTTTCTGAATACAACTGTCTTAAGGAGTTTGAAAAGCCACAGCAAATCAATGACACCAGCACTAGTTTTCTAGAACCAGAAATAACTTGTTTGATAACAATTGATCTTCAGATAAAATATAGACATTTTAGCAAATAGTAGCATACACCCAACAGGGGACAGGAGGGCCGTGAATATAAAAGCATTAGACTTTGATTAACATGTAATCTTTCTTTTCTCACTAGTACTGAAAGTTAGACGTTTGGGCGGGAAAGAGACAGGTGACAACTACAGAAGGGTGGGTGGGAGCAAGAGCGCTGTGCAGCAAATGTCCTTGCACAGCAATGTTTCTAGTGTCAAAGCTATTAGTTGAGCTGTGTCCAGCAGAGGGGGAAGTGCCAAGGAAGAGTGGGAGGTGGAGGGGAACCCTTAGGTACTGGCAACTCCTAACTTATCATGATAGTATACATAGTATAGCATGTATTTTGAACAATGGAAGTGCATTGAAATAAATATAGGTGTTATCATTAAGGTCTGAGCTAAATTACAATTCAGAAAATTAACTTACCGCCTCAATAATATTCTTAGCAACTTTATAATCTGTCCAAAAGTGCTGTTTAATAATTAAATTCAAAATCACGATTTGTTGTTAATGATTTATCCCACAAAAAGGCTGCCTTATGATGGTAGAAGTTCTAGTCCCTGTATATACCCAAATTATAGCCAAATTTGTAGTTTCTACCAATGCCGAAGGTGTGATTTCTGGTTGTCTTGCTCCTCTCCCAAACACACGTTGCACAGCAGCAGTCACTACAAGTCTCACAGATATGTCTGGCATCAGCACTGGTATATTTACTTCTATTGAAAAGTAGAGAGACTTGATAAAAAAACTTTTAAAAATGAGTCAAAAAAAAAAAAAAAGAAAGAAAAATCCCTAACAAACAAAAGAATAAAGATAATAAAGAAGTTAGTATAAATTTACTATTGAGTGATTTTGCACTTTATCACCTTCGGGTAGACCACCCGCACAATGAAAAATACGTAAAGCTGGCCTTGTCTTAATTTAAGCTGCCCCTGTGTCTTAACCAGTGAAAAAAAGTCTGGTATTGTTGCTTAGCACTCCTATGTACTTTCCAGCTATAGATCCCAAAGTGTTTATAAAGCTCCAGAAATATAATTATCTCCATTTCATAGCCAAGAAAATTGAAAGGAAAAATTAAGTAGTTTGCTGAGGGCCACACAGTGAATCATTTGAAGAGCCAAATTGTTCCTGTAAATCTCCACACCTAGACAATGATTATGCTGCTATGACTCAGACAAGATATTATTCTAGAACATCAATTGCTGCTGCATAACCAGTGTCATACACTGGCTCCTACACACTCTTCATTATGTTCAGCTGCACGCTGGACTTTTTAACTTGTCTCCATTTTGCTCAGCAATAAAGTAGGTCATCTTCATAATTTCCCCCAAAATTTCTTTAAAAGGACACAACCAGCTTTCCAGAGCTGGAATTTTCTTCCTAAAAGAGTTACAAGCACTGTTTAAGAGTCTAACTCCATTTTGCCAGCTAAATTGCATCCAGAATTAGTAAAACAATCCTATAAACATGTTTTTGAGGGATAACTTTCCCTACCCACCCGCAGTGGATCCGAGATAAAAGTCTGTGAGATCCTGCCAGAACTGTACTGGCATCTATATTCTGAAGCTCAAGAGAATAATGTGATTTTCTGATGGCCACAAAGTAAACAATTTTGGAGTAATATTGTGAACTCAAAGTGTGGGCAAGCCCCATAACTTGTAACTGTATGCTCTAAGCTCTACTGCTGCTGATGCAGCTATGTAATCTTTTACAAGAAGATGGCAACAAGCTTTGTCTACAGTTCAAGCCAACTAGAAACTGTGATTAGTATGCCACCAAGTCAGCTACACTGTTTTTAAGTTGATGAACCTTTATGAAGTCGAACCTGTTACTGCCCTTTCCTTACAAGTGCAAGCCTGGCTGAACTTGTATTTGGCTGCAAAAGAATATGAAAACCTTTAAAGCACAGGAGCTGGCTGTCCTCATGGGCTGTAAGACAAGCTGGCAAGAAAGAAGACCAACCTAGCTAAACCAAGAGCTTCGGCTGGAACTCAGGAAGAAAAAGAAAGTTTATGGCACATGGAAGAAGGAGTAGGCCACTCAGGAAGACTACAAAGCCCAATTAGAACTTAATCTCTCTACTGCTATAAAAGACAATAATCATCTTTCTATAAATACACTAACAACAAAAGGAGGACTAAGGAGAATCTCCATCCTTTGTTGGATGCAGGGGGAAACACAGTGATCAAGGATGAAAAGAAGGCTGAGTTCTTAATGCCTTCTTTGCCCTGGTCTTTAATAGTAAGACCAGTTGTTCTCTGGGTACCCAGCTCCCTGAGCTGGATGACAGGGATGGGGGACAGAATGAAGCCACCATAATCCAAGAGGAAATGGTTAGTGAGCTACTACACCACTTAGACACACAAAAGCCTACAGGCCTAGGTGTGATCCATCCAAGGGAACTGAGGGAGCTGGCAGAATTGCTTGCTTTCTGTCAATTCTCAGACCTCCCTAGATAACCAGGGAGGTCTCATTTGACTGGAAGATAGCAAATGTGACGCCCATCCTCAAGTAGGGCAGGAAGGAGGATCTGGGGAATTGCAGGCCTGTCAGTCTGATTCCTGTGCTGGGAAAGGTTATGGAGCAGGTCATCTTGAGTGCCACCGCACAGCACATACAGGACAACCAGGAGATCAGGCCCAGCAGCATGGGTTAATGAAAGTCAGGTCCTGCTTGACTGGCCTGATCTCCTTCTACGACAAGGTGACCTATTTAGTAGACAAGAGCCAAGAAGGTCAATAGCATCCTGGCCTGTATTAGAAATAATGTGGCCAGCAGGAAATGTAAAGTGACTGTACCTCAATACTCAACACTGGTGAGTCTGCACCTCAAGTACTGTGTCCAGTTTTGAGCCCCTCACACAGGAAGGACATTGAGCATGTTCAAAGAAGGGCAACAAAGTTGATGAGGGATCTAAAGCGCAAGTCTTCTGAGGAGTGGCTGAAGGGACTGGGGTTATTTACCCTGGAGAAAAGGAGGCTGAGGGGAGACCTTATCATGCTCTACAACTACCTGGAAGGTGGTTGTAGAGAGGTGGGGATCTATCTCTTCTCCCAAGTAACAGGTGATAGGACAAGAGGAAATGGCCTTAAGTTGTGTTGGGGGAGGTTCAGATTGGATATTAGGAAAAGTTTCTTCACTGAAAAGCTTATCAAGCATTGGAACAGGCTGCCCAGGGAAGTGGTTGTGTCACCTTCCCTGGAGGCATTTAAAAGACATAGCTGTAGTGCTGAGGGACGCAGTTTAGTAGAAACTTGGCAGTGCTGGGTTAACAGTTGGACTGGATGATCTTAAAGGTCTCTTCCAACAAAAATGATTCTATGATACTATGGAGGACATGAAAACTTGTCTTAAAGATAGATCAGTCCTTGATGATGCTGAAAAAGTGATCTAACGTTGAACACAAAACTATTCTCTAGGTTGGGCTCCCCTCTAACATCAGCTTTTCATTTGTGTGACTACAATAATGTTCAGGTAGGCTTAGCGGTTTTTAGTTCACATGCACTGCTGAAAACCTGCCCTCACTTACACAGGAGATGCACGCTTTTTTTTTTTGAAATTTGTCCATTGTCACATGTTTTGAACATTTGCTCATGGTAACATCTGAACATTGGCTGCATATAGATACATTTAAAAAATTTTCTAGAAGGTGCTGGTACCCTCCAATAACAAGAGATACTGTAATCTATATAAGTTTTTATGAGTCTTCTGCCAACAGAAGCATCCACATGAAGTACATTCCATCCTAGCAAACAAGCTTATGCCTTTCAACTGTAAAATTTATTCCATTCAAACAATTAAGCAGTCAATTTTCTCTCAATATACTGTACAATCTCAAAAAGATATACTAAACATAGCTAAAACCTTTCCAATGACCTACTATTTCAAGCCCTCATTGCAATTTTACTAAAATCAGCCCATGTCTTTCTTACACATATGTCAACCATATCTGTTCTGTCATCTCTCTTTTGCCTTTGGTTTAAGATGAATCTATCTTTCCCAATTCCAACTTCACGAGTGCTGCAAGGTCCACAGGTGCTGCATTCTACCACAGAACTGCTGCATTTTAGTGGTAAAATGAGCCCTCTTTGACAACATTACAAAAAATTACTCCAAGGATTCACCCCACCAAGAACTGAACATTTTAACTACATTTTTAGTCCATAAATAATTTTCACAAACATTTTCACAATTAGTTTTTTTCTTTTCACAGATTTATAAACACTCAGACTAAAAAAAGCTTGCTGTCATAATCAAGTCTGACCATTGGTGTGCATAAGTAATAGAATAGAATCTTTTAGAGAGATATCTGATCTCATTTTAAAGATGCCAAACTATAGCGAGTCTACTACTTCCTTCAACAAACTGTTCTAGTATTTAGATATAGAAAGCTACATCTTTTGCAAGGGAGAATTTGTTGAACATCTCTGCAAAGGAAAAAAGCCCTCATCTGTTAGATCTCATCTACCTCCGTTCACATAAATACATACATAGACCTGTAAGGTCCATCATAACTTATTTGGCAGTATCTAGAGCTATGCAGTGGTCTTCCTTACTACTTTGTTCTGCTCTTTATTTCTATATTATTCCTAAAGGGCAGGTCCAAAAGGTGGACATGGTCTTTCCAGCATGAGGTGTAGATATTTGGCTTAGCTCCCTGGTTGTAATCTGTCCTTTTATCCAGCTAAGGATTAATTGCAGTGAGAGCTCATGTTGTGGTAATAATTTCTGAAGACTCATCAGTCTTTTTCTGAGTCACTGTTTTCAGAGATAGTGTCCCTAAGTGTCTATCCTAATTGTATTTCTTTGCTTTTGGCTGCATTTAAGTATATTTTGCTGATTCTTGACTATTAACCAGGCAATTCAAATGATTTTCTAAAAGTATCCCAACTGTCTCATTGGTGTGTGCAATTTTGTGTTCACCAAACCATTATCTAAATGGTTGAAAAAAATACTGAATGTTATTGGATCAAACCTTGATCCACGGACAGCACCACCAGCAATGTTGTAACTCGCTGATGTTTCTTCATTAACATCTCCACTTTAAGGTCTGTCACTACGGCAGTTTTTAATCCATTTAATGTGACTTTTTAATCCTGTATAGTGCAAGCTGCTATAGATTGCTTGGGGTCCTTGTTTGTTTGTTTGCTTTTGAAAAAGATGGTATATATTCCTAAAGAAAGTAACTTGGAGAAATTGTAACATACAACAAAGACCATCGACAGCAACATGTTTGTATCAGTCTAAGGAGAACTGGAGGCTATAAGTAGAGAAGAAAAAGGCTTCAGTGATACCTATTTTGCGTCGCATGGTGGGGAGAGGTATTTTCACTAGTCTCCCAAAGTATGGAAGTTAGGTGCCTACAAGACAACAGGACAGAATTGACACCTCCATTTTCTACATTTTGATAAGCTGGCTAAATTTAGCTTCTTAGCTAGTTCCTTTGAGACTCTTGGGTCTAAAATAATCTAAGCCTGTTGATATGAATATGTTCAATTTTAGCAGTTGCTGTCTTACCTCTTTCTTTGTTACAGATGGCAAACTTTCATTTTCATGCACAACATCATATGGGATGGATACATCCTCCTGTTTCATTCCAAGTGCAGAACAGAAATATTTATTAAACATTTCCGCCTTTTCTGCATCATTATTTATGATTTCCACCATCTGCATCTTCAGTGGAACTATATCTGACCTAAGATTCTTTTTGATGTTAAAATGTTTTTAAATTGCCTTCTTGTTGCTTTTAACCATATTGGCCATTGATGTTTAACCAAGTTGTTAATTTTGTTTATCAATTACTTAAATTCTTAGTATATACCGTTCTTGATATGTCATTATCGTATCTTTTTATACT
>JAOTQQ010000001.1:68009321-68099833 GCA_026546715.1 Gallinago undulata | reverse complement strand
CCCTGCTGGAAGAGAGACACCACCACACACCCCCCCCCCCCCCCCCCCCCCCCCGGTCTCCCCCAGCGGTGCGAGCAGACATAGCAACCCTCGGTCTAATTAGCTGTCTTTAAGGCAGGGCTAAGTGGGCTCAGTGGGGGGAAGAGGTTTTCTCAGGCCCCTCCAAGCCTCTCCTCGGCGCTGGCAGACAGAGTGCGTGCGGCCTCTGAGAGGCACCGCAAACTCGCTGACATTATGTCCACGGGTTATCATTATCATCTTTTTTTAAAAAAAAAAACAAAAAACAAACCACCAACTGATCGATCGCTCCCGACCACAATGATGCTTCAGGGCATCTCTCTCTCTGCTGGGGAGTGATTGACCATTGGGTATCATTAAAGAGGGGAGGCGAGGGGAAGACGGAGGCGGCTGTGGTAGCAGCTCGGGCTCCGGCTCCTCCTCACACACGAGCCTCTCCCTCCCGGACGCTGCTGACCTTTCACTCAGGAGCCAGCTGGAGCCAGGAGAGATTTAATTGAACGGCTCGCTCAGATGTGTTTGGAGTTTGGGTGATGGAGGAGGAGGAAACAGCACCGAGAGGAGAGAAGTAGGGGAGGGAGGGGGAGAAAAAAACCAAAAAGAACAGAAAAAAAAACCCCAAACCAACAACTTTGGATGACCTTCAAAGGCTAATTGCCCAGCTCTTCCTAGGTCTTTAGCAGGGTTTGTCTCTCATGGGGGACCACAGTGCTGGGGATGTCCTTCCCCAGGAACAGGGACCTCCTCCACTGCAGTAGCCTTGCTGCCTTGGCTCTTCCCACCGCCCTCCCAGTGACAAGGACCGTAGATGAGCCAAAGTCGCCACTTCTGCCCTTCCCGAGTGATGCCACACAAGCAGGACATCCTCATTTCCATGGCCTCGTTGTTTACTGGGGAAAGGTCTTGAGAAGGGCTTGAGGAAGGAGCAAACATCATAGAAGACGCAGAAACACACATAGATATTTTCTTGTCTTTTTAACGTCATGTTTATTTCCTTCATTTGGAGGATAAAACCAGACAGTCAACAAAACCAGAGGAGGCCCCAGCCAGAGAAACCCAGCCCCTGCTCTGTTGCTGGATCTTTTTCCAGCTCACCTCCCCTTTACTTGGGTTTTGCTCCTTTGTTTGTGCCTGGGATGCAGCACCTCCACTGTGCAACCTGCACCCTGCCACATCCTCCTCCTCCTTCTCCTTCTCCTCATCCTCCACTTTCCTCCCCCTTCCCTGCATGTCCCCCTCGATCCAAGCTCCCCCCCTTTTCCATTTTAACATAACTAAAAAGGAACGAACAGATCTCAGCTGAGTTAAATGGGTGACAAGGGAGATGGAAAGAAGGAAATTCATCCCTTCTTGTCTTTGAGAGCAATTTAATTAGGCCCAGGCCCCCTGTGAGCGGGTAAGGGAAAGGCTGAGGATTGGCTTGTCTGGACTTCCTCTGAAGGCAAAAGCGGCCTTGGACACACATACAGAGAAAGGATTTTTAAAGGATCATGTAAGAAGATCAACAGATAAGCAGCTAATTTTGTGTACTTAGGGAGCAAATGAGTGCGTGCACTCCCACTGGAATAGCTAGAGTGATGGGATGAGAGGAAAAAAAATGAGGAGGAAGCAAGGAGAGATCTTAAGGTATTTCACCGTTACTGCTGATCACCAAAATTAAAGATTTATACTGCTTGATAAGGTACTCTGGCTACGGCTTTCACAGAGACTGCATGTGTACATATATCTATATACATACATATATAGATATAGATTTTTCTTTATACAGCTCAGTTATTTCAAGAATTTTCATCAGAAACCCACTTTTAAACTAATTGGAGTCTGTGGAGAGGAAACCTCATTTTTGGTTCAAATGAATTTTCTGAAAATGTCATTTGATTCGGGAAATATGACTGATCTGCCCGATTTCTTGATAAGAAATGAAATGAGCCGTTGTCCTTCAGGATATCATAGACTTGAAATGGGGGATTTTATGGTTAATGCCATCAGATAGAAGTGTCCTACTTTGAAAGGAGAAGTCCATCAGCCCCAGGGAAAGGCTGAAGCCTGAATTTTGTCTCTAAATCCCCAGCTGCAGTTAGAGCTGGCACAGAGCAGTGACAGATTTTTTTATTTTTTATTTCCCAAGCAATAATTACCAAATAAATGGCAATAAATAACACAACGATTAATTACAAGTAGCTAATATTTCTCCTTTTCATTTTAATTCATATTTCCCCTCAATGATGTGGTCAGTGCCACAGAGAATAAAATTAATCCACAATATTACAACCTTTTAGGTTTTAATTAACTCACATAGAGTAAATCTGTATTTTGAGATGGCTGACTTTAGTGCAACACAAACAGGATCTCTTGGATGTCAGCATATATTGTTACCTCCATTTTTCATATGGGAAAACAGAGAAAGACACAATAAGTGACTTTCCCAAGGCCACAGAAGGAATTAGAGAGACAAGAAAACCCCTCAAAGTCCTTGCTGGAGGGCTGGCACCATTAGTAAGTTTATCCTTTTCACAGTAGCATATATGCAAATAGAAATAGAGTCATACAGATGAAAAAATGAGATCAGGGACAAGAGAAAAGTCAAAGAGAGAAAGCCAAATAAGTGTAAGACAGAAAGCCAAATGTTCAAAGAAGCTGATTCAAGCTAATATTGAAGAAGCAGGTTTTAAACAAATTATTAAGGAGGAGCAAATTGATAACAGATTTGGGTAGGAAAATGTTTTACAGAAAGATTGTTTGCAGAGATTTGCTAGGCTACAGATTTTGTATGCAAACTTTCAGAAACTGAAGCTTGGACTTTTATTTCCAGCCCACATGGCCTCCTGCCCACACTGTGAGTGTACAAGCCTTAGGTCCTCAACATGCTGTCCACAAAGTTTATGGCCAAACTCCTGTTGACTTTGCTAGGAGCGTAAGGAGGTCTTTACAGAACAACAGCTTTTTTATGGTGTGTTAGATCCAGGAAAGAAGGTCGGATGCTACCACAAGTTTCCCCTCAACTTCAGGATGCCACAAAAGAAAGAAAGCCAACAGGAGGAAAGAGAAGTAAGGAAAACTCAGTTGTTCATATTTCACAGTGAAGAAATCTTTAAGGAGACATTATGTCTCAGTTTGATAGGGGTTTATTTTACCAATGCAGCATCTCATTAGTGGAAAAATTACCAATTCCTTTACTGACACTACTAAACTGGTTTCTCTGTATACAAATTCACTTCTCAATTAGCGGCTGGACAGACTGTTTCTTAAATGCACAGAATGGAAACAGCAAGGTGATGTACTTACTACTCTAACCTTTTCCCTGTTAAATGGAAACAAATGGGTCTTTCTGTGATGCATCACTGATTATTCTCAATGCCTCTTTCTACTTCAAAATAATGTCATGTTAGAGCTTTGTCAGGGTTCTTGCAAGAAAGAAATCTAAACCATCCTAGAAACGTTTTACTCCCTCCCTCCCATCAGTGCACACTTTATGTTTTGCACACTCTTATCAGCCACGGCTTCCCAAGAATGACTGCAGGTGTAGATGAGACAGGACTCAGTGTTCAACAGGAAGGGAAATCCCTGGACATCTGTTTAAAGAGAGGATCTCTGTCTCTAAAACATTACTCTGCTGTGTTTAGGGTCTCTGAGAGGCCTGGCCTGCTTCAAATTGTCATCTGTGAGAGTGACATATAGGGTTGCTTTTTGCAACCACCCTGAGATAGTAGGTGCAGACAGAGTGGGGTAGCTTTTTTGCCTGAGCAGTGGTTTAAGCATACTGCGCATGTAGACCTGGTTCTGCCTTTGTTTCTCCTACTAGTTTTTAGTGGGTATGAAAATTCTGGCGAGTGTGAAAAAAATCCTACACAAAATTAAAAAAAAAATATTTCAGTCTTTCTCAGTCAGGATGAAATCATACTGCAATACATAACTCTGAAACTCCGGCATAAGTATTAGATGGAAAAGAGTTATTAGGTCATCTAGACTTGTGCAGGATTGTTCCCTACAGTATATTCCCCGGTTCTAAAACTAGTCTAGTTTTAATTGACACAGGCAATGAGCTTTCCATCACATTACTTGGGAGCCTGTTCCACTGCCTGAACTCAGAATTAAGAAATATTTTCTGATGCTCATCCAAAATTTCCACTGCTTAATTTTGTTTTACACCACTAATACTCTACTCCTTATACTCCATTCTACAGCATGAGGCACAAGTTACCACTAGCTTTCCCCAACAAGACATTTCTGCTTATGTGCACCAAATGCATTCATTTCATTGGGTGGATAAATGTGTATGATATACAGTATTCTCTGAGCACAACATACATTTGTTTTGTACAGCAACTTGTGAATAAAGAGCAGGCCAAAAAGAATTACAATGGCGGAAACTTTGATGTACGAATAGTTAGAAGAGCAGAAGAGGAGAACACATAACTCAGTCCCAGATTGCACTCTCAAGAAATCATGTTGAGATTCCCAACAGGTAAACACCCTGACAAATCCTTACTAGCTTGATGAAAGCAGTTCGTAGAAATATCGTAAGAGCACAGAGTGAATAACGCAACAGATAGATCATTTTTTTTCCCCTACGCTTCTACAGTAGCCTGTTTAGCTAGAGATACAATAATGTTCAACTGCATGTAGTATCAATTAGAAAGATTAAAACATATCTAAGAATCTCAGGGAAAAAAATATATATAATTACATAGGAAGTGTAATGTAGTGAATAGCACTTGCAATCATAGTGCAGCTTTTTTATCTTCGAAGTGCTGTACAAACACAGACTAAATGAGTAATCAGTTTACTTTTACAGATCCCCATGGAGCAGGTAAGCATTATTTCCAGATGGAGACACAGGGGCTCATCCTGAGGAGTGCTGAGTAGATTACTTCCCAAGACTTCAGAGAAGACTGAAAGTATATGCTTTCTAAGGCCATTGTGAAAACATTCATCTTTTAGGTCTTCTCTATAACAGGTCAAAACCTCTAAGACACACAACACAAAACACTGATCTTGTATAAGATCACACTGCCCCATCAAATGTAATGAAAATGTTTTAATGACTTTATTTTGTAGTAATAGGCATTATGCTAGGCTATGCATCATCTGTCTTCATCTCGAACTTCACACTGGACAAGGTATCAACTGTCCTCTGACATAAAGACAATGTAAACACTGAATAAAATCTTAAAGACTATATAAACTCTAAATAAACTGTCCCATTCTGCTGAAGACCATAAAAGACATGCATTTAATCTGCCCTGTAAGTATAAGATCTAGTAGTAGATCATACAGCACTGTTAATGACTGTTAACAAGCACAGAACTAAAGCTTTGAGCCAATAAGAAAATGGTCAGGAAAAAAAAACCAAAAAACTATGTGACATGATGCTCAGAGCTCCAGCCACAGCCATGATCCACTGTGATCCAGCTGGTTGGTGACAGAGGAATTTGGTGTTCAAATTAAGTGTGTAACACAGGTTGTTGCTGTTCAAGTGTGGAAGTATATTGATGCAAAAGCATCACAGATGCTACTAAACAATAAGTCTCCTGTAAACACTGTTTGCTGTTGCAGTGTAGCTAGTACCACTCTTCTTCAACTAACTGTTGTATTAATAGGGGCTTGAGTTCAAAGAGTCAGAGGGCATACAGCCAGCATCCATCCTGCTACTTCTGTGTTCTGCATTTTACAGTGCATGGCACAAAGTACTAGCAGCAACAAGATGTTTTCCCTGATACAGAATGGGCAGAGGCTGAAGAGAAGGAGCAGAAACCAGAGACAGAGCAGGAGAGGTTGATTTTCAAGCAATCTGTAAAGTGTTAATTGCCATTGTCTATTGTATAAATGTAGGTGAGCATATAAATGCTAATTTTAAGATATTCACCCAAATTGTGTTTACTTGCTTTAGATTCGTTGATTTTTTTTGTGACTGAGTAGTCACTCAATTACTTCAAGTGACACTTGAGTACAAATCTTCTGAAAAGATTATGCTGTCCAGGGGTAGGTTGGGAAAGCACTAGCAAAAGGAGGCATTGTTTGTAGATGGGAAGAACAGAAGATAAATTTCCCAGCCGTATCAGTCTGTAACAGTCTGAGAAGCGGGGATATGTGAAATATATGCATTTGGTACCAATTCAAAGCCCATTTTAGTTTGTGCATTCTTATGCAACACTTAGTCACTTCAATGAATTCTACGGTGAGAAGTGGGTAGGGGATCTCCTACCCTTTACACCCATCTGCATCATTCCTCCCATCTCTACACTGATCCTAGCCATGTGCTCCTAACATCCCTCCCTTTCCTCTCAAAATCTAGTCCTCTTCCCACCCTCAGAGAGCTGGTCTGTCTTGTTCACCTGAAATAACAGACATTGCACAACATTAGTTTGACACGCGAGAGCTAACAAAAGGGAAGTGACAAAAGTCACCTACTAAGGACCAGGGAGGAGTTGGAGGAGCAGGGAAAAGGGAGAGCTTGATGGTGGTAGTACACTCTCAGATAGACTCAACCACATAATGTGATCTCCCCCTGAGTTTAATTTCCACCCCCTTCGTTTTCAAATCCAATACTAATTTTGCCTTTTTGTCCTATATCAGTGAAAAGCCAATTAGAAATACTAAGGCAAAGAGATCTGTGCATTAGACATACACTGTTCATATTGTACTTCAGTGCTCCACACAAGAAGTGTATACATTCCCAAAACCTGTGCATTCATTTATAAAGGTACCTTTATAAATGTACACTGACTGAAAGCACCAAGTTACGAAACTCCAAAGTAACACACTAACTCATGGAGCCTAGGTCATAGTTAACAGAAAAGCAGTGATTCACATTAGCATTTTATCAAGGTAATTAACTTTTACAAATATATGACATTCTTAATTTAAAAAAAAAAAAAAGATTCAATGAAAATCCAAATGTGAGAGAATTAGTTTGCCACTTATTGAAAAAATATAAAACTGAAGAGTTACAGCAAAATTCTAAATTGCTAGTACCAGCAAAAGAAGAAGAAAAATGCCTAAAGTGTCTCTGTGGAGTCAAAATCTAAAAATGACATCTAGACCACCTATCTTTATCTTTTATGTGACCAAGCCCCAAAGTATGTTAGGAAGAAGAAATCAAACAAAAAATACACTTCCACTTTTTCTCCTGTCCCTCCTCCATGTGAGTGGTGTAAAGACCACGGCTTGGTCTCACAAGTAATTTTCCCACTTACAGGATGGTCACTAACATCCCCTCCTCCCGGGTACCAGTAGTACAGTAATTACTGCACAATACAACTAGAAATTCAAGTGTTGCACACCTTGACAATAATGAAATACACAGAGAGGCAGAGGAGATTGAAAGGGTGAAGTATGGATCCCAGGCTGAACGACAGCCTCTGGAACCTCACCTTCTCTTTGCTGGACCTGTTAAATCTGCAGTTAGTGATGGCCTCAAGGAGGATAGGGCACCTTAGCATGTGTCCCTGTCAGGATCAATAGAGTACAGGATTGAATACCCTCATTTGGGTGCCTGGAGCAACCTGTGACCAAACCAGGGGAAAAAATAAGGGAAAGAATGCATTTAACTTATCTTATAAAGAACATATTTTCAAAAATCTAATCTTCTAAGGACCTGAGTAGCTTCAGGGTTTTGTTTATATTTTTTATTTAGGACTCTCCCTTGTGTCTTTTCTTTGCCAGGAGCACAGTGGGCAAAATCAGGATCTTTGGCTTCCCCAATGTGCTCAAGAACTCTGTGGATAATTTAAGCTTTCCTACTGCAGCAAAACAGAAAGTTCATAAAAATAAATACAGTAATACTTTGCACTCATTCCACAGGAATGCACTCATTCCACAAAATCTATTCATTGAAACCTTGCTTAGAAGTAGGTAAGTGTTGTTTTCCTGTTTCACAGATATGAAATGGAGATACAAGATGTGTCAAGACCACCCAAGTCACTGAAGACAATTCTTAAAAATGAAAATTTTGTTATTCTGGAAGTCATGACTAATTTGTCTTGTGACATGTCACCTTGGACTTGTTTTGCTTAAAACAGTAATATCAAAATTTATGGATATAAGTGTGCATTGATGCAATTTCTTATTGTTATCCTCGCTTGTCAGTGGTGCATACCACATCTACAGCAGAAACAAACATATTCCTGTCCCTTAGCCATTAAAATGCAAAGCCCAGCATATGTTTGAAACTGCTAATGAAGATCTATCAGAACTAAGAAGATGGAATTTGACCTGTTGCAGCAAAGCCACTTGTACAATTTTCATCCTGCTGTTACCAAACAGTGATGTTTTACATCTCTGCAACAAGAGCTCATCTAAATCCAAATGACTTCTGAAAATGGGACAGTTGCTCCTAAAATCTGATTCTATTGTGTCTTTCTGATGTCATCGTCTGAAATTTTGATCAAGCATATAATCCAGATATTCCAAGACCCCAGTCCTCATTTAATCAAAAGAAATTCTATCAATAGAAAGCCTCTGAGATCACCAGCATAATCTCAGCAACCATTGCATCAGTAGCAGAAACAGGATATGTTCATGTTTCTCTAATTATTGCCTTTGAAAAGCTAGATGATCAAGTGGCTTTTGGTTTTCTCTTCCAGGTATTAAATTCCATTGATAGGTAGCTCAAAACAAACAAAAAAATTAAACACTTCTCTTTGACTATTTTTCCATACATGCAGCTGCTGTAGTCAGGGCATATCATCCCAACGGCAACCACTGGGGAAGGGGATGTCCTGTATGATCTCAAAGGAAGATCTAGAAAGGACTATATTCTTTCAAGAATGATTAATAGCCAAAGCAATGGCAATAACAAGACATGGGGCAATTCCTCCCTTTCCACATTTATTTATTATTCTTCCTATTAGACAGTGTCCAATCTTCTGCAACAGGCAGATGCATGTAAAGGATGTAAAGAAAAAAAGGCTTAAAAGAAATTAAGAATATGTCAATAATCAGCTTAGTTTACTTTGTTTAATTGGTACATTTTTCATCATGATGGCTACTTTATAGGGATCTCTCCCAGGAAGCTAATTTAGCCTGAATAATGGGTACCTTAGCCTATTAGACTAATTTTCGTTACTGGAGACACAGTAACTTATGGAACTTAAATGCCATCTAACCTTGTTTCAAACAAGTTTAAAATCTAAACCAGAAGAAGTTAATCTGGTCGTTTAATCAAAGTTATCACACATTTAGGAACAAAAGGTGCAAGCTGAATATTTTCATTACAGACAGAAAAACAGCTCTCCCAGGTTAAATGACTTGCATATCTAATCAGTAATACAATTTTTCCAGACAAGATTCAACTCACGTGGCTTTAGATGTCTAAATTCTAGATATTTGAAGTTACTTGTCCATGTTTTCTCTAAAGTCAAAGGAAACAGGCAACTCAAAACCACAATTAGCTGGGTGGGGAAATTAGAATATGGGAGATTAACCTTATTGGTGGTGTTTCTATACTCATAAATATAACCTAGAGGTCTTTCTTAAACCAGATGATCCCTTAAAAATAGCAGTTAAGGTTAGATGGTCTGAATCTTGTTCTGAGTTGTTAATACCAGATTCTTTTTAGAAGGGTGAAAACAACACAGAGATGACAGACGAAAATGTCTGGGTTGCCTAAATCCTGTTCATTTATCTTCCACTTTCCTATTTTCACTCACTACAGGAGTTGACACAGTGTAAAGCACATTTTACTTTAAATAATTGTGTCTCTTGACAAGTTAATCTCACTTTAAAGGTGTACCTTTAACCTGTTTCTCTCACTGGTTCTTGCTGCTGCTCTGACTAGCTCAGTTTTCCATTCTTGTTCTTCAAGCCATTTTCCCTGTTAGCACTAAATCCTTGCTTCTCCTTTCCAGTGTCCTCTCCAAGTACTTCCTCCTCCTTCTCTTGATTATTCTCCCTCCATTTCCTGAATGACACTCAATTTTTTTCACCATCCACTATAAAAAGCAGTCTGTCTCCTGAGTGCTATCCAATTCTGCATCTATTCCTGAACTGATAAAATGTTTATTTAAATATGTTACTATATCAACAGCCTGCTTGAATCAAGAAAGTTGAATTAGATCAAAATAATACAGAAACACAAGGGTCAAAGGAGATAGAACTCTGTATGTGTTATTGAAGAGGGTTCTGCTGTACAATGGTTAGCACAAGAAATGTCAAATTATTAGAAGAAAACTCTCTTTAAAATTCAAAGAGATAGAAAGATGAGTGACAGTTAAATGCCTATTACCTTAAAATGCCTGTAGGTAACCTCAAAAATTTCTTCCTTACCTCCTAAGCAATGCAGTTTAATGTCAGTCCTAAAGTGGCATCTTCAAGCAAAAAAGCCCAGAACAACAATTTCAGAACTACTTTTGCTATATTACATTTTTATTCTAGCCCATAGCCACAAAAAGCACATAACTGCAAGTTTCTGGCCTGCAAATTACTCCCACCTCTTTCTGCCATGTTGGTAGAAAGTAGGGTGGAAACCTCAACTCATCACAACACTCCACTTGAGATCATCAATGGCATGAATGGGATCTCTGTAGCTCAGAGATTTAGGCCATGGGAAGTCAAGATCACAGAACGTCATTCCCCTTAAGGACTTTTTTCTTCCTTTTTCACTTGGCCATCTTCTTCTTTCTGCCCTTGAAGCCTACTGCCATCAGTAATATCTGCCTGCTGACCTGACCACACCCAACAACTTTCAGAGTTCCAGATATGATGGTCTTTCAATAAAATCCAGCATTTGGATTTAATGGAACAGACTTGTTGCATCACATCAGTCACACATTCCACTTATTTCAAAAGTGACTTGGTTAGACAGAAAAGGCCAGATTCAATGCTGTAATATCACTGTAAACCTGAAAATTGTTCTCTGAACTTAATGAAGTCTTATAAGACCAACAGCAACGAAACAAAGAGCAAAAACTAACCTGTACTCAGATTTCAAACCCTAATACATCATTCAGCTGGCCCTGGTCTAAGACGTGGGATTTCTAAGACCACGCAAAAACCTAAAGACTATACCACATTCCCCGGGATCTGAAATCTGTGACATTCATTTCCAAATGTATTTGTTCTGTAGATGATAAAAAAAAATGTGATAAAACCAAACAAAACCCCCAAACCTCAACCTAGTGAACATGTTTAATTCTGCAAAGACATTATGGAATGGCAAGGAGAAATATCATAAACTCCACTAATTATGATTTTAAGACTGAATCAACACAGCACATTAAAACAGCACACATTCATGTTTAAGGTTTACATGCAAAACTGACTAGCAAATGAACAAATTGGTTCCTCGGGAATACTCACCAAGGCAACATCTTGCATTTATCTACCCTTACACCATTGTCAATCTCTCTACTTATTACTTTTACCATTGTAGACCTACTAAAATTTAGACCAATTTTAAGACGACAGTCATGATATATCATAACTATAGGTTGCAGTTTATACTAGAAATTCATACAGGTTGATCCACATCTGACATGAAAGAACATTTTGTATTTTTAGTCTTACGGGAAAAAATTGCTGGGGATCTAGGTGCTTTTTATGTAAGTTGTATGGTACATCTTTCCAGATCTTGGTGTATTCAGTAGTGTTTATGAAAGGCATTGAATAGTCAATCCTAGAACATGCTTTGCTGTCTTCCCTGCAAGACTTTGTGATGTGATATTTTGATAATTATCTAAAGAATAATTTCTTGATCTACTGTGCTAATTCACAAATGATCAAGTTTATATTGACTCCTCTAAGCTTAGTCTCCTAAGAATAATGAAATATGGAGTGAGATATATTTGCAACACAGATATTTATATCAGAGGCTGTTGTTTGGAGTTTCCATAGGTCAACAGAGAAAATAGATTCTTTTATGATATAACTGGGTGGCATCATAGATGGTAACATTACTGTGAGCTGAACCACATTACTGTGAGTTGTCCACAGCAGAAAACTTTCAGTACCTCCGAGATAGATACCTACTTTCTAGATGTCTAAAGTAAAAGTGAAAGAAAACTCATCAGAAGTGCTGCTTTGCCTACGGTGAGAGACAGTGTCCTATGGAAGCCAGGATAAAATCAGTTGCCAGTCATCTCACATATGCCAAACAAGTCAGGTCTCAACAAGCCATGTGAATATCCCCCCTGTAAATCTGCCGAGTTTTAGAGAGGTATACAGTGAGCAGCTGATAAAAGTCAGGGAATAAGTTTTCTGCTCTTGCCTTGGCCATGACGCAACTGCTATGGGACTTCAAGCAAGACACTTAATGTCTCTGTGCTTCTGCTTCATTTTCCACATTTTATTTCTCTGCCACAGAGAGGGAGGGAGAAGACTAATCTTCAGCCTGCCCTTTGGAAGCTTTTGCTTCTAAAGTGAATTATATAACAGCCAAAAAATATATTTGGTGCTAAGGAATACCCTTAAAGTATTAGTCCTGCAATCACTGCAGCTTGCATATATGCATATTTTCTAACTTTACAGACCCATTATTTAAAAACCTGTGGTCAGGCTACAGTTAACTAGCCACCAGACCCTCAGACAAATTTTGTAGATGCATTGGGTTCTTCAGTACCACAGTGGAGGCTAACATCAAGTAATATTGATAATATTCAAACTAGTTACACCCATGTAAAGAGCCTCCATGTTGAAAGAAATAAATAAAGCAGGTTTCTTTGCCTGTTGGGGATTATTTTTTCCCCTTGTTTTCTGGGATACATGCACAGCATGGTGTTTCATTGCTATCAATACCATATTGTATGCTGCATGGAATTTAGAATGACAGTAGAATGGTTTGTATTGAGAAAATGCTAGCTAAATGGTCCTGGAGAATCTGTGTGTTTTTCTCATGGCTAGATCTCTTTATAAGTGCCTGGAATATCTTTTTAGTCTTTTTTTTAATTTTATTTTTTTTTTTAAGAAGAGAATATATGCATTATGTAACCAGCTGTTTTTTGGTCAAACAATGAGGCCATCATTTCATAGAAATATTGAAGGAGGAGGGGAGAGAATGTAAACATCCAACCAATATTAGCTCTGAAGTGCCGGGTAATTGTACAAGGCCCTGGGCAAAAACAAAACATAGATGTGCAGTAGTCATAGCACATCTTGTCTTAACTTGTCTTTGTTAGTGTAAGTGAAAAGGTTAATGCTGTTCAATTCCGTCAACACAGAATGAGGCACTGTGGCACCTTTGAAATCTAAACTTACCCATAGTGCAACTGATGTGATTCCTGAGAGAATCACATCATTTACAAGTTAGTTTAATAATATGAATGCCAATTAACCACGTGCTGGTGTATTATATTAAAAAAAAAAAAAAAGCCAACAACAGATTGCTTTTAGTATGCTTATCACAGGGTAAAGCTTTGCTGATGTCTACCAGCAGCATATGGTAAGGTCTCAGCCACCTACAAGCCATAAGGGCTTAATCCTACTAACCAAGATAGATACCAGGGATGGATCCCTGCAAGAGTTTTGAATAGCAGGCACGGTAGTTCTAAGGAATAAAGCTGCCTTCAAAGCAGAATAATTGTTGATGACTTAAATTCAATGCCAATTAAAAATGTCAGAGGCTGCTTCTTGACTGCCTTGCACTTTGTGCAGTCAGTTAAATTCATAACAAAGTGTGTGCAAGAAAGCTGCCAAACCATTCATGTTTGGCACAGACCTGGAAAAGATATACGTGGTGTCACAGGTATAAGTCAGGGAAGAAGCAGATCCTCAGGTTTCAGGGCTGCATCTTCACCAAACAAAATGCCATCCAGCTCCCCTGAAATCTGCGGAATTGCCTAAACTGTAAATTAAAAGCCTCACAATAAAATTGAAAGAAATATGCCTCACAATGAAAGTGAAGTAAATATTAGTACTATCTGCTAATTCCTTATGAACCTCCGAGTATTCATACTCCTTTTCAGTTTTCTGTTTGTCTAACCAAATACTTCAGACCAACCTATCCCATGGTGCCAGCACAGTAACTCTTTTTTAACCTAGATGCACTAACTGCAGGAAATATGGAGCAAACAGGGATGTAATTTCTCCTGGACACACACACCTTGCCCCTATTAATAGGGAAAAAATATTTGGAGTCTTCGTTTAGAGACTAGTCAGTCTCAAAGGCCAGGTATGGCAAAATTAGAGCTTCCGAGCCCACCAAACTGCTGCAGCGCTGCTGACCTAGAACTCTGCACTTGAACAATAGTATTCCTTCCTACCAATTGCAGCTCTACGCACAGACTTTTCCTTAGCTTTCCTGTTAGCTTCTCTGCATCTGGTCCCAACAAGCAGTCCTCATACGGGAAAAGTGAATATGAATGTCAATATGAAAATATACCCTGATATCACTACTGCCAACTCTGGAGCTGGAAGTATGGCCACAGCCACAGGCATACCTAGCTTGCATAGGATGATTATGACACTGAATCTGCATAATGATTCTGGCTCCTTTCCCAAAATTACCCTCTGTGTGAGCTCATGCAGGGCTGGCAGAGGATTACTCCATGAGGCACAGACAATACAGAGGGACCCTGTTCTTCTGCTCCTACGGTGATATCTCCCTTGAGGTATCATGAGATCATGCAGACTCCAGACTGGATATTTCTACCATCATTTATGACTAAAAATCCCTTATTCTTGTCATCCCCACTCTGAGCTTGATTTCAGAAGATTTCATTTTTCGACATCTCAAAACATGAATATGCCAAAAAGCAGACCCAAAGCTGCAGGTATCTTTCCTATATAGCTAAGGATTAAAAGGGATTAAAGATTTTGTCATATACCAGCAGGACATCTATTCTGCTACCATCAGCCTCCAAAATACGATCCACTGTTTCAAGATCACTCATTTTGAAATGACCAGCTTTAGAACTGGGGATCACATTTCCAGAAATTATTTCAAGCAACGTAATCCCGTTAAATGTATTCAAACCAAAAGTATCCGGACTTGAGCACTTAAACAGGGGGGAAAAAACAAGCCCCGGCCCCACCTACACACCTAAAACCTCCAGAGAGTGAACATTTTTCAAAATGTATTTGTTTTGATTCTGCCTTTGATTACATTTCACCTGCATTTTATTTCAAAACCTTTTGTTATTAGCAAAACTATGAATCACGCTCATGTCGTTTTGACTAAAAAACAAAAGGTCTAAAATACTCCCCTCTCCTCAGCAAGCAAAAGTTGGATCAAGGCTACTGCATAGCAATGGTCCAGCATCCTTTATTTTGATGCTCTCCATTCACCTTTCCCTGGCCAGAGCAGTTCTTCTGATATAGACGGAACCCATCCCTACAGACCTATCTAAATTGCTCTTGGGACTATTATTAGTTACCCTACCCAAGATACAAAGTGGAAGAATAGCTAGGGAAGTTCCATAATACCTGTGAGCCAAATTCTTGTCTTCCTTTGTATTAACAGGCAGAAAAAAGTGTGTGACTAACACTAATGACCACAGTTTTTCATAGATAGAAGTAGATCCAGCCTCGTTTTGTGCCCAATCCTGTCATTTCTATATACAATGAGGAAAAGAGAGGAAATAGATTATCAAGTAAAAACAGAAAGAAAGTGGTATTTGTGTTCAACGCCAAAATAAAAATTGAAACAAACTGAAGCATCTGCAAACAGGAACATGTTAGAAGCACCTTTCAGAATTCCACCTTCTTTGAGAAAAGAGGAGATCTGTCGTCCTGTTTGCTATTGACGTCTTTCTAAAACAACTTTAATTTCTCTCGCATTTATTACATGTCAGAGCACTTGACAACACTCACAATCTCTATTAATCAAAGTCTCAGTAGTTGCCGCAGCCTGAGAGAGAGCATAATCCTTAAGATTCAGTCCCCCTTCAAAAGGAAAAAAAAAAAATATGGCGGTAGTTTGCCTGACAACAGGGTAAACAGATTATTGTGTTATTGCTGGCTGATTGCCGGAGTTATTTTGGAGCTCCATAATTCGTTTAAAGAGATTTTTGACATTTATGAAATGACTTCTATAATCAACTGACAGTGCAATATCCTATAATTGTTCAATTAAAAATGACTACTAGTGCATTCATTTATTAGTAGAATCAGATAATTGTCTTGCCACTAAAGAGTACTTCACACTTTGCGCATCAAATGAAAATGTTTGAGTATAAATCTGTGGCACAGCAGCCAAAGTCCTGGGGATTTTTCAAGTGAAGGTGTAATTATTACAGGCCTCTGAAGTAAATATGGTTTCATGTGATAATCTTTAAATGGATTGCATGTGTCTTACAAGACACACTTCTGCATAAACTGTCACATCTGGCGAGATGGACACGAACAGGTTTTCTGTGGTAGGTGAGACTCCCTGTCATTAGCTTAAAAAGGGTCAGCTTAAAAATTGGCATCTAAATCACGGAGCTGATTTTCCTTCCCTCTACTTCTCCCATTCCTGGGAGGGCACAGTTCTACTGGAGGAAGGCAGCAGAGGGTAGGTGCACAGGTAAATCAGTTTTGCATGTGAAATTGGAACTGGAATGTGAACCCACCAGCTGCACAATCCCAGTGACAAACGCCCATGCATACACATACCCTGTGCTCCAGGGAGATCAACATCTACATGAAATATCTAGTGATTTTTCCATATATTTGAAGCCCACTTGAGGTCACTCAGCACCTTGAAACAATTTCAGAATAGAGTCTTTCTCTCTAAAATTGAACATTTTAACTCACATTATCCAAACCATCTGCTAAGCAAAATCATAGATCAATTTTTCATTAAATAATAAAAAAGCTCTGTACATCAAGTAGGTAGAGATCATATGGAACACTGTGCAAGCAAATCACTGAAAGGCAAGCAACAGCAGCATCCCCTTCACAAATATAATGATTTTTTTTTTTAATTATCTCTCTGTTTCTAAGGACAACCTTCCAGAATTCTTGGCTAAAATTCACCATTTATATTCAGATAATAATAATTAAATAAATCCAGCGCATAGTCACCAGATGGAAGATAATGCTTAATTTGTGGATGCTACAGTATACTATTTAGTAATGTCATTTCAGGGTCTCGGCAGAGCTTAAGCCCTGCTCCCCTCTTCCATCCCTCCCCCACCACGCACCGGTTTGATAACAGAACATAACGCTTCTTCACCTCGCGCTTGAGCTTTTCTGTATTGCCTCTCCTTCAATGATCTTCAAATGCTCTAATGAACCAATAATTAATGAGTTATTTCTTATACTGTGGCTTAGCCAAGTATTACTTTCTCTGTGTTATGCAGGGGGAAAGCTGCAGAGTGGGGGGAAACACTGCCAAATTTTGTGCTAGCAGTCCCAGGATTAGCGGGAGGGTAGCTGGCTCCCATCTAGAGAGTGCCAACAGGGGAGCATCTGGAGAGCACCTCATTTTGCAGCGTGGCACCAATTAAACCCAACGGGGTGGATGTAGCTGTGCGGAGTTGGCTTCAGCGGGGCACCCCCTCCTTCCACAGACCTTTACCCGTGGGCTGGTGCTACCCAGGACACACCGGAGCCCCATGGCAAAGCCCACCCCAGCCCTAGCTCTCCCCTTCCCTGCTGTGATCACAAGCCCATCCTTCCTCCTACTTAAGGGGGGGGGGGTGTGGGGGGTGTGGTAAAAAAAAAATCAAAATCAATGTGTCCTCATATCAGATCAGCTTCCCTGCAATGCTTTGCAAATGACCCACCGAGGATAGGTTGCTTCATTGACTGCATTTTTTTTCTCCCCCGCCCCCCTGCACCTTTTTTTGTTGTTGTTTGTCGCCGTTTCAAAACCCATTTTTTCTGCGCGTTGTATGGATTTTAGAAAGACTTTTGATAAAGATGGTCCTGGCAGCCGGATGATAAATATTATTTTCTTAACCCGCCTAGCTTTGTCAGCCACCTGCAACTGCAGCCTGCCACGCGTTGGAAGCAGCTCATTAACTTTCCCGCAGCTTCCCAGGAGTTTCCCTTGTTTTTCTTTCACCTTGGGTGTGTGCTGCCTTCTCCGCGAACGGTTAACTACCCGAGCAGGCCGAGCGGGCTTTGGCACCACGAGCATAGCACGCTTCAGGCAGCCTCCCTGCTAAGGCTCAAAATCTCTCTTAAACACATTAAGCAGCCCATTTTGGATTGATAGTGCAGTAATTATTCTGCTTCACCCTAAAAACCATCCTGGGGTAATTGGCGCAGAGGAAAATTACCCAGAGTCCTCTGCCACCTGGTAGTTAAGGAACGAATCCAGGGAAAGATAAGTGAAGCAGGGAAAAAAATCGGCACTTATTTGATTTTAATCTCACCACTTTGCAAGCATTTAAATTGCCTTAATCAGGTGGCTGGCTCCCAGCCTAGCTGGTAATCTGTTATCAAATTTGAAACTAGATTTTTTAAAATGTCAGTGTAGGCTGAGAATTGAAGTCTATTAACAGTTATGAGCCTCCCTCCTAAACTTCCATAATCTATGTATTAATGATCCCTTTTACAAAGCTGTCAAATATTACTTTATTATAACTATATATTAGTAACGTCAGTGTAAAAGCAGGGTTTAATTATTTATTTTTTGAAGATAGGTGGGGGGAAAAAGCCAAACCCGGTACACATACACAATGCCAACATTCTTAACACTGAAACCCGATTTTTCCGAGGCAGTAACTTGAGTGTATGGAATAACCTTGATAAATGTAATTGAATTTTTCTCTGATAAGATTAACTAGTGGTAATTGTGAATGGGGAAGGTCTGACCCACTACAAATGAGATGTATGACGAGCTGAAAATAATCAATTTTTTTCCTTTCTCTCTCTTTCTTCCTCCCTTCCCCCCAACCCCCCTCAATTGAAAAAAAACACACTGAAATAGTAATTTTGGGCCTGGCAGGATGAAGCATTTATGTCTGAAATGTTTTTGTATGTGCTGATTATCTGCTATCTTCTCAGTGTGTCTAATTGTGCTGAGCTCAGTTTAAAATGAGATCAACACATTTAAACCCCAGAAGGCTTAATTAAGGGAGGGACTTAATGCTTTACAAAAAAGGGGAATTTACGTCTTTTGAGAAATGTAGTATAAATTCTACCTGCAACTTCCCTGACTAGCACGCTCCAAGATTTTGTAGTTTATTGAATTGTCTTTAAAAACAAACACAAAGGCAGAACTTTAGAACTCATAATTGCTAGTAGTGGTTGAGCGCTGCCATTTAGTTCTTTTTTCTTTTCATGCTTACTACTTCTTGTTTTTTGTTTCCACATGCTTTTGTTTCAAGCTGGCCTGATCCAGCAAGCAAGAATGAAACATATAAAATAGGCTTGAAAACTCCAGCACCTAAACCCTTTAAAAGCAAAGAGCAGCTATATGCTTTTCGGAGTTGAAGATGCCTCTCCTGCTGCCTGTAAAAACACACATGCAAATTCAGACAAAGCACTCCCCTACCTTGCATTTGTTTCCATTAAGTAGACGAACTATTGCAGTGGAAATTAAAAAAAAAAAAAAAAAGGGTGATGGGGAGGCTTAATTCTTCTTAGTTATGTGATAAAAGTCAATCAAGTATTCTTTGAAAATAATGCCACAGTTCTTTTTTTTTTTCTTCCTCATTATCCTATAACTCTGACCATTGAACTTTAGTGCTGTAGATCAGGCTAAAACACTACTGACAACTGGGTATTCATATTCTCTTCATTGAATCCTGTGTAGGTTCTGTGAAAGACTCTTCAGAAACATAAAATCTACCGACAATGAAATTAATCAAAAAGTACAAAAGAAAAGCAGCTGGCATCCAACTACTGAATAATGCAAAATGCGCAGATTTAAATTACATGTCACCGTTAATGTATACAATATATCTGTATCTACACATACACAGAGAGTTGTGCTATAATCAGTAAATAATTTTTCACTGTCTACAAAATAAGTATTTTAATTCAGAAATAGTATAAACTGAAATTGCATCAAAATTAAATACCAGATGAGTTCATCATGATTAATGTTACTGCAGTAAATACCAGAAGGAATTAAGCTCAATAGGAAATGGTTGCAATTTAAAAGGAGAGTTTTTTAAAAAAAAATAAAAATTCTTTTATATGGGAGAAAATAGGTGAAACCAGTAAAAATCTGTGTCAATATCTCTGCATATTCTATGTCTCTAATTAGTCAACAGGATCAAATACAACAAGGAAAGAAAGTTAAGTTTGCTTCATTTCTGTGCTCATTAGAACATGGATTATTTATAAAGGAACTACCTGGAAAACTATAGGAGAAAATCACTGGTGAAGCCACTACTTTCATGCAACATTGTGGGTAAATTATAGTCCTGAAGATTGGCATTATTTTTCTTTTATCCAAAAAAAAAAAAAAGAATTAAAGAGAAAACTGGAGTCCATAACTACTAGCCTTGAATTCTGAAGTTTACTAGCTCTGAGATGAGCTGCACAGCCATATATCCCTGAGAGCAAACAGGATCCCAGTGTACTTTATTTCTCGGCTTTTGACAACCTTTATTATTTCGTTTATCTGCTATTCATAGTGAGATGTAAACATCTTACTTCCCAGTGTGATCCTCATATCAACAGTGGGTCAGTTTAAAATATTGGGAATCAATACGTTATAAAACATCAGCCAGTGCTAAAAAGACAGAGCTAGAGCAAATTCATTGAATGTCAAATAAAAAATAAACTAACATGGACACATAAAAAAATGTAGCAGGATCATAAATAAAGAGACAAGGAATTAGAAGTATATATTTCTAAAACAATGACTTGACAGGGAAGATGTCCCTACATTAAATACTAAGCCACTTAGAGCAAGGAAGATGATGAATTTCATGTAGGCACAGAGAAAATAAGCAGTTTTAAATAAATATCTTAATTTAATAGAAAACATGCTTATTACTATCACAGGAGTGGTGAGAATGGATAATATGGGTAGCAAAAACTTGGTTCAGACTCCGCTTCTTACTTTGGCTTAATTTATTGGACTAGACATTTCAGACTGGCTGTCTAGAGGCAGCGGACAGTATTCACATCTTAGGCAAACAAACAGACATCATGGACATCTTGTAACACAAGCTTGACGCAGATGAACCAGACCTCCTGCTGTTCTTTCCCCTTCACAGGCCACAGTCTAGTCCATGATAAGCCTATAAGCAAAACTGGTCTAAAAAAAATTGGCAGAACCATTTTCCAACACAAAAGTGTAATTTCACTTCAAAAAAAAATGCAGGAAAGTGCTAGTTTAGAATATTTTTTGTTGATAAAACTAGAGAAGTCCATACTGATCCTTTCAGCACTGAGGTCGTCAGTATCAGAGAGATGAAAATATTTTGTTTAGATACCATAATTTTGATTTGAGAATTTCACATTATGCCAAACATGTTGATGCACCAGCAGTTATTTAATGACATTCTATGAGATAAATGTGCATTTAGATGTTGTACCTTGTATGGCAATGTTTTGCCATGAACAAAATGAACTGATCAGAAATTATCTAAATTAAATTATGGACTACAACTTCACATTTGAAAAAACTTGTTTCATGAGAAGACTTGGGAGAATTTTTTGCTAAAAATATGAGAAGTATTAATTTCTTATCAAACATAAATCCTTTTTCTGACCAACCATGCTTCTGAATATAACATATGCTTTTTCTTGTTCTCAAATAACTTTCAAATTTCAAAACATATTGCTAAAAAAGTCTAAATCAAAAATGGATATCAAAGCTTTGAAACACTGGGGATCTCCAGAAAGGAGGAAGACAGGTAAGGAGGAGGTAAAGGAGTAGATAGGGTGAAAATGGAAGAGCTGGCATTGAGGGTTTTGGGGCAAATCTTTGTCTACCTTAGAGTATAAAATATCATTTTCTTGTGATCTTTCCCTACAATAAGCCCTGCTGGAACCACAGATCATTGTTGTTCTAACAATCCATCTTATCCAAGAAGAATGAAGCACACCAAAATATGAATTCACCTCTGTTATGTCTGCAATTTCCTTGAAACACTGGCCTTCTACACCACTTTGTTCAACTGTAAAAATTTGGTTGTAAACTATTATAATGTTTCAATACTTTTTTTTTGTTTATTTAGTTTTGAAAGTTTTCTGTCTTGCACTTAAAGATAACTTTTTAAGTGCCAATTTGAAATGAGAACCTTATTTTTTTTTAAGTAAAAAAGTACATCCTGAGATGAGACTGCATTACAAAAATTAAATTTTCTTCAAATCTTCTGACTTCTTCTCCCAAATTTCACATCTCTGTTTATCAGATTCTATTCAAATTTGCAAACAGATTTACAGGATTCATTTTTTTTCCCTATAATGATCGTAGATATACTGTCCAATACTCTTAATATCCATCCTGTGATTTCACATGAACCCAGGTGTGGGGAATTTATCATCGGCCACCGCTCCTGGCTTTTCCAAAGACCTTCATGCACATTACCTGACAGGAAAGTACCATGAAGGCAAGAACAGGAGGAGTGACTAACTGGTAAGCTGAACATATAGAGGCCCAATGGAGACAAACTAACAATGATAGTAGAGAAACTGCAATTCCAGTGAGGGATGATCTGACCTCCTATACCTCCTCCCTCATTCCTTTTCTTGGAAGCTTGCAGAAGAAAGCAGCTTATTAATTGTGTCACCTTAGACTCTCACACCTATTTCCTGCCACAACACCTTTTTCTCCACACAGAAGTCTTTGCACAGAGCCAAAGCTTGGAGCAGTCAGAGATCTCATAATGAGTAAACATGCAGTCTACAAAGAAAAATTCACAGAAGTCAAGGATGCAAGTCAAATCTTTTTTTCACAAGGTCGGGTCATCAGCCATGTTTTCTGTGGTCTCATACAATTTCAGGGTCATGTAGCCCTTCTGGCCCTAGCCTTCAGACCATCACCCCTATGTCCAGCCCATGAAGCAAAGAACCTGCCTTCTCCTGTTTGCCCTATTCCCACCTGCTCTGCAGTACTGCAGAATAGAAGAGGTGCAATGTGCTGGGACTTTCCTTCATTCACAAAATCGGCTGAGAAGCATTTTGTGTTCCTTCAGAGCAGACTTGTTCTTTCAGGTTTGATTCCTTCTCTCACCAGCTCTGACAGTTTTGGATTTGAGCTCTTTCCAGTGAAGGAGAAGGAGGGTTTGAAAAGAGGGAGCCTGCTTGCAGCTTGTTCAGTCAAACTCTGTAATATCATTACAGTTCCATATATTTATAGTATGTCCACTGTGCATCAATGTCCCCTAAATTCCTCCATCTCAATTGTTGCCAGTCCTAGCATGGCATCTTTTCTACACAGGAGATTTAAACTTCTCACCAACTGGCTTCTAATCACACAAACGCAAAACAGACTCGTATTCTGGCTTTTTTCCTCACTTAAAGACATTTTTAAGAGATTTTTGAAGATAATAGTAAACACCAGTCTGGGAAAACGATAAGTCCTTGAAATTTTGCTGGCAGAGAGATGGTACTTGTTAGTCACTGTCTGAGGAGTCACCCTCTCTGAGGTGTTATCTCTGCTCAGGTTTGACCTGGCAAGTCACAGATTGCAAAGCAGCAGCTCCACCGCTTGAAATAGGAACGAATCTTTCTTGAGAGACAAAAATTATAAAAATGAGATCATCTTTCAGGTTTCCTGACACTAGAGGGCAAGCCCATTTTAGGTAATGCTATATTTGATGAGGAATCTTAAAATATGTTTCCTTAATAACGAGTAAACTCTGCCAACTCTCAGTCATTTGCGTCTCCTCATGGACTCTTCTGGCTTCTGAGGTAGAATAGCTCTGCTCAAATTGGTGAAACCAAGAGGGCTGAAGAGGGCAGTCATCAGACCCTAGGCCATAAGTAGTTACTCTCAGTGCCTATAAGGAAGGCACTAACATTGGTAATGGATAAAGAACAACTCCAATCATAAAGACATTTTCTTTATCCTTACAGATGTTTTCTTTTATTTTAATATTGTAGACTCCTGACACTTGTTATAAGAGCATTGATTGTCCAGCACGATGGATACAGGACATAGAGAGAGAGATGTGAAAAATGCTTGAGGAAGTACTCTCCCTCAAATTAGCACCTCATCTAGCTATTTCTACTCACAAATAAGAAATGAAAGGAGAGCAGTGTTTAACTCATGTATCTGGCTGCTTTGCAGGCTCCTCCATGGTGCTTTCCTCTTTACTGAAAATCAGACACCACAGCTCATTAAGCCAGACTTTGAAAGATAATAAAGCTTATAGACTCCTGCACTTCTCTGAGGTTAACTTTTCTTTAATAGAAGACAATGGTCTTGTGGTTAAGCCACAAGCTCAGTGTCAGGGGGCCTTGGTTACAATCCATTACACATACAGACTTTGGCAAGCCATATTACTTATCTTGCCTTAACTACATTTCAAAGATGAGGGCCGAATAAGTTTCCCTTTCCACTGGGATGGCTCAAGGATAATCAAGGCACAGCATGCACACTGTGATTCCTGCGAGGACAGACTCCTTAGGATGAGGGTTTTGTGGCGAACCCAGGAGCATGAACACTTTGGTGCTAATCAAAGGTGGAAAAAAAGAAAATTTAAAAAAAAAAAAAAGTCAGCTTCCTTCAGATGAAATTTGAAATTGATGCAATCGCTGGTAATGAAATAATTTAGAATGAGCGTATAAAATCAAGCTTCTATATATCTATTTTGAAACTAAGTTGCACCTTTTTTCCAAATACTTGACATGCAGGCATGCAGATATTTCATTGAAGAGATCAGGAGCCCACCTTTAAGATACCTGTTCTGATAAACACAGACAGAAACTTAGGGTTGGACTCAACTGCCTAGACCTGGCTTTGGCATCATTTTAGTCACCCTAAGGTATCCTAAAAACTCCCCAAATGCCAGTCTGGGACATAGGTCTCCAGTTTGTGCTAGGGCATGTGCTCTCTGTATGTAGGTGTCTTTCTTGGACTGTAGCACCTAAAACAGCATTAGACATTTTTATTTAGACATCTCAACCTCCTATTTTTTTTTTCCCCATGCAGAAATATTTCAAAAATAGGTAGACATGAAAGATTCCTAGCATTTCTTATTTATACTGCAAATCAGGACAAAATTCACCCCTGAAGGTGTGATTATTGACTTCAGCTAAATTACCCAGAATTACACATGATGCCCTAACATGTATTTCCTTTGTCACACCTATTAAAAAATATCGTCATACAGAATAACTAGTTTGTGTACAATAACATTTGTAAACCTTGCTTTCTTTTGAATACAACAGACTAAGTTTCCTTTTGAATATCACAATTTAACAGCAGAGTGCTGTAGTCTTTAAGACCTTAAAGACTAAAGCAGGCATAGAATAAATGTGTGCAACTACAGCTGAGAACAGTAGGAGGTAATTCCACTATCTCACTTCTGAATTGTATAAACTACATTGAGGAATGTTCAGTTAAGTCTTGCATAACGTTTTATCATAAATAATTACAGCTTAACTACACTTGGCAAGTGAATTTACAAGGCATTTGCTATGAAGTAAAATATCTTCTTTTGAAATTTTTCTTATTTACCAGTTAATTCAAAAACCTCAGCTATTTACCATGCACTTCTTAATAGTTTTTGTAAAACAATGTGGATTTTTTTGTAACATGAAGACTGAAAGTATGTGAAACATAACAAAAATCATTGCTAAAGCTCCCTCATTTGGAAATAACTTGACTTGTAACAGACTTCTTTCTAACCAAATAGCAAATATTTGGAATCTGGCAACACATTTGGCAGGGCAGGCTTTAGACTGACACAGTTTTAAACAGTAGTAGCGCTGTCATATCTGTGACAAGCTTTGTAGGGAGACTTGATCAATTTTATCAACAGATTTGTCAGGGAAATATTTTTTCTAGTCTAATATAATTTACTCCAACTTTGTCACTCAATTCAAGAACAGATACCGTCAGTACTTGCAAATCTTGTGGAATTTCAGAGAGAAAAAAAAAGGAATAAGATCAGACTTACAAAGACCTGATGAGTAAAGCTTCCATACACTAGTAGTTATGGGAAGTCATGATAATTTGTGTATTCCAGATTAATGATGATACCTTACATCTCTCTTATTAAGAATGCAATACCTCTCTTTTATCATGATATGTATTGCTGCTGTTTAGAAATATTAATTCATTATAACATCTCACCCAGAAAGCCATTTTCAGTAAGCAATGCCTACACCCTGCACATAGTCACTGTTAAGTCAATGTGATGCTTTTGGACTATTAAAGGTCTTATTAATATTATTATTAATATTAGTGTACTAATATTAGTCCATAATAGTTTCTGAGAGCAACTAAAGAAAAGAAAAACAAAGTCTGATTTTTAGCATCCATATCGTTTGTATGCTGCCCTACTATGTCCTTTTATCTGGAGAACAATTCGTTCAAGGTAAACTGTACACTCATTTAAAGGCAGAGAAGTGATGTCCATTTGTGGCTAACTAAATCATCAAAATGCCTAAGAAAAATTGTACCACAGAAACATTTCAGAGAGAAAAAGAAAACTCTGCATAGACCAATACTGAACTAATACTGGAGACTGACCTTCCTAATGCTTTCCATCTTCATCTATGACTTTGTGCCGTATAGATTGCCTAGCAAGAAAGGGCTGATTGGTTTGTCATAGGAATTATATGATTCAGATGTATTGTGGGAGAATGAATTCATCTGGACTAAAAAGGGGGGTTAGGCTGCTGAACTCCAGATCTCATTGCGTGTACTATAATGGAAAAGTACCATTCAAAAATGTCAAAAAAACCCCAACCCAGATAGCATTCCCAGATCAGTATTTATTTTGGACTTTTCAGTCTAAAGAAGTAAAAAGAAAAAACAAATAAACAACAAAAAAAGTAAAACTCCTGTATTATTGTAGAAATTCTGAAATTTCCCATGAAAATGGAAATTCCAGACCATCTAAGGGGTGTTAATCCTTGTGCTTCACAGAGGTAAATTGTGCTGAACGTTTCTTGAGACATTCTATTTGCAGCCTAAGGTTGATTGCAGGTGCAAGTTCAAGTATAGTTTTAAGATTTTTAAGGTATTTTTCTAAAAGAAAAGCATCTACCATAGATTTCACTTGACAGGCTCTAGATGGTCTAGGTAATCTATAAAAAAAGGAGATGGAAGTTTTCCTATCTCCTTTGCAAAACAGTTTTTCTAAATTGTTTGTACTTAAGACTGTCTTTTACCTTCATTAGAAATTTAACTTATTGTGAATAGGTTTTCTTGCTAACTCTTTATATGCTGATATAATGTATCTGTCACAGTCCGAGGTGGATTGAATATGTAGCTACACCAGCAATTGAAAGATGATGGTCAATCTGTCTTTAGAATCATGTTTATTGTCTGTTTGGGACCTGTCTGCTCAGAAGCCACCTAACTTAATATTACTCTAGTCCATACTTTCAACCTAGAATTGCCTGTAGTATCACTTCTGATAACACAGCAGAAAAAGTATCCAGCAAAGAAGTCCATTTTTTTGTTGGGGTGGACATGAATTAGGTGAAAGCAAGTATACAACTTCACTGTTCCTCTATAGAATATTCACAAAATAGAATCATAGAAACATGGAATAATTAGAGTTCGAAGGGATCTTAAAGTTCTAGTTCCAACTCCCCTCCCACAGGCAGGAACACCACCCACTAGACCAGGTTGCTCAAAGCCCCATCCAATCTGACCTTGAACGCTTCCTGGGATAAGGCATCCACAACTTTCCTGGGCAACCCATTCCGATGTCTCACCCCCCTCAGAGTAAAGAATTTCTTTCTAATATCTAACCTAAATCTACCCTCTTCCAGTCTAAAATTGTTACTCTTTGTCCTGTCACTCAACTCTGTGTAAAGTTCCTCCCCGTCTTTGCTGTAGGCCCCTCTTCAGATACTGGAAGGCCACTATAAGGCCCTCCCCGAGCCTTTTTTTTCTCCAGGCTGAACCACACCAACTCTCTCAGGCTGTCCTTGTAGAAGAAGTACTCCAGTCCTCTGACAATCTTTGTGGCCCTTGTCTGGACTCACTCCAACAGGTCCATGTCCTTATTATGTTGGGGGCTCCAGAGCTGGACACAGTGCTCCAGATGGGGACTGACGGAGCAGAATAAAGGGGCAGAATCACCTCCCTCAACCTGCTGGATGTGCTTCTTTTGATGTGGACCAGGATAGGGTTGGCTTTCTGGGCTGTGAGCACACATTGCTGGCTCGTGTTGAGCTTCTCATCAACCAACACCCCCAAGTCCTTCTCCTTACAGCTGCTCTCAGTCTATTCTCCACCCAGCTTGTATATATGCTTGGGATTTCCCTGGCCCATGTACAGGACCTTACACTTGGCTTTGTTGAACTTCATGAGGTTCATACAGGCCCACCTCTCAAGTTTGTCCCGGTCCCTCTGGATGGCATCCCCTCCCTCCAGCATGTTGACCACACCACACAGCTTGGTGTCATCATCAAACTTGCTGAGCATGCACACAATCCCACTGTCCATGTTGCCAAGAAAGATTTTAAACAGTACTGGTGCCAGGGTCAGAATACATCAGAAACTGTTTCCAACTATAGCATTAATTGGGCTGTGCTTTAGTGAAGGAAGAGGAAAACTTGAGCGACATATCATTTATTCATGAAGCAGATCTGTGTAGATGTTCCATGCCTTTTCCCTTAATTCGTAAGTGTTCCTTTTTATCAAAAAAATAGACTTTACCTAATAATAAAAGCTGTGCAAGGTGGACTGACCATAGTCAGTTTAAACAATTTTTGTTGAAATAATCATTGCAAGATAGATTTGCAAACCTCTGCAAACTTTTCAAAACTCAGACAACCAAAGAAACACAGATTACAAATAAAAAATTTAAAAAAATGTATAGTTCACAGGATGGGTAAGCACACTACAAAGACAATAAAAAATGCATGAAAATTAGATCAAATTTGTATGACAAGATGCACTGTCCACATTGTGAATGAGACAAAACTCCTTACAACTATGTTTCCCTAATACACGTAGCCTGCAATTTTTTACACTATAAGTGTTTTAACTGTTATGTGTTTACTCTACAATTAGACATGACCAAATCCTACTTCAAATTAACATGCATTGGCTTTCATTGAGTTTGAGCACTAAAAATGCCCTTGGCAGCCACAGGCTTCCAAAGAAAATGAGGTGTCTGCCTCCTCTGAACTCTTCAAATACCTAAAATGTCAATATCTGCTTTTTTCTCGGTACTCACCTCACACACACACACACACACAAAATAATTGTCACTTACAGGGTATTTCTGAATGTGAAACAATACTGTTTGAAACCAGGTTCCCTAGTTGGGGTAATGTGAAGTATGTTAAATGTCAATATTCACTGAGTTCCTTTGTCAAAAAGCATGCTCTGAAACAGGTGTTTAGCAAAAGACCTGTGATATTTTTCACTGAATTGGTGTTTCAGATACACAAGTTACTGTATTCCTTGAAAATATTTTTCAAAAGTTCAACATTTCCTATATTCTGTGGGTAAAAAAAAAATATCTCATTTTCATTTTTGGTTTGGAGAACTAGTCTCAGGGAGAATAGGGAACATATCCCTTAACTAAGGTTGTACCAAAGAAAGCTTGTGAAAGAGTCTTGCAAAGATCATTTTCCAGCTTTCATCCAAGTTTTGTACTTCTCCTCACATGAATATTCCACTTATTCCTTTAAAATGTTACTGAAAAGAAGCATTAAGATCCTCACTGATATAAAGAGGGTCAAAATTGCTGGGTTTACTCCACATACAGAGATAGTGGGTAATTTTTTTCTGATGTAACAGAAAGGAGAAATTGTAACTCTATACATTAAAAGGACATAATGCTATATATAATAATATAAAGGTATTGTCAAGTAAATATTAGACCTTAACTGCGAAACCAACTTGTGCAATTCTTCAATATTGTAATTGCCAGCTTTATTCTCTTATGCCTGAGCAAAAGACTACATCTTTGGGAAATTTACAATTTGCACTATTTATTGAGACAGTTCCAATTCCTTTTTTATTTGTTTTCCAAAAGTACCTATTTTTTACCCGTGCTGACCAGTGCAAAATCAGGCCCACTAATGTTTATAAAATACCACATTATTGTTAGATATCGAATCCAAATGCAAGCACTGCAGCTTCTAACAGATAGGAGCTTGATGGAATCTGTCTGGAGATTGCAGGTGTCCAGATTGTCTCGGCACCGACTCTGGTAATAGCCCCTGACACAGAAGACAGAAAGAGCTCAGCGTTTTCTAAAACTTTCTGAAGCTTTGATGTTTTAACAGGAATACAAAAATATCTCTCCTGCCTTTAATTTTCAGGTTTATTATGAGGTTGATGACTATAAACTCAGAGGAAATCCAGACAGTTGCTTATTAGCATTTAAGGTAGTGATCTGCTGGTTTGAAGAAAGGGGGGATAGTGTTGCTTCAATATTTTTAACAGTGCCTTGATCTAATGGTTTATTTAGTGCATTAATAGGACACTAAATGACCAAGAAGGCTGAAGTGACTCTGGCAAAAACAGAGGACTGATCCTTCGCAGTATTTCAGCAATGTAATCAACTACCTAGTACCTCTTGCTCCTACATAAAACTTTTGGTCAGTAAATCTCAAAACGCTTCATGAAGGAGGTAAATGTCAGTATTTCTCTGCTGCACAGACACCCATAAAAACCAGTTAAAAAAGAACAGTGGGTTAGTGGCAGGTCTGGGAGTGCAAGCATTATCCCCCAAACTGCAGATCAGTACTCTGTCTGTTGGTAACAGTGCCTCCAAAATACACTGGCAGCCCTGGGTGGCAAAGCCGAGTCCAACACAGACAGACATACTTCTGCACCTCTTCTGCAGACCTTCCCAGTCCATCAGGGCTGTGGGCAATGTCCAGTAGGCAGAGGGGGGCAGGCAGCAGTGCCTGGTCCTCCAGCACAATTCCTGCTTTTATTGGCCCTGGCTGGGATGCCAGTGGCTGCTGATGGGGAGGGAAGCGGGGAAGATTTCCTTCCTGACAAATTCCTTTCACTGCGCTCAATTACATCAGCACGGTGCGAAGAAGGAGGGGTGAATTTCTCTCTCATTGCTTAGCTGAAAGCAATTGCTCTTCTATGTTAAAAAATAAATTTTCTCCTTACTTAAAGATTCATAACCCTAAGAGGAAGTTGCTGTGCATGCGCTTTTCTGCTCTCTGTAAACAGCACACAACAGGCTGCTGTGTAAAATAGGACTTGAGATTTGGTCAAGGTCAGTAAGGCATGTACTGTACCCTAACTTTTTTCTTTAACAGATACATTATTCTATGAGATGGAAATAGTACCAGGGCAATTCACCCCCTCCTGGCTTTTCTATCTATGTGTGAGCATCTTTGAGAAGCGGGATTAGAGAGAAACCTGCAGGCATATTAATAAATAAACTTCACATGCTGTTAGATATTAAGTAAACATACCGCTAAATATTTCTCTAGGGGGTTGTGATCTCATAACCCATGGACTTCTAATTTGGTTACCTGTGACATGTGGTTCTTACCCCCAGGGTTTGCACAATGAATTAATTCTCAAATGCTTTTTAAAGTTTAACATACTCAGATAAAATAAAATAATAAAACACATGTTCTTAAAAAAAAAATTGTCTTACTTTGCTTCACAGGTAACATGAAGTGTTACTATTAAAAAAAAATAAATGATGACTAGACTCTACAACTGAGGATCCTCAGTACAGGGGACATGCACGTATATACACCATATACAACCTAGATAAGTCAAGAGGGTAGAACCCATTTTTGAATAAGGATTTGCTTCTGTATCAGGTAAACTTTCTCTCCCAGCAGTCTTCTGCTGTTACAACAAAAAGAGCTTCAGTTTAGGAAAACACATCTTTGTCCATGAATTCACTTATAAGAAATGTTTTAAGTCTTTTCCCTACATGTTCATCCATTTATTCCTCAATGTAGAGGATTAAAATTTACCACTGTAAAACAGTTGTGCTTGTAGAGCTTTTGGGGGTAGTGTGTTTTTTTTCTTTAAGTGAATCTTGATTCTGTAAGAGATGACATTCATCAGACAGATTGGACTGTATATTATCCATACTACAGCTTCCCACAGTGGGCAATGATCAAGAACTCCCACAATTTCAGATTTTTCTTCAACATGACAAGAGACTGCCTGGAATCATAGCAAACACAGTTCCTCCAGACTACCAGGGAAACTGAACATGAGACGTCCAACTCCCAAATTATTACTGAACCCTGACAATGCCGGCAACTCCAAATTTTCTGAGTTTTGTTAGGTTTTCCACTGAAAGAGTTTTTATGAAAAGCAGTTAGGTAGTAATAATTTCCCTATTCTGATCAATTTTGCTTCGTAGTTTCCAAATTCCTTTTCTCAGTCTGTCTCCAGTGGTTTCTTTCTCTAACACAGCAGAAAAGGATTGTCAATGCTCTTTACATTAAATGCAATACAAATACGGGCAAATAATAAAACATATACATTTTCCTCAGTTTTCCATTCAGATAACAACTGGGGAATTAACTGCAGAATCCTTAGAAATAAAGTTTTTATGACAAAAAGAACTGACATTGCAAGCTCATTGCCTTCAGATAATAAAGCAGTATCACTGATATCTACATCTGAAAAGAGAAAATATCAGGAATATCAAAGATTGTCACTAACAGATCTGTGATTTTAACAATGTTTTTCAATCAGGAGCAGGGCCCAAGAATATCAGACATGCTTAGGAAAAGAACCTTTATAACTACACAGCTACAGACCTCTTATACTGACAAAATCAACGTGAGAAAAATTGTTTTGAAAAAAAAGTTACAAACAAGGGTGCTTGATCAGAGACCATCTTTTTTACTTCCTCAAAATGGATTTTTAAATTGATCTCAAACTAAAGCTGAGCTAAGAGTCACCACACCAAAGAAGTATTCAGTTTCATTTGAAAAAAATATTCAGTGTTTTTGGCTCAAAGTATTTAGTTTTTAGGTATTTGCTAACGTAATTGAAGAAAGTGTGAAATTTTTCATTCTGAATGTTTTATTTACTTTTGTTCCCTTTTTTTATGTAGGAAGTTAATCAATATTCAACATCCTATAACTAATAATTGCTTTGACTTGAAAGATATTTTTGTAAGGAAAATCTTTAATATACAAGTCTTTGGACCACCTTTTGGGATGAGAACACTTTAATATAACCTGCATTTGTTTTTCTACAAGAACTTAGGGGACGCTCAGTGCTATGAACTGTATGTGCACCAAGCACATAATTTTAAATTTTTTATTCCACTTTGGTGAGGCAAAGTAACTATTATCACAGATTTTCAGATTGAAAGCTGAGGAAACAGACTTTAATTGAGATGGCCAACATCACACAGGACAGTCCAGGAATAGAAGCCAGATGGCCTGATTAGCCCAGTGAATTAACCAAAAGGCTCTCCTACTCCTAGAGAGAACACAAAGATATCTCAGGATAATAGACCTTTTAATATCACATGGATTAAAATTTGGCTATTTGTGAAGAAATGTTTTTTTCTTTTCTTTTTTTTTTTTTTTTCAAATTTCAGGATTCAGAAAGTAAGAGATTCCAAATTCCAGTTTACATATTTTGTGTTTGGTGCTCTCTCTCTTTTTATTTTTTATTTTTTTAAAGGAAAACCTACTCCAAAAATATAACTGAGATTGCTCGTAAAAAAAAGAAAACCGATGGCTCCAATCATTGTCTGTCTTTGCTTCTGAATTTCCTGTTTCTCAAGATGGACAGTCTTCCCAAGGTGGGAGAATCATGTCATGTATGTCAGTAGTTTATTATTTCCTACCTCAATCTCGTAAGAAAAGTCAAAAATTTCCTTGGAAAAAAAATTAGATGAGATATAAATGTACACATGACAGAATCAATTTTTCTTTTAGCTAAAGGGCATAATATACAGCAGCGTGTCTCCTGCTTTTGAAGTGAAATTATTGGAACATTGTTCTACTGCCCTATGAATGGGAACTATCAAAGAACTTAAAGAAAGATAGTTACTAGGGAGAGAGGAAGAGGATGGGAAAAGCTTAGTTGTTTGACTTGACTTATCCTGGTACTTCCTTATACAAGAAACCTGGTGTATAAAAAAATACATATCATCCACGCAGACTCATGTCATTGACTCCAACAGGAAAACAGAGTTGTGCTTATAGAGAATTTGGCTGTAAATTATTTCCTCTTTTTTCTGGTAAGCTAGCTATATTTCAACTTTGAAAAAAAGGGGCAGAGGAGACTCCCTGTTTCTCTCTTCTCAGTCAGTAGCAGCTTAAACGTTCTTGAGCCCTGGAAAGGTAGCCTGGGAGCTAGAGCAGCTTCTTTGCCATCACACACTTAATTTGCAAAGGCTGCCTATGCCAACACCTGGGCAACACTTGTGGTTCCCAGGGCTCTGCAAGAGTAACTAGACTGAGGCCAAATAAACGTTTTCATTGATGCCACACAAGAGCACGGTCCTATTGCACTCTGCCTCCCTATTAGCTCTGCCTCTGAGGACACTGACACAAAGAGGGTGAAGAGAATAAGTAGAATTGCCCAGTTTGCTGGCAGTATAAAAAAATATTGTATCAATTATCTACATTGCTACAGTTCCAAAAGGCACTATATTGTGACCATACTAGAATTTTGTAGGCTTTTCTGTATTGGTCAGTTTTCCCTCGAGGAACAGGAACTATGTCATTTTGTGCCTATAGATGCAAAGCATACTATATTTGTTCCAGTATCTTTACAACTATCAATATAAAGACCTATAAACTTCCAGTAGTTGAAGGTGACTGCAGGATATCTCCATATTAAAAAGTACCGAGACAGTAAGAGATAATGACAAGCATCTAAGCACTTAAGCCTGTAAACAAAAGAGTGCTCTGAAGTTTTCTGAAAATTAAACTGCATGTATCAGAGCATAGCATTGACAGCAGAGTTTGAGGGGCAGCATAAACTGGAAAAATGATATAATGTGAAAAAAAAAAACCCAAACTTTTCTAAGTACAAAAATTGGGCAGAGACTGGTAAAAGCTCACTCTGTGTAGCTGAATTGCAGAATCACATGGGGTTGGAAGGGTCCTCTGGAGATCATCTAGTCCAACCTCCCTGCCAAAGCAGGTCCACTTAGAGCAGGTTACATAGGATCCAGGTGGATTTTGAATATCTCCAGAGACAAAGACTACCACCTCTCTGGGCAGTCTGTTCCAGTGCTCTGCCACCCTCAAAGTAAAGAGGTTAATATGAGGATGAAGTTGGAACTTTCCACGTTCAAGTTTGTACCCATTCCCTCTTGTCCTGTCATTTGGCACCACGGGAAAAAGACACCCACCCTTTAATTTTTATAACCATGGATGTGTGTCCCAGTGTCCTCCTCAAAGCCTTGAGTCTTCTCTTCTTCAGACTAAAAAGACCCATGGCCCTCAGCCTTTTCTCATAAGAGAGATGTTCTAGTTCCCTAATCATCTTCGTAGCCCTCAAAACACCTCTAAGATTTAGAGGTCTCAACCAAGTAAAGGCTGTGGCTGAAGTAATGGCTGACAATCAGATAGGGTGCTCTAGGTCACATTTGTTATTTAAATAGTGCGTCCTCAGCTCTGTACCACTCTGTTGCAGATTAGGGGCACGAGTCTATCTTCTCTGTAAAGAATATAAAGGAAAATAAGTGAAATAGTGGAACAGATACATTTAATCCAAACATTTCTTTAATTTCCCATAATGCAGAATAAAGAAAAAAGAGATTTATTTTTTTTTATTCTAGCTTTCTTCTCAAACAGCTTCCATCCTGCTGAAGAGGGGAAGTGGAGAGAGAGATGCTGATCTCTTCTCCCTGGTATCCAGTGATAGGACACAAGAATGGTTCAAAGCTGCACTGGGAGAGGTTTAGACTGGACACTAGGAAGTATTTCTTTATTGAGAGGGTAGTCAATGCTGGAACAGGCTTCCTAAAGAGGTGGTTGATGTCTCAAGCCTGTCTGTTTAAGGGCATTTGGACAATGCTCTTAATAATTAGCTTTAACTGTTGGTCAGCCCTGAAGTGGTCAGGCAGTTGGACTAGATGATCATTGTAGGTCCCCTTCAAACTGAAATATTCCATTCTATTTTAATAAGTGCTCTAGTTCCTTCCCACATGATTTTCTGATTAGGCTGAATAGTAATTTAGCCAGAGGAGGAGTGTTAGTTAGAAGGGGAAGAGGGAAAAGCTCAGGAAAAATAGTTAAGTGGAAAATTATCAATCCTAAATTCTTTTTTGTCACTTTGTCCATTCCTTTTCAGTACACAGTGTAGGTAAACTTACATTTCAATTGAATTTAGTAGACATTTTGTGTGGACTTTTCTTGGAACACAGTTTGTTCTTCTGTCATTTGAAAAAAGCCAAAGAAGAAATGCAGAAATCAACAGCCTTGTTTAAGAGCAACCTGACTATAACACTTTGCAGTAGACCCCCATTCCTACAAGACATTAAAAAACAACGACAAAAACACCAAAAAAAAAAGAAAGAAAAAACCAAACCAAAACAAACCCAACAAAATAAAAAAAGAGTGGGCTAATGAATTTCAAAGCCAAACTAAACTTCATACTTTCCGGTCATCTGTAACAAGCAGGTTTACTTTCAGCATCATGCTTCATTCAGAGTTTTTCCAGAGACAATTCATAAGAAATAAAATTTAATGAATCTCCAAAGCTGTACTTTCTTGACTTATTACATTAGCAGAGCCTCTCATCTGATTGGGAATTTTGAGAGAATCACAGAATTCATTAAAGCAATTTACTGTATAATGGTAGATGGCTAAGATAGATCCCTACTAATGAGATGAACATTAATTAAATAAATTGTAGAATAGAAGCGAACTGTTTAGCTGAGTTAAAAAGCCTGGCAAACAAGGCTCACACTCTGCAAACCTGAATTCTGTTCATCAAGAAGCAGAGCAGTTTAGTTTTTTTATGGGAAGGCATGTAGCCAGCAGGCCTGGCAATGGTGACCAGCCCAAATCTGCAAAAGCCAACCATAGGCTTTCCCAAATGAAAGCGCAAGTTTTGTTGTTGTTGTTGAATTATATATTAGAAACGGATCTCAGCAGGTAATTGTGTGTAGCATCAGCAAAGATCCAGTGCAACTACAAAGATGACCCTCAAAAAAATCAAAACGTAAGCTTCAGAATGAGGTCCCCCCTCCTGGCATCTGCAGGTTGATTTAATGACCCAAATAACAACTAACTGCAACATTACAGAAGGAAACGTAAAGGAAAGACTAGTATCCAATTTTCAAAACACATCTTATCTTTATATTATTGTTCGCCTTCTCATATCCTTTTTTATCCACTACCTAAACGTCAACTATTTCTTTGGTATCACACGAAACAAAAGAGAGACTGCTTAAACTATTATTTACTTAGTATCTGATTTAGGTTTTACAAGACATTTTCAGAGACCCCAAGGATGATGTTAACTTCCAGCTGATTATGGATTTTTTGTTTTATTTATTTCAGTCCACTTTTGAGTTGGCATCTTGGACAGTATAAAACCTCAAGCTTTTTGTTACATAAGGCCCATTTCACACTAAGCACTTGAAGGTGAAAGGAGCATACATCTGTTAGAATGAGATTATACTACTCAAAGATTTTGCCATAGATAGGCACCAGTGTAAGATTTAAAAAAAAAAAAAAGAAAAATCACATACAATCCACTGATAGGTGGATTTAAATGAGACAACAAGGTGGCATTACTAAAAGAACAAAGGAGGTGAAGGATGAACAGGATAGTCAAAACCTTAAGGTGAGGCTAAGCAGTATAATGTGTGAATTATGGCATGAGAAAAGCTGCTTGTGCAGAGAGTTTAAAGTCATGATCCAGTGACCATGATTGTTGACAGGCTGGGAAGTTACATTTAGCCACTGCATTTTGACTGATTTAGAAGGGGATGATGCAGGTTTAAGAGGGGCCAAAAATAAAAGCAATGCAGTAAAATGTTTTAAGCCTCAGAAATTGGAACAGAGAGGGAATTTCCAAGAGGTTCAGGACGAAGCAACAGCAAGATTTGCAAACAGTGGGGTATTACAAGGAATAGAAGAGCAAGCACTCAGCTCTCTGCACCTCTTTGCACAGAGATATTGGTGTCTGCTGTTGTCCGGTGGGATGGAGAAAGAAGAAATGGGAGGAAGCTGGGGAAGAAAAAAAAATTGGTTCAAACCTTACCATGCTCTTGGGATGGTAACCACCATCCAGGGTTGAGAAAGCCTGAGGAGCAAGACTTTTTCATTACAGAGGGCAGAGCAGTGGAACGAGGTATGTGGGCCTGGAAGCACATTAAAAAGGGAATTCCTTGGTAGAAATACTCAAGTTTTGAAATCCAGAATGTTTTTAAATCTCAGTCAAGCCAAAATATGCTACAACAATATGAGCTTGACTTCGATCAAGCCTGATGGTATTATTTATGCATGCTCTGACTCCTCCTTCCCAAGCAAGATGTCCTCTCCTAAAGGCCTTTTCTTCTACCCCAAAGGAGAAAAAGCAACAATACTTAATTTTGAAACTCTTTGTTACAAACTTTGCATAGACAGTTCCTGTAAAACAATTAATATTGCTACCATTCAGAAGACAGCCAGTTCCACTACATGTGATGATGTGTACTTTATATAGATAGCACCAAAGATGCACAGGGCCAGCCAGGTAGAACAAGACTCCATCCAGAGTAGGACTCCATCCTACTGATAGGGAGCTGGGGTAGAAGAACAAAACAGTACAGTGTAACCCTGTTGGGTTACGAGGCAGCTCTTTTGGGAAGCTCAAGTGAGCCTCCTTGTCTGTTTAGTGGAAATCACTTCATCAATCAAGATTAACTAAGTCAGGATAATAGTGAAAATGAACAGATAAATAAACCAGTTTTCCATAAAAACCTCAAATTTTTCACCCTGATAGAATACAAAAGTTTCTCTGAAGTGCGACTTTCAGCATGTTAAAACACATAATTTTATGTCTATCAAGTTTTGTCTCACAATCAAAAAAGTCAATATTGCCTCGATGCTAATTAAGAACTTCCCACCTACTTTTTTTTCCAAAATACGTTTTTAACAATATATTCCTGCGAGATCTTTGAGTTTCAACAAAATGGGTTTTTCTGACCAGCGTACACACATGTACATATATCAGAAGATGTCTTACAAAGTTATCATTATCATTCAATAATACTGAGTACTGAATGCAATCCATGTATGACACACGTGCCACTAAACGTGTTGCTACTACACCACCAACATCTGGTGATGCTGCTTGGAAGCAACAGTTTTAAAGAACTTATTTATGCAGTTCTACTATTAAGGTAGTCACTTAAAAGTCAACCTAGCATTTTACGTCCAAGCCAGTAAATCCTAGAAAAAGTTTTCCTCTCACAGGTATGTTGGTCTGAAGAATTTGCAGGTGGAACCATGAGAGTGGGCCATTCCTGTGACTTGAAAGAGCTCATTTGTACTGTTGACCCTTCCAGCACTCATTCAAACCCAGCCTAAGCTTAGCATCTCCCAGCTTTTGTATATCTTGAGTTGAAGGGTGCAAAATCTTGGCTGGGCTGCTCCTGTACAGGTGTCCACATGGCAAAACTGTTATCTGCAGGTGAGAGAGGCAGAGGTGCCAGTGCCTGTGCTGCTCTTCAGCGGTCCAGAGGAGGACGGAGACACCAGATTGTAAGAGGAAACTCATTGTGACACTGCCTGCTCTGTGGATAAACAGAGGGCTTCAGAGTTGTCAATACAGCACTTTTGCTACCACTCGATTCAATGCAAAATAAATTAGGATATTTTCCTCTTGCAGCATGTATTAAATCCCATTAGCATTAATGAGAGTTACACGTGAGTTTGGCAGGGAGCATGCACAAAGTGCAGAGCAGACAGTTTCCAAATTCTCAGCCCTCCCTTATATCTTTCAGCCATCTTTTCCTCTGTGAAAGCCTTACTGTACGGAGTCCAACATAAAAATAGTAAATCAAATTACTGCACGTACAGTATGTTAAGAAGATGGGTTGCAGTGGGGAGGGAGGAATCCAAAGGGCTAATGTACAAATAATTACTGTGCTTGCATTTAGAGAAGTGCTACCAGTTAAACTCCCAGACAGTGCTAATATAGTGGGAAAGCTTTGAGTTGCCTGAGCAACTTTTCACAGCACACTGGTAAAATAATAAATTGTGCTATGACCGATAACATTCAATAATTTCTCTGATATATTGCTACAGCCACTTTTTCTACAGTATAAAGCTCATATTTCTCTGTCATATTAGTAATTTCCATATTGCATTTCAGGCTCCGACTTGGAGTTAGTAGGGAAAAGTACATCACAGGAGTAACAAAAGGAAGCTGACTGTTCTTTAAAAGAAAAAAAAAAGACAGAAAAAGGAAGAAAGAAATGTCAGGAATTATTTTTTTAAAAAACTTTCACAATACACCAACTGATGTCTACAGAAAAAAAAAAAAAAAAGACACTGCTGCTACAACACTGCTTCATTACAGACCCAGCACAGTAAAAGCCGTGGACCCATTTTGCCTTTTTTTTCCTTGATGATATCACTAAAGCATTAATGGAATCCTTACACTCCATTGGTACAGTATGAGTTTATCAACAGTGCATTCTTTATTGGTCTGAGTACAGATATGTTATTCTTGTGCATGGGGAGATGGGGAAAATGGGATTGCCTGCATCTTGAAAAGAAAATGTGCTCCTTATTAACCAAAAAACTGAAAAAAAAAACATTTAGTACAAAACCTTTGGAACTAATTATTACATTAGAACCATAAGAAGCCATCGTCCTCATTTAAATACAAAACTGCAAACATTTTACTTTTTAAGTTGATTATGATGCACTTAATTTTATTTATCAACATATCAAAATAATGAGTAGAGGGTAGGATACCTCTTCCTATAACACTATTAAGTATGATTTTTAGCATACAGAAATATACTTCTTTTTTAAAACAACAAAGAATCATTATGATCATGTACTGTGTTGTTGAAAAGTCCACGTGAAAGGAAACTATTGGAGGTACCAAATAACATTTGTCTGAGTGGAATTTTCCACCCACAATTTTATTCTGAACTTGGCAACCAGGTTCCCAATTATAATTCCCTAAGTCCCTCTACTCATCAATACCATTTGGTTTTCAAGCACAGGGAGTGATCATACTCAGCATCACTTTACACATCCAAGAAACAGTATAAACTTTAAGCCACAGACAAGATTCTGCCCTGATGTTCTACTATAAATGAAGCAGAGAATGAGAAGCAGAAGCCAAAGTCCAGTCAGTTCTTGCATCTAGCAGACAAGAAAACTAGCTGAAGCAAAAGGAGTGGGTGTGAGGAAGGGTTGGAGGGGCGGGGGGAGAAGAGAAGGAAGAAAGGAGGAAAGGCTTGTACAATAATTATGTTTGTATTCCCTAAAATAATTTAATAGTGGGTCCTCAACAGCGTAAAGAAGGCAAGTGGGTGATATCAACTCTTGAAGGTTGAGGAGAAGAGATGTAATAATGGAGGCTGGTAGAACAATTCCAGAGAGTCTGGTCTCTTGCAGAAAAAGACAAGGATTTTTACTACTAACCCTCCCAGTCAAAGTTGCCATCTTACAGGCTCTTCACTGGTTTAGAAGATGTAGAATCCTGGTTTTCTGTGGCCCGAGGACAGGCCAAAATCTACAGGAGAACTGTAGCTACTTTACTGTCTTAAATTGCCTAGTCTTAATCTTAAATTGCTTAGTCTGTGCTCAAGAGCAACTATGCTCTTAGCCACACAGCTCTGGGGAGTGTTAAGCCCATCAGGTCAATACTGAGAGGTACAAGACCTTAAATATTTTTCAGTGTTTCAAGCATTTCAGATTTCCAGTATACAGGAGAAATTCAGTGACAGTGAACATCTTATTTGCTCTCATACAGCCAGCATCACTTTTCCAGGTCCCAAGTAAATTACAGAGAAATCTATCTATGCTATTGCCTAAGGAAACAGAAAGAATCGGTGTCAGAGCAGAGCTCAAAATACACAGAAACAAGCCAATGCATGTAAATAATCACTTCAGAGGGCTAAGTCTGGTGAAAGAGATCCTTCATACTCATGAATAATACCCCAAATGTCACTGCAACGCATTGTGAAAACCACAGGTTGACAAAGTCACAAGAGGCTGGATCTATTTACCCACAAACTTGCATACCTAAGGAGATTTATTACAAGACTTTGCTGACTGATTTGTACTAACCGGCCTGCCCAAACGGTTGTGTTTACTAAGAGTCATACAATGAGAGGGCGTGAAGGCGGCAGGGGGGAGGAGGAGGATGCTCTCTGAAGTATGAGCACAGCTGTGGCCACTCCGCAACCTCCTCTCCTCTGTGCTACTGCCCGCTGAAGGCATTTTGGGGAATTGGTGGCATACAGGCATAACAACAGGAGCTAGGGAGAATGGACTGCTTTTTTGCATCTAGGGGTCAACATCCAACAGATCCTCATCGTCCTCTTTGCCATTCCTCAAAGTAAATGGTGTGATACTCAGACCCTCAGCAGATCAGCACAAAATGCCACGCTCTGCCGTACGGCAGTGTCGGCAGTCGCTAACGTGCCAGTTTATATCTGATATGCTGTCACCAATGAGCAGAGGCTTTCAGGCCAGCTTCTATGACACCACCAAACATTCCTGGTTGAATTTTTGAGAGAGTAGCCATGGTACCTACCACTACTTGTCTCTGCTTGCATTTCCAAATCCCTTTTGGTGACCGTGAAAGACATGGAATGAATAGTGGCTTCAAGCCTCAGGAGCAACAGTTTTCTGGAGCAGCCTCTCCACACAAAACCATTTCTGGGCTCATGAAATAAGCACCAGCTGGCACCGGAGAACGGCATGGCAGAGATACTGTGTCCAGGAACAGCTGCACAATTTCATCCCGATGTAAATATTTCCTTTGATGTCAAAGGAAGTCTGTAGTCTTGAGTTATGGCAACAGAATATCAGCGCAAGAACTGGATGAGCTGTGAGAAACACACAGGCACAGCTAGCCAATTGCTAGCCCTGTTTACTAGCTATACATCTTGATGGCTGGACTGTTAGGAATAGAGATGCAAACTGCCCTTTCAAATGTCATTTCTATCTAGGTCTTTCAAGTCTTCACATTTCTGGGGAGGACAGTTACAATTCACACTCCCCCCAGATTTATTTGCAGAAGATCTTGGAGTTTAGAGGAAAAAAAAAAAAAAAAGTCCTTCTATACTGTACTGCATGACCACCATCTACACACAGTTGATCTACAAAAATTAATTAATTAAATAAAAATATCTAGCTTGTGTTACATCTACACACTGATTTCTGCCCAGAATCTGTCAGGAACAGGCATAACCTTATCATTAGCTAGAGTCAGCTTGAAAGCCTCTGTCTGTAGGATACCCCACCTAAATAAAGTTCCTGCAGGATGACCTCTGCATATTCTTTGAGGAAATAATATTACAGACTTTGGATATTTACCACGGATAGCAGTTTCTGCTGCCTGTTGTGGCTTAAATCTGTGGCAGAGCTTGCACAGGTTCTTCAGTGTAATGAGCCGGAGGGGGACTTCTTAGTTCTGTGGAACTGACTTTGCATATTCCACATGGCTTTTTTAAGGTTAAACAGAATGGAGGATATCAATTCATGGTGGGAGATATATAAAAGTTTTTCCAACATGCAGTTTTATGTAGAAAAACAAACATGATTTTCACTAGGGTACTCAACATCAGTGATAACACATGACCTTGTGTTTAGGGACGTTAGAGGCTCTCTGTTTTCATTCTGCTGTTCTTGACACATAGGTACTGTGTGCTTTCCTGGGTTTCTAAATACGTGATACTTGCGCTTTTGCTTGGGCACAGCCTGGGAATGATGGCATTTCTTGTCAGCAGGCAGTCCATGTGCTCTGTGGATCTGTCAGGAACTGCGAAACCAAAGGGAGGATAGGGCTTCTATGAATTGCAACACTGACTTAAAAATAGAAATTAAAAGAATTATAGCATTAGGAAAAAGTCTTTTTTCAAGGTAGTAGTACTGGGTGAACAGCAAAAGCATGAAGTGAAAGGCAAAAGACAGCTCATCTTAAGCTATTTTAAATAAAATAACCAGTAACCAACTGTCATTTCTGGCCACAGAGTTTTCCTTTCTATGGCCAATCAGGCCAAAAGGCTAAGGAGATTTGCCAGGCTGTGAAACTTTCATGAGCAGTTGGAAGGGGTTAGTCACAGTTTTGAGTGCTTCAGGGAAGGCTTCCTTATTTTGCAAAGTTAGAATTCTGTCTATATTTCAGATATATATTGTACCAAAATTTTAGATCTTGTGCAGGCATGTCATAAATACTGTTATGTACTGTTAATTCAGGTTTTCAATGAGTTTGAAGTATATTGGGAGTTGATGGTGTTAATGGCTTTGTGCAATGTGTGTCCTATCTCTTACTTCAATTGCTTTTTTAAAAATACATTTGCAGTGATAAAAATCGCTGTTTAGAGATTTTTACTGATTAAAAAAAAGCTTTACTGATAATAAATTTGCACAGACAATCCAATTTAATTGTTGGTTTGATTAAAATGCACCATGTATATGATAACTATGTGATCTTACAGTCACACTGTGATTCTGAAGCAACACAGATGTGATAAGTGTTTATTTTTAATCTATTACAGTTAGCATGTGCACCAACGCTATGTTGGAGGGGGACACACTCAAGTTCAAATAAATCAAGTAACAAGCACCTGCTTCAGGATCCCCAATATCAACAGGAGTGGATGGTGTTGAACTGGAGGGAACAAGAGAACACTGGGACAAAGAGATGTGCTATTACTGGCAGATTAGTTCTTGCATCTTCCCAAATAACACCCTCATCATCTTCACATATGGAGAGAGGTAGCAATTTAGTGGAAAGAAGAAAAGGAGTTCAAAAACTAGTATGAGATTTTTATAAGGTTTACATCAACCCTTTTTAGGAGAAAATATCTACCAGGTGTGAGTCAAGCTATGCAGACAACAACTTTTAAGGTTGATTCCCTACAGCCTTCCATGAAGGCAAGCAGATCTTTTAGAAATATTTCCATCACAGCAATGTCTTAGCCAGGTCTCCCGTCTATCAAAGAACCCATGGCTCTCAGGCACCCTATCATAGAACAGTTGATATTTTCACCCTCATAACCACAGTACCATCACACCTTAGATAGTGATATTTGAGGGTAATGTCCTTCCAATTAATCTCTGAACAGAGAATGGGTGATACACCACCAGAAGCCCCGTTTCCATCTTTTTACCTCTATGGCATGTGGTTGAACCCAACATTGCACAGCACTGTGGGTATCACCCTGCTCAACCAACAACTTGGCACAGCCCACAAGCTTTCTGTACTACAAAGTCTCCAGAAAATAAGAGATCTAGAACACAAGCACAACTTCAGCTGGAAGCTGAACAAAGAAGGCATAATAGAGGTATAAACCATGAAATAAAAAGAAAAATAACATGCTTGCTGGGTATGCAAATTCCTAGAGCACAAGCAAAGTCTGGCTGTGTACCAGAATTTCAACTGAGAAGTAATATCAATACTTCAGAGCAGTAGAGGACCTACAGACAAGTACTGTAGTCAGAATATTCTGGGTACATGCAGAGATATAACTGTATGAATAAAATAGTACATATCCACATAATTAAAGACTATATTATAGTGTATATGAAAAAGAGAACCAAATTAAGGTACTACTGGCTTCTTTAATTCCAGCACTTCTATTATATATATATTAGTTAAATCAATCTTTGTAATTACTGTAAATATAGCAACTTGGCACCATTTCGTAACAAGAAAAAATCTGACTTTCAGGAGAAAAGTCTTGTGTCATACAATATTATGAATAGAATTCCCCACAACTATGCAACTTCAGAGGAAAAAGATAGGGTTTACCTTCTCCAAAGAATTACCAAGAGCACTTTACTTTTGAAATTCTTCTGCATGAGAGTCTCAAGGCTGCAACAAGTGCTTCCTAAGGTCAGGGGAGTGCAAGCATTGCTCATGGTGCTGAAACCCACCACGCCTATGTTTTCTTTGAGTTGAAAACATTGTGAAGACTGAAGCACTCAGCTGTGTTCAGTGAAACATCACCTCTGGTTTTCCCTACAGTTCTCACAATGGTATCTAGTGAATGTACTTCCTATCGTCAACCCAGGTGTAATATACGTTACCCTGGCATGATTTTTTCAGCCATGTCCTGAGCAAAGTAATTGCAAAAGTCATCCTTTATTCCTTTGCTTTTATAAATTCAACACTTAGCCAGAGTATAATGCTAATAGCAATCTTTGTGTACGGCACTGTTATGTACCTCCAACTTCTTCCATAAAAACCTCAATTCTGAAAGACAGTCAAGTAACAAATAATAAAGAAATTCTTTCTAATAGAAATAAGCTCTTGGGGTTTTATGATACAATTTCTTAGGGACAGTACCAATGTAGTAATGCAAACCCAGTTCAATACTCTTTAATCATTTAATGTGACAAAACTGCTTTCATGTAACGTGCACTTTATATGTCTGTTTCTTAAGGGATGTGAAGGATAACACATCCAACAAAAGTAGAGTAGAAAATTTTAGAAAGCTTTTACCTGGCCTGGTGCTGGAAGTAACACAATATACTTTACTCCTTACTTAATTTTAGATTTAAAATATCCATCTATATGTCTCTTTCCTTTTTCTTTTTTTCTTTTTTTTTTTTTAATTATTAAAACATCACACTAAAACACACAAAATTAAAACCAAAATATCATGCACTCCTTGGCCAAAGTGAATCCAAATAACACCTAAACCTCATATATGGGCTAAGGTCTCAAACTGAAAATCTTTGGTTCAGACAGATGAAAAAAATGCAATGTAGCCTAAAAATACTGTCATTTCTAGGCACTTTTGGCACCAGTGAGAGGATATTCCAGAAACACAGCATTGTCCCTTGGCCAACAGTTTATTGTCTCACCAGCCACTCCCTTTCATTAATATTCATAAAGATATATAATAGCCTTATTTTCCCTTTAGAAGCAAGTGAGAGATAAAGAGATAAGCAACAGCATCTTCTGTTGGTCTTTTTAGGTCTGGTCTATAAAGAATAATCCTTGTCAGCTGCTCTCCCTCTTTTCTAGTGTAAATCTGTGCACACTATAATGCCACCAGAAACAATAAAAATACTATGGGAAGAAGTCAAGCTTTTGGTCATGAAGAGTTGCAACATGAAGACAATGTCATGTTGCATGTTCAGCTTCTACCCAGAACAGGTTTCAAAATAAAAGAAGATATTGCCAACCCTGCAATGATTTAAAAAAAAAAAAAAAAAAGAGAACAGAAACTAAACAAACAAGGTCTGTTTCAAGAGAGTGAGAAATATTTCTTAAACTCAGAGGTAGAATTTGAGGTGTGGGTTGGTTTCTCTCCCTGTTTTTTTCTAAGTCCACCAGAGGAAACAGAAGTAGCTAAAGGGAACCTCTACTTGGGAATCCTGTTCGCTAATAGCTATCACCTAGATAACAAACAATTCCTACAATCAAGACTCCTGTTCTTGTAAAATTATCAAGGAATCTTTAACAACCATGACTCATGTTTTCTAATTAATCTGAAAGGTATAACCTAAGGAAGCAAACTGGTAAGAAATAACCACCTGCATCACCTTGTGTGATAAAATGTTATACTCAATAAACAGTTTGTACAGGAAAGAAGAAAAATTATTATTTAATGAAAAACAGAACGTTAGGAGCCAGGTAGCTTTGTGATGCTTTTACCTTAAAGATCAGAGTTGGGGTTATACTTTAGCTCTTAGGTGAAATGAGTTTGACAGATTAGGTCTGGTTACTAGCTGTCAGTGAACTACATCAAAACATGGCACATACACACAAAGCTTATTGCAACTAACTGTTCTCTGCGCAAGCCTGTTTCCCTCTGGAGCTAACATGAAGATAAATGAACTTCTGTCCCCAGGGAGAAGTATCCCTCAATGAGGCAAAAGAATATACACTCATAAACATGCTACAGTGCTGCTGCTCTTCTTAACTGTTACAAATAGAAGCAGAAGTGTGTGTTTCCCACTAGTTAGATGTGGGCACCACATGAACCAGGGCTGTATTAGAGCAGGGGGTAGGCAGAGGGAGAGGGAGGAACCCTCAGAAAACCTCTTTTTTTTTTTTTAAATAGAAAAAAAGCTTAAGGTTTTCTCAGCTGCAGGGATTCTTTTCTCTTATGTCTGTTGCCGTGTCCTGATTTCTGACTGTTCTTCAACAAAAAGCAGCATTTCTTGTGAAAGTCTGACATAAGGCACTTTCTGTAAAGATGAATTATCTCACTTTCTCTGCTTCTCTTTCTACTGTTTTGCCTCTTTATCTTTCAACCCCTCTCCTTCATACTACTTTTGCTGTTCACCACAATCTTCTGAAATGAAACCAGGCTTTAGCCATCCTACTTACATTTGCCCTCTCACTGGGTCACTCTAGGATATCTTGCAATTCACTTCCCTAAAATTGATTCCATTAGGAACATTTCTCTCAGAAGCTTGCTATTAAGCATATTTGCTAGTGGTTATGTTGAAACAGCAGCCACTTTAAACACAAAGGCATCAGTTCTTTAGTATTTTTAAACATGATTTTTCTAAATCACACCACTTTGCATCTGAAACATAATCCATGATCAAGAAAAGTCCAAAGCCATGTTAATCAGATTTTTAAAAAATCTCTCTAAAATAAAGAACCACCTGTGCAAACACCTTTGAGGATCCCCCAGAAAATCTCTAGGATCACTGAAATGTTTCTTGAATATCATTCACATCCAATACCTCTACTTGTAACCATTGTGGATAAAACTAGAAAACCTTTATTAAGTAAGTGTGAAGGAAACAACTATTATCAAGTATAGCATGTGTTTCATATCCATATTTGCACCTATTCCCGGAAAAACATTAGCAGAGGTTTAGTAACTGAGTCCCTTGTGAAAGCGACCCTTACAATTCCCTTGCTTTCCTTTCTCCAGCTGCTATGGCAAGCAATGAACAGAACATCACATGTTCGCACCACTGAAGGTAAGGAATTTACTCAAATCTGTCTCCAAGTCCTAGGAACATTTTACTTAGTCTTAATTTCTTGCCAACAGTTAGCAGAGTTACAATAACTTTGAATGTCAGCAGTGGCTGAGGCTGGAGAAGCTTCAGCCCTGCTCTGTAATCTCCTCACACAAGCCTCTCCTCACACAAACCTCTCTGCAACTTCCTTTCTTCTGCAATATCTTTTTCAAGTTATGTACAATCTTCACTGGAGAAAAAAAAAAAAAAAAAAGCATCATTATACAAGCCTACAAGTACAGCTCTTACTATCAGGGACGCAGAGTCTCCAACTGGTCAGTAGCCTTTTCCTTCCCCTTTAAGCTCCTTTCCCAAGTGTAATCATTTAAGAGTGAGTTACAGACATTCCCAACAGGTTAATTTTGGTTACATAGGTTATGCAAATGAAACCATCTCTGTAGCTCAGGTCATTTCTGTTCACCCACAGACTAAAGCAGTGAGCTCCTCCCCCTCTGGTGGCTCTGCTCATCTCAGGTTCTGCACAAATCCCTACGCAAACAGCCTTGGGGCAGCATTTGACCCTTTTCACCAAGAGAAAAGAGCAAAAAGCACCAGGGCTTGTATCAGGCTCAAGGACACAAGAAGCGGGCAACATCCTTTACTTGCCAACACAACAATTGATATTTTAGCTTAATAAGTGATAAACTGAGTTTAATAACAAAAAGATGCACCATCACTTAAGATAATGGTAAATTTTTAAAATAGGTACCATGTAGCAGTATGCCTAAACCTTTTCTGTTCAGAGGATCAACCAAGTCTTCAGTTCCCAAGCAACACCTTTTGCAACCATCTTTTCATGTAATTAGATAAAGATTTAAGTGACCCCAAACCCTCATATTAAGAACCATGCCATTACATATACTTTCCCATTTATAGGGGACAACAACTCTTCTCACAGATGATGATGATTTTTATCCTTTTTTTTGTTTGATCTAATCTTCAGCCATCTCACCTTTTCTACTATACATCACGACACCCAACCTGCATTTTCATAATCTTTCATCAACTTAGATTTCAAGTGCAGAATCCAGATGTTTCTGCCCAATATTTTATTTGCATTATTACAAGTACAATTCCTGCCTAGGTGAAGGTTTGCTTTTCACTTTCATCCTCGTGCCATAACTCAGGGCAAGTTCATTACTAAAAGTTCAAATTTGGCCTGATAATTTAAACAGGTGTTACTGAATAACTTAATCAATGGCAGTATAAAGTTGACCTCTAATTAATAATGAGAGCCAGAATTCTGAATGAGCTGAGAGAAGGACAGTCCGAGGTTGGCAGCTCACAAAGGAGAAAGGTACCAGGAAACAAGCACCCTACTTATGCCAAAGTTCACGGTTACTGATACAGGTATTTTCTCAGCCGTCAGTGATTCAGGAGGTTACATTATCCAATATACTATCCCAGACACACAGGTGACATATTGTGTCATCCTAAAAGATGGATGTGATTCTTTGCCTAAAGAGAAGCTACTTGAAATTGTCTTGCAGTGGTGATGTTTTGGTTTGGTTTTTTTTTATTCTCTAAATTCAGCACCTCTGGAAGGCAGTGAGAGGGTTAACAACTTTGCACCTTCTCAAACCATCAGGCCATATGCTGTGTGAGCTGTGTTACACAGCATCCTGGCAATCTTATGGATATACAGATCAACTGCTTGCTTCAGTCCAAGCCTGAAGAATCAACTCGACTGGGACAAAAGGAGGACTCTAAATGTTGTGCACACTCACACGTGAATTATTGAGTGACTTCATTCAAAGCAGTCTCTTCGGGCAAAGAATTTACAAGGGTGGGCTGGCAAATACATGCGATGCACACAAAACCACTGACCTAGAAAGCAGGGATCGCTCCATGACAGTCGGTGGCAACAGTTTGAGAAGGAACCTTTGAAAATTTCCATTTGAGGACAACAGGACCTGGCAGCTGTCAGCCCTGGTAGTCAAGTCAGTGGGGAGAAAGGCTTGGCTAGCTGTGTCAGACCCTCGCCAAGCTGTATTGGCTAAGGTTCTAGCCAAACCTTTCAGCACACTGGACATAATTAGTGCCGAAAAGACCCTTTGCCCCGCAGCAGCCTGAGAGGAGCTGATAGGGAATCATGGATATTGCCCTATTTTTATTCCTGGATTATTTAGTCCTATGCACTCATGAAATTAGGTACTTGCAAGAGTTCAAGACATAAAATTTACTATTTCAGTTTCTGCAGGAACTATGAAAGAGCCCGAAGTGTTTATTTGTTGATCACTAACATAAAAACATACGCAATCACCTCCAAGCACTTCCTTTAAGAGTACAAATGTGGTTGAGCCGGAATATGCACCATTATGTGCTAGAGATTGGTATGAAAGCTGCTGTCAACAGGAGGTTAGAAATTGGTGTTCCATCAAAACCTTGCCTTTTGTAGGCATGTCTTCAGGAACTAGAGGAACATGCATCCTGTTGTAAGTCGTACTGTCAGTGTGTATTCTGGTTTTAGCTTAGGCACCTGGTTAGGATGCAGACATCCTATACAGGTAAAGGTATACAAGTACAGGTATGGATAGCTTTTTCAGTGAATGATTTAGAATGGGAGCCTACCTGAAGTGGTCTCAATTATTCTCAGAAGAAACCATCCCCTCTCAATTGACTATGCAGAAAGCTTATCTCCTAGACACCTGCAACTAGATGCTTGGGCCCAGTTTCATCTCACCTCACCTACCCACAACTATCTAACGGTGTCATCTATCTTCCTTTGTAAGCAATGGGGAGAGGCAGAAACTTAGGGGTGCACCTGTGTACTCTTTCCTTAGTGTGTACCTACTCAGCTCTTCAAAGACTAACGAAATTTGAACAATTCACTGAGTTTATACACCCAATTCTTGGCCTTGCGATTTCAGGCAGAATTAATCCCATGCTTACAGTAGAACATGTGATGAAACCCTCTCCTCCTTCTAAACACAGGCTGGCTTTGCTAATCGTAACGGTATATTGTAAAACCATTCAAATCACACTTTCTGCAGAACCACAAACGATTTTTCTCTCTTTCAGAAATGCTCTGTTAAAATGCACCACCTTCCTGTGCACCCGGCATCTACAGCTGGGCACGCTCTCCCCAGTACTCTCTTCAGCAAGATGCCAGTTTGCTGGAGCTGTCGATGGTAACAGAGCACCCCGTTGACTTAGCTCCTGCCAAACAGCCCAGTTACTGCTTTGCAGTCATGATGGAAGGATTTGGCCTTTCTCCTGTATTCTTTCTAGGCATTCATGTAAGATACTTAGAAGGGATGCTGAGGATTAGACATACATAATACCTCCAAAAGAACTCAACAGAAAGGAGCAGTTAAATGCAAGTAACCACATCACACCAGCACAGATGGAAAATATTCACCCCAACAGACAAACCCATGAATAGCAGAGTATGTGTGATTTGTGGCTAAGCAGCAACTCAGCATAAGTGTCAGAACAACGATTTAGATGTTCTTCATATCTAATCTTACATTGTATTGAGGACATTACAGTGCAACTGTGAGCATTCAATTCTGTATTAGCTACAGCTGTACATATTAACTTCTCTACAACATTGCTTCTGTTCTCATGCTGCCAAACCTCATGTCCCTTCCTAACACAACATTATGAGGGAATTTTTTGTTAATTTTTTTTTTTTTTAATCACGAGTCAGACACAACAGTCTGCTAAATCAAGAAATTCTCTTTAAGAAAAGCAATAGATTCTGAGCCTCTAGAGTACACTGGGGTCACATTTTCTGGCTTTCCTCCCCAGCAATGAAGACCACAAATATACATTAAAACAAAGAAAAAAAATAGAGGAAGAGAAAAAAAAATAGCGTGGAATCACTTGCCTCCAGCATCTGGCTCTTGAAGAGAAACATACGTGACTACCATTTTTTCATTACCCTCCACTCACATGATCCTTACCACCCTCTATTAGATGGAGAGCGTCACTAGATGATTCACAAAGCCCTCTATCTGCCAAGCATATTTGGGGCCATATAATTTTACCCTTTGATTAGAAATGCTGTTGTTATGTAAGGATGTAGGCACACTTACCAGGTCATCATTTCTTTTGGGAGGCAGAGGTTCTGAATTGCAAGCTGTAGTCAGCAACAAACTCTGCCTGATGTTCTTCTAGTTAAGTAATGCTTAAATAAGAATGATATCAAAGTGATAAATACAAGCCCTCTTTGCTGTGCTCTTTTCATGGCCTCAGTCTACATTTTATGTCAAAAAGTACTGCAAAGTATTGTAGATGGAGCTGATAATGAAAACTGAAGTTATGGCTGCTTAACATTCTCAATTATAATGTCTTATTTTCAATCATTTATAACTTTGCCAAAAGCAACGCCTCAAGCTGGCTTAAAGGAAGAGGGGTTCAGTAATTAAGTTAATCTGTTCCTGAGAGCATCAAGGAAAACTAGTTTTTAACATCGTATTTAGAGGAGAAAAAAAAAACTAATAATACAGTGATTTCTTTGAAGCATCCATACATTCCCTTTCTCCAAAGCTGGCACCCATAAGTACGTAAAAGATTGTTCTAAAATAAAGCAAGTTCCTATTTCACAAAGTCGTAAAGCCTTTGGGGAGGAAAAAAAAAACAAAGAAACCACAAAACATTTTGAACTTAATTACAGAAGCAAAGATCACAGCCAACAGGGAGCATGCCCTAGGACCATCATCCAGACGTCTGTATTTTGGGTTAGCTGATAGCAGTTGTACCAAGCAGGGCCATCCAGCCATCCCTAATTCCTCAGCAAATGGAGCAAACAGCAAATTGGAGGAGGAAAGGGCGGGTTAAATAATGAAGCGCTTGCAGGGAAGCAGTTTTTTTAAAAAACAATGAAATTCTGGAGTCTTTCTGCTCCTCTTTCCCAGCTGCTCTCTTTGCACACCGGTATGCAAATTTGTGTAAATCTATGCAAATGCAGGACCCAACTGCTTTCTGTTCGCTGGGTGCTTGCTGGCAAGCCGGGCTCCCTCTCCCTGTGAGCACCAAGCCCCAGCACCTCACTGCCTTCCTGACCACACGCTCCACCTTTTGGAAGACGGGGAGAAGCTCCAGCACCATATTAGCGTGACAGGATGTGCCGGCGTGTCCAGACAGGAGAGGTGTGTATTAATGCAGGTGGACTGTGCCTTGCAAAGGCTAATATCTCTCCCAGAGATGCCCTGTCCTTATGTTGGGGTTTGGCTGCCGGACAACTGGGGTGTCAAGTCCCTGCAGCCGTTAGCACTGAGAAAGGCCCATGGTTTCTACAGTGAAGGACGGGATAATTGAGGTTGGGCAGGTTATTTTGGGGTATTGCACCCCTCACCTTCACACCTACACGAGGGTAGATGCAGGCCTTCCCTGGCCACCTCTCAGAGTGCCTTAGACACATCCTCACTCTTGGCAGGGCTGCCCCTGGCCCATCTCAGCCACTCAGTCCTGCAAAACACCAGACAACAAAAGCCAAGTCTCCTCTTACTGTCCCGAAATGCACTTGCCTTGGCCACAGTGAGTTTTCCTCACACAGACAGCACTGCTCCTCCACACTCACGTAAACTCCTCTGCAAGCCAGCTGCATCTTCCTACCACAGCATGACAAAATGCATCTCCTACCGTATACCCTTCACCTCGCTCCTCCCCACACAACACTTGCTTTGCATTTACATTCCTCCTCACTTCCAAATTCACTGCAAGACAAACACCGTCACCCAAAATCACACAGACTGGAGTTAGAACTAAGCTTAAATTAATCAATGAGTAGTTCCAGCTACTCATCCACTCTCTCTCTCATCCAATAGCTTCAGGGGTGGTACCTTATGAGCATCTCTAGCCTCTGTTGTCTTCTCCTGCTGAAGAAAAGATAGAAAGGATCTGATAATAACTTCAATTTCGTCTGCCCATACAGCCCCACATGGGAATCAGACCCAAAGGCCACTTTCCTGCCCAGGATCTCAACCCCTTATCAATATAGGTATCAATATCAATCATAACTGGAACCTCAAGAGGTGAACCCTCCCATACCATCCTCTGCCCCCATCAACCAGGAGCACCCCTCACCCCCACAGCTCATTTCACCTTTGTCTTAGCACCCAGGAAATTCCCCCAAGAGGAAGATTTCAGTACATATTTCAGGTTTGGGATGTTCATGTTGATTTCCTCTGTCCTTATCTGAAGTTTTGGTATTCTGCCACTGAGATTCTCGTTTGCCTTTCTGTAATTTTTGTAATCTTGATGCTTAGTCGCTGTGAGCTTTAATTTTTTGGCAACATTGATAAAGGGGGTTGCTTTGTATAAACAAGTTTTATTCCCCTAATAGTTCCAGAACTAGGGCAAGCATGATTTAAATGCAAGAAATACTTATATTAATTATTTCTTTTTATGAACTGCAAGTAAGTATAGGAAACATATATCTAGGTATTTATGCAAAATGTTTTACTGGAGTAGCTGAACCACTACAAATCAAGCCAAACATGGAAAATCCTTCTCACTTCTTTAGGAATAGGACACCTTTCCTGTTTGCCTATTTTCAGTTTTAGTTCTTTACATTGTGCTTTTCCAAGTTTAAGAAAGCAACCAAGTAATGCTGTGCAGTATTTTCAGCCCAATTCACAACGAGAAATTTTGGTTTTAACTATGCTAGGGTTTAATTTAATAAGTCCATTATAATTTTCTTATATTATTTTTTTAGCCCAGGTATTTAATACAACCATTAATAAATTTGGTAGGAGATGCAGCATGAAGAAGTGTTTGAGCTGAGATTAGCTTTACTGTAGTTTTGGTTAGGCTTAAACTTTCTGGCATAACTGGAAAAAGATACTACACGCATACAAAAAAAAAACCTTTTTGCTGGAATAGAGACAAGTCAGCAGCTGAACTATGAATGAAGCAGAGATATTTTGCAAGTTTTACAAGCATTGATTGAGCTAGCATTTTTTTTCTCTCAAGGTTTCCAGCTCTACCTTGCAGACAAAGGGGTTGGGCAGCATAGATAAGAGCCAGACTTGAACTTTGAACCTTCTGAGGCTCAGATATCAAAACTTCATGTTTTATTTCCTTTTGTTTGAGGCTCCTCTGATGAGACACTAAGGGAAAGTATGTTGTGTTCTACTGTTCTCTAGCCTGTGCTTTGACAATGACTATAACACCACACATACAGAAAGATATAAATAAAACAAAGAAAAAAATTAACTTCCTGAAAGAAAAACTCTTGACTGTCCTCCCAAAATTATGTGCTAGCCCTGACCCTTTGGATGCATCAAGACATCCAAGCCTTTTAACTTCATGAAAATCTGTTTAGATAGCTTACTTTGAGGGCAGATTTATGTCCAGAAAATTTGGAGTTGCTTACCAAAAGGATGAGAGTCATTTATTTTCCTGTTACTGGTCTGCCACACGAATGAGATATCATCAGCTAAAATATTCAGCAGAAGCTAGTCCTCACATTTTTTTCCCTTCTTTTTTCTCTTTCCCTCTTTGAGACCAGTTACCTATTTAACTCCATCCTGTCAATTAAACCAGAGAAAAAACGCAAAGAACTAATTAGGCAACTGTGTAATTTTAATTAGCTGTTTTGATAATTAAACTAATTAGTTCCCCTGTGTTTCCACAATATGTGGTGGACTGGTTTTGATATCACGGCTTCAGAGTTCCATTCCATTAGTTAATTAGTCACTTTTGCATTAGAAAGCTTTATTAATGGCCTTAATTTGCAGTTGAAATGAGAAATCTGCTGTCAATAATTTGGATAATTGCCTACTGTTTGATTATAAAGTACAAAAGTAGCAGCACACTATTACATATGCAAATCCCAAGGGTTATTTCCTGGATGCTTAGCTTTCTTGATCTACATTTCATCCTCTCTGGCTTTCTGTTTTTTCTTGACCCTGTTAGGGGGAAGAGAATCCAGCTTATTAAGAAAATGAAGGCCTGTTTTTTTTCCCCTTGTCCTGTACTGCATGTATGCTTGTGCCTGCAATTGTTAAAGTTATTGCTTGCTTTGTACCTAATTAGTGTCCTTGGAATTAAATGAACAGCTCTGTATACACCTCTAGCTCCTGCAGCCATGTTTGTGCATTGAATAATTGATTCTACTCTGCTAATCAGATAGGGACATAATGAGCCAGTTTAATTAAATGGGGATCTAACCTGGTGAACACTGGGAAAATATTTGCTCATTTACTTAGTAAAAGGCCACAGTTGCTTTTCATTGGATGGAAGGGAAGGTTACGGAAAGTAAAGTAGGCTTTGAAAGCAGAAGCAGTTCACTGGCTGTCTACCCCTCGCAAATCAGGCTACTTGAATAGCAAAAAGGTTTAGTAAGTTCAGGGGGGGGGAAAAAAAAAAAAAGGCTTAATCAAAGGGCCAGGAGACACTGAAATTGCTGACAGGTTTTCCTGCCTCTCCCAAAGGTGTCAGCATCACTGTTCTGCTATGCTCTAAGAGGCAGGTTGCCTGGTCTTACAACCCTCAGTGATTTGCAGAAAGAATTTCAACTCGGTGCGTTGCCAGTTGGTGCCTGTGTAACTGCAATAAGGTAAGATTCAGTTGCAGTCTCTCTTCTTGGTAGTAGTGTACTTGACTTCAGGTGCGTATGTGTTTGTCTTTTATGAAACGTGGCTGTTTATCCTGATGTTTCTTTATAAATCCTGCTATTAAGCTCTTGGAGCTATTTCTGTGGATGTTGGTATTGATATGAAAACTTAGGGGGCAGTGACTGGGGGAGAAGAGGGAGGGCTGCCAGGAGTTACGTAACTGCAAAGTTTTTTTTGGCTATTTTGAATAAGCAGCTAAAGGCTTTGAAGATAGCATCTGATCACTTTCCAACTTTAAAGTGACTACAGCAATAATTCTTCTTTAACGCCAGCTAAATCTTTGGAATGGGAAGATGATTACGGTCTCTAAATGCAAAAGATTACCCGCGTCTTCAATGACAGCTTAAGTGAAACTTACAGTCTTCGCCATAATCTGCAAAAGCAAGCACTAGCTAAATACACATCTGTAATTCTAATTGCACATCAGACCAACTTTACCTGCAGGGATAAAGTAGTGCAAGGCCAATATAGAAACAACATGGTGCTCATCTGCTGTGGTGTACCAGGATGAAATAGCATATTGACCCTGAATCCATACTCTGAGTAAAAGCAATTGTCATTCTGCCACTGTAACACCTTGTTGCCAGTGGCGATGTAATTAAAGCTGTGAGGACTCATTTTCCATTCTTATCTCTTAAGCTCGTCTGAATCAGAAACTGTTTGTCTGTGGTAACTGAGAAAACGTACTACAAGGCTACATGTTTATGTATGAATTTTTGGTAGTCTATTTTTGTGGGGCGATGAGGGGACAGCTTTAAGCATCTTATTTCCAACATTCATTCTCCTACTGTGTGTGTCTATATATATATATATATAGAAAATACAACTTGTGTGTAGAGATATATATGTAATTTTATATATTTGATTCATGCACACATATATAGATAGATATATAGGCACACACGCCCATACAGTTTAAATTTTACTCACCCCCTTTTCTCCTCTATTAAAATTCCGAATGGCTAAGAGGATTTTCTCAATTTAGTCATACTTTTAATCTTCACTGAAATGAGTGATGACTTCTTATAATAAAAAGTTGACAGGCTTACATTGCGCACCGGTGGATTAGTTTCCCTTGGTGATGAGGTTTTCTTTTGTGCGCCGTGTGTCTGTTTGATGGAGGTTTAACAGAAAGCATTTTGGCAGAAATTGGATGCAGCAGGGATCATCTGGAGATGGCTGCTGTTCGATATTAACTGCACACAGTAACTTTTTATTTATTTATTTATTTATTTTATTCTTCATCCAGGTGACAGAAGCAGCCAAAGCATGTTTTTCCCTATTGAAAGAAATAGAAACATTTTGGGGGGTGATTATGAAATCAAATGTATGTACCCGGTATGAACCTCCTTAAACATCATGTTTAACTTGCTTTTGGCCATTGTCTAGTAAAAGCATGAGAGTAAGGCATTCTCTGTAAGAAGTTATCAGACCCATGAACACCTGCAACTTATACCATTTTTTCTTAAAAAAAAAATAAAAATTTAAAAAACCAAATGAGAGGTTTCCTATCCTCTGGGTAGGGGAGGAGTACTGTGAATTTAAACAGGATCTTTTTATAAAAAATGCTTTCTTAAGATGTGTATGGGCCTAATTATTTCTTGGAAAAAATATCAAAATAATTTTTGTGGCTTTTAAAACTTTCTGCAAGGCACAAGGGGATATAAACAAATATAACTGCTTCCCAGTATCTTCAGCAATGCTGCTTGATAGGTGTGATGAAGACATGAGACCATTTCAATATCAATTTGAGAAGGATCCAGTAGTGGCTTTGAGCCCCCTGTATGTGCTCTGATACCTATGTTGCTAGCTGAAACTAATTCTGTAACAACTGCCTGGTTAGTTTATAATCCTATATCAGTAATCGTACTGGACACAAAATTACACTGTTTTCATGAATCACGAGTAGGACTGAGTAGTCAAGGGAAGCTCCTCTCCAGCTCTTCTGAATGCAAAGCCTACATAAACCAAGACTTGACCAGGCTTTGCTTCAGGAGATGACTACTCTTGATAGCTTACCAAAACATACTTTTCCTAAGTGCCTCTAGAAAAAAATTCCATCCAAACAATGTAAATTTTTGTAAGACTTTCTAAATTCATGTTGTTCTGCCATACTTACATCCATAAGAACAAGCAGAGAGATTCACACTATGCAAGAATTGGTCTTTCAGAAAACACGCCACACAAGTACAACATGAATTCAACACCAGCTGAACCCAAGTACATAAGTAATTCTAGAAAGACCGACAGAAATTGTTGAATATATTGTAAAGTATGTCCTGCTCATCATGAGTGCTCTTATAATTTGGTTCTAGGTGTCCAGATCAGATTGATTTAAATTTTGTTTCTTTAAGGAATTTGTCTAAAGTGCCAAATAGTTACCACTAGAATAATAATGAGAGACATCTGAGCACTTTTAATACTTTAGAATTTTAGCTGATGCTTTACAAATGAAATTTATTTTTTTCAAATAATAAAAGACAATAATATTTTTTTCAATTTCACTGAACATTTGAGAACAGGAAGAATATGTTTATAATAGAGATAGGAAAAGCTTAATCTGCACTTACCTCTGGTTCAGACAGCAAGCAGTGACAATCCTGCTTTCCTTGTCAAGTTTTCAAGAACTCACAATCCTTAATTTAAACACTTGAGAAATCTATGGAGCCTGTCAGTCTAGTTAATGAAGCCTCCTCCTTCCCCTTTTTTAAACAAAATCTGACTTTCTTTAAAGACCACTTAAGGCATATCTCTGATTGTACAAACAGGTTCTGTCCTAGAAGAGTGAATAATCCAATAATACCTCTTTTGACTTGTTTCCCTCACCACCTCAATAGTCCACTAAAGGAATATATCTTCTTTAAATGTAAGGAGGTAGTCTAAAATAAACAACAGATATAAACTCTTTTCAATACAAAGAGTATGCAATACTCAATACAAATCACTGCTTTTATTAGAGGGCTTCTTGGTCTTGCATCATTTAGAAGGCTATGTACATGAATTAATAATCCCTTAAGATTCTTTTATATATCTATCAAATTTTTTCAGATATTTACAAGTCATGAAACTGCTTGGTCAGCATTACACAGCATATATGAGACTATGTACATATAATGATACAAGAAGAGATGTTGTGCATTCCATTGTTCAGAAAGTTAGGCCACCTAATTAGGCAGATTTTGACATCTTAACATTTATTCTCTAGACTAGTTAAAGCGATTTATTTAAGAAAATCAGATGCTGAAATAAGACTGATACCTCACTGTGCTAAATGCTGTGAAATATGTATTGACATCTCCTTCGCAATGAATTTGCAATCTCTCCTGGGACAAAACACAGTAAATGATTTTACACATAGTATGAGAATATACGGAATGTTTTTCTATTTCTAGTTTATGTTATAGTCATAGAAATCTAGAAGGAAAAACATGCAAGTGGCAGGAACATGAGGTCACATAGTTGGGTTGTTTGTATAAGCTAATTAAACATGTAAAATTAGCAAATACTAACGATTAGATTGGCTGCCCATCAGCAACAGCCAATTCTGATAATAATTCCTCTAGTTGCCACAATAGAAGAGAATCTCAAGATTCAACATTTACATCAACATTAATTAACATAATGTGAGCACTAATGACATAGTTATCTGTATGCACTGAGAACAGGCAACATGAAATCCAGCGGATCTGAAAGCATCTATGGCTCTTGATTACTGAGATTGGCATCACAGCTGGTAGTGAAATTACGACCAAACAAGGGTGGAACTGGAGGCAGGTAAGAGCAGAGACTTTGAGCATAAGTTTCAATTGAATATAAGGAGTGGAGCTACAGGAGGATCTACGTGTACTGTCAAATACAGTCAGAATTAGGGACTGGAAAAACTACATTAAACAGAGGTATTTTGAACATGTCATGGGAACGTGAAGCTGGTTGTCTTCAACAACATCAGAGAAGATAACTATAAAAGTTGATTCAAGGCAGCTGAAAGCAGTGGATATAAATATGCTATATCTTTAGTGAAACCACACATGGGCCAGGCCTCTTGGTAGTACAGGTAGATGGGTAGCAAGACAGGGCTGCTCTCAGAAGACTGAATGAAATAATGGAAGGTAGAGTCAGAAAATGGTCCCTTAATTAGATACAAATGACAGCAAGATGACAGTATTGTCTATTATGACCAAACTTTGGAAGGAAGAAGCAAAACAAGTCATTTTAATTATCTGAATTTTAAAATTATAAGGCTGACAAAAGATCATGTCAGGATGAAAGACAAATACAGGACAACACAGGTTAAGAGTAGATAAGCAGGTTTCTGAATGAGTAATGTAAATATGGTACCATCTCTTATGTGAAGATCAGCCAAAAGGTTTTCATCTGGGAATTCTCATTAAAATATCTTTGATGAAATGGTTTGGATTTATCATTTGTTTTCTAAGTGTATGATAAAGGCTCCAATGTAATACCATACTTCAGAGTAAATACTGTATTTTTCATGTATAGGGCCGTCAGTGTAGACTTACATGTTAGAAGCTTTTACTAAAGCTTTGGAAACTTGGTTTCTGAGTGCATTGTATGTAAAAGTCTTTAATCTATATGGGTAACCTAAAGTTTCTTTTAATTTTCAGAGGACTTATCCTGAAAGTTCAATAAATGTTGTTGATTGGGATTTTCTATTTGTGTACTGCAAATATGAAGGCCAATCCTTTAGACTTTACTTGACATTATTATATTTTAATATCCAATACAAAACGGTTGAGCCATCCTTAAATTGGAGCAATTTCCATCTCACTGAAATTCATCATTATCACACCTCCTGGAAACTGAGAATATTTCTGGCTGTGGGCTAGAGACAGCTGCAGGCTTCCCAGTGAAAAAGAAGCTTGCCCAATATAAAGCAAGAGCCTTACCTGTACGCCAGAAGAGATTTTTGTAGTATCAAGATCACAGTTCAAAAGTGGCTATGAATTTCCAGCTTGGACTGAAATTAAAAGAAAACTGTCACTCACCAGAAACCTCACTTTTTATCCAGCCCAGAGGAAAGATTGAATGAATAGACATGCTCCCAAAACAATCTCACTTATGCTATCACTCTTTTTTAGCACTCCCTTTGCTTCTGGAACACGCAAATGTTTTTCTCACTTACCTGATATACATCAATCTCTTAGCATTTGTCTGTCACATTTTAACTCTTTCTCTTCCAGACTGCATTAGATAGTGGAAAGAGTACAAATAAAATTGATCCTTGGAGTAGTTCACAATTAGAGAGATCTGAAGTTAGAGGTTTGGATTTCTTCTCAACAAGACTTGCAACAGTTAAGGTGAATCCCCCTAGCCCTTGTGCAAACCTCTATCCTAATGTCCCTGGGTCGATTGTTGCAGACAGATCCAGGAGAATGAGGATAAAAGTCTGCCCTTAGCCCAGAAACAGCAGTTCACTGGCCATCAGTCTCACAAATGCCATTTCTCACTCTGCATGGTGACCTGAAATCCAGATTGTGCTGGCCTAGTGTATTGATCCCAGTTTTCTCTCTGGCTGGACTCTCTTTGAGCATGCCCCAAAATGAAAGGTTTGAAGTTGACTGGTAACTAATGCGATGCAGTTTCTTCCTTGAGGAAAGAAAAGGGTCCTGCCCTGAAGGGGGCAATTGATTAATTTAGCCAAGAGAAAGGTAGTTGCTCAGGATAAGTAATGCAACAGGTCAGAGCCAGAGGTGAGGATGAAACAACATTTATGTTGCCATAGCTTCTGGAGATGTAAATTTGATTTCTGTAAGGAAAGCCAAGGTGTTTGTGGATCAGCTGGCAGGGACTAAATCTCTGCGACGTATGAACGCAGTCCTTGGCAGAGACCCACCTCATCTCCTGGAAGGAGGCAGATTGCCCTACGTTTGCATGCAATACGTGGTAACTGACACTTAAGCCAGGCCCAGGAAGAAAGCACGTTCACCACACACTGTTCTCGAAGGGACTGAAGTCCTGAGTCTGCACATCACACACGGGTACGCGGTTGTATGTCCAACAGGGGTGACTGAATCAGGCACACATTAGATCCACAGAGCCAAAATTACTGACTTGCAGCCAGTGCTTCTGCTGAAGTGTGTGGCGTAGGAGACATATAAGTCAATACAGAACTTGGATTACTGTATTTCGCATACATATTTAAAGTGGCGTGGCTTTGCATGGTGCTTTCCTAGCTTTATTACATGAATACATATGTTCCTGCTGATGTTATTCTTTTGAAAGGTATAAATAATGGATATTCTTCGTAAGCAGTTGACCCCCTGGAAAGACTGAAATCAGAGAGAGGGAGTTTGAGCAACCTCACACAATTCAGCTCGCACCTGCACTCAAAGTCACTGGATAAAAGTCAGTTAGAGGAATGCCTGTAATGTGTCATTGCCTGCTGCCTCCAGTGTCACTCTGGTCACTAGCGCCAAGGAGTCTATTAGATGGAAAAGACAGGGGGAGAAAAAACAGTTGAAGTAATGTAGCTTGTTAAACTACTGCCTTTCAAGTCTTTGGGGGCACTTTTATTTTATTTTTTAACCAAGAGCAATCATTTTGTAACAGAAGGGGCCTTTAACATCAAAACAGGCGTGAAACTTCCCCCTTTCCCACAACCAGCTACAAGAATAAAGGAAACAATTCTCAAATATTGCCGGTTCTGAGGCATTTTTATCTTTTGTGATTCAAAGACTGCCAAATGGAGGTCAGAAAAGCCTAAGTTCCCCTAAGTCCTTATTCCACTTAAGCATGATATAGATAAAATGTAGGAAAACAGCAGCAAAAGGCTCATAGATTTTGCGGAAGTGAAAGGCACTACAAAAAGCTAAATCTTTTCCACTGTGCTTAGCAGTGTACAGGTCTATGTAACAGTAACCACTTCCAATTTGGAGGTACGGTGATTACCTTACCAATCTTCTACTTGTGCATGATTTGGGAGGACCAGGCAGATGGAAAGAAGAAAGCTATAACATATCTATCTATCTATTTATCTATGAAAAGAGAATTCAGTTATTCTTTTTCAAAGTAAGTCTGATTTTTTTTTTCAGCTTTCCCATCCCACAAACATTGCACCTCCCAGTACAACAAGCTAGTATAACAAGAACTAGTTGGTGTTACTTAATACTTCCCAGAAATGTTTCAGCACAGGTAGAAAAGTAGCAGGAATACCAGTGATATGGGGGTTTTAATCACCAGACCTGGCCTTGGCTTGTACCAAAGAGGGTTAGGAGAAAGCTCTTGGACTTCAGTTGCCCTCATAGTCTAACCACTGCAACAACAGTAGGCAGTACCAAGAAAAACACTGGTGTATCCAAACAATAAAGCATCTAAGCAGTGTTACAAACTTGAAGTTTCAGCTTCATAAACTGAGAAATGCAGGTGCTCAAATAGCTTATGTGCTCCTTGGGGGTGCACTGGCAACCAAACGAATGCACACTCAAGCCTGGTTCAGCAGGAAGATGGGAGAAACGGCCCTTTGTCCCTCTTCACCCAAACAAATTTAATCCATCTCTTTTTAGAGCAAATACAATGCAAAACTATATACACACATTCAGATAAAGTCTGGTGTTTTTTTTCTTTTCTTTTTTTTTTTTTTAAAAAAAAGCACTGGTGTTAACAGAGTATTACTCTGGATTTGCACCTTTGTAAATGAGATGAGACACCAGCCCACTGGAGTATATGGTATAATTTTTCCCCCGCTATGGTTAGTCATAGTATAAACACATCCTGCTTCTTTCATACAGCCACCTGCCATTTTTGCTTTATTGCTGCCAGAAGGTTTAAAGGCATGCTTTTAAATATCTTGAAAGTTTCCTGTTGATAAGAAAAGGTGGATTTAGCACTTTTAAGTAAACAGTAACACACAAACATCACAAATCATGCTTTTTGATAGAATCTACATTAGCTACATGAAGCATGAGGGACACTACTGGGGGGAGGTGGGTAGGGGGGAAAGAGGGGAAAAAAGGCTCAATTTCTGGCAGGGAGACCTAGCAAAAATTAGTTGCAAAATGTGGGCTGGATATCTACTGCTGTATATCGAAACAATCAAGTCAGAAGTTGAAACAGTCTTTGTATGTCTTGTGTCTGGGTAACAATCATTGGGCAGTTCTGCAGGTGGTTCTGCAGCAGACAGCTGACACTCATGAGCATTTTAAGCTATTGAAATCCACAACTTGAAGGGGAAAAATACCTGTTGGCATCCAGGAGAAATGCAACACAATAATCAAAGTCAGCACTTCTTAAAAATCAATGCAACATGGGTGCTCACAATTTAATTTCTGGAATCTTGCTACTATTCCTGGACAGCTGACATACTGAGACTTAAAAATCATTGATGGGTATTTAAACTTTGTCACACAAAACAAGTCCTTTCAACAGGCAGCAAATTAAACTACAGGTGACCCAAAGATATAATATTTGTTATAAATCATGAGCACACTGCATGGATTCAGACTCTAAACGTGACCTCCTCATTGAGTACCTACAAATACATGTCCGCTGTCAAGAATCACAAGCTTTGGGACGTCAGCAGAGCACCAGATGCATGTTTTACATAAAACCCAAACTGACAAGTGGTAGATTCATAGCCTCTCTGGAACACTTCCTAGAAGTGTACAAAGAACAATTAAGATAGCCTCTTCGGGGGGGGTGGGGGGAAGTGAGTGGTGTGGTCACACCATGGAGAATATTCATAGCAAAGTACTCAAGGCACATTTAGTCTCTTCTCTCTCAATTTGGTAGTTTTCCATGAGGAGCTTCCCATTTCTAATGGTGTCTTTCAGTATTTGTGATTCAGCATACTTTAATCTATGAAATATCCTGATCTCCACTATTTAGGTTGAGGTTTTTTGTTGGGCTTTTTTTCAGAATTAGTTTGACTAACAGAATAAAGCAGTATAGTTATGAATATACCGAGAATGAATACCAAGTTTCTGTATTGTGTCAAGACTCTTGTGCCTTTACCTTAGCAAAGGAAAATCACAACCCTGGAAGTTTTACTGGGAGAGTGTCTCTACTTTGTGTTGAAATAGTAAATAATAATAGTGTGGAGTATCACACTCACAAAAGTTACAGGCAGCTTGGAGTAAATCAGCACAAATATGAGGAGGAATTTGGTGCTGTCTTATCTGATGATGAATCTGTGTCAACTATGACTGCTGCCAAAAAAGAGTCTCATGTCTGTCCACCTGCTCCCTCCTGTTCCATTCACATCCTCTCCAGTGCAAAGGATATGAGTTGAGTTGGTTACTGTCTTGATGGAAAGCTAGCCCACCAGATTACAGATCATGAAGATACGTCATTCCCTGATCCAGCCCTAAAGGAAAAGACAAGAACACGGCAGTGTGGAAAGGGGAGAGTAGGGCTGGCTCTCTCAGCAGAGCCTTCAGCTATGCCAAATAAAATTCAGTGTGAATCCATGCACTGAGGCTGCAGGTCTGTGGGCACCAGAGCCTTCCAAACAGCCTGCTGCCCCCTCCACCCTCCCCAACTCACACACCTTTCCTACTCAGGGCTGTGTGATCATATCCACTCCTTTGCACTGATTTTGATCCTTACTAGAGTCTGTCATCAGCCACTTCAACTTAATAGCCCAGTGGAAAGCTATCAATCAGGCTGGTTTTGCTAGGCTTGTTTTCTGGTGAGTGCTTTTTAAGCATGCTGTGGTAGAGATCATATGGACACATGTGCTGGCACATGGTGAAAGAAGATCTGGGGATGGAGTAGTGAGGAGAAAGGGAAAAGAGGAACTTTAAGCAACACTGAACTGTTAGAAACACTAACTTGGAAGAGAAGCCTGGGTTTGGGCAGCTTGGAAAAGAGGAAGTAAATAGTCCACCTTCAATGCATAAAAAGTCACTCACTTCTTCCCCAAAGCTCAAAAAGTGGGGAAAAGAGGCAAGAAAATAAATCACAGAATCACCTAGGTTGGAAGGGACCTTTTAAGATCATCTAGTCCAACCAATAAGGAAAAAAACAAACAAACAAACAAAAAAAAACAACAAAAAAAAACCGATACCACACAAAATACCACCCAACACTAATCCATATCCCCAAGCACCATGTCGATTCGTCTCCTGAATACCTGCAGGGATGGTGCCTCAACCACCTCCCTGGGTAACCCATTCCAATGTCTGATGACCCTTTCAGTAAAGAAATATTTTCTAATATCTAACCTAAATTTGCTTCAAGAGTCATTTTTGAGGAGGTCGTGGAGGGAAAAGGTTTTTAATTATGTGGCTAGACCAAGCTTAGATAAACACCTGGGGGAGATTCTAGGCAATGTTACTCCCTCTTGCTGGAGAGACATCAGCTAGATCGTCTCCTTTGGTGTTTTCCAAGTCTACCTTTGGATGACTCTGATATACTGTACTAATACAGGTTCAAAGAGATAACCTTCATTTTTCAGACATCAAGACAGCATAATTCATAGAAATGTATTCAGGACAATAAAATACAAAGATTGAGCTCTCCATCTGTAATTCAAGCAACATTTGTTCATATAACTAGTTCATCTGGACAATTTACAAAATTGGCCTGGCTGTAATCCTATTTGCATGATAATAACAGCTGACAAAAGTTCTGGGAGCAGGAAGGATGGCTCTGTGATGAAGGCCTGGAGCTAAGTTAGGCAGTCAAGAACATCCTTTCTCATGGGGTGAAAATAGACATTTTGCATGAAGAGCAAGCAGATACATCTGATGCAAACTCTTACTTATACTCAGGTAGCCTTAAAAAAGTTGCTCTACTTTTTCAGTCCAGTTTCTCACATCACTGACTTAAGGAGAAGACACAAAACTGGGAGTCAGAAGACATTTAAGCACCTAAACCATCTCTTTCCACCTTTATCTCTTTTTTTTTAACTTTTAAACATTTAACTTCAGGCTTATCTGCTGGTCTCCCTGCAGTAAGCGGGCATGGATGCCTCACTGTACCATGGCAAGACACCACCCCCCCCGAGCCTCTGTCTGCAGGGTCAGAAAACTGACCCCAGTAGCAGTAGCAAAAACAGCTTAAAAAAGCTCTTGTCCTGCCATGGCTGCTCATTTCCACCTCCTTGTTCATCCTTCTCTTGAGCCTGAGGCGTACCAGCTCTTGTTGGACCATGTGCAAAAATTGCAGAAGACTGAACTGATCTGGGCTTACAATGGAAATTTTACCAAAAAGCTGAAGTTCTGTAAATAATTGTGTAAGTCTTATTTACGAAAGGGACCTGCAGCAGAGAAGGAGCGAGTACAGTGAGAGGAAGAGAGGGAAAATAATTTCTTGTGCTGGTTCTCCTCTCAAAACAACAGTCTTGGGGAAACCGCAACCTCAGCCAGGGGCCAAAGCCTTTAATATTAATTAAATGACAACATTAAAATAACAGGAATGGCTCCTTTTTATTTACTTGGTGCTACCTTCGGTTTGCACTAGAGTAATTAAGAAAAATTTGGGTTGGGGTAAGGCTTTTCAAGCTGTCATAACAAAATTAATATGGAAAGATTGAGATATGTGTCCGATGGCAGGGGCAGAATATTTATCTTTAATGGGAAAATGTTGGGATTGCAAGTTCTTCTTTTTTTTTTCCTCCCCCCTCCCCTGTATCTTCAAAAGAAAAAAAGGAGAAGTTTCCAGCTATAAAAGGTATTCGTCAAGAACAGCCATCGGCCAGCACCACAAATGAGCAACTCCAGTGTGAAAACACTTTCAAAGTTCTAAATGAGTTGTCCCTGTGGTAATAAAGAAAGGCTGTTTTACAGCATGACAGTATGTAAGACAGCATTGTCAGCTATAGTTTATTTAAAGCACAAGGCCTGTAACAGGAAAATAATGACTTTAATAAAATTTACTATTGACTTTGTAGGCTAAAATCTTTCTGTCATCAGGAATACAGAAAAACAACCTGCCTGAAAGCCCTTCACTTAAATATATTCCTTTAATATTTCAAAGCAACTTGTGGCTTTTTTTTTTAATATACATGCTACTTCAAAAGATACTGTAGTGGGGTGGAAATTAGTATTTTTAATAGAAAGTTGGAATTGCTTACATAAGGGAAAAACTGGTAATGACCTATGACACTGTCTACTGAAAGCAACATTTGAGGAAACTGCAAAAGCAGTTAATGCAATTCCTTGAAAAGCTGTATAAAGCTATGTCACAAATGAATGATTTATAAATTACTGAACGTCCTTCTCATCTAGAGGATATCTTTTAATCATGTGCTGTAGTTTTCTCCGAGTGAACTCCAAAAAGCCTGCTGCAGAGATACACAGAAATCTGCAGCATGTTAACAAGGTTGGGGTCACTTCTAAGAATTGAAGGGGGAGCAAAAAATAAAAAAATCCTCACATTCGGCATGATTTTACTTTCGAACCAATTTGATTAAATGCACTATAGCTTGCTGGTAGTGTGTAAGAGGTCACGCCTTTTATATGAAAGACTGCAGAATTTTCATTTCTTTAATGTTTTGGGTTTTTTTGTTTTTTGTTTTTTTTTACATAGTTAAAATAAACTGCGGTAAAAAGTTTCCCAACAGCATATGACAGCTCAATTTAGAGGTGAAACCTTTTAATAAAATCTCATGAAATGAATGCTTTGGTTTATGCACTCTGTTTGTGTTTCCCACTGGAGTGCTTAGCATTGTGAAGCGGTGGTTTCTTTCTTTACCGCTGCAGAGCAACACCACGAAGGAGAGTCTGGAGCCTTAGAGCAGAAGAGATGTAGCTTAGCCTCAGTAAAATTGTTGATGGAGGAATCTTAATTTACAGAGAAAATGCTTTTCTCTTGACTTTTTAAAAAAAAAAAATGCTATTGTGCATTAATTTACATTGCAGATAATTAATTAAAAATGAAGAAAAATATTCCACAGAGGCTTTTTAGAAAGGACTCTGGGGTCCAGAAATAGTATTAAGAGGGGAACCAATTAAAGATTTATCTGTGAATGAATAATTTTGCTAGGACTTTGGCAGTGGAACTGGCTGAAGTCACATTTGTTATAGCTTTCCCTTGTTTCATGCACATCCCCAAAATCCTTCTTTTGTTTGCTAAGGGACATATCAAGGAAGAAGTAATCTTTCCATAAGAAAGCACAGTGCCTGTCTTCCCCAATATGCTGCATAAATACCACCTTAAAAAGGTGGTAGTATGTTTGACAAACTCCCAAAAGTTTAAGCATGCAGTTGGTAGAAAATGTAGTTCACTTCTGTGCTCAGAAATGCAGAGCTCATTCAATGCTTGAGAAGTAAGATGGACAAAAAGGTGAGGATCAGAGCAGGACCAGGTCTGATAGAAACAACCTCTAACACCATATGAATTATACCATCTCAGCCTATCCATGCAGCCAACATGTTATCAGGTGTTGCCAAGAATTTAACAGCCAAAATAATATAAATCACTGGGAGCCAGTATCCCATTGAATGAACGCTATGCAAGCCCCCAAACCCATAGTCTTGCCAGGATGTTGTTTGTAAAACCCTTGTCTATTTTATCCTTCCATAGTGGCTTAAAAAGCTTTGCTGTAGTACTGACCCTTTGTTTATATCTATGCAGTTGCGTGATGTATTGTCTGTCATCCTTCATGGATTTCTGCAGCTAGGAATATTGTTCTTTCTGGTACGTTATTCTAGCCTTTCATAATTTCGTACCAAATTTCTTTAAGTTTGGTACACTTTGACATAGCAAACATGCCTGCCCAGAATTAGGTTTGTGTCTCTATTTCCATCATTTGGCAGCACCAGAAGTGCCAAAAGACTTTTGGGGTTTGCTCTAACGTAGTCTTAGAAGAGATACCCTAAAAATATTTTGAGTTTCATAGGTCTGCCAGATTTTTGTAAGTATTAAGGTCACTAAAGATGAATTACTACTCTGAAATGCTACAGCTGGTTTCAGACCTGTAAAGAATATAGGAAGTAGAAAAGCTGCAAATTCTTATTTTTGTATGACCACTCAAAGACTCAAGGGTAAGAAGAAACGTGTATTATGGCTTACAAATATTTAACCAAATCTTTAAAATAAAGCATAAAATGTAGTGCAGATTTTCTGGGTGGCACAGAAGAGGAAAAGGAGAGTAAGATGTCTCTCTACTATGGACACTTAAAGCGTCCCTTCTTCACTTACTCTGCCTTCCATTTTAATCCCCATCTCACACCACGGCTCTAAGGACTTAGTAAGGGACTAACCCAACACAAAGGATGCGTTCACACTTGATCTGTTGCAGAAATAGACCTCAGCCCTCATATTTAAATTGGTGTTTCACTCACTTCTGAAATAAGATGTTGAATCCATTTTTAAAAGACCCACTTTTCAAGACATATCAGCCCTCAAATTCCTATCCTCTTTAGTAAGAAATGCTGAGAGCTCATTGCTTGGAGAAAAAATCAGGACTAAAGAACCTCAGTCTAAGTTTTGGAACATGTCTTAGACTCCAGATCTTCAAAGTCTAGCCCTTACGTTTTATCCAAACTGCAAGAGGATAGTTTTATTAATTTCAGCTGGAGGTTATTTTTTCTTTTATCTTATTTTTCAAGGCATGTGTGAGCTGAGGGAAAGACTTCAAATCTATAGCTCATCAACTTTAACAACTTTTTTTTTTTTTTAAAGGCAGGATTCATATAAAGTAGAACACAGGACATTTATTCATTAAACTCTTCCCTGGGGTCCCACAAACTCCAGCTTTTCTATTATATACTGGGCAGGAGGAGAAAGATCAGGCAAGACAAGGGAGAAAAAACAACTATTTTCAAGAGGACATTATTATCTTTTAAGCTTTTTATGGGTGTACCTACTTCATCCTGTAGTTGTTCTCTTCCAATTTTTCTGGCATTGCTTTGCTGCTCAGTAAAGATACCAGCAGTTATGAGAAACCAGATTACCTCCAAAATAAAAAGAAACATCATTTGAAAAAATCATTCCATGTAAATAGTTCTAATATACAACTAAAAATTTCACCTGAGGTGAAACAGTATGGCTAGAAGGTGCCAAGGCATCCTAGGCCTGGATAAATGATTAATGGCTTCATGATATAGTATCTACACATAAGACATCTGAATTATCCAGGATGCTGGATGGCTTAATTCAAGTGCACAAAGGATCCTTAAATATTTTCTGTTTTGAAGGATCACCTGGCACAGTTAATTAAGGAGCTAATGAGACAGACACTCTGCTGGACCTCATACTTGCAAACAAAGAAAAATTGGTTGGCAATAAGAAGGTCAGGGGCAGTCTTCACTGCAGCGACCATGAGATGGTAGAGCTCAGGATCCCAGGAGGAGGGAATGAGGCAAAAAGGACCACAGCCCTGGATATCAAAGAGTAGACTTTGCCCTTCGCAGGGACCTGTTTGTAGCAATCCCATGGCATGTGGTCCAGGAGATAAAAGAGGTCCAGGGAAGCTGTTTGATTTTGAAGAATCCCTTCTACCAAGCTCAAGAACAGTCCATCCCAAAGTTCAGAAAATCAAGCCAAGGTAGCAGGAGGCCTGCATGGGTTAACAAAGAGCTCCTCATAAAACTCACACATGAGAAGAAAGCATATAGGAGATGGAAGCAAGGTCAGAAAGAATATAGAAACTCTGTTCAAGTGTGTCAGTATGGAATTAAGAAAGCCAAAGCCTACCTGGAGCTGACTGCAGTAAGAGCAACAAGAAGGTCTTCTGCAGGTACATCGAAAGGAAAAAGAGTCAAAATGTTAGCCCAATGCTGAATGAATCAGGAAACTGGTATGATTGAACAGCTAAGATCCTCTGTTTGGGTCTTTACTAGTAAGACCTGGCTTCAGGAATCTCAGACCTCTGAGATTAAATTAAAGAGACCCAATTAAAGTGTATTTAAAAAACCTGTGCACACACAACTCTTTGGTGTCTGATGGGATGCACCTGTAAGAGCTGAGCAAGCTGCTGAATGTTGTTGCAAGGCTACACTTGATTCTCTTTGAAAGATCATAGTGACTGGGAGAGGTTTCTAGGGACTGTATGAAAGTAAAAACCCTATCTTTATGAAGGGCTACAAGGAGGATTTGGGGAACTACAGAACTATCAACCTTATCTTGATCCCGAGGAACATGGTGGAGCAACTAATCCCAGCTATTTCCAAACACATGAAGGACAAAATAGTGACTGGGAGTAGTCAGTATGGATTCATGAAAGGAAAATCATGCTTAATCAACCTCATAGGCTTCTATGACAACAACTAATTTGGTGGGTAAGGGTTGATCATTAGATATTGTTTCTCTTGTCTTCTGCAAGTCTTTGAGTACTCTTTCACAAAACTTCTTCGTAGAAAAGCTGATGAATTATGGGCTAGATAAATGGGCAGTGAGATGAACTGAAAACTGGAAGAACTGCCAGGCTCAAAGGGTTATGACCAGCAGCTCAAAATCCATCTGGAAGCTAGTCACTAGGGGTGTACCACAAGTGTAAATATTGGTGCCAACACTTTAACATCTTCATTAGTGATCTGGATGATGGGTCAGAATCACCAGCTGGAGAGCAGCTTTGCAGAAAAAGACCTGGGAGTCCTGGGGGACTGCAAGTTCATCATGATCCAATAGTGTGAACTGGAGGCAAAGAAGTTCAACAACATCCTGGGTTGATTTGAAGAACATTGCTAGCATGTTGAGGGAGGTGATATTTCCCCTCAGTTCAGCACTGGTGAAGCCACATCTGCAGTGCTGTGTTCATTTTCAGGCTCACCAGTACAAAAGCAACAAGTGAGATTCTGGTGTGAGTCCATTGATGAACCGTGAAGATAATTAAACTACTGGAGCATCTGTGAGATGAGGAGAGGCTGAGATCTGGGAGTGTTCAGCCTGGAGATCTAATTAATGTGTATAAATACTTGATGAGAAAGTGTAAAGGAGATAGAGCCAGTCTCTTCTCAATGGTGCTTAGTGACAAGAAAAGGTACACCAGGCACAAACTGAATTTTCAGTCACACTGAAGAAAAAATATTTTTTACTGTGAGGTAAATTGAACATTGGGACAGGTTGTCTCGAGTTGCTGTGGAGTCTTCCTTCTTGGAGACATTAAAAACCCAACTGGACATGGCCCTGGACAACCTGCTGTAGCTGACCCACTTTTAAGCAGGGATGTCCAACTAGACAGACTCTAAACCTTCCATTCAAACTCAATTATTTTGTGATTTTTCTTATTATTATACATAAAATCTCTGTAGTTGGAGTTCATATCATACACAGATAAAAGGGACTGTTAAAGCAGATTGCAGAAGACCACTTCCCTTTCAGTAAAACCCAGGAAAACTTGTTTTTTCTCATCTTCTCTTTTCTTCTCAGTTACTTGGCTGAGGAAAGGAGTAGGTTTCCGGCTTGTACTGATTGCTCAGCTGCCCATCTCCCAAAAGATCTCACATTTGAATAATTATCTTCCATTTTGTTATTTTTGATCAATTTGAGTAGAAGTCGATCCTGTTCCTGAAGTGTTTGGTCAGAACTGAGACAATGGCTTCAACCAAATCCAGTTGAGACATAGAGCTGTAGGGTGTTAACCATAGAGGCATATGAGGGGGGCTTAAACTCTTTACAGTAAAACTTCTTCAAAGACATTGAACTGTGGGAACAACAGCATGTATGGAAACTTCCTTTTGGAGGATAACAGTTATAAAAACTGACTTTGATACAGTTCAAGCTGTAGCTGTATCTTTCTTTACTCTGTGCTGTATTGTATGTGGAGAGAACTGTAATTAGCACATATAGGTGCCATCATAGCTTCAAGTAACTGTTTAGTTACAGTTGGAGTTGTCTCCAACTAGCAATAGCAAATGCACAGACTCTAGAAGAAAGTTGTTTCCAGGAAAATCCTTCTTGTCTAGATCTGATCACTCATTTTTGAGAAAACTTATTCTTCAGTAGGTGTTCTGCCCTTTTATTTTTATGAATCTCTTTTGCAATTGAATAAGAAAACAAAAAATGTTGATTCCCTTGTGTTTTACAATCTCATTGACCAAAGTGTAATGCATTCCTTTTACCCCAAACCATTTAAAAGGCAGGTAATTTCAACAATTCTTGTATCTTCCTTGCTTTTGTATTCACACAGTATAAACTAAAATTATGCACAAGATTCATCAAAGCTGAGCTGTGCTGCTAAGAAGTGTGTAACTCAGATACAGAACGACCCATTTAAAGAAGTTATTGATGCCAACATTAAATTTACAATTATTCATAAAACAAAACCATTTGAAGAATTCCCCATGCTGCAAGTACACAAAATACTTTGCTACGCATAAGAAGTTACATTTATTAATAGCCCTTTTTGCCAGAATCTCATTTCACCAAAGGAAACTTCATCCTCCAATGGGAATAAGAATCATATGAACGTCACAGATGCTACAAGTTTATGCACCATAACAACAAAAAAAAAGACAGACATCCAACTATCTCATAACAACATTTCAAAGTAGGCAACTTGTCAAAATGTAGGACACAAGAAAACTTAGATACAATAAATTGTTGTAATTAATGAACATTATCAGCTACACCATTTTCCCCCCACCTTGGGCTCATGCATAGAGCCAGAAATGCTTCATGCAAATGTTGTTATTGTAACATTTATCTTATGTTACGTATGATATGAAAATTTCTTTATTGATGACGTTTCACCTATTCCCTTGCAGTGATAGTATATAGAGATCTCATACCCAGGGCCTTAGTTTTCCAGCCAGTTGGGCTACAACATTATTTAGAAACTTTTTCAGAAATACCATGATTACCATAGGAATCAAGTATCTCACATTGGCTTTGGTAGGATATGAAGTTGAACACTAGTTCAAAAATCTGAATGATCTGAAGCTAGGAAAGCCAAGATTATGGGCTGAAAAAGCTATATTTGCATAACCCATTATTCAGGAAAATAATGTTTTAAAAGTGTAAATAACTAGGTTATAAAAATAACTTCTTTTTTTAGGTGGGATGGCTTTTACCTAGAAGTTTTGGTACACACATGAAAATTCAGTTATTTATGGCTAAAGATACTCTAAATCTTGAAGTTTTGGGGTTTTTTTTCAGTAGGACTGTAGGAAAAAAATCAAATATAGAAATACCTTTAAACCCAATCTCTTATTGAAAGCAGTTTATAAGAGAGTATAAACGCACCATTTAATTCTTCATATACTATTACAAGAAGTCTATGTCTCTCTCTTAATTAGTGATTTGTATTTTGGGGGTTTTGTTTTCAAGGATCTCAACCTTTGCATACTTTTTATTTAAAATTAAAAATAGAATGGCAGATGAGGTGGCAAAAAGGAATGCTCTAATAAAAATGATAGGATTATATGATGGGTGGTTTTCTTTCCTTTTTGAAACAAGATTTCTCTGTAATGTAGATGAGGACGACAGCTCAATAGTTTCACATCTGTTGTAGGAGCACTCCACTTGACTGAACACATACTCAAAGGGGTGGGATGGTCATCCCACTGCTGAATACAGTTTTGAAGTGGTCCTAGAGGTGGGCCACCATCACCACCTCCTCTTTTTTCAAAGTGATCTTCATGTGTTTGTTGAAGTCTTTGAAGAAATAAGGAATTAATCTTCACTGTTCCTTCTTTGAAATAGTCCTCACTACTTGACCTGTACCGTTCAAATGTAACCAGATTCTACCTTCCTTTGTTGGCCTAGAGTGTGTTCAAACATCTTCTGTCCTAGTTCTCTATATGTACCTTCTTGGCCATTATGTTTTTAAAGGAATGTGTCAAAACACAGCTTCAGATTGTATCGTTCAATCTCTAAACAGATTGTGGATGCTCCAAAACATGACATCTGTTTTTTGATGAAAATTGGGGTTTTGCCTTTTAAAAGAAAGAATCCTCTGGAGATCTTCTTGAGTTTTATGCACATAAATTCAAAATCCTGGCTGAGTTCATGATGTAGATGATGAGCAGAAACATAAGTTCTTCCATCTCCAACTTCTGAGGATTGAAGTGGAAAGGGTCAGTTGATCGCTCACATGCGCCGTATTCATATCCTCCTTTCCTGCAAGTTTCAGCACTAAAACTTGTCAGGACAGGCAGTTACCTGTGAGGATCGCACAAAGAAGAGCTTGAGACCACCTGAATGTTAGCAAAAGCATCCTTGTATTTTTTCTAGGCTTTTCCAGAGCCAGGCGCTTGGTATTAGCAGGACATGGCAGGGTGTAAGGTGTATGTGGCAGACACATCAAGCAGGCTATCTCAGGCACAAAAAGGAAAGCCTAAGGTCAAGGAGACTCTGTGTGATCCATGGTTACAGAGTTCATGTGAGGCTTGACTATGGGACTATTGTAGACTTCATGATGACAAAATTCCCGAGGTTGTGACTGAGCCTCAGTCTCCATGAAGCATCTGCTAGGCATGTGAAAACCTGGATCTGCTGTGAACTGAGGCAGAGTCTCAAATACCCCGAGTGACAAGACTGGAACTCTACCTTCCTGAATTTCCACAGGCCATAAAAGCAGGCAGAACTCAGGACCTAAAATCCTCAGAAAAGGATTCCAAAATCTATGGCTTAGAGTAGAACAGAACAGCTCAGGGCACCTCTGTATAATTAGAACACCCTTTTCAATATGCCTTTACATAACTTAACAACATACTTTTACTTAGAAAAATATAATTCAGTGGTTTTAAAGTGGTTGTCTTTGAGTCCTTGATTATGGAAATCAAGTTTTAAAAAAACTCAGAATTAATAAATAGAATAGAATAGAATAGAATAGAATAGAATAGAATAGAATAATAAAACAAAAATCTAACATTTGGCTACCTCTGGTTATGGCTTGTTGCCAACATAAGCAGTACATAGCTGTAGTCTGTGGACTGGTTTCTATTAGCAATTAGAGTCCAGTAAGCATCCTCCTAGAGCACATAATCCAGTTTAGATTCGTCTGAAGGGAATGCATTTCTATGGTGGGAGACCTCACCATAGTGTAAACCATGGGGTACAGGGACAAAGATTTTCAGATCAAACCACACTCCTGGTCAGTATTAAAACTCTACTGCAGACGCTTTTACATAAAACATGTATTTTCTTTCTTCTTGCACTGTTATCTCCGTACCAACTCATTCTCAGCCTATTCCAGGATTTAGCTAGACTGCTTAGAGGGGGGTCAAATAGACTTTTATTTTGCCAGAGACGTTCATTTTATTTACTGTCTAATACAAAATAAAGACACCTTTTTTTTTTACTCCAACATAAGTTTTACTCAGCAGTCCAGGCTGTTCTAAGACCCACATTCAAAGGACTCACATGGGCCAGTGAAGATGAATATGGCAGAGCAGACATTTGAATCTGGCTTCTGACAGCAGATGGATGTCTTAACTACTGACTCTTCTGAAATGAACTGACTCGGTTCTCTTCTTCCCTCTCTCACTGAAAATTAAAATCTGGACCTGTGAAATTTTTTCCAATTAAAGTTTCAATGATTTTGGCATGTTCTAACAAAACCATTGCATCAAAAATGCCTTATACATAATTGGTTGAGCCAACAGATGTCACATTATGGCTTAAGCCCTCCTGAGCACTAAGGATCAGAAAGTGGCATTTTTAATAAAAGAGCCTTTTCTGTCAGTAAACCCCAGACATGACCAGTAGATAGATTAATGTCTGTGTGCATCCAAGTTACCCACAGATGGTAGAATAATCTTGGACGGGTTTTCTTAGACAATGACTTGAGATTTTCTTCATAAAATGTCTTTCTAAAAGACATTAAGATCTGTTAGATTAAAATAAAATCTCCAATGCCTTGAGGAGTCAGAAAAACAAAAATTCTATCATTCCTTCCTATTTATATAAGGAAGCTCAACGCCAACTTTGTTTTCAAAATATAACCAGTAGCTAATTTTCCAGTAACCACTCTCATAGGTACTTACTGAAATTCCATTGTTTAATGACCATTACTGTTTCCAAGATAGTTTGTTTTTCTTTTAACAGTTTCAGTTATCTTACCACAATTCCAAATCAATCTTGATCCAAACCTAAAATTTAATAAATAACACATTATCTCCGTGGACAAGTTTGGCCATTTGACATCATAATTTTGAGAAATTTCCCTTAAGTTTCAGAAGAAAAAGAGGATACTCTCCTATTCATTTTTTTTGAGTAGATATTTAGCCTATTGTACAGCCATGTGTACAGTCATTCAGCCAAGGGATTTCAAACCATTTTCAATTTTGGCTATTTCTACACAGACGTGCTACGTGCCAATTCAACCTTGCACTATTTGCATCCATGTGATATGATTTATCATGTTTACTGCATGTTTGTTCCCATAGGGGAGTAATTTTTATAGAGCTAACAACAGTGTTATAATAAACTCAGTGAGATCTAGAGAAGGTAAAAATCTTCACAGTTGTTGTGCTTGCCATCCATGCCAAGGAACTAATTCTAAAAACTTTACATAAAACACTTTCCCTCCTGTTTTTTGTGATCAACATTAGATTATCTGTTATACTTGGTTATCTGACGTCACTGGCAACATACCAGTGTCAAAGAGTGGCTATGTCTCTTGTAGAAGGAAGTTTGGTAACTCTGACAAATTTCCTCTGGTTGCCTTTATTAGAATTACACACTACTATGGACAAGCAATGAGCTGTGATACATTTTGTCAGAGACTTTGATGTCTATCCAAAGATAGTGGGATGTAGTAGATGGTTTTTGGGTGTCACATATAGATATATATAAAGCATGTTGTCTTATTTGCATGTATATATATTATATATATATTATATGCATGCACAGATCAAAAGTGGGCAGAGCTTTGTGAAAGTATCTGAAAAAAAGCAAAGACAGCTGAAGTAGGTGGAATAATTTTCTAATGTAAGTTGAAAAAACATCATATAACCTGAAGAATAGTGGTAGCTCTCTGAGGTATAGCCCAAAATATCCAGAGGGTCAGAACCCAAGCAAGAGAATTTTAGTGATCCAAAGTCTTCTCTCACAGAGCCAGAGAACACATTAAGAGAAGAGTCTTCAGAGAGTTTTAACATGCTTAAGACTCCCATCCAAGATGACCACAGGGAGAGGCAGGAGGATGAAGATCAGAATGACCATTTGTGCAGTGTTTACATTTCACTTGGCATGAGAGTGTCCAAGACCCCCTTCTCAACTCATTTCCCCTGACCTGTAGTTCATCCAAACAGGAGGACATTTTCCCTTCTGGGATGGTGTTTTATTTCCTCTCAAAATTCTAACCTAAATGAAAAAAATTTCCCTTTGAAAGTTCAGTAAAAACCAATGCCTTTCCATAAAAAGTAATTTCAACTTCAGTGAACTGTAGTTTGTTATTTTTTTCCTAAGTGAAAAACATCGGTTTGAAAAATTAACAGCCAGCTCTAGATCATACTACTTGTGGGTCCCAACGCAGTCATGTTGGGCTCGAAAGTTAATTGCTCATAAAGCTGAACCCTTCTTTACATGTGCAACTGCCATATCCTTCACCAAACTTCAAAAGAAGGGGCCTGTAACTGAAGATGGCCTCTAAACTCTTAGACCCTTCATTCTATATTCAGATTTCTTTTACAGTCCACACTGGAGAGTTACTACATTTCTCCAGTTGACAAGGAAAATTGAGCCAGAGTCTCCTCCTTCTCTTGATTTACAGGAATATAATTAATTCTCAAGTCAGCTGAGCTAAAAATGGTGTAAACAAGAGGAAGAACCAGGCCCCAAGGAACAGAAGTACTGCAGAAGCAGTCATCACTTAAAACATGGCAGCATTTCAGAAAAACACTGCAGATGCTTTGGCTCTGTCCCTCATCCAAGCTGAGCATTGCTTTTTGCTGCTCTATGTTGTTCTTTTCTACCAATTCTCTTTAGGCATTCATGCTAATACCTTGTACTTCATATCAGATGAGTGTTTTATAATTAAGCACACATACATGAAATACCCAAAACTATATTAAGCTTAAACACATTTTCAAAAAGTTGTAAAATACTCTTGCCAGATTCTATAGTCTCAAATGGATTAATCTGAAAAACAACTGGGACTCAATTTAGACCTTCCTGGCAGCAAGCAAGAGAAACGTCAAGCTCAATATTTTACTTTATTGAAGACCCTCTTAGGAGTCCATCAGAAAGAACTCTATCTGCCTGGTAGCCAGCCATCAGTGGGAGGTAATATTTAGTTTATTAATGTGGCTTTGATTTTTTTTCACAGTGTTGATGAATAGCAGTAAACTAAGACCTTGCTCCAATTTCCCCTTCTCCCTTTCTGGAAAAAAAAAAAAAAAAAAAGGCAATGAAACATAGATAAAGTTAACAAGATCTTGCATAATATCAAAGTGCATTCAGTAGATCCCAAGTTATCCAGACATATAGTTTATTTGTACACTAGACTGTCTGAATTAAAACATAGACACAGCAAATGAACACAATTTAAGAGACCCTGTGCTGGAAGTCAAGGTTAATTTTGAAACAACCCTTCAGTTTCAAGGCAACTGTATGGATTAGTAAGTGTCTGTGTTGCATAGAAGAGTGGCTTTCACTGGTACTTGACAGTACAGGTAAACCATCATAGAGTTCTGATCATAAATAAACTGCAGCTTAGTTACTAACAATGGATTTCAAAATTGAAAGGAACCAAAGCAAAATGCAGAGATTTTTTTGCCCTGTTTTCTTCTCAATAAATCAGAACGAATTACAGATGCAGGCAGGGATGCTGTCTCAAATGTTATGATTCATGTCTTCCAGTATATTACATTTGATTTATAGTATTATTTGTGGGGTTTAAGATTGTGTTGCCAGGTAATGAGAATATGTTGGGGCCAAAAGAGCTGACTGGGGTAAAACTAGTGGAATAAATACTCAGAGCTCAAAAACACAGTAGAAAGTAAAAATCCAATGGCAGTAAGATAGGAACTCGTGACTAATACTTTATTTCAATGAATCACATATGCAGCTCTTTACTTCTATTGGTGACTTCAACGGGGCTCTCATGTGAGTAACTGCTATTGGTAAAGGTGTAAACAGTTCACAGTCCATTCCACATAATTAAAAAGCTAACAGGCAGGCAGATAATGTAGAAAAATCTTTAGACTGATGCTCTGGCCTTCAGCAGTGAGGTGCTTCACTGATAATGTCTGAATTGCACAAATATCCAGACCATGCATATTACCTTTCCTGTGTCTCGTTGCAGCATGCACTTCATGCTAAGGGTTTATCTGGGATTTTGTTTTACATTTCTGCAAGGACAAGGAGCAGAAGGGTATTGTTCCTCAGGGAAAATATCCAAAACAATACTGCTCACAGTAGCAAATGGGAACAGGGAACACAGTCTCCAGTAGTACAAGCAAAAGAGACTGAGAAGAGATTGAAGAGAGGCAGTGGTGTATATGTCAGCATCTGTGGAAAAGTAAACCAGCTATGCAAAGGTTTGGGGTTTTTCAATGATATCAATAAACGGGGAACTGATCTCAACAAGATTAGAAGAGGTAATACACATACAATCAAGTGAAGCAGAAATAATCATTAACCAAAGATTTTAGAAAAAACTTACAGGAGCAGAGCAGTTGGTCGTGGTGGATATTGAATATTATCTTACCATACAAAGGCACTTGAAAAACCCTCATGAATATGTAATCTGTAATGATGATTAGGAGAAAATATTAATTTAAATTGTATTAATATGGCCAAGTCTAACCAATAAAGCTTGCTTCCACCCTTCCCTTTGCTTTTAGGACAGCAGGAGCTCAGAAAAAAATATAGTTGCAATGATTTACAGACTCACTAGTGACTTAAAATGGGTTTTGTCTCAGAATTAGGATACAACAATTAAACTGTGTCATATAAGCATCTACATATAAATGGAATCACTTTATCACATACAATAAGCATTGGAAAAAAAAAAAAAACTTAAGAAAGGTGGGCCAAAATCTGTCCTTTGATTCAAGAAGTGGTGTGCCCATTTAAACAAGTGAATTATACCCAAGGGACAAGTGTGATCCTCACTGTATTTTTCTGAATAAGAGAGAGGATACAATTTGAATGACCAAGGTCTACACAGTGAAAATCTACTTTTGGTGGTAACGTAGAACTCCTTTTGCAATGATATGTTTAGGATTCTTTTATTCCTTCCTCTGTTTTGTGGGGGCTGCTATAGGACATCTGTTACTTAAAATGGCTGCTTTCCTTATTACATATTGGTAGCTCTAATAAAATTGTGTTTATCCACAGATATGTAAAACAAACAGCATTTTTCTGGTATTTATATATAGTATTTACCAAAAAGGTTTCTAGTGTGGAAGTCAATCCAACCTAATCACAGATTTTCTGTCACATTTACCTTAGTACCAGGACTTGTATCCATCTAGGAAATTATTTCTTGTGGAGATACAGGGCCAAATTCTCCTGTCAGTTACACCAGTATGCACTTGGAGTGACCTCCAAATTAGCTAAAAATCAACAGAGGTAGCTTAATATGTTCTGGTGTAAATCAGAAGAGGATTTGGCTTCTGATCTTTCAATAATTATTCAAGAGTAAACAGCACTCAGTTGCATCACAGGAGAGCACTGGAATGTGAAATATTGGAAAACTGCAAATACACCAAAACAAATAAAATTAGGGAATTCAGTATAAAATGCCCCTTCTTTCCTGTTCCATCCATTGTCATTTCTTGCAGAATACTCTTTAGACCATTGATCTGCACCTAGGACACCCACAGGATGTTGGTTTATTATGTTTGGTATCTTGTAACTGCTAGTGCATTATGAGATAAGAGTTTGTAGCAACACATGGCAATAGGGGATCTGTACACCCATGCTTCATTACTTCTTGACCTTTCAGATGATACCCAATTGAAAAAGGATCAGTTCTTACATCTGGCAAAAGCCTAATTTACTAATATGCTGTCCTCCTGAGTCACTGCTGTAATACGGCTGCTGAACTTCTTATATATCTTGACCCCTGTTAGTTCATTGTTGCTCAGTTATTTACTTTTGACATGCATAACCTGGGGGTTACATTTGAGCTACAAAATTTGGGATTGAGGGGTGAATGGTCTTTACATCTGAAGTGCTCCACAAGAGAGCAAACCAATGATGGATCTTTAACCCAAAATTCTCAAGGCAGTCATCTACCAAAAAATAATAATTAAAAAAAAATCCCACAAACAAAACACAACAGAACAAACAAACAGAAAAGCCCTCACACACCGCCAAGAAATTGAAGTTGGCTCAGAGCTCTCAGCATGTTAATTAGGTCATTGCTTCAGAGTCTTCTTCCTGCAGTACCTTCAGAAGAAGCTGTTCTATGTCCCACCTGCCTCATCAACTCTCTGACCCCACATTGTGTTTGTGACTCCCATTCAAGGGGGTTTTCTGAACTGGACCAGGGAGGGAGGATGAACTCTAGTTTGGACCCTCATTAGAAATGTCCCTTTTCAGTTAATATTCATTAATGTGCTCTGGACAATCCTTCTTAGCAGGGGAGTTGGACTAGATGATCTCTAGAGGTCCCTTCCAACTCTGTCTAATCCATGAATCCTATTATGCCACTTGCTGTGCAAAATGCAAGATGTCTTCTCCTTCTTCACAACCTAGGGATGGTCCTTGTTTTAGAATCAAGGCCTGTGCACGCCTTATCATGCTCAGATTGTTCACACCATTTCCTTCAGTACATACTCTGAAAACACCTAGACTTCTGTCTTTGAAGAATACGACTCAGACAAGCAACAACAAAATCATGTCCATTTGCACTTTGAAAACAGTTCTGTGCTTAACAAGGTTCACTAGCAAATTCCCTGACAACTCCAAGTTGGGATTTCCCCCAAAAAGAAGGATTTCCCAAAAGTCCACTCAGATAGGGAAAGCATCCTGCCTCCACACATTCCCAAGGCTTTAAAAAAAAAAAAAGAGTGAGATAAAAAAATGGAGTTCATAATGTAACAGCCAATTGTGAAAAATCACCCCCTTAAAAATGGGCAAAGAACACGGTAGCTTCTTCAAGACAGGTTGAAAATCTTATGGGAGTGACTTCTTGTCATATGCAAAAGCAGGTTGTACTTTCTGTCTTCTTGTTCCATTCACACAGATGTTCACCACCCATTCCAGCACCACCTACATTCCACGCAAAGCTGCTATCCTATGGATATAGCTAAAAATTGACTAAATTAAAATAAAGAACTGTGAGTGCAAACTGCAGAAAAAAAGTGGGAAGAAATCACAAGGTATTTCAAATTTTCTGAACAAATTGCCCTGGGATTCTTGCATGCCAAAGCTTGTAAGTTGGCAGCACAAAAACTATAGTCCGGGCACAAATGTTGAACATCCCTATCAACTATTTCTCTTTGTTTGGGATCTATGAAAGCAAAGTTAGTAGAAAAGAATGAAATTGAAGCCCACACAGGAAAGGATATGCTGAACTGGTTCTGCAGGGAAAAAAAAAAATGCTGACCCACGTATTCTTAGACAAGTGTGGTAGTCTATTATCGTAAGCATTGCCATTTTACAGAGATGGAGACCACACATTTAATTCTTTTCTATAGGTTTTTTTAAAAGGTGGCTTCAAGCTACTCTCTGAGGACCTGAGCTGGTTAATTGTAGCCCTGCTGGAATCCACATATCACAAAGGGCTCAACAAGAGCTAAATAAAGAGAGTTTAATCAGATCTGGAAAAGATGGTTTTTAATGGAAGTGAATTCTGCAGAGGATGATAATCATTAAAACTGAGGAGTTAATCAAAAATCCTAAAACAAGAAGGGAAATTTGAAGCATCCAGGAAACATCATCCCTCCTCCAACTCAGATCCCCTTAAAAAGTAGGTGAAAGAAAAAAAAAAAAGAAAAAAAGAGCAAAATTAATAAAATGTTTTGAAAACAAACCACAAAACTGTCATTTCTCAGTCACCTCCTCAGCCACAGAAAATGGGAAGTTTCTGACTCCTGAGTCAGAATCGCAGGACAGGTTATTGCACGGTGATTACTTTGAGACGGTGATTAAAGGAGTAATTTAAAACACTAGGATTACTAAAGGAAGGGGAAAGTTAAAACTGCCTTGGGAAAATTATTCCACATCCTCTACAAAGAAGGCAAATAACCTATCCTTGAATGCCACTCTGGAGGACATAATTAAAGAGGTATGAGAACTCCCTAACAAAGGAAAGTGTTTTAATGGGGCAATACATGAAGCCCTGTGCTGCAGAAAGAGAAAAGCTGGTGCATGTGGGTGTTGGGGAGGGGGTGGCTTCGGTACAAGCTCCAAAGGCAAGCTGTGGCCCTAGCAAAGGAGGCAGCAAGTCCTTCTAGGGAGATATCGCTGCCCTATATGCCCGTTTAACAAGGAAGTGGAAGGCACTTCTGAGACTAAATGATGAGACTGCAGCTGCTTCTTTGCTGACACCCTTCTTAGCCACCTGCTTCACCAAGACAATTTTAGCACAGCATCATGAGATAAAAGAACGAGCCTGTGCTAAGCTTAAACATGCCAAGTCACTAAAATGTAAAATATTTTTGTCTTTAATTACCAGTACTAATGGCTTCCTGTCTTCTACGGGCCCTATTGCTTTTCATTTTTCAACTTTGATTTTCAACTTCGCCCAGCTGGGCAAAGCCCAGTGCAGCAACTGGTCTGAATTCAGTATTGACCCCGCTGGGAGCAAGAGGTTGGATTCCTGAGGTCCTTCCCTCCTTGAGTGACCAGGACTTTATGTCTCTGGTTAAGGTCTCTGGAAAGTGAATGCTCTATGACAGGGAGTCACATTATCACACCGATTTCAAAGAAGCTCTGTAATAAGGTAGAAGACACAATGGTCTTACCATCTTTTAAGTGTTGTTCAAAACATAAATAAGTACACTTTGGACATGGTGGAGTCATGTATTTAGCAAAACATTTGGATTAAATAAAACCAAAAAAAAGATTTTTTTTTTTCATTTCCTCAGACAGCAACAAAAATAGAGGGAGAAGGCAAATTCTTACCAGGTGTGAAATGAAACTAAATTTAGAAAAAATATCCTTAAAATCGGTATATTGTGTCTTGAAGCAGTAGCTCCAAATACCACCAACACTAATGTAAATCTTATGTTACTAGTTTTAGGGTTTCTTTGACCCTGTAAGTATACCATCTTCCTCATAGCTAGTTACAACCTGCATTTATTGTAGACGACTATCATACCACTATTTAAGATAATAATTTTCAAGCTGCAGTCTGAAACATCAAGTCTTGGGCCACAATAACTGACATAATGGCATCTCATCTTCATAATAAGATTATTTTTTTTTAAGCTGCCTACCTTATCAACCCATCTAGAAGGCAATAGCTTTCATCAAAGAATTTAAACTTGCGGCCAGGGCCTTAATCAATTGCTTGGGAGCCCAAGCATTGCGTGATTGCTTACTGTAAAGGCATGTTCTGTAAGACACTACACTTTTCAAAAGGTCTTGCAGTCACCCGTAGAGTAGCTTCTGAAAATCAAGTTTGTTCATCGAGCAATATCTCTACTGTCATTTTATTCCACTCCTCCCTGGTGTGGGTATGAGGGGGAAAATACCTTGTTTTCACTGTATTCTCCATACAGACAACTCATCTTCAGACCATCTGCCAGCAGAAATGTTGAAAACATGAGGCTGGGAGCTTCCAAATGCGGCACCTTCCCTGTCCAGCCTGGCAGCACTGGCCAAGCACCTGCTTTTGCCTCCCTGCCCTATTCACAGAAATAGCACTGCTCCTCTTGTTCTTTCTTCTTAAATTAAAACTTGAAGGTTTTGTCTTCATCTGTAAAATTCATTCACTTAAACTGCAAATTCTCCACCTCCCCCAAAAACCTGTCCAGCTGAAGGAACCTTGTTGATCTCCACATCTACCGTACCTCCTCATTGCTCTCTCACCTGGTTCATGCCACATATTGCACACATCCCACCTGCCCACACTGCACCTTCTACCCCATGCCCTTGACCACCATGAATCTGCCAACCCAGCAACCTTCCATCCTTCCCCACACCCTGACTTTCTTTTGCTCTTGTTTTCTTCCCATGTACCTCGTGCTGCTCAGATGCAAAGCCTCCACCCCAAAATGGGACCCCGTCTCGCAACACACTTACAAAACACACACACACACACCCCAGTCTGTGCTCTGTGCCAGCCCAGCTTCCCCATTGCCTGTGTGAGCCATGTGTCCCAGCTCCCATGGAACACAGCAGGGCAAACGTGAGAGCTGCTGCTTCTTCTAGACCGAAGTATGGGGTATGAATGATGACCCAGGCATCTTCAGGTGGTCAGGCTCATATAAGAATCTGCACTAGGGGCAAAATCTTCTTCTGCTACCCAGCATTGGAAAAAGAAATGGCTCAGGCACCTCCCTTTACGCTTACTCCAGCCTGAAACTCTCTGCTTCAGCCCTTTGTATCTACAGTATACACAGAATATCAGCATAAGACACAGACTCACCTCTTGAAGACACTGTAAAACAGCCACTGTTTAGTATTTCGTCCTTTAAAAAGAAAATTGAAATCACAGCACCTTTAGCAACAGTTGACAGGAAGGGCCTCATATCCATAGCCTATAAACCCCAGTCACTTATCCAACATGTGTATGCATGGGTCATTATCTTTCCTGTATTTCAAAACAACACTTTGCATGAGAGCATCCTTTTTTTACAAAATATTATACAGAAGTCCTGTATTTAAACCCTGAACTTTAAGGTTAATGTCTACCTCAATCACATTCGTACAGGGAATATCTTCTTACTCAGCACTGAAAAACATAAAGTTCATACAGATCTGCAAGAAAGCACTTTAAAACTGCTTATGGCCTCTTAACCAGCTACATTTTCTTCCTACACACAGACATTTGCAGAATTAAAATGTTAGTTGTACATCTGCATCAGATCTAAGAGACACAGGTACGAAAGGCACACTCTTGTGTTTTATTGCCATTTATACCCACCCACACACACTCACTGCAGCACAGTTAATTTTTAAGCTATTGTGTGTCTTGTAGTACAGCTGTCTAAATAAAACTGGGATGGAAACTATTTTCTTAGCTGGTATTCAAATACTTCAGTCTTCTCAGAGATTTTCCTGCTAAATCCTTCTGCATTTGAACTCTAGCTAACTAATATTTGGCTCATTCTTCCTGCATTCAAGCTGCCCACATTCAAAATGTCTGCAGCATTTCCTCCCACCTTCACCTCCTGCTGCTGTCTCATGGATCAGTATTGCCACGTTACCGACATTTCTTCTGATGGTTTCTCTTCCCCTTGTTTTACCTCTCTGCACAGGACCTACCACGGCACTGCCCAGATTTCTGGGACAATAGCTTTTGTCCTGCTTTTATTGGCAACCACCAAGACAGACTTTTGGCTCTGAGCAGATGGAGTTGATACCAAATAGCCAACATTATTTTGATGACTACTTATTGCTCTTATATTTCACTTGGATGGTAAAAAAAAAAACACAAAAAACAAACCAAAGAATCAAAAAAACCCAAACCAAAACAAAGCAAAACAAAACTCTGGCTGTATCTCAAAATAAAGCAGTTCACCCAAATCTGGTAAAAATAAGCGTGGTAGATACAACTTAGGATTTTCCATATGAGATATTTTTTATATTATTTTTTTCTAAATAACAATGTTCAAAGAAAACTGGAATGTTTTCAATTAAGTTTCAAATAAAAAAATCAAAACTCACTCAGCAAAGAATACATGCTAAAATATAAGACATTGGGAACCTCTTGCCCTTCAGAATGTTTAAGCTTCATGCATTTTTGTTTCTCCCTCTATTTCTTTTTCTTCTTTTTTTTGAAAAATGAGAAGAAAGAAAGGGGCACGATGCTGACAGATAAAGTAGAAGGAGGATAATATTCACAGGATTCTTGAATAGTAAAATTCTGAAAAAGTATGTATATTAAAAAATAGTTGTTCCCTGTTCGCACAAGGATTCAAATAGCCAGTCTTTAGGATTTATGAGGGAGGGTGATTCAAGTATATTGAATGGATCTGGGACTTAACTGTGGGATACCATGTTGTA
>JAOTQQ010000001.1:67971821-68004321 GCA_026546715.1 Gallinago undulata | reverse complement strand
TTATTTAACATTTCTTGGTGTCTAAAATCTCCCTCTGACATGAGCTATATATGACATTTAATAAAAAGGGAACTATTTAGCCCCTTGGTAAAATGAAACATCTACTTAAGATTGTTTATAATCAAAATCAAAACCTAGAATTAAAAAAAAAAAAGCCTGCCGTTTAAAAACTTCAGTCCTTTAGCGACTAATAAATGGCTGTCCATTTTGAATAGGTTCCAGTACTGATGCCTTGTCTCATCAGTAAATAAAGATGTTAACAGTTTACTTTTCTTGACAATTAACAAATTGTTTTTAAATATCAAGACCAAATGTTGGCATTCTCCATAAATCTCTGCGTCAAACAGGTGCCCACGAGATACTCTTGCCAGACTTAAGTATACATGAAAGCCAAATATAAATACAATTAGCGTGGTGCTTTTAGCATTTAGAGCCAAATTCAACAATGATGTAATATTTCTGAATTAAGTTATGTGTCCCCAGTGATGAAACTGGCTCTTCCCTTATGAACGGGTTCCATAATTCAAGTATAATACTGTTTTCCTGTTCAAAAATTCTGAAAGTAAATACTTTTCATCATTAAAATATGTTAACCAAAGTGTCTTGTAATTCTAGGTGTCTCAGATAGCTTTTGAAAAATTATATCAGCTGTCTGTTCAAATTGACTTCAGAAAATGGATGCTGCAGTAAATATCATGAGTACTGTTAAATACTTTAAGAAGTAGCCTAAATGGCAGGAGTACATAAGCATATGTTGTAGACCCACCCCTTGAAGCTCCATGCAAGGTCAGGGGGTGACATTATGTGGTTGTGTTGTACAGGAAGTCAGACACAGAGGTGTCACAAATTCAGCTCACCAAAACAGGAGGTCCCAGACCACTGCCTGTGCGTGAAGAGGGTGGACTAGGTGTTGCAAGCTGCATTCAGGGCATTCTGCCCAAGCAGAAGCATCTCCAGGCTTCTCCAGTAGGTCTTCGATGTCATTCTTGTGTACATCTACGGATATAGATACTAGACGTTAGCCAATAGTATTTACGACTAATTACAGCGGGTGTGTTGTGGCCACGCCAGCTCCTATTCACATTTCAGAAGTCACATTCTGCCGTTATTTCCAGCGATCTGGTTTAAGTGAGGCCTTGGTCTTTAAAGCATGTTTTCTTTGTTATAAAGGGAAAGGAAAATAGACCCTTTCCAAATATGAAGTTCAGGTCCTTCACATGCCTGAAGTCTTCAGCTCTACTTCAACAATGAATTTTGAAAGATATTGTCTTACTCTGGAAGCCAAATTTATGGTGGATGATTTCTCTGTGGATAAAATTTAACTTAACATGGAAAAATAATTTGCAGCTGAAGAAAGAAAACACTTTAATACAGTTAATGATGTTCTTAGTGGTGATTATCTACTGAAAATTAGAAATGAGGTAGACCTTCTAGGCCTTTCAGTCAAGCCCAGCTTTTGTATGGGTATGAATACTACATATATTCTCCATTTAGTTCAGTGGTACTTACCTATCTGGGCTGGGCATGGCAGGAGAGCACCACGTCTTTCTCTACGGGCGCGTCGTGTCAGTCTGGATGAGTGCAATAAATCCATTGTGGATGCTCCCCACCGCATCTCCTTCATCAGATCAGAGGGATCCTGGGTTTGGGTTTGGGGGGAGGGAGAGGGGAAGGAGGGAGGGAGGCGGGGTGAACAACAGATAAGACCACCAGGGTGACTTATCCAGCCTCCAGCTTGGAATTCCCCACCACTCTCTAATACTTTTATCGGATCCAAGCAAAGAGCAGGCTGTAGGTCAGTAAACCAAGCACTCCTGGCACTCTCTTTCCTTCCCTTTTCCATCATCCTGAGATAGGTCTGCTCCTTCACCATATGGCAAAGATGGGATTCAGAGGTTTAGGAGAAACGGGGCAGGCTGACACCATCAGAGTATCTATTGTGGCCAGCAGGTTGAGGGAGGTGATTATGTACCTCCACTCCGGTGAGACCCCACATAGAGTACTGCATCCAGCACTGGAGTCCTGAGTATAGGATAAACATGTATTTGTTGGAGTGGGTCCAGAGGAGGGCCAGAAAAATTATCAGAAGGATGGAACATGTCTCCTGTGAGGAAGGGCTGAGAGAGTTGGGGATGCTCTGCCTGGAGAAAAAAAAGGCTCCAGGAGACCCTATTGCAGCCTTTCCCTACTTAAAGGGGGCTTACAAGAAAGATGGGGACAGACTTTTTAGTAGGACAAAGGGTAACAGTTTTAAGCTAAAAGAGGTTAAATTTAGACTAGATATAAGGAAGAAATTTTTTACATTGAGGGTGGTAAAACACTGGAATGGGTTACCCAGAGAAGTGGTAGATGCCCTATCCCTGGAAACATTCAAGGTCAGTTTAGACAGGGTTCTGAGCAACCTGATCTAGTTGAAGATGTCCCTGCTCATCACAGGGGGGCTTGGACTAAAGTCCCTTCCAACCCAAAGTACTCTGATTCTATGATTCTATGATCTAATGGTATGTATTCGTAGCCTATGCTCTGGGAAACTGTAGGAAAGTTGTTGCCAGAGACAGTCCAGAAACATGGCCTTGGCAGGTCACATATGTTGAAGAAGTCGCAACCTCCATCTAAGGAGAAAACAACTTATCTTGTGTCATCTCTCACAATTACTTAAATAGATCAAGGATTCATTTCTTTAACAGGTTAATTTGGATCACTCCTACTTCTGCCTCCCTAGAGCACCCAGGTATTTCTTTTCCATTGCTAGGTCTCTTAACCCTTTCCAGAAGCTGAAAACTGTTCCATTCCCCACACAGCTATCACTTAGTCAGCTTAAGTGATTCTATAATAGAATATATTAAAATTCTTATCTTTGAGCTGCTCTGATGTATCATCCTGCAACAGGATCTATCACTATTTTGAACATCCTTATTTAATATGTTAGGATGTTATCTGCAATATGTCATATTGCTGTCCCTAGCTGTACCCTAATACACAACGAAACGCAGAGCAAAGCAAGTATCCAGCCTGAGCAGGAGTGGAGAAGCAAATTCTGAAACAGAACTAGAAAGTTTACAGTGTTAACAAAAGAAGGTGTAAGATATTTTACAGTAGAGAAACATTTGGACTCTACCAGTTCCTCTCTGTCTTCACTGTAAGGAGGAGTGGTTCTATTCAATAGGAGTACTTTTTTTAAAAGTATGATTAAAAGTATTATTTAAAAAAATGGTGTAATAGCCTTTGAAGGAGTTTATGAGTGAGCTATGTGGCAAAACTCACTGAAGAACTCAGGATCAGAACAGAGACTGAATATCCAGCAAAATTCATCCTGCAATTAGACAAAGTTACTTGGGCTGTATTCCTTAGCTTCTCTCTGCTGAAGAGTAAAATGCAGTAATGAGTGTCAGCTAAGCCCTCTCGACCAGATGTGCGTGAAATGTAAACTCAAAATTAATATGTATTAAAATGTTGGAACTTTAAAAACACTGCTTCACATATTAAATTGTGACAAAAACATCTGTACAGGAGAAAATTGATCAGCTACTTCTACTGAGAGTAAAATAGGGAAAGACAAAGGTGGTACTTTCACTAAATATAGTGATTACTAAAGCATTACTGATACATTCTGCAAGTGAACCCTCTCAAATCATCACTCCAATATTTGGCAGGATTGTGGAGAACATGAGTACCCTGTGGTGGAAATTTCCAGGAAAATTCTCTCAGGCTTTTTTTTAGGTTAGATACATTCAGGTAATACCATACATAAAATAAAGCATGTTTTGATAACCTAATTTAAAGGTATTTACATTTAAATTATTGAAATATCTGTCATAATTGATGCCACTTTGTGAGAAGGGCTATACAGCAAACAAAATTTTTATTACAGGGATTCAAATATATAATAAGGTCTTGGAAACTACCAGAGATGAGCTAACCAGCAACAGAAAATGCAAACGCTAGGTTGACATACAATATATTTGGTAAATATGGATACCTGTACACTCCGTCTTGTCAAGAGAAAATAACTGGCTTGGGGTTCAGAGGTAGAGATGTGCATTGGCATAACCATCAACGCTGTTCGAAAAACAGAGATATGGGCAACTCTCTCCATAAGGGAAGAAAAAAAGGTTATTTTGCTGAGGAGAGACTTCTTTTTGTGGTGAATTCTGTCTGGAAAACAGCGCTTCCCTAGCCTGGAATAAGTCACGTAGCAGTGATGCTCCCCCAAAATCCCTAAGATCCTTTCATAAGAAGTCATCAACACTGAAGCTGAATCTTATCCTTTGTTACATCATTTTGCACCACTATTGTGAACCAGAGGGTCTAAGATACTCATTACCTCTCTTGGGAAGGATATTTAGACTCTATCTTGTCTAATGATCCTCACCAGACTTTCTGTGGGATTGCAAAAGACTGGCCTGTACCTTTGGACTAGAACTGATCCACCAGCTTTGCAGCCCACTTCTCTCATCTTAACTAAGTAAGGGAAGAAGATTGCTTTAGATTCTGATTTAGGGAACCTTGGGTTCAAACCCTTTCTCCTCCCAAAATCTTTCAAGGATTATTGTTGAATTATCCATTTTCTCTGTGGTCTGACCCTTGATATGCAAAGTATGATTTTTCAGCTCATGAATATGAGGACAAATAATTAAATGAGCGTGACTTCACAATCATATTGGTCATGATCAGGGTGGTTAACTTCTAGGCTAATGTTTAAATTGTATCTTTGTTCATCTCGTGTGGCATTTTTGGTGGAAATTTTGTTTACATGCTTGTAAACTACCAGTGCAAGGAAATGGCTGTGATGTTGGGATATAAATGGCATAAGAGTCTGTTTAATTTTCCAGTTATAAGCAAGCTGTTTTCCTATACAGCTTCAAACTACAGCTCATATAGTCTGAATAAGGTCAGGATTCGTGCCTTGGAGGGGATATAGATTATATGAAGAAAGTAATATTATTTTTAAAAAGTTACAGCCTGAGTTTCTTTCCATCTCAGACAACTTGAAAGGTTCTTCAGATGAGCCCTTATCTTCTCCTTTATCTCCATGGTAGTATAATTAGCCTCCTGTGCTCTAATGACTCAATAGGAAACCATCAGCATTTTTACACAGAATTTTAACACCAGCTAACAAGCCAGGTCAAAAGGAGTATCCTACAATGCTGCTATAACTTTTCTGGAACAAGCAGAAAACATATGTAACACTTGGCAATGAGCTATCACCTCTTTCGTCATCCCTCTGTTCTTTGACACATGGAGATTTGTGCAAATGGGGGCAGGCAGAACCATTTTTAAAATACAGCTCCATCCATATTCATCTGGAAACCACATCTGCCTGCATACTGGATTTTTTGGTTTTATTTTATTTTGCCAGCATTCTGTTAGATGTAGTTCTGATTGTAGTCTGACCACCAAGCTCCCCAAACTGAACTTTTGCACTGATTAAAAGTAAAAGCAGTGTGTTTATGAAAGTCAGCAAATCTGTGAGTCAAAAGAAGACACCTTACCAAAGGGTCAGAATTTGATATAAGGAAGAAAATGTCCAAAAGCACGGAAGAAATGCTACTCTTTGGCTAAAAAGATTCTGTTGCTGAGAAAAATCAAACATTAATAATTCATTTCTTTACAGACTTTCTACTCTTGACTCTAAGGAGGTAAAATAGTTTGAAAGCCCCACAAAGGTGGGGAAAATATTATATATTTCCTACCTCCAGTACATTTTAAACCAATTGACCTTAGTATGGTGGGAAGGCCTCTAGCCTCATGGCAGAAAACAACTTCGAATGCCCACTACAAAATTTAATATCTATGAGCTGGGAAAGAAAGGGGAAAAAAAAAAAAAAAAAGAGAAGCTACCACACTGATGCCTTAGTTCATATATCTCGATTTATAATAACACCTTGGATCAAGGGAGAAAGGAGAAGAAAGTTAACTCAGCCAAATTTTAAACTTTACAAACAGGATCAGGTTTTTCTACTCTGTTACATGTCCAATATAACCTGGTTTATAAAATGAAATATTTTACTGTTGTTTTCTAATGCAGTGTTCTTCATTCAGATTTGGACAGACCAGGAGACGCTGAAGGGGTACATTTATTGGGGGAGATTTTCCTTCTTCATTGTCTAGTTATAGCTTGTACTTGTAACACATTGCATATTCTTCAATATTGGGCAGATAATTATACAGCCACTGTCCTCATTGACACTTTTGTATCCCTTGGACAAAGCAGAATATTCAAGGGCTAAAGCAGAAGAAGTTTTTAAGAGGATTTTTTTTTCTTTACAGAATATTCAAATTTTTGAGGGGGTAAGTATTGAGGTAGGGATGATGCAGCTGAAATACTAGTATTAATTTTTTTATGCTAGCTAGTAATGTTGCCACTGACTTATTTTCATTGAAAGCTTATGTTTTCTATACTGAAGTAGTTAAGAACCTAAACACCTGCCTTGAGGTCTAGAATAACATTCCATCTAATACTAGTTTACATTTTTTATAGACTGAGCTTTTGCATAGCTCTATATGTTGAATAATCACCTGTCTGTATTTTCACATTTTATTAAAAAAGTAACTGCCTTTATTCCATGTCTTTTGCATGGCAGTCCATACGTGACCCTCCTTCCTTTAGTATTGTAGCATTTCAAAAACTTTAATCTATCTTAATAAGGTCTTCCAAATTTCATTAGAAGTAAAGAGTATTCAAGACAGACTGACAGATCACAGAGAAATCAAGCGATAATCTAAAGTCACATCTAACTCCACTCCTTAGAAAATGAGATTATCAGCAACCAGACAGACCTTCATAGTCTTCCTGTAGTCAAACAGAACAAGCAAATTGCAAAACAGAGAACTCCCCATAAAGAATACCTTGACACTATAAATTGATAACGATGGATCATCTCATCACGTTCTACTGTTGAAAGAGTAATAGGTGAAGTGCCTGTCTTGTCTTTAAAGATCAAACCTTATATTTATTTATTTTTTTAGAACACCAGCATTTACTTTAGATTCAGTCTATAAACTTCAGCAAAGGCTAATATTTACACATTTTTTGTTTTTATTTTGTCTTCCTGAAAGCACCAAAGCGAGGAAAATGCCACCATAGTAAAAAAGTAATAAATCTATTGAAAACACATGGAAGTTGTTTCTCAGCATATAGTCACCATATATATACTTGCAAATTTCACCCAGAGAAACTGTATTATATCATAGTTTTATCAGAACCAGAAAGAGACACCACTAAGTTTTCAAACTGCAGTAGTTGCCTGCTACAGACATCAGTAATTCAGATTTGCTCTGGAAATAAAATTAAGCAAAAAATAAAAATAAAATAAATGCAATCTAGTAGGAAAGCTTACAAAATCTTGCTGAGGAAGCAGCCCATGCTATTCACAGTCCAAAGAAAACACATTGGTTTAGTATACAACAGGCAGTGAAGAAAAATGTGCGGTCCCCTCTTCTATTTCTTTATGATATGTAGTTTTTGTAGTCAACATAGTAATAGTTTTGTCTGTTAGCTTGATAATAGCACCAAATTGTTTTCATTTAATACCTGTAACAGTTGTCTGTTTCTGCCCAAATGTGTTGTTACGCAGTAGTTTACTGAAAAAATAGAAAAAAAAAAACCAAAGCCAATTCCAATACAACCATTTACAAAAAAAACAATGTAAATTTTAAAACAAGCTTTTCTTAAGGTAGAATCGCACAAATCTGCTCTTAAGAAGGAACAAGCCAAAATCAATACGGTGGGTTTCAAGAGCAAAGCTGTTTAAGAGTTCAAATGAACACAAGCATCCGTACAGTTACATTTACAGACCTGGGCTGATTGGTGACTGAACTACCACTTGAACCATGTAAAGTAAAGAGGTTTCTGCTGTTTCATCTTCAGTTGCTTCAAGAAAATCACAGAAGGATGAACACCTAGCACTGAGCTTCACAACTTACTCCTAAACTCATTTTCTCTGTAGTTTCTGCTACACCTGGTGCAGTCTCCTGCCTTCCCTAAATAAGTTCTCTTAGTGGAGTGTCCTTGCCACCATCTATCTCATGCATCAGGTCCAATTTTATTAAACGAGGTTTTGGGGTATGCCAGTATATCCCCCTGGCACTACAAAATATTAAAGCATCTAAGCAAAATGTAGTCCCAGATACTGAACTCTTGCTTCCCACCTTCCCACCCCATCAGCTGGAGGTGCCATTGTTCACCTTTCAATGATTCCTGCAGGATGTTTGAGCCAGATCAAAAGTTTCAAGCTCAAATTGCTTCCTAACAAAAATCACTTTGGAAACTTAGCAAATGCAAAATTGACCAGATGAACGTCTTCTGCAATTCTCGACTAGGCATATGTATTTCTATTTCACTGTTAAGTGTTTAAACAAGGCAGAAAACTTGTTCCTTATTGAACTCTATCTACATTTTCCACCTTGACACCTAGAAAACTTTTATTTGAGAACTGCTGCAGATGTCCATTCCATGGGAGAGCTATTTGGTTTAACCTAGAGGTCCTACATTTCAGTTTTTATGTAAGATACCATTCAGACAAAGGTATGACTCCAACTTTGCTAAAGAAGTAGGATGCAAGGGGATGCCAATTTAACAAAATGTTTCCCTCACAAGAGGAAGGTTAGAAGCAGGATCAAATCAAAGGTCATTCATTATATACTTTAGCCCGTTAGATTCTATGGAATAGTAAAAAAAAAAAAAAAAACACAGCAAGACATTACATAGTAGCAAAATACCACCTCTTCATACTTGGTAAAGGGTTTGAGGTTAGTTTCTTTTTTATTTTTACATAGTTAGAGGGTTTTTTTGCACATCAAGGCCATATCACTGTTATTGAATTCACATCTGAAAAAAAAAGATAATCCTGCTTAACAGCTGCATCTGCTGGCAAGGACAAAAGATGTACTGTCCCTGCATTTTGTAAACAACATAAGGAGCAAACTGGGGAGTGTGATACAGCTGACGGGCACAACATAACAGCTGTATTAACGACCAACAACTAAACCTTGCATAAAAGCCTCTTCCAGCACATTTACCTAACTCACCTAAGAACTGAGGCTATTCTGAAATTGGCATGAGTTGGATGTCTGCTTAGAGTTCTTTTTTTTTTAATTTCAATATATATCAACAAGACAGTGGTAAAAGACCTTGCCCCAAAACAAACCAAAACAACAAAAAAACCCACAACAAAATAATTGACTTGACCTATCCACAATGGATTTTAAAGGTAATTGCCCTTCCTCCCTGCTTCTTTTCATTTTGGTGCTTGGACTTTCTTCTTCATCTATCAACACAAAAGAATGCTACAGCTTCCACAGTATGAAACACCTCAATCACACTTGAAAATTAGCCACAAAGATGCCCATATCATCATCCAATTTTTAAATAGTATTTTTCTTAAACAACACTTTCATATGCAGATTCAAGTTTGGAGACAAATGAGCTGTGGTAGGGATGAAATGCAGAGAAACGTGCAAAATGTATGAGGTAGATCTGGAAAAGGCAGATGCACATTGAAAGAAGAACACAGAGAAGTAGCTTAGTGGGGAAAGATATATGCAGAAGGAAAGTAAAATGACTAAATAGATTAAAAGATCAAATGAGGAAGAAACAAGAAAAGATATCATAAAAGAGATTTATTCTACAGCCAAAAGCTGGAGAGGTAAAAGCTTCTCTGGCCCATGAAGAAGGCTATAGGAAAATGAAAAGTAGAACCATGAAAAAGAGAGAAGCCAAGAAAATGGCTGGGTATGAAAACATCAGTGGCTGAGTAGGAATTCTGAGACTATAGTGCAAAAGCATAACATGGAACAAGAGCTGTTGAACAGGAGACAAATAAAACAGTGAAAGAGTTGGAGAGAAAGAATGTTTCAAAAATGAAGAATGAATTTATGCTATAGAAGAAAGAATGAAAATAGGAACTGAAAAGGTTAGACAATGCATTCTTTCATGTCACAAAACATTTTGAGGGTGATAGTGAAAGGAGATTATTATCTCAGGGGGATTTCTGGATGATCCATTCATGTTATTTTTGAGTCAAACTTCCTGGCTCCACCTGGGGAATAGATTGAGCCAAAGGTGCTCCTTGCTTTTGTCCTAGGGGGTAGCTAGACAGAGGAAGAGCGAATCAGTAGACAGACCCACTTTAAGAAAGATGCTTATAGATGACATTAATGCAATGGACTAGAGAGGGCTTGGCAGGATTGCCTTAGCCTTTGCCTAGAGAGAAAGCAGGTTTACTTTGGATTCGATCTCAGAGTTGGGGACAAACATGCCCTTTCAGGCAACCTTTCAAAGCGGGGCCACTCACTTGCCCTGGATCAGCCCCCAGCCAAACCGCGTTGTTTTCACCTTATCTTGGAAAAAGTTACCAGTTGGCAGCTGTCAATACGGAGTCATGATGCATCCTGCAGTGAGCATGGGGCAACCAAGGTCAGAGGCAGAACTAAAAGGGTGCCAGGAAAAGGAGGCAGCAATACAAAACCAAATGAAATGAGTTAGTCTGAGACACAACAGCTATGCAGGTAGGGGAGGTAGGAGAAAAATAAAAAAGGCAAAAAATTAGGACAGGTAAAAAAGCACTGTAAAAGCACTGCTAATTGCTCATTCTGTTTGAGTTATCCTGAGAATAAACAGCGATTTTTCAGTTATCCTCATCATCACGTAACATAACCATCGCCTCTTTAATCACAGTTCTGTAGAAAGTATCAATAGATTAAAACAGTGCAAATTTACTTCCAAATTTTCTACATGGGTAAAAATGCAGTGCTGAGTGTTCACTTAAAGCCGATGAGCAAATCGTAAAGGTGCCGGTGTTATGATCAGTCCTGAACAACTTCAGTGAGAGTCTCATTCAGATGAAACACAGCAGTGGTCTGTCTTCTGGTTTGCTTCCATTTACCTCAAAATTGCAAAATAAATATTGAAAGAGATGACCAACAAGAATATATCCCGCTTGTGATAAAAACTCCCAGAAGGAATTTCCCTTAATTGACAGGAATAAAAGAATAAAAATTATAAATAAATTGAAAAAAAATTTTAAAAGCCTTTGAAAATGGACTTAGACTATGAGGTTATTTACATGATAACCAAAATAAAAACTCCAAAATTTCTGAGCAGATAAAATTTTGAGATGAGGAATCCATCTGTGGCTTTGATTATATTAATACTTTTTTGCTTTTTATACAAAAGGAAAATCTTCTATGAGCAGTTTTTCTGATGGGAAAAGCATTTACATTGCTGTTTAGAGTCTTTGACTTTTTATGTGAAAAAGCACAGAACCATGCTGTAAGTTTGTGTTTCCAAGTAAACATCTCGTTATAAAGACAACATTGAAAAGAAACTAATGAAATTCCAAGGTGTTCTAGGATGGCTGTTTTATTCTGATCAGTGGTAGATTGCACTATTGACCAAGTGTCAGACACAGAGCGATACCGTGATTGAATAAAAGTGTATACATAATCGGAGCAGAGAACTTTGCCAGGACTTGCTTTGTTGCTTTTCCTGTAATACCAAGAGAAATCTTCTCTTATTTTCCCTTTCCCTCTCTTTGCCATCCACACACTCGTTCTCCTGTAGAGTGTAAATACATTTCCATTCAACCCCTCCCTCTTCTTCTGGTGGTGCTCTCAGATAAAATAATGCAAGGTGCCTTAGCTGGAGACACTGATGAAATATTTGCAGACCAGATATTAATCTGTTATCTCTTCTGTAGATGTGAGATGTGATGGGGATGACAGAGAACGCTGCTTTGCAGCCCTTAAGTAATTTGAGCCAAAGATATTTAGGTCTGTCTTTGGACACTTCAAATCAGGTATTATGGAAGGAGGAAAACCCTTGGGAAGCCTACCTTGAAACATATTTCAAATGCCAGGGGACTTGCATGAAAATTGGGTAATGAATGAAATTCTGATTGCAGAAAAATCACTTAGGGACGTGCCTGCTGTCGTGTGCCACTGCTCTCTATGTAAACCCTAAATGCTTAATGATGTAAACTTTTGTACTGTAGATCTTGTAATGCGTTCTCTCCCTCAAACTGCCTTTTTCCACTTGGACAAGGAGGGCATCGGATGGAATACTAGCTTTGTCCACTGGAAAAAGATAAATAATTCAGCAGCTGCTGGGATGGTTTAATAGCACACAAGACCAGGTGTGAAGGAAGTAAACTTTCTCACTGTGATGTGAGAGTTACCCTAGCAGAGAAGCAACAGTACGTCTGTAGCTAAGCTGTTGCCAAGCCTTATGTAATATATATGAACTTCCCAAGAAGGAAAGATGTCTCTCGCATGCCATCTAGGATTTATTATGCAGTTCTTTGTCAGGATTTTGTCTGGGTAGAGGGAATTTCTTTCCTATCACAGATGGAAAGACCGGGCTCTTACATATCTTTTCTTAACGTTCAAACTCGTCATAACTACGATGGAAACATAGCATAAACCAGAGCTTCAAGATCCATCTGGGCTTTCTGCTCCTTTCTCTTTTTTTTCAAAGCTTTTTACAATCTAGATATTGTGAGGGTCTCTTTACCATCCCTGTCCTGAAGGTGTGGGTTCACAAGGGCCGGACGTCGCACGCCCCCGCAGGGCTTCCCATCCAACGTAGAGCTGAGCCATCTCTCTGAGGCTGTGTGACACCTCAGCACCTCTTCAGATTCTCACTCCTCCCAAGACAAAATATGCTCCTGTTTCACTCTCTTACCTTATTATTTCTTTATGAGAGGGGTGGAGGTAGACAACTGGGGGGGGCGGGAGGCAAAATCAGAAATTTCAGCTACTTGGAAGTATGTGAAGAAGAAAGAGTTGTAGAAGGAAAAGGGACAGGGACAGCACCCAGATGGGGCAGGTACAGCTTCACAGTCATCTTACTGATGACTGTTAGGTATCTAATGAATCTGTTTCCTAAACTAAACCATTAATAATTAAAGGTTTGATTAAGACGAATTCAGTGTTTCTTGCAACATTTTTCTATATGAAGAAAAAAACATTTTATGAGAAGAAACCCATCCTCATTCTTCAGGGAGTTCTAGCTTTCATATTCAAATGCAAAACGGAGACTTATTTTCCAAACAAAACAAGTATTTTCTTCCAAGTCTATATCACTGACCAGTCATGGAAAAACTTTTTTTGTTTTGATGAATAAATATACGATCTCCCTTTTACAGACTGAAAAACTGAGTATAAAATTGAAACCATCTGCTTCAGACAATGACAGGAATATTGGCCCGAGAGCAATACCTGTTGCTCAAAATCTGTTGCTACATTGCTAGTCCACAGAAATTTACACTGTGTGCCAACAGTTTTATTTTTTCAGTATATCTTTTTATCCAGCACCCAAAGTAAAAGACTTGTGATCATTTCGGTGGCACGCTAACCTTGAAAATGCTAGAAATGCCTGTGACAAAAGCAAAATATTTGATTTCTGTAATTCAATGGATACAAATCACAGAATCACAGAATGAATCACAGAATGATATGGGGTTGGAAGGGACCTCTGGAAATCATCTAGTCTAACACCCCTGCCAAAGCAGGTCCAGCTACAGCAGGTTGCGCAGGAACATGTCCAGGCAGGTACAACTGATATGATTATACAACTAATATGATTAAAACAGACTGAGTTTTCAGGAAAGGCTATTAGATCAGTTTCTACATCCATATTTCTCATTGTTGCTAGAGACATAGGAATGAAAATGGCAGATTTGTTTATGCCATCACTAAAAGATGAATTAAGGTGAATCATAAAAAAAAAAAAAAAAACAGATGGGCATTTATCTGAACTTCTAAAAAGATCAGATTCACTGCATTATCACTCACTGTGTGCTCACTTTGTGGATATATGAGCAAGTGAATTGCCACGGCAAGAATGATCACCAAAAAACAAGCTTTAAATACAAATTGGGATAGCTGAGAAAAGTAAGTACCTGGAGTATTAAGTGCCAGTACTTACAGTTGACAGACAACTGCAATCTAACATTAGCACAACTACAATCAGTGAATCAGAATTTTTCTTCTATGTTATTTGTTCCATTTGATTGCATGACAAGTATTCATTTTCATGTCTGTACCAGATCAGCCAAGAATTGGCCCCATATTTCAGTGTAACCCTATATTGTTTGATATTTGTTATTGCATATACAAACTGTAGGAGAAAGTTACATATGTTTTCCCTGGGTACAACCCCTAATTATTTCTTAATACTACATATTTACTTATCCTCCTGGAAAGACAAATATAGCAGGAATTGTAGAGAACAAAACAACGGATGGTAACGCTCTGCAAATGTTGCTACTGTTGGTCTCTCCTGATCTGAATGAATACAGCTTTTGTTCTAAACAGTCAGTACCTCTGCATCCAGCTGAAATTAATTTTACCATGCATTTGATTTTGGTTATGGACTTTTGTGCAGGAACATCCACATAAACAATTTATTTCTTACACTAGTGCTCAGAAATATCTACCAGAATACGACAATGGCAAATATAAATCCATTTTCCATTTTGTTATTTTAACTAAATAACTTCTATTTAACTTTGCTGAATGTCATCCACTTCCACTGTGATCCCTTAGCAGAAGTCAGTTGTGTAACTTAGTTTGGGATATGAGTGATTCCACTACTTTTTATTCCAAAATAGGGCAATGGATAAACAAACACTTAAATATCTAGATATATTATATATACATTGGTACTTGTACATTATCCTAGAAAACAAGAAAGAGCATTGGGAAATACATTGGGCGCAGCAAAAGGTGGATGTCAACAGCCAGGTATTTTTTTTCTGGCAAGTTTCAAAAGCATTGCATTAGAAGTTGGAGGGGAGGAGGGAAGGCAAAAAAAAAAATGGATGTTGCTAAGCTTGTGAGTCTTTAATTAGGTGCATAGGGCACAAGGTTGAATATCAATTTAAACTTTAATGTGGCCCTCTCCCAAGGAGTAACCAGCCTCTTTGTATGGATGTTCAAGGGCAAGAATCCAATTTCTACTGATGTCAAGGACAGGCAAAAATCTCAACATCTCTCTACAATAAGTGTTTTCTCCATAGACATGAGTATCACCAGGTCCAAAGGAGAGACTCCATGTGTCACAGGCTGTTTAATGGGCTGATGCCAAGAACCTGTTCCACACTATCAGCTCTTTGCCATACAACCTCAAGAAAGTCTCTTCATGTTTAAGTGCCTCAGTTTCCCCATCTTCAAAACAGCTGCAATATTTATTGTAGTAAAGCAATAATATGAAGCTGCTGTCACATCAATAAGTGGCTTAGAGATCCCTGGATAGATGCTGACTTGGCATATAAGTGTATATTTACAAATGAAGATGTATTCTATTGTTATGAATATTGTGTATTACAGGCTGCTTGCGTTATCAATTTAATGTACATGAAGATTCAATCAAAGCTGCTTAAGACCTTGAAAAAGACACTACTCTGTGTACATTCTGATAGGCTAAGTGTTGATTCAGCCTACACACATGCACAAATAATATCTTGAGTCATTAGGGTCTAGCCTTTTTAAAAAGCAGTTTTCAAACTTTCAAAAATCCTTTCTATGTGTGATCTGTGAGTTGCCTTCTACATTTGAAGCTGATAAAATGCAGGAATGTTCACATTCATGAGACAATAGCTTTGACTGAATGCTGTAAAATGAAATAGTCTCTTTCAGTTTTTCCTTTCAAAAGGAAAATTGCATAAATAATACATTTGGGCCTTGCAATACAAAACAAGCACAATAGCTACTTTACAGCTTTCATCAAAATGAAGGCCATCTTTTTCATTTATATTATGAAACTGGTAATACAATATCATCATCTCCGATTGGCTGAAATCATCTAGACAGTGAGCTCTCCTTTCCAGATAATGCCACTCGGTCCCTATGTCAATGGAATGTGTAATGATGGGACATATAAGACAAATTTTTTGTCATTGGTTAGCAATGAAGCTTAAAAAAAAAGTAATAATGGAGATTTATTGAGGAATAAGCAATGCTTCCCAGTGAAAAAGAGTAAGACAAGTATCTGAAATGTTTCTGTGCTCCTTGTCGATGTTTTGCTTTTATATCTGGTCTACTTTGCATTCTTAATCTGTTCTGTTTCAAAGGGGAAAGAGGATGCGATGACAGAAAGGGTAGCTTAATATCAGGACAACTCTACAATAAAAGCTATATCCTTAATTTCCTGTCTAATATTAGATAAATTTCACTTCCCCTGACAGAAAAACCCAGAAACCATTTAGGAGATATCACAAAAGGTTAGGTGACATTGCTGAATGTATGCTGTTGTGCTCCATTCCCACCGTTATCCTGAGGGCCATTTCATCTGCTCCCCACTCTCAGCTGAAGCTCCTTCTTTGACAGCCATCATTGCATTCTCCACTCACTCTATTTCTTACTGTTCATCTATTGTCCTCAATCTTGTGCTAAAACTGAACCAAACATGGAGTATGACTAACCACACAAATCTATTCACAGTCATCCTTAGGGAATTCTCAAGCCCTTGTGGCTACAGATATTTTACATTTCACTAGCTCTTTCCTGCATCATGAGAGAATATGACATCATGTCTGGGTAAAGAATAATATTTTCTTTCATATGATAAATGCTCTACGCTTCATTTTCTCTCTCAGTTGTAGTGGCATTCTTTACTTCTCGGATGTGTTCACAAATTACACAACCTGAGTTGGTTTTTCTCCCTCACAGTGACCTTTCAGAGTGGGATATGCACCCACAATGGGAACAAAAGCAAAACCCTATGATGTTTTTAGATGCCAGCTGGGACAGACATTTGGTAGAAACACCTCTTTGATTGCAGAGAATATGTATACAATAAGCAATGACATTGTCACAGACTTGGAAATTGGTATTTTCTAACAAGTTTAGTTCCAGTCTAGATCTACCCACACAGAAGCCCACTGGAAACAGGTGTAAACTAATTGCTAAATGTGTTGGCTTTAACATGCATCAGATATAGAGAACATTTATTTCATCAACTTTTCCCAGACAGTTGTCTGCTGAAACTACGCATCTAAATGATATTCAAATACCAAAATCTTCTAAGAATGGGCAATATTTTGTTATTGGAATGGACAGTCCATCTTGATGTATGTTTGCTAGGTCTTTGTTAGTCAGACTAGTATATGCAGAGTTGCCTTTGTGAATCCCTAGTTTTTGTCCATGGTCTTTGACTACACTTCATCCAGACCTTGAAGGGATTCAGTACCAAGAAGGACCATTAGTCTGTTCGGAGACTAGCCTGATGTGCTAAGTTAAAAACAAGATCCATTTGACCTAGGTGACAAAGCAGTTCCTTGAGAATGTTTTCTCCTTTACTATGCCTCAACTTTTCCCTTTGAAAAGTGGAATTTGGCTGCTCTGGCATTGTTTTGAGCATGACTTGCCATTTTTTATCTATGGCATAAAGCCATTAGATATTGTTTAACTAAACCCCACTTGTGTTTGAGATGGGAGACTGTGCTACTAAACTTCCATGGTTAGTGCAAGCCCTACTGAGTGCTCTGTTTCTTCTGTGGTTAATCACTCTCATTGATTTACAATTCTATTTTCTGCAAGGACAGACCTCCCTTGTTCTGTTCATTGAATTCAACAGTATGGGTTCAGAATCTTTCTCCTTTCTCATTTTAACATGAGAAAGACTGGAAGTCTGTATGAAGCTTCTCACTTTCCAGCTGGAGCTTTCATTTTTATTGCTAAATGCAGTTGGGACAGAATTGTGTACCTTAATGCTATAAACTATTTTCCCCATCAGATGAACAAAGCCAAACTTTCTATGCAGGCACTAAATTCGGGCATTCTAAAATCCACATCTGGAAATTGAACATTGACACATATCTTCTGGGTGAAGCTGCAGCTGTTAGATGTTATTTGAATGCCAAGGTCAACCATTAAAATTATTCCCTCCTCCACATCATTATAATATTGTACTACAAATGTCATCAGGACTGTGACATGGATTGTAAGTCTATAACATTAATTTTCAGCTGGTCTGCAATTATATTTCTTTCACTGTGGAAGTGTTAGCTCTGATTTGATAAAGAATAATGCTGTGTCAGTACCTAAGCAGGAGACTTGCAGAGGAAAGATCCCAGGTACTGAGGATTCTTCAAGGGAACCTTGTCCCTAGAAAAAAAATCATCTGGCTCCAGATCAAGTACTGACATGTGCCTGCTGAAGTATAAAACCGAAGTGTTCATGACCAAATTGCCCATGGCCCATTTCACAAAAGGTACCTTCAGCACATTTCTGGCTCTGTAGAAATTTCTCCTCCATGTCACTGGACGCAGCATTCTTCACTCTTCTTGTATCAGTCCCAAATCCTGCTGCTCGCCTTTGCAGCTATTTCTTGCTTCCTTCTCTCTTCCCTTTGGGCCATAGGGTTTACTGCTGGGTCAGTGAGCTGAAGCAGTCAGGGAGCACTTTCTGGGAATTCAGCTGGGTTAGTTTTCCTTCATCCCAGTTCAGAACACAATAAAAAAGATCTGCAAAGCTTTTCTATGAAGCTGAAAGTTCACCAGGGTGCTTCCCCCTGAGTCAGTCTGGCGTGCTGGTGCAGCCAGCCCTGCCGCCTGGTGCGGTGCAGAGGTAGCATCTCATGGTTCTCTTTGCTCTAGCTTTTCTTCTGGGCTCTGCTGTTTGCAGATCCTGTCCTGATGTGGCAGAGGCAGCAGAGCCCACAGTACAAACACGGGCGTTTCCCAGTGAGGTTCAGCCACTTCTGCTAGTCCAAAAGCCCTTTCAAGGTTCACTCTTACCAGGAGCCCTACAGTGAGCTGCCAACAGATGGGGAGTTTTCCAGGAGTAGACAATGCCCTTGGGGGAGAAAAAAGAAGAGGCCTTTGAAGACTTGTTTTCAGTAGTATCTAAGCTTTAATCTTGTTAGATGTGGACTTGTTCACATGTTCTGCCTGTTGTGAAGCAAGAACCCTTTTTTTCCTAGCCCTATACTTATGATATAGTACCATATGATGACTATGTCTCTGTTGAGGACAAGACAAGAAGAATCCTTGATTCAAGGAGTAACCTTGAGAGGAAGTTCACTGTGGAGGGTAGATACTTCATGCCCAGTGAAAGGAAGTGGTTTCACAATCTGCTGCACAAGCAGCTGTGTGAGAACCACTTCTTTCTCAAGAAGTAGGAAAAAAAAATATTTTCTTGTTTACAGAACTCATAGCAATGTTACTATTCCCAAGTTTCTCTCTGCTCATGCTAACTCAGTGAAAAGGGAGACTGCAAGGCAATAATAAAATGCACTTCCTACTTTTGTATCCTCTGTACTCTTTTGGTGTGGATTACAACCTGCTACTACTTCTAATTTACATCCTTCTACTGCTACTACTTACTTACTCACCACCCCCTATTATCCTGAAATGATAAACAGCAATTATCAAGCTCTTCTCTAAAAATATCCGATTTGAATATGTAAGAGTTAGGAGATGCAAAGACAAATATCTTAACTACTATGCAGTTGTTCCTCCCGCACCTCAGCATAATCCATTCCTAAGGGAGAGGAGGTTTGGGGGGGTGCAGGGGAAATACGTTACAAAAGAAGCTATGCCGAGCTAAGATCTTTGTGTTGGCCGATGAAAATCCTGGTCAGTAGGTATCAATAGCGTGCAGCCAGCTCACAGAGAAGACAAATTGTGTCTCAGCAGAACAAAACCGAATGCATGTACATACTGAAAAGCACAATAAATTGTACTGTGAGCCCTACAGCTTTTAAACAAGCCTGTAACATAATAAATCTTTTTTTGCTCCTTGCATCAGACGTTTTCAACTTTTCTGTTGTTTCATACATTCAAACATGCTATCTAAACAGTACGTTTGTACAGTAGTGCTTTAGCATGCAAGTTCCCAACAAGCGGGGCCCATACACAGCCCAGGTTCAAAGTTCAAGCCAATAAATTGTGCCAGATCTCTGCTGTCTGTAGGACCGTCTCCAAAAAGAGCCAGAAACCACTGGAGAGGCAAGGGGAAAGTAACCCTAACCCTAGGGTTAGGGAAAAGTGAGAGAAGGAGTTGGCAGCGACCCCAGAGAGCAGCAATGATTCCCGGAGACACCTGGGTAGTGGTTAGATGGCCAAGAGGTGATGCAACAGCAGATGTTCAGGGAGAAGTCAAAAGGTGAGAAGGATGCAATGGGAGTGAGACTTGGCATCATAAGGTGGAAACCAGTGCCCTAGCACAGATCTGTCTTTCAGAAATTATTTCTCAGTCTCTTAGTGGATTTATGATTTGGAGCTTTCTTCAGCTTTTTAACTCCAAATATTCAAGCTTCTTGTTTTACAATAGGCAGAACAGAAAAGTCCACATCTAAGGACATTAAAGTCCCCTGTCCTTAGACACTGCTGAAAGCAAATCTTCAAAGCACAAAATCTGTTGCTTCTATTGAAAGTCTTAAGTATGGAAGACATTATACTTTCCCCTTAAACTCAATTCATTGATTCATTCAGCTTAGACACTGATCTCTCCAATTGGTAAAGAAATTTAAATACTAAATATAGCTAGCCTCATGAGTAGCCTCACTTGTTTCCCTTTGCTCTCCATCTTAGTCCACCTGGTAGACCTAGAACTTCTTATTATGGAAGACTTCCCACCTAAGTAGAGCTCCATCTACTTCTACTGTGAAGGGTGCAGACACCAAAGCCCTAATGGCAACAGGTACATCTCAGAGCCCAGATCTTCCAAATCTGTCACCTCCTGCCAACTAACACACAGGTGTCTTTAATGCACCCTGCAATCACCATGCTTTAGTTCACTCAAGTCCTCAAAGATGACACAGGGTAACCCTCTTGACAAATGTCTCCAAGGCAGACATCATACATTGCTTCACAAAGAGCTATCTGGGGTGTCCAGCAAGTGCCCATACCTATTTCTGAAAATCTGTGGGTCCTATAAGCTAAGATATTTGATCTCATGGCCTCTGTGAATTTAGAGATGCACAGAATATTCTGACTGAATTTTGTAACTCCTCATCTCTGCTCTAACAACTGCCTATAAAGTAAGTGGCTTTTGACTAAACCCCATTTTTAGCTTATGCATTTTCAATCATATATTTTTATACCTAAAATACACATAAATTATATTAGAATTGTACATGCTGGACAGATAGATAATTATTACTGATACTGAAGTTCACATCACACAAGGCATAGGCAATCTCTAGAGCCCATACCCAGAGAAGTGTACCTGATGGTCACACTTTGGTGGATCCTCCAGGCCTCCTGGACTCTGGAGGATGTCCAGGAAGAACAGTAATTCAGAAAATTCAGAGCAGCAAAAGCATCCACTGGCAGTGAATTAGTTGTTGAAACATTATCCACATCATTTCACAAACCAACAGTAACATATGGGCTACCTACGCTACCTTCACCTAGGTTGCCCCAGCTTCACCTTCACCTCTATTTTCTTCTAAAAGTGTAGATCAGACAACAAAGATGAGAGATGTATAAAGATACAGGTAAATAGTTGCTATTGTGAGCTATCTGAAAGTGAATTGGGGTAAATTTTTTGGCAACTGTATATGTGGTTAGTGCATAAGCAATAGCATGAAGCTTTTTTTCATTTTTGGCCTTTGCTCTCATAATCTTCCATACTCTTTAGAGATGTCCATCACCATGTCAAAGGTAAAAACTGTGCCACTCAAGCAAATGACCACACTGAATGTGCACCATCATAACACATCAAGCAGAAGAGCATGAAAAATTCAGGGAGGTGCCCATAAATCCAAGATTTTTTTAAAAAAGATTAGAGGCATTTGCCACGGGAAAGGGACATTATATCTTTATTTCTTTCTGTTCCCCTAGTTGTCTCATTTTTAAATAGGAAGGAACATCTCTCCCCTAATTCCAAACTAATTCCAAAAATACATGAAATTTCTCTGTTTACCTTCCTTGGCAAAACCTCGGAACAAGCTGCCCAGGGAGGTTGTGGAGTCCCGTTCTCTGGAGATCTTCAAGACCCGCCTGGTCCCAGTCCTGAGTGATGTGCTCTGGGCAACCCTGCTTTAGCAGGGGAGTTGGACTAGATGATCTCTAGAGGTCCCTTCCAACTTGGACAATTCCGTGATTCCCGCCTTTGCTGGGGGTGGCTAAAAAAGGTTCACTGACACTTTCCAGTGAAATTCTGTCACTGTTTGGCTTTAGTGCTTTTACATAAAACCCACTTCATTTTCTATGTGGAGATTAATACGTCAGCAGGCACCGCTCACAGAAAAGACTGGAGAGCAGCTTGTACATCAAAAGTTAAGTCTGAAAAAAATTAACAAGCAAGAAATGAAATCATTAAAACTCATCAGGATTTTGCCCAAAATATTTCCTCATAATACTTCACTCTATCTTGCAGCTCTAGACTGCAAAGCACATTGCACAGGATGTTAAATTACATTATCTTCATTTTACAGATGGGAAACTGAGGCATAGGAAAGCATATAGACTTTCTCAATGAATTGATAATACAAAACTTATTTTCTGACTCTCAGTCTGGCAGTCTATTCAATAGACTATCCTGTCTTTAATTCCTATCTGAAAAGGGTGAAAGAAATAAACGTGCTGTTATGTTAGCTTTTGCAAATCCATTTTCCCTTAGCATCAAGACAAAAAAAGCAAGAGTCAAATGCTTAAAATGGTTAAAAATATTAAAGCACACAAGAAGACTATTTAGTTGCATTTACAGCTGGCAGGAGACTCTGGCATCCTATTTTTATTTTATATTTTTTATAGCTAAAGATTTCATTGTAGTACCTGGAAATCATGGTAGTTTGCCGACAAGCTTGCAGCTTCAAGTACTCATTTCCAAGCCAACTGTATTTGAGAACAATGTTTGGCACTGAAAATAAGCAGAGATATAAGAAAAAATATTAAAATCGCTATGGGAGTGACAGGAAAAAATGGAGTGAGACAGATTCCTCCAGACTGATCCTTTATGATTCTTTTCTAGTTATTGAGTATATAAATTTCAATCCCCTAGTACAGCTAAGGGGGGAGAAAAATACATGATTATCATATCACTCAAAGCTGCACAACTTTAAAATCAGCTCCAATATAAATTCACTCTCTATAAAATGACTTTTAATATTCTTTTCCTTAACATAAGTATTAAATTTTGTATGATTAAAAATTTATTTACTCTCTCTTCCTTAATTTAGATTTTTATTTGCTATTATTGCCATTCCCATCTGATCTTGACAAAATCTCTCTGTACATTATGGCAAGAGTGTACCACTGGCTGTGACGCAGCACTGGGCTTTGAAAGCTAAGCCTTAGAGCAAATTAAAAGTGACCACTCCAGCCTGGCGGCTCAGACAACATGTCTTATACTGCTGTTTCACAAAGGGGGAGAGAAGAGAAGGTAAGGGAGGTAGGAATCCTTTTCCTGACTTAGGTAAGGTGTCAAGGAGCTGCACGTCTACAGCAAGATCCTGTTAGCTAATTTACATCGGGACCCACCAGAATTTTGTTATATTAATTCACCTGTCTTAGGTGATTTGCTACTTATTTGAGGAGCTGTGGGTATAACCCTGTTCTTAATAACTCACCAGGTCTGGGTGTGTCCCAAATAAATAAAGCAAAATGAAATAAAGTGAACTTCATACAAAAATTACATGCACTCAGAAAGTCACATCTGAATACTCTTCTCCCCAAGATAAAGTCGCTCAGACTATGCCTGTACCAATTTAAAAAACAAAACAAAACAAAAAAGTAAAAATAAAAATAAACTCCAACAACCTAAAAACTGATATGACATGATAAAATGTGGGAGAGTAAATTTTGGCAGGAACATGGCCATAACCATCAGTGAGCATAGCACTATCCTTTAAAATCTCTGTTAGTTGCTTTGAGAAATTACTTTGGTATTGTCAGTAACTGCATTTTTCTTGTTGTTCACCTCTGTAAAAATATTTTAAAGAAAATTTTATATATATGCAGAAATTTAAGTATACAGGAAAGTGGGAGGCTAATTTTTTTCATTCAGTATCCTACACTTATACTAAATGCTGTAAATTCTTGCAATCAAGAAACATGAGAAAGCCAAACTTCATTATTTTAGTACAATACAGACATATATATATTAAGCCTACATATATATACAGTAATGCTCACCTTCTCAGCAAGCTGATGACCAAGCTGAATCTTAGAAACACAAACTTGAAGTGACAGTCCCCAATGCCCCCATCCTAATTCGTCAGGACACGTTGCACACCCTCAACTCTATAGTACATTTCTGGCTTTTTGAAGTTAACCACCCTAAAGGTCACTTACAGAAGATATGATTGGACCAGTCTGGCAAAATGGGAACGTTTTGCTGACAATCCATTTTCACAGGAAAGAGCCGATGGAAGCCATCAGCTTTTCTTGGCAAAGCCCTGCTGCTGGAAAAAACTGTTTTCCTGATGGCCGTTTTCACCTTCCCAGTAACCACTGCCCCTTCAGCTGTTTGGCATCACAGCTTTAGGGCAAAATGGTCCTTATGGTCCAAAGAAAACTATATGAATAACTGAATTTTACGGTGTGCCATGAGTCTCCAAATATGAACAAATAACTGTCTTTGAAATAGACCTGAACCCAAATGCTTAAATTGAAGGGTTTGTGCATCTTTTTACTAGTGAAAAATATGGGAAAATAATAAATGATTCACTATTTTAATCTCAGAGTTATTAAGTCAAATGGGCGCATTATAACACCTATTGCAAATTATACATTTCATAAAAAATTAAGAAAGACCATATCAGGTCATATTAGGGACACGGTTTAGTGTTGGTTTTAGCAGTGTTAGGTTGATGGTTGGACTCCATAATCTTAAAGGTCCCTTGCAATCTACACAATTCTATAATTCTATGATGCCATATCCATCTGGGCCAGTATCCCGTGCCCACCAGTAGTCTGTCGAGCAGAGGAAACTGTTACATTTCCTAGATATAGTGTCCCGGCTCCCAATTTCCATATGCATGGTATCTCCACAATTCATAGACGGTGTGGACATTCTTTTCATTAATTGGTCTAATTCATTTTTGGATGCATGTGCCCTCTGCTGAATACTGCAGTAATTTTGATCAACATTTTCCAGCTGTGGCTGTTAAAACTTCACTCAGATGCCTGTTCCAGAGTCCGTCAGTCTGACCTGTATGGACCAGCATGGCTGGTTGACATATCACTGGCCTTGGGCTCCCTTTCAAATCATGAGAGATTTAACCATACTCAATAGAAAAGTCAAATTTTGAAATATTGAAGTCCTCCTCTAAATGGAATAGCTTTTCCTGCACACCAGGAAAAAGGTCCACATTAAAAGGAGCCAACAATGTCCCTGCTAAAACAGCATCTCACTCAAGTCCCAATAAAGGCCATTGAGAAAAGCCCAATTTGAAGTCAATGTCCACATTTTCACCTTAACATAAGCAGATTTTGGCTTATCATCTCTATGTACAAGTAATATCAGATTTGTCATGGAGTCTTTATAGGAGATATATTTTAAGCCCTCTAAACTGCACGAAAAACCCAAGGATTATTTTTAAGAGCTATGCTCTTTTTCTTTCCCTGATCACTGTTGGAGCAAATCATAAAGGCTAAACCATTCTTGCCAGCTTTATTGTTTGCATATACTTTAAATAAAACTTTTATTCTATTTGAAAACACTTTGATGTTACTTTTCATGCATCTCTTTTCCTCTATAAGAATGTTATAAGAAATTGTTTTGACAAACACTTGCACGAGTGGGCAATATAAATGTTGCTTTACTATGTTAGAGATGCTTCTGAACAAGGGGAAAAAGACCGGTTCCTCTCCAGTCCTTGAAATGTGGTTAAAATATGAACTAAAAACAAATTAGTAATAGTCCATGTGTTTAACAGTCCACGTTTTTAACAGTCCAAGTGTTTCTACACATCCAATCCAAGAGAAGATACTTTTCTTTCATGATAGTTTTTTAGACAAATAAAATGCACAGGCCTTTCTGAGGCAAATGCATGCAATTTTATTTATCACACAGCTAGATAACAATCCCCTTCCATTGTTCAGAAATACTCGGGATATTCAGGCTATACTGTATGCTCCTTATACTCAACAAATAATGCATGATCTAGTCTAACCTCCTTTCATTGCGAGTAGTTTCACTATTGCTTTTGTGCAGTGGCCGCACTATATCTGTACCATTAAACAGAAAGCAGTAGCTGGCTGGCTAGAAATTGCTTTAATTCCTAGCAAGATTTGATAGCGTCGCAATGAAATGACAACTTCCCCCACTGGCCAGTGGAATACTTCTAGGCTCATATCAGCCACAGCAATGATTGCACTAGCTTCATCCACAACAATCCCTCCCAGAGACAGCGCTGAAGTGTATGACGATAATACAAATGCAAATAGGTCTCCAGAGATCTGGCTCCCACCTTCATCTCTGCCACCGAGCTGTGCTGTGGGCTTGGACAAGTCATCTCTAGGCTTCTGATCTCCAGGGGTACATGGGGTGTCTTGGACAGTGGTCAAATGTCATAAATCATGTTGCAACGATGCAAGAAATAGTATTCCAACGACAGTGTTTTCTCTAGCTTGAAACTGGGGGTGAATCCAAGCATAAGCAAACAGTGTAAAGAGAGGGCTATAGGAAAGAAACAGTGCCTTTGTGTTGAAACACTGTATGAATATGTTTACCCTAAAATGCCCTTGGAGAGACCCAAGAGTAAGCCAGGTTCTCTAGGAAGCCACCATATATTGGGCTAGTGGGTGTGAGATCAGAAGCAGCACGAGTTGACTGTGCTGGATGGGCTATGTAAGTGGAAGGTATTAAGACAGAAAGGATGTTGGCTAAAAGTACTGTGTCATTTCTGCATCCCCTACTTGCACACACAAAAATGGTGTCACACAGTCCTCAACAGCAGCCAAAAGACAAGGCATTGTACATGTCACAACGTGTGCATGTCAAAGACATGTAAGCGCACATTTTAGGTCCAATCGCGGTATCTGTAACTCCTCTAGTTTGCAGAAATGTTGTGTTTCCTTCTCCTTTATGTGATGTTTCAACTGAACAACTGTATAAATTCACTTGCATCTGATTTTCAGAGTCTGCTTTGGTCTTCCATTTTGTTTGTCATATTCCCACCATATTACTTTTAAACAAAAAGCTGGAGGATCATTTCTAGTCGCAGTAACAGACAAAGTAAAGGAAAGAACAGGAAACTCAGTTCTAATAATTTTGCTAAAAGTAGGTGCAGAGCATCCCTGCTCCCAGCTCACTTGCCCACCAGTGCTCCCCAGTGTCTAACTCCAAAAGGACTTCTCTGCTGGTCTGGAAGCTCCACCACTGCTGAAAGTTCTTCAGGATGATGCCCTGTGGAGCTGCAGTTTTTCTTAACATTTACTCTCCCAGTTTAAAGGCAACGATTAACACTGCCCACACACCTTTCCCTTACACGGGTGTGCCAGTAGGTCCCTAGTGCAACCTTCCCACCACTTCTCCTTGTGGTGCAGTGACACGGGCGTAATGCTTGACAACATGGATGACCCTTGCCTGGCATCTTGTTCCAGCCCATGGAGAGACCTGGGCTGCTGAGGAGCAGCAAAGGGCAGGAGTGACCCTGCAGTGCAGCTTTTGGTGAGAGCATCTGTCTCCAGCCTTCATGGACAAATGAGGCTCTCCTGAGGTATGTGTTAATAGAGGAATTTGCACTTGATAAATTTAAAAATTACAATATAATAGCAAAAAAAGTTTGAGTGGAGAAATTTAAAAAAGGAGTACAGTATGACATTAAATATTGCATTCTCTTACCAGAGTAGGGTATGATGACAGATAGGAGATGAATTTTTAAAGTTCAGTCTATCTATCTACTTATAGCAACTATCTCAGCATTTACGCCGTGGTCATCACTGTTTTATCTTTTACAATCTTTAGCAAACAGGCTTGACACTCAATAACGCAATTAGGTAAATGGGGTTTCTTACTCAATTTATGGCTGTATAATCAAGCATAGGGAGGAAGAAAGTGCCAATTCAAATGGGGAAGATACCAAGCAGAATCTGTTCCCTCTGTTAAAAGGTTCACAGCTGCCTAACAGAGACATTCTGAAAAACCTTAATTTAATCTGCCCTAATTATTAAGAAAATATCTGTATTGAAATTTATTTGAAACCAATAATTTATAAACAAAAATGAGCCCAATTTTCAGAAATGCTAAGCCCCCATACTCTCACTGATTTCTTTCTTCTGTAGCTGTGGATGCTCCGTGGATGCTCTTCTTTTCTGAAAAATCAAGCCTTAGAAGTTCATGGTATGGGGAAATAAATTGTCTACACACACACACACACACACAAAAAAAAAAAAAAAGATAAGAGCTTGTGTTATGACATTAAATTCTAGGTCTAATGTTGTGCTGGGAATAGTTATTTACACTGCTGGTAAATTTCATATCGGAAATCCTAGTCCACTGAGAATACTCTCCCCAACGCTCTGTCTCAAAAAAAACCACCCTAAAACACTGTAAACTTAAAATTCCTATGCTTTTTTTTTTAAATGTATGAAGTTTCATTAATTGTATTCATAAATGCCTAGCCACATGTAGACATACAGGTGTATGCATAGAAATCTATGGCTATATATCGTGTATGAAGTGGAACATAAACCAGACAGAAACCTTATACTTATAGAGACATTCACGTTATCCAAGTCCAGTTCCTGTTGGTACCAAAAGCAAAATCTCAGGCAGTTTCCTTGACTGCCTAACTGTGGATTTACATTCTCGTACTCATACTTCTCACACTCGGACTCTGTTTACCAGGTCAGGTAGCTGAGTTACAGAACCAATTAAATTTCAGTGATCAAGAAAGCAATGTAAACTCCTAACAATATCACAAGATAATGAACTTATTTTGCTATAGGTTAAATATACATGATAGATTAAAGTGACATACCCAGCAACTGGGTTATATAATAATACTTTAGGTAGCTGGGCAACTTTTTAAAAACTCTCTAGTTAATTAATTCAAAGTCCTAGGGACTTAACATTTCTAAGTAACCTAACCACTTCTGAAATCTTTCCTAGCTAAACTTGTCAAAATGCACGCCATTAAAAACTTCAGCCAGTTTAAATCCTGAGGTATCTTTCTGATGTTTAAACAGCTGACTGTTTCACTGCTACCTATTTTAAATAAACTGTACAGTCTGAAAATAACATTGTGACAAAACATGCTAATTGCTAATGTTTGAGTTACCTCCTGAGACTGGCCATATGTTAAGAACCACTGTTTAGCAATGACTCGATTGCATGCTGTAGTTGACAGGAGCGTTATGGAAATGTAAAAGCCGAATGTTCACTGCTATGAAATGGCACTGATTCAGGACCATTCAATGTATCTAAAAACATAAATTCCATTTTCAAAAGCAGTCTAACTCCAGTCCACTGAAATCGGTGACAATCTGTCAACAATTTAGGGTTTTGAAAAATCACGTTTTGATGACCACAATGAGAATTTCCCCCTGATCCCTCATACAATCTGCATCCCTAACTCCATGATCACACTGGTACTCTCACACTTTCATGAGGGTCCAGTCTTCAAATAAGTGCTGGTTGAGGGCCTAATAAACTTCTGTTATTAAGGGTTTCCGAAATCCATAAATTTATTTTGAGGAAGATTTTAATAGACTCCTTTGCTTCCGATGTTTAGCTACTTCATAATTCTGTATTGCGCAATCATTATAATTACAGCACATACTATGATTATATCTAAAGTCCTAAATAAGCAGCTCCCAGGAGAGTAAAATAAATGAAAAGGCTGCTTCATGCATTTTCTGAGGTCTGTAAAGTAACTGTAGCTGTTTAATACAGTAAAGGCCCAAGTATCTTCAGCATCCTGCTAGCCAATTACCACTCCTACAGGAACACCTTGAAGCATCTTCATTGTTTTACATTAGACACCTGTATTTCATAGCAAGATCTCCAATAAAACAAGAGACCATGCAAGAGGTCTACTAATGTCATAAGAGAGAGCTTATTGTCAATGAAACGACCTTGTTGCTTTAATGAAACTAGACTGCTCATGACACAGCGTGAACCTACAGATGATGTTTTTAGTGTGGGTTGGGTTTTTTTAAAGGTCACTATATTTTTGAATCAGCAGAATAGTGTTTGATCTTTAGCTATACCCAGTTTTGCTCCACCTTTTGAAAAGGCCATCTTCTACCAAGTCTCCTAAATACCCTCTCAAGGTATATTTCCCAAAGTCTAAGCACTGCAGAAGTTTCAAAGTTTACTCTTTAAATGGAATTACATGCAGAATAATTAGGCAGACAGAAGAATAACTATTTGCAGAAGCAAGCCAAAAGACCTACTCCTCACCAGAGTATTGCATCTATTTTTACTTAGTGCTAATGTAACACTGAAAATAAGGACAGGATTGAAAAGGGGGAAGAAAAGATTTGGGGGTACAAAGGAAGGAATGAAGTAGAGAAAAAGGAGAAGGAAAAGTGACAGGATTGTACGATATTCCTTAAGGAATTAAAAGGAAAAGCCAGCAGTTGCTAGCATTCAACCCTAATGTGATATTTTAGCAAAGAGAGAACTAAAGGACATTAACTCATGTGTACTTTCTGATTTGTAAGTGTCATGCTAAGGGCAGAAGATGAACAAGTAAAGGATAAATCTATTTGGAAACTTTTGTTTGAACTTCCTTAGCATGTCTTTGACAGCAAAGCCAGTCCTTATAAACTCTTTCTACAAGGACTTTAACAGGACATTTTAAGGATAAATGCTCACAAAATATTAACACAGAGAAAAATCAGAATTTTTAATCATGAAAATTTTGACTGAAAATTTAATTTTAAAATTTACCATCATCTTTCCAACAAAAATTCACACCAAATAGAAATAACTTGAAATCAAACTCACAGGCATCAGTTCACAGGTTATCCATATGCCAAAATGGAGATGTATAAAAGCTATGTGAAGCTATGAATATATTTGGAGTATGTACAAATAATAATCAGAGGAAAAGGTTAAATTTAAATAATTTCTTTACTGCAACAAAATCAGCCCTGAATCTTAATAATATCCTTCTGGAAAAGACTTTTGGATTAAGTCCTGTGATGATGGGTTTTAATTTCACCTTGCATGTATAGTTTGATTTAGTTTTTAATAATCTCAGCTAGTCTCTTAATGTTTAACATTACAATTTAATTGCTTTTTTTGTATTTGTCACCTGAAATAAATATGTCCTTTTCTATTTAATCCCTCCAGTTTTGTACTTTTTACTCAGTCTCATATTTTATCAGCACCATTTAAGCTTTCAGTTTCAGAGGTGGTCTGGGAAGCCAAACTACTGAAGAATAGTTTAAGAGATTGCATCCTAAATTACGATCATTGGTAAAGAGTTTAGAGGACTGGTCATCATGAAGGCAAGGGTTTTCAGCAAGCAGTCTGAGCTTGTTAGGCTGTTTCTCCAGATTCAAACCTTCACCGAAAGTTTTGATAAAGTTTTGATTTTTCAGTGTCAGGATTTTTTCAATCAATATCCAATACAGATGACCTTTCACCCTTTTGGTTTTATTCTGGAAAAAGCAAGTTCTCCCTCTGCATGATCTCCTTTCTACACGAATGTAGCCAGTTTCAAATCTGCCAGTTCTGTTTTCCAGACTTCTCCTCTCCTGCCTGAGTTAGGATTTGAGCCAGTTTTCTTCTCGTAGGTGTTTCGCCACCGATGCAGACTAAACACCTCCCTTTGCAATCAATCACTGCAAACATGACCACGGTCCTCTCAATTTGGTCAATAATTCGTTTGTCAGCTTCGACTTACAGCTGTATGCCCTCATGTTTAAACTCCTTCCGAGTCCTGAGTTGCACTTTTCTATACATTCATGCCAATTACTTCACAGTTATGGCAACTGCCTTTCCTCTGGCCTTGACCTTATGCAACCTTATTCCCCTTATATTCATGCAAAACACTGCAGTGAGGTCCATTATCTGAAGTCCACTGTTTTAGGATGGGCCCATGTAATTTGTCGCACCGTGCCCTCTGGTTCCTTCTTTCTACTGCATCAAACACGAGATATTTTTTTTCCCCTACCCTATGATTTCTCTTTCACCATCAGGTCACAATGTCATTCTTCACAAGCTACTTGTCACATTTCCAGACTGCCAGCGTATGTTTTCTCTCACAATACATCATAGGTTTTGAAAGATTTCTCTGCAAACACCCACAAAGCCATGCCAATTACCTTCCTTCTTCTAAACTCTTCCCAAGGTTCCCAAAAAAATCAAATGTTTCAATGTTAAACTACCACCCGTGCAGAGATGTTACCTTTCCCCTTCGGTTTTCCCTCAGTTTCCTCCCACTGCCCCCAGCACAGGGCAGTTGTGTCCTGTGGCCACAGCTCCCACAAGCTGTGGGGGTACTGGGAAAAACTAGCAACAAATATAAAATCTATAGGACAAGGGGTAATGGCTTCAAGTTGCACCAGGGAAGGTTCAAGTTAGATATTAGGAAATATTTCTTTACTGAAAGGGTTGTCAGACATTGGAATGGGCTGCCCAGGGAGGT
>JAOTQQ010000001.1:67958747-67971721 GCA_026546715.1 Gallinago undulata | reverse complement strand
CTGCCCAGGGAGGTGGTTGAGGCACCATCCCTGGAGGTATTCAAGAGACGAGTTGACATGGTGCTTGGGGATATGGACTAGTAGTGGATTTGTGTTGTTTTGGGTGTGGTGTGGGGTTTGTGGGTTGTTTTTATTTTTTGGTTGGTTTGGGTTTTTTTGTCTTGGTTGTGTGGGGGTTTTTTTGGTTGTTTGTTTGTTTTTTTTCCATTGGTTGGACTAGATGATCTTAAAAGGTCCCTTCCAACCTAGGTGATTTTGTGATTCTGTGACCTTCTTCACACCGCTACAAGACTTGACATTAAGGCAGACCCGAAAATTGTTAACCGGTCAGCCTCTAACCTATATCGCTCAAAGTCCTGCATACACCAGTCTTTTCCTGCGTTCCTCTGTGTTCTGCAAGTAGCTGGGATTTGAAATGATAATTCACATGCATCTTTTCGAGCCTTGCAGATATCTCATCGCCGCAGCGTTACTCCAAGTAATGAAACAGACATTAATTCAGTGTGTTACTACCTCCCCCAGTCAGTCCAGAGGCAGAAAGCAAAACTGCGAAAGTTCTGCAGCGTATATAATTTACAAGATGTTCTTAAATTAAAAAAAAATAAAAGGCTCATCCTAATAACAAGTGTAAGATCTGATGTCTGAGAAATATATTCAAGTCTGCTTCAAAATGTTGGCATTTTCAAGACAAGACCATTTAAAGGGCATAACCTAATGAATCATTAGCACCAAAGCCCATCTAAATTAAAACTATAATAAGATGCTTTTAGAATCATTACCCCTGTTTTTTTTTCTCTCCACCCTTGTTATTTCACTTTCAGAGAATATCCAGAAGTCCATTTACTTAAAGGTGCTCTTAAAAGTGGCCCATTCTGATAGATTTGATGGAATCCCTTTCTCTTCTGTCACAGGAAATAAAATGGACCTGGTGGTTTTTTAAAAAAAATGTGTCAGATCAGGTTCCTATTCTCAACGGAAGGGGAAAGACATTTCTCTCATTAGCAAGATCTGCCCTAATTTCAGATTAAGTTTTGATGGTATGCATTAATTCATATATTTACATTCTTTCTACAAGCATCTACTTAATGTAGTGGGATATTTGTTCACACATTAATATTTTTCGTGTTTTTTTGTAAGAATGAAATAATACAAAAAAGATCTCCCCAGGATTATATCTAGTTTCTATAATATCCAGAGGCATGGGCAAAAAAATAAAACAAAACAAAACAAACACACACACACCCCCCAAAAAAAAACCACCCCAACCTAACAACGACCAAAAACAAAACCAAAAAACTCCACAAATATAAATAAGCCTCTTCTAGCTGAAACTCAAATATCTGATACTTGCAAAATATGGCTTGTCTCAGCTCTGACCCAGTCAGCTTGTGAGGGCACAGCAAAAGCAACAATTTCCAAATCCTCAAGGAATCACAGGGAAGAAGACTTGACCACATTCCCAATAACAAGTTTTGATCCGGATGAGCTGAAAAGCAAGAGTCAACATTTTAGACACTGCAACTTCTCCCAAACTTTATGCCCAACCCATCTACAGCAACTGACAAAAGATACAAGCTGCTCCCCGCTGTCGATAATATAATTTAGTATGATGGAACTGCAGGTGACTTTTCTGAATACACTTACACTGTAAATTCATTATTTTCGGACTCTCATATTATCTCCCTCCACCAACACCACCTAAAAAAACCAATATCTCTCTAAACTGCTTTCTAAAACATGAGCTTTTCACCCTGAAGAGCCTAAGAGAACCATTCTTGGGAAGTTTACTCATAAAATCTTGCCAGCTTACTTGATAAATTTCCTTATACGATTCTCTGAAAATTAGTTCTCTTTGATTTAACAGCTCTGTCTCTATTTTTTTACACTCAGATAATTTGTGGGACTTCTTACATTTGAGTTGCAGATGTCTGCAAAGGTGAAATAAAACTAATCCAGGAACAGAATAAGTAGAATCAAAAAAGAAGCCCTAAATGTTTAAGGTCACATTATCAAGTATAGATATAATTTAAAAATATATTAGATTTCTATAATGGTTGAACTGACAAAGCAGCAATCTGAATTTCTCACCCTGCTACCAGTGCTTAAGGATGATGCTGACGTTTGAGGTTTGGGTTCAGCCTACATTAGAGGTAAGGTGAGAGAATAGCAAAAAAGTACCCAGATCAGGAGTTCTAGTCCTAAGTCATTTAGTTGCTTCCAGAAAGCCCACCCACATACACAAACATAAAAATAAGTACCTACAGTCTGGATGCTATGTACACCCACTTCAGCAGACTGCTGTTAGTCATTTCCAGCAATATCTCTATTGCATAAGTCAGCATATGAGCCTGAATATTAACTTTTTTTCTGTTTTTATCTTTACACACGTTAATGAAAACTGAAAGGTGAAAGAAGCACAAACTAAATACAAATACTAATTAAAGGGAAATATTTTCATATTTGTTTTGATTTAAATGATTTAAGTGGGATGAGCAGAAGCAAAGAAGCTGACTGTATGGAGGAAGGGGAAGAGGCAATAAGACTTATTTTTGATAGCTGTATCATTGATTCATTAAACCAAATAGAGTGCTAAATTATGTTTGGTAAGGAACACTCATGTAGGCAAAAAGAGGCAGGTGGACAGCACCATACTCTTCATCTGTTCTATTAATTTGTGCAATTCCCTTTTTTTTTTTTAAAAAAAAAAAAGTGTCAGAATTCACCATGATAGCTTCATAATCAGTTTCTACCAAGCAGTCACTAATTTAGCATTTAACAAATCGGAAATTTCTGGGGACTGTGGCAATCCATGGGGTTTGCCAAAGCCATCGCTCGGGGTCTGAGCATCCATCTTTCTGGCTTCTCTGCCAAGGGACAGGACTCTTGGAGCTACAAAGCTGCTGTGCCAAGGAGTAGCCCTCAGAATTTGGAAGGGCTGATCAGAACTGTTTCAGCCAAAACCACAAATCGTTTCGTTTTTCCAAAAAGGTAAGAGAATTTTATAAAACTGACCTGGCAAATGAGATCATGAGCCTAAGGAGAGCCCAATTAAATTCAACAGATTCTCTCTGATGTGCCAGCAAAGAGGAAGAGGCACTTAAAGGAAAACTGAATCATAAAATAAAAGATAATCTGTTCACTACACACAATTACAAGGAAGAGTAAATCATTACAAAAAAGGCTTAAATATATAATCTGTATCATTCATTTTTTCCCAAGTATAAACAAAATGTCTTTATCCCAAAGTTTTGAGGGCTTATAACTAATTAAAAATATTCATAACAAATAAAATTACTTGCTCAGTCCAAATAACTCCCTGCCCACATAAATCAAATCAATCCAGAATCACAAAAAAAAAAAAAATTCCCAGCTTGCCTCATGCTCTTCAACCCTCAGCAAAAGCTCAGCAAAAAATAGCTCTGCAGCATGTTCTGAAAGTTAAATTTGGGCTATTTTGGACCTCAGGGAGAATAAATTCTGAAATCAAAGAATCTTCATGAAAACCCCCTATCACCATTTCCTTTCTATTAAGAGAAAAGCTCGATCATTTATGCATCTCTGCAGATGATTTCTATGGTAATACACAGATACCTAAAAAATAGCCTGTTAAAAGCGCCAGCTGAAATAATTTTCAAGAACTTTCACTCAGTTTTGAATAGCAAGCTTCTTGCAAAGGGCAGAGAGGTATTTTACAACTTTCTACAGATAGTCACAGCCTCCACTGGAATCGGTGTTTGAGTCATTTTAAGGTGTAAGTCATACACACTTGATATACACCTAAGTCTCAAAGTGGAAAAGGTGTGGATGCCGACAGCAGGTCTTAGACAGCTGCCACCTTTTAGATGTGTAGGACCGAAGAAGACCTTTTGGCTAGAGATGGGCATTGGATCAGATTTCTTCAGTGTTCCTTGGATCCAAGAAAAATGGGTACAATCTCCATGTCCTGCGAGAAGCATATTTCAGTGATCTTTCCAAAGTATTTTGTGAGGTCCAGGCTAAAAGGAGCACAACTTGGACTCACTGATTCTGGACAGTTTCTCAACAAACCTTCTGTTTCTTTCTCCCAGCCCTACTCACACCACTGTCACTCTTGTCTGGGCTGAATCTTTGCTGTTTTACTGTCTCCCACACACTTGTCTCAAACATTCACTAAGAAATAACGAGAAAGAGCTGACCGTCACCGGAATCTGTGCCACTCGTGCTAACCGCTTGGTGTATGGCACCGATGAAAAGTGGGTGCAAAGCCCAGATTACTGTCTCACAGGTCGACTTACCTCAGGTTCAACAAATCAACGTGGCCACACATACTTCATATTTAGGTGTGGCATAGTTGACTAATACAAAATCCATCTTTCGCAGTCAGAACATAATCTAAGGTTGCCTAGCACAGTCTAGACAATTGAAAATGTATCAGCTTTCATAAACTTCTGGAAATAATCCAATTTTGTTAATAACCTACAGTCACAAAGCTGGTAGCAGACTGCCAAGATGCCAGACATCAAAGTTTAAGAAAGGTGGATGTTTCCTAGTGTTTTCAACTCTTTGCTCTCATGTATTTTACTGATGAAAGGCATTAATTGTTTCTCTAATCATCATCCAACCTCCTGCAATAAACAAAATAACTAGCCTCACTTTCAGAGCACCATTCCCATCTAGGGAAGTATTAAAAAAAAAAAAAGGAAAGCTGCTTAATATATACTTGCAGTGCACCAGAGAAGAGTCAAAGCCATAAAATTACATTTTAAACTTTGCCAAGGACAGAGGGAGCTCACAGCCACTGTACAAAATGAGAAATATTTAATTATGCAGAAACTAATTAATATTAGAATTACAGCCTTTTCCTTACGTGGGCCTTAATCCACATTTTGTCCACCTCTTACTCTGAAGCCCTTTTTCAAACAAACATGTACAGGCTCTCCTTAAAATTTCATGTTCCAAGCAGATCTTTATACGGTGACCTTATTCTGATTATCACTGTACAGTTTTGCCTGTCCCATTTGTTCCTGAGCAAAAGGTATTTAAAATTCCAGAGTAGCTTCGCAAACTTCACATGCCACTGACAGGGAACTCCCAAGTTTCTGAAGGTTTTTTGTGATATATCGTGCCACAGGACCCAGAGACGTATACCTCTCAGAAGTCTGAATGGAGACAAAGCTTCAGAAATTCAGTGGCAGGGGCACAGTCCATGATCTGCACCCAGAAAAATGGACACTGATGGTCAGCACAAAACATGAAACTGTCACGTGTCACTCAGAGGTGAGGACATTAGCGGACGGGAAATCGCACAGATATATAGATGGTTGCTAAAATCAGTAGTAGTGGTGGTTCAGCAGAAAGACAGCTCCCCAGCTTGAGTCCTGATCTAAATTTGCATAGCCCCATTTATTTCTTTTTTAAATCTGTGCCTAAAATTGACACGTCAATTCATATCTAAACGCCTAAGTTAGCAGCCTCACTTTCAGAAAAAATGGTATGAACCCAGCAGATCTCCTAAGAAGTTGAGACACTTACTTGAGATCACCAATTCCTCAGCGAGTTTGCTGATGATACCAAACTGGGAGGGCTGGCTGACACTCCAGAGGGCTGTGCCACCATCCAGAGTGACCTGGACAGGCTGGAGAGCTGGGCAGAGAAGAACCTAACAAGGTTCAACAAGGACAAATGTAGGGTCCTGCACCTGGGGAGGAAGAATCCCAGGCACCAATACAGGTTAGGGATGGATCTTCTGGGAAACACTACTGAGGAGAAGGATCTGGGAGTCCTGGTAGATAGCACACTTTCCATGTGCCAGCAATGTTCCCTTGTTGCCAAGAGGGCCAATGGAATCCTGGGCTGCGTAGGGAAGAATGTGGCCAGAAAGTTGAGGGAGGTCATTCTCCCTCTCTACTCTGCACTGGTGAGGCCCCAACTGGAACACTGCATCCAGTTCTGGGCTCTCCAGTTCAAGAGGGACAGGGAACTACTGGAGAGAGTTCAATGTAGGGCAACGAAGGTGATTAAGGGATTGGAGCACCTCCCTTACGAGGAAAGGCTCAAGGAGCTGGGACTCTTTAGCCTGGACAAGCAAAGGTTGAGGTGAGACCTTATTTATGTTTATAAGTATCTAAAGGGTGGGTTGAAGGATGATGGAGCCAGACTCTTTTCAGTGGTTTCCAGCGATAGGACAAGGGGCAACAGGCACAAGCTGGAACATGGGAAGTTCCATTCAAATCTGAGGAAGAACTTCTTTGGGGTGAGCGTGCCAGAGCCCTGGAACAGGCTGCCCAGGGAGGTTGTGGAGTCCCCTTCTCTGGAGATCTTCAAGACCCACCTGGATGCAGTCCTGAGTGATGTGCTCTGGGCAACCCTGCTTTGGCAGGGGAGATGGTCTGGATGATCTCTAGAGGTCCGTTCCAACTCCGACAATTCCATGATTCCGGGCTGGAGACAATGAAACAGCCGCAGCCCTACACACCAGTTTCTGAGTGTCTATATTTTAAAGATACCTAATGCGCTCTATTATAAAGTCCTGTTTTCAGTTGTTTCTAGTTTTGCCAGACTTTCAGAACCTGCACTGAAATTTTCTACAGCAGAAGTCTGCCTCAGGCTTCCCTTCCTTCCCTTTTGTTTTCTGAGTTTCAGTTAAAACTGCTCAGCTTTTTCTGAGAACAAAGAACTCGGAGAAAAACATGTTGTTTTGTCCATTGTTAAAAAAATAAAATAAAAAAAAATCCTGACTGCGAATCTCCACTGTCTCCTTTCTTTGGAGTGGGATATAAAAGGTCACATAAAAAAATCACCCTTATGCTAGGGTTATGAATTCTTACATCCCTGTGAAAAGCTGCCCAAATTTGGCAAAGTTAAGAGCCTCCCAGGGATTCTGGTTCATATGCATCAGTAGAGACTTCAGAGCTTAACTTTCATATTTTCCCAAGATTCAGCTGCCACTTAAATGCTCTAATCCTCTCCCTGTTCTTCCTCCTCCTGTCTGCCTGGGCTGCCCTGTGGCCATGCCCATGGCCCAAAAGCAAACTTCTGGCATTTCTCACCTATCCCTACCGAGGCACCCCGGAAGCTCTTAGAAGAGGGGCTTCAAAGCTCTGCTGTGCCCCTTACTTAGCTCAGCATTTCAGGGGGGAGAAAAATCAAGTAAAAAGAGAGAGAAGAGCTGCGGGAAATGAAAGTGAAATAACAGCACCAAGAGACAGCAGGTGAGTTAAGGCGGAAGATAGCAGTCAGAGAGCGGCAGAAAAGGACGACGTAAGAGAAGATGTAAAGAAGATAATCGTACAAATAAATTTAGGAGTCCCACATTGTTTTCAACAAGTGGAACTATCAGAAAAGTGGGCATCACATTGCTGACTGTGTAACTGCCAGGGACACGAACACTGTTCTGAACTATGGTCCAGAGACTCAAGGTTGCTTTAAGCAATCTTACAGTCCATGTGATTCTCTATTTTAGACTTTTTTATTTTGTCCTTTTTTTTTTTTTTTTAATATCAATTGAGGAGGTACATCAAAAATATTTGTGATGAAAAGCCAAGTATACTGGTATTCCATACAGGAAATACCAGTATTATTACATTTACATACAACTACAATTCACTTCCCTTATGAATACAAATCATGATACTGCTTTTAATAACGCAGTCACCTGCCTCATTCACCACATGAGGAAAACTTACCTTGGGAAAAAAATTTGAACTATATCGTGGAAAAAGTTAGCATTCACAGGATCCCTGCCTCATCCTTTACAAGAGACATAAAGCAATTAACAAAAGGTATCATGGCAAGAAAACAAGGATGGTCTCATGGTCAAAGTATTCAGTTTTTATAGTTGAAAAATAAGTGAGATTCTATCTCTTTTATCCTTTTTACAGTTACTAACTGTGTGCTCTTTGTTTGTGAATTCCTAATGCAAGGCACCTGGGGTCAGGTTGGCAAAGGTACCAAATACTCCCACCTGAAATGAATGGTAACTGTGCTTTCAGCGTATAAAGACCCATGAGATACCAAATGTTTTAAAAGGAGCTGTGAAATGTTAGATACCCAAAGTGGATAGGTCCTGTTGAAAGTTAAAATACTAGTGTTTTAGCTTTCCCTTTCTGAGATGGGATGAGTCCTTCTTTCTCTCAAGGATTTTGAACTGCTGAATTCATCTTTCTTTGTGAATTAGCTGTGTACTTAGGTAAGCACACCATGGGGAAGGGGGGAAACAAAACAAGGCTTTGTACTAATTGTAGGGTTTGAAGGTGCTATCTTATATAGGTCAAAAACTGAAGAAATTAGAAGTTTAATTACTGGAATAAGACCTTGTTCCATGGTTGTACTAATGGTGCATGTTCTTACTTCAGGCCTATGCTACAGCACATTTCTACAAAGGTGTAGATCGATCTTGAATAAATTTCATCTGTTCTTAACTGTTACCTTAGGACTTTCAAATTCTGAGTTCTTCACTCTGCTGCTCTTCTTGGTTTCTTACCAGAGAATCTTGTAACTCTTCATGAAGTATCTGAGTCCATAGAAGGACTCATGAATGGTGATAAATAGGATACTTTTCAAAGCAGTCGTCATATGAATCTCCCCTACAATAAGATAAAAACTAGGCATAGTTATTTCTCTACTAGGGTACCAGGTGCCCATAAAAATGGTAATTTTAAGAAATGAATCAATAACTATAGCTAATTATTGGCAAATAGCCTAAAGCAATCCCACTTTCTAGGGCTCTGATCATTTTATAACTCAGATGTTAGGCACAGTCAGGCTTGGAGAATCCTCTTGCAAAAGCTTGGGAGCTGGAGGCTGCAGTAGTGGCTATTCAGTAGGTGGCATTATATCCCTAAAGATGGTGCCAAGACATTCCCTCACAGGGTATTTCATAAAGGCTACTTCCAGACCCTAGCCTCATCTTTGGCCCCCATTTATCCTTATGATCAAATAATCCCACACGGTTTCCTTTCTACAAATGAATGGAGGTGTGAGCTTCAATGCTCTTACCAAGTCCTGGAGGGACTCTGTGTTCCGCCTCCCACAGAGGGATGTAGGCACCCAAACTGCAACACCTTAGGCACCAAGGAGCTCCTCAAATTCCCTTTCTGTCTGTCAGAGGCCTACATTTTGGTACCCGTATTCCAGCTGGTGGGTTGTGGACACAAACCCTTAATCTCAAGTAAAATTCTGACACTGGGTGTTAGTCGCTAACTTGTTTCAGTTAAGGAACCCATGAAACGTGCAGGTACCAGTCTTGACCCTGCACAGAAGACAGCCTGAATTTACTGAGGGATGGGGACTTGTTGCCTGCTTAATTCAGAGCCGAGGGCTCCACTTGCTGGTGGGGTTCAGAAAGACTCAGAGAGAAGCAAAAATAAGGCAGGCATTTTTAATGTGTGTTGGGAGTGAGGTTGCTGAAGATGAGATAGGCTTAGAGACAAAACGGATACTTAAGGTACCTAACCATTACTTCCACTTTTAAAATAAATGCAAGTTGGAAAGGGTCTTCTGTAATAGTAAACTAGACCTTAGAAATAAGGGACAAATTAAACCCAGATCCCATAGAGACTTATAGAGCTTTTTAACTCCACATTCTCTGTATATTCCCGTTGACCTCCAGAGCCTAGATTTCATTGAAAGTGGATGGACAGACCCGTGATTTTTTAACTGACCTTTGAAAATAGGATTAATTCCTAAACCTCTGAAGTACTTTGGCAAACTTCATCCCGAGTTGTTTCCGTAGAGACAATGAGCCACGTTGCATTTTAAGTTCCTTACTCTCCGCCTTTTTCTCCTTATGTACCGCGTCTCCTGCTCAGGACTTGACAGGGGAAGGTTTGAACATAAGTGATCCACTTTTTATTTATGGATGCCCTTTTGTTTTTGTCTTTCAAAGAGTATGTGCAGGGAATGCACAGCACGACAAAGGATATAAGAAATTGTAAAAAGAGAAACTCGATGCCGGACTCTGGGCTGGCGGGGCCGTGTCGGTGTGGCCCTTGTGCCATTACACTGATGACTTTGTTGAAATTGAAACTGTAGTTTGATGGAATTTAGCCTTGGAAAGAACAAGCTTGCCTCTATTTTGATACCCGCAAAGGGAGGGAAGGGGGAAGTGGCAGGAGATTGCAGTATGCCTGAAAGGGCCATTTAGAAAACTGGCAACGCTTTAATCTTTTTTTTCCTAGGAAAATCTCGCCGGTCGCTGCGTTAGGCTTTGAACCGTGTCCTCACCAACACTGTTGCTTCTCCTTCTTCAGAGCCAGTTTATTCAGTTGGTTATGAATGACTTTCAGCTGCTCTGTAAATTGTTATTATCCAGGCTCCGTTGCAAGGAGGGGTCACTTGCAGTTTCCATTATAAACCCAGGTTTTCAGGTGTTTATTATAACTTGGCAGTTTTCAAATCTGGGTTAAAAATTGGTACACTTCTTTCTAAAGGCCAGATGGGCATTTTATCCCTTCTCTTCTTCTTTCCCTCATCTAAATTTTAACCTTTTAGGGGCTAAATAAAATCTCTATTAGCTGCAATGTTAAGAAATTAATAGTCAGAGAAATTAATTTCTGTAATACTACTAATATTTTGAGGGCTGTGTTTGTGATCTATTCTTTATGATCAGCCAAAATTGGAGCTTTTTTAAAGTTCTCTGTTATTGATGGGAGCACCTTCAGTTTGTGCGAATCCTACAGAGGCCTGGTCCAACATGATTGGATCATCAATCACCCCAGTGATTTCAGTGGGGCTCCTCATGAGTTGTTCCCTTGACCCAAGTTTTAAAAGGATCTCAGAATCACATGGGGTTGGAAGGAACCTCTGGAGAGCTAGTCCAACCCTCCTGCCAAAGCAGGTCCACCTCGAGCAGGTTGCACAGGAATGTGTCCAGGCGGGTTTTGAATGTCTCCAGAGAAGGAGACTCCACCACCTCTCTGGGCAGCTTCTTCCAGGGCTCTGCCACCGTCAAAGTAAAGAAGTTCCTCCTCGTGTTTAGGTGGAACTTCTTACATTCAAGTTTGTGCCCATTGTGCCCATTTCCTCTTGTCCTGTACCTGGGCACCGCTGACAAAAGACCAGTCCCATCCTCTTGACACCCACCCTTTAAGCCTTTATAAGCATATCCCCCCTCAGCCTTCTCTTCTCCAGACTAAAGAGACCCAAGTCTCTCAGCCTCTCCTCGTAAGTGAATTGCTCCAGGCCCCTTATCCCCTTTGTGTCCATCTCTGCTGGACCCTCTCCAGCAGTTCCCTGTCCTTCTTGAACCAGGGAGCCCAGAACTGGACATGGTACTCCAGATGGGGTCATAATGTTTTTGCCAAACATCCTGTGAGGTGTTAGGGCTAAACTTAGTGTTTATTGTTTAAGAGCAAAGACAAGGTTTTCAGTGGAACAATGTGCAACCACTCCCTAAATTCTGATTACAAGATCAAATATTAGTACTAAAGTCAAAATAAAGATGTTTCTTTATTTTTCTTTATTCTTTATTAAGAAACAAAAATGTTTCTTACTTTTGTTGGTGCCTTCTTAATTGAGCTTTGGACACTGAACACCTGAGTTTATCACGGGTTTTCTCTTCTGTGTTAGAAAAATACTTGAAACTGCTAATGGAAGGTCAATGAAAAGAAGTTTCAAAATTTAAATTAATCTTTCTTAGATAAATTTAGAGTATAATTTAAGTAAGTATCCTAAACTTGATGCTTTCAGAAAAAGCATCACTAAAACACCTTCATTACAGCTTGGTTTCAAAATGTGGTGGTTGAACTGACATTTTTTTTTTTTTTTATTTTAATGCCTCAACTCCTGAACAATCTTGCTCTACTTCCGACAATGCTCTTCAGTGACTACCGTGCCGCAGACTCCAGCCTGATACAAGATACATGACTCTATTTATCACTTGGTGTTCTGTATAATCTGTTACAAGCACAATAGCTGGTTTTACATGGCTGTACTTTTTCATAAGGGGAAAAAAAAAAAAGAAAAAAAAAAAAGAAAGCTTGCTTCCACAATTGTTTATTTCTGTAAGTAGGTCCTTTCTTAAGCCTGTACTTGGAAGAGTAAGGGTGAGAGGTGTGTAAAATCCATTGGCTCGGTAGCCGGAGTGAGGAAATGCCACCACTGTATTGATTTAACGTTGCTGTCTTGCAACCCTTGCTCGTGTGAGTAATTCTCACTTGGACAACCTGTTCCACTGACCTCGCCGTGGGTGCTGGGTGAAGGAGGATCGAGGAGGACTGAACCCCAAAAATCAATAGGGCTGCTACAGCAGTGTTTTCAGGACTCAAATCCCACTGACGTCGCTCAGCCATGGAGCGCGAGGGCTGGCTTCTGCGAGCGGGTCCGCTTGAGGTTGAAGGATCAGGGACATCACCGAGTCCCAAGGGTCTGCCAACTGCCTTCGCCAGGCATATGGCTATTCTCTTGCCTGTCTTCCTTCTCCAACCTAACAGGGAAAACAAACCATTTAGCAACAGAAACTTCTCACGAGCCCTCCCTCAGAGGTGATTCCTTGCAGTAGCCTGGGAGGAGTAAAAGGTCCCCGCAAAACGGCCTCGGGTACCGTGCCGAAGAACGCTGAGAAAGTGCTGAAAAAGCAGCCTTAACGCTCATCACATTAACGTGTGCCACAAAAAAAGCTCTTGGGCCACGTTGGGACCGCTCAGCTGTAGGTAGGCGGGGGAGAGGCAGGGGACAGGCAAACTGGAGGGGGTAGGAGCTGTTATCAAATTCAGGATGCGCGCTCTCCCAAACTTTTTTTTTTGTTGTTTGTCTGATGGCCTTGGGCTTTTTCGACTGTAGCTTTCAAATCTCTGGCAAACAGCTCACTGCAGCTCCACATTTCAATCCTTTGGGGGTTAAATAAAATGAAGGTAGCTGTGAACTCTGTTCTCCTTCAAACTAATGGATTGGTTTTTTTCCCCCCCTTCCTTTTTCTGCCTCTCTCCCACCCCCCTCCCTCCACCACACCCCTCCCACATAGCCCCCTTTGTCCACTTTTATGAATGGAAACATGC
>JAOTQQ010000001.1:67886546-67951543 GCA_026546715.1 Gallinago undulata | reverse complement strand
GAGGGAGGGAGTTGGGGGGGGGGGGAGAGAAGTGGGGGGGGACACGACAGGGGTAGGAACATAGCTAAGCAGCTCCCGTCCCCGAGATCTGGGTACATCTATTTGCTGTGTTGTCCCTTAGGGGGCTACAGCCTGCAGGGATGCTCTGGGCCAGTGAACAGAGAGAAATAAGCTTTTAGGCCCAATCTAGCTTTCAAAAAGAGAAGGGGAAAGAAGAAGAGAAATCTTTTGTTTGGTGTCTCTTGGCAGTCGACTAGCCATGTTGGCCAAATTCTTTTAATTTGTATCACTGCTCCCAGCTGTGGGACTGCATTCCCATTTTTAGTTTTTACCTAACCTCCTCTCTCCGTCTCTTTCTCCCCCCACCATCTTCCAACACAGCTCCTTTATTAAAAAAAAAATAACAGATTCCTCAGTAGAGGAAGGGGCAGAGGTGAAGTTTAGTTATATACCATGGAAAATTAACTCAAAAGTATATAGAAGAGACTATATTCAGAGTGCTAAAATCCTACTTTTATTTTAAAAAAAAAACCAACACCAAACCCTGAGTGTTATGGAGTTGCGGTTACTTTGTTGTGTTAACTACAGAAGCTGAGACTGTGCGGATGAATGGCACAGAACAAGAGAGCATAATGGAGGCAATCAACCGTTAGGCTGGTTCACAATGCAATCCAGGCAATTAAAAGCTCACCAGAGTTTAAATGAAATGGTTCTACTTATTTCTGTGCACCGCACTGCACAGGCTATTATTTATGTCTCTTTTTTTTTAATTATGATTTCCCTTAAACTGTCAAATAACTCAGAATAGCAGGGTCTTGGAGGCAATAAGAATTTTCCACAGAACAATTTACATGTCAATCTCAAACTAGTTACGGCTCCTGATGTGCTACATGCGAGTTCTGAAATGTTTCTTAGCTTCTGAAACCTTAACTTCTTTTTATTATTTTTTTAAGCCTGTGTGTATGCATTGTCCTGAATAATTGGAGCTCTGAGCGCTATTAGGATGAAGCTACAAAGTGAGAAATCATCGGAAAAGTATTCTTTTTATCTTCTGCTAGATCTTTAACTCTCTTGTTGACTGCGCATTGTCTGTCAGTTTGCTGACTTTTAAAGACCAGTGCACTGATACCTAATTTGCTCCAAACTGGGTTTTATTTTTGAAGTAGAGGCAAGTTTTCCCTCTCTTGCTCTAATTACTACTGTCCTTGATAGAAGCGGGTTTGTGCCTCCACAAGGGAGGGGCTGGGGGGGGGGAGTTGTCTGTAAAAGTTTTTTTTTTAAGTGATCCAGTGGAAAATAATACCCAGCTCTTCTTCCCTTAACGTGCCTTTCAAAGGCTGGTTGTACCACACACCAGAAACTGAGTCCTGGGAGACTTGTGCCGCACTCAGAACCATCAGGGTTCCTGCTTGTGGAGGCTACTACATCACTAACAAAATACAGTTCTTTATGTCAAATCTTCCCCCCCTTTGATTTTTGAGAAGGGTGATGATTGGAACAAAATGAATTTTTGTTCCTCTGCCTTCCTTCAGAAGCCAAATTTAGCTTTTTTTTTCCAGCAATCTTGCCTCTTTATCCTGAAATTCATAGTTACAAATTAGTTGACAGGTGTTTCATCACACGATAATAACGATAACCAGGGATGGGGAGCAGTTGCATCAAAGTTATTTTGGGAGACCAAGGGAAATCCAAAAACCTGTAAAGCAGGTTATGAAGTTTTTCCTTCAAAAATCCTAAAGGTGGTGATTAAGAAGTCTTATTCCTGACACATCTCTGCAGTTTATGTGCACTGTCTTGGGGACTGGGGGTGGAGGGAGGGAGGGAAGGAAGGATAGAGGAAGCCCTTGAAAGCAATTTGGGGCAAAATGAAAAGGGTTCATTTGACAGTGACAGACAAGGAACTGAAATCCCTCATTTCTGAGAACAGTCCTGTGATGCAGGGCATGGGTAGGACTCTGTAGAACTGAAGGGAAAGCAGGGTTTGATTTCAACGTTTTAATATTATTATTTACAGCCTAGGTATAGCACTTATGGAACTGTATGGGTTTTTTTGGAAGTGGTCCATGAGCTCTGCCTTCCTGGGGGAGGGAGAGAGGAAGGCAGCAGTGCTGTGTGCTGCTACCTGAGAATTCATTGGTGAGCAGTTTGGGTGGTTTTGTGGGTGCTGTCACCCTCTGAGAGGGTGCTTCCCGTGTCCTGAGAAATAAACGGGTACTTAAATTGTAGCCTGTGAAAAGCTGGCTGACAGTAAGCTGCAGGTATTCTTATTGCCAAATTCAGAGCGCTGAAAATACACGAGAGCGTATCTGAAAAATATAACTGCATTGGAGACCTTCTGGGAACATGAAAGGGAAGAGAGGTGGGCTGGGAGGTGATCTGCATTAAGGTGGCTTGCTCGTACAGCCGGGAAAAAAAGTCATAAAATGTTCCATTTTCAAAATTAAGTGTTTTAATCCAGGGCATGTGAAGAAAAGGGTATGGGCAAAGAATTTAGAGATGCATAAAACACTTGCTGGAGTGCTGTTTTGGGGTTTGTTTAGTTTAGATCCATTCTACATTTTAAAAAAGAAAAACTTTTTTTATAATGACTTATCAGTTTGGGGATGATTTTTATTTTTTTTTTTAACTTTCATTAAAGTAGAAGCAGCTTCATCCCAAGTGTAGTGCAAAAAGATCAGATCTATCTGAGAAGAAAAGCATTCCTTCCCTCCAAAAGCTGCTGCAGATTGAATCCCTAATCTGGAGATGCTGCCAGTGGGATGTCAGCAGCACCTTCTTTTTCAGCCTCCAGAAAATAGACGTGCAGGGCTGCTAACGCTATTTCCATAGGGTGTCTTTTTTACTCATCTATACAAGGAGGGTTTGGGCTAACTAACACGAATGACAGCTCTCTGTGTACTTTCCTCGCATAGCAAACATCTCAAAAACTGTTGGGGGTGGGGATAACGCACAAGATGGTGCAAGCTCGGGTTTTATTTGTAACGCAATAACTTCCTTCTTTGCAGCAGACCCTTCAGGAGTTTATCAGGCTTGATTATTGCAATTTGCTCAGGTGCTCACTTGGTTAGCTGCACCTTGTGCCCTTCAGATGGCACAGGACAGTAGGTCAGCTGGGATCAGAGACCGTCAGCCTCGATTCTCTAACCCGCTTCCTTATCAGGCAACAGAATCTTTACATTAAGATTTATTCTTTTTTTATTTTTTTTTTTACTTTAAAGCCTTTAACTGTGCTAGCTCCTATTTTACCCTAGTTTCCCTCGAGCTGAAGATTAGAGTCCCAGAACAGCCCCCCTCGTGCTTCTGAACTTTTTTTTACTGAGTTTCAAGAAGTTGATGCAAACCGTGGCCAATTTCATGCAGTTATCCTCTGCGTGGCCGAAGAGAGGGGCTGGGGATAAGCATGTTCCTGGCACTTAGCAGGTATTCAAACTCTAGCGTGATATACAACTTTACAGATTAAGGCTTTTTGACCAAGTGAAGGTATTAAAGACCCAGCAGGACTTCCCTTTGCAGTCCGGTGTAGGTTCTTTACCACAAACCTGATATTTTTGTTGCTTTTAGTCATTTTATTTGTAGTCAATTTCGCCATTTCATGTATGTAGCCTGGATTCAGAGGAATAAGTTGGCAGTGCGAAATGCTGTAAAAGGCTCAGCCTTTGTCTCGTGGTGCTCGCTCAGGGGGAGAGATGTGCGTTCCTTCCCAGATCTGCCATAGATTTACTGTGGAGCCCTGCCCAGGTGGCTGCGCCTCGTCCTCCCCCTTGTGAACAAGAAGTAAGTGGGGTAGGAGCTATAAGAGTAGCATTGATTGGGGACTAATGAGAAGGCAGTGATGCCTTTTTTTTTTCTTTTTTGTTTTTTTTTTTTTAATTATTGATAGAAAAATACAGACCTTACACCTCTGTTTCGAGCTCTAGATGTTAAGTGGCAATACTGCTGTGGGGCTTTGGGGTACTCACTGGGAGAACTGTTTGCATATCGCTGGACAGCTAATTTATCAGATAAATGCATCACTTTAAAACATATTATAAAGTGTATTGCAAAGAGGGGAGCAGGGCTGTTGAGCTCATATGTCACAAGAAGAATTACTACTTCTAATTCAGTGACCAGCTTTGCAGGTGAAACTTGGGAGTTCAGCCTTGGTAACCCTGGAAAGTCACTTAACTGGCTCTGCTGTTGCTGCAGTCCACATAAATTCAATGTATTCCACGTGTACATATGTGTACTTATCCCTGGGACACCTCAGCCAGCATAGTATTTAGCCTCTTCTCTCAGTAGCGCTAATATGCATATAGGCACACTGTACTGTTGCTTCAAGGCTTACACTCATCTTCTTGTTTTTCCTTTGAGAACCCTTTTTTAAAAAAAAAAAAATAAAAACAAACAAACAACCCCCAAACCCCAACTTGTTTTAGCTTCCTGAGCTTGCCTGTCTGTAGTGGTGTGTTACAGCACCAGCCGAGATCATCTGATAGCTTCTGGGACTGTAAAGCTTTCTTAACAGTAGGCAGTAGAGCATTCATGATAAAGAGCTCTTGAATTTGCTTTCCTTTGTTACAAGACTCTATTTGACCTTTCCCAGTCCCTGCATAATAACAGGGTGCCATACCCTGAATTTTGGGGTAGGATTTGTTTGTTGGCAACAACATTCGTTCCCCAGTCTTGACAAATTCTCACTGTAATATCCAGATGCACTGTAATGAGTAGGGTTGGGGTGTTTTGGTTTTGTTTTGTTTTTTGTTTTTTTTTTTAAGTTACATCTCTTTGGCTTTAAAACAGTGAGACAACCTAATAATTGAACTGCATGTCAGTTCTTTCTTTCTTTCTCTCTGGTGCCTGTTTGATGTCCAACAAAGCGTCCGCAGGGCTGTGATTTTGCTTATTCTAAGAAATTACTTTCAGAGAATTGGTCTGAGTGTAATGGGATGGCAGTTCACACGATTAACCAAGAGAGACCAGTATGTAAGCACTTCGGGGCAGTGACCTTCTCTCCCCATTTACTGTAAAACTCAGGGCAATTGATTTTTGTATGGATCTCTGGAAGCTGGCCGCGGCGCTCTGCGTATCATCGCTCAACTGTGTTCCACTTTTACAAGTTCCCTCCCTTAAGCAGTGGTTCAGACGTTTGAATTGTTATTTGAATGCTCTCCTCTATTACATCAAGAGGTGTAGATGTACTTAGTGGACATTGCTGTACTCCTTGTCCCGAACAAGCTGTTGGCTAAAATTGGGATTGGAAAGTGGGGCAGGTGTTTTGGTGGTTTTTCTTTTGTTTTGTGGTGTAGCTGTTTGTTTTCTTTTTCCTTGACAAACTAGCAACTCTTTGACCTTGTGCAGACTATTTAAAAATCGGATTTTTCGGAAGGTTGCAGGTTGTAACTAGAGGTGCTGCTGGTACTGAAGTCTCTGGAAATGTCATTGCTTCATTCATGTGTCTAATGAGAATTGAAATCTCAAAAAAACAAAACACCACCTCTCACCCAACCTGTCAGCACCAAAATGCCCATGTCAAACCTCCCTGAAACTCTAGCCCAGTGCTTCCAATGGCTTCAGCCTTTTCTTCTTTAGAACCTGGAGAACTTTTATACTTTTATAAAGGTAGTGCATATAGGTCCAAATATGTAGACTTAGCTATGTTTGCCATCATAAATATGCTGTTTATTTAAATGTTGCTTGCTGAATGTTCCATACTTTGGGTGAAAGCGGGTGACTTTTCAACTGAGTTGTTTTAATTTTTTTTCATTTTAATTTTTAAATCCTATTTCTTTTCAGCAAAGAGACCGGGTAAAGAGGTGTTAAAGAGAAGCAGCAGAACTCATGGCAGTGGAAGTTTCTGGTCTCAGATTTATCTTAACATTGTTTTCAGCTTGTTGTGGACTATCTAGGTTATTTCATCCTCTCTACACAATTGCCTTTTTAACCGATTGGGCGTGGGGGTAGCAGCCAGGAGGAGGAAGTAAAGGGTGAGACTTGCACTCGAGAGAATATCTATTTTCACTCCTCTCTCCCTCTCGTTGTATTTCAGGTATACAAATGCTCTCAGTCCAGCCAGACTCCAAGCCGAAAGGTTGTGCTGGCTGCAACCGTAAGATTAAAGACCGGTATCTTCTAAAGGCCCTGGACAAATATTGGCATGAAGACTGCCTGAAATGTGCCTGCTGTGACTGCCGCCTGGGGGAGGTGGGCTCTACCTTGTACACCAAAGCCAACCTTATCCTTTGTCGCAGAGACTATCTGAGGTAGGCCACGTCCTTCTTCTGTTCCCCTGACAGACTTGGTAGATCTGTTTAAAAGTCCTCCCGATGTAGTGGCTACCATCGCACAAGCGGTACCTGAGGGCGGCAAGGCCCAGTATGTGTGGAGGATGAGAAAACAAATACTGAAATAGGGAGATAAAGCTAAAATTGGGATTGCAACACTCCACGTAACCAGGTGGCTGCCAGGTTTCTGATGTTAATGCTGGGGTTCTGTGCTCAGAGGAGGCAGAGAGTAACCCCACCCCAGACTTTCTACAAGGCCGGGCTCCCAGGGAGCTGGTGGAGCTCTTATTCCTCGCAGCGTGGTGGTGGCCAGGCGTAGAGGCCTGTTTTCACCAGCTCCAACGCAGGGTTTGAACCCTGTGCTTCGCTTGTCTTCACTTGCCCACTTTCATCCTCTTAGTTTGCCAAGGGATTTCCTTTGTGGCACTGGAAGCTTTTATGAAACCATTTAGCTGTCAGAAGCTGGACCAAGATGACCAACTGTCTTCACACTAACTAATCATGTGGTTAGTAGGGTTTAATCTGCTCTGGTCCTGATTTAACTCCATCTCCTGGGTGGAACGTTGGGTAACCTGTTGCCACTTCTCAGAGACAGCAAATCATCGCCTGATTTTCTGTCTCTTCTTTGGATCTACAGTCTCAGCAGTATTTGAGTTATAACTCATAGCAAAGTACTGATAAGCAGCACCAGGCTAGTTTATTAGAGATTGTATGTAAATAAATAGGGATACTTTGCAGGAGCTAAGTTTAATCAGAAAGTTTAGCGTCCCTAGGCTCTCAATAGTAAATAGAGAGAAAAGGCTCCTCTGGGGTGGTTCAGAGCACCTATTTCCTATAGAAGCACCTTTCCTCCGTTCCCTGTAGAGGGGGTCTAATGAGACTAGCTGCTCCAGGCAAACCTGAACTGCTGGGAATATTTCCCCTGCCCCTGTAGTGAAGCCTTTTCCTTTTAAAGGGACATTCAAGTCAGCAATACGTTGGGGAAAAATTAAAAGTCTCTTTGAGCATGTTAACTTACAACTTCAGTTTAAGCACAGGTACCGAATAGGAGGTTCCCACACACTGATCAGTTCCAAGTTGTACAGCACGGGTAGGATGGAACAGAAACCACAACTAAAGCATTATTAACAACTGTTGGTGCTCTGGTTCTTCACATTTCAAGCTGGTGGTTGTTTTTTTTTTCTAGAGTGGAACAAAACCTTCGCAAACACGTTGTGCATTTGTTGAGCTGGGGCTGCAAGGTAGATCAGGGTTCCTCAGGTGTGGGCTTGGGCTACTTATTGGTAAAAGTGCTCTTCTACTCATTAAAACTCTGAGCTCAACACAAGACGGAGTGCTGGGAATTTAGGGTAGAGTCCGCGTTTTAAAGCCATTGTGTTAAAGCTGCCAAAGAAGTAGATAACAAAACCTTACTCTTAAAAACTGGCAGAGAGCTGCTTGAATAGAAGGGGATTGTTGTACATGAACCTAGGTCACTTGTGATTTTAAAGCGTGTGTCTACAGAGAGGTGCTGGAACAGTTTCTGAGGGGAAGGTAACATTTATCCTAATTTTTTTAAACCCATTTTAAGACTCTTTCTACAACAAGTGCCTGCAGGAGTGAGAAAACTCTGTTATGTCTCTTTGATCCAAGTTCCAAATTTACTGGAGACTTTGCACTTACTGAATCGAGATCCCACGTGCTAGTGCAGCAGATCCAATGTTTTAAAATCAAAGGCAAAAGTGATCTATTAGTAGAGAGAGATATGAGCAAAGCATTTCCCCAGCAGAGATGTGTGCATGCACACACACTGTTGCTCTCTGGTCTTTGAAGGTCTAACAGGAATAAATAAATATTTTGCTAACAGATTGTTAAAATTCATACTAAGTGATTCAGAGAAAGGAGACTGTACTTTTTAACTGTCATGACCACATTCAAAACTGGTGTTTCAGGTACACACAGTATTTCACGCCAGTGAAACCAGCATATGTGAGAAATTCTGTAGTCACTTTGAAAATGTTCTTGATTTTTGTCTCCAGGTTTATCAAGTCTTAATGAAGCTCTCTTATGATGAACTTTTTTTTTAGTGATTCTTGTGAGTGCATAGATTTAAACTTGGTATTTACACTAAACTTCAAACTGATGCACTTAAGGTAATTGCAGATAGTCATTTGCCTCATTGCATCTTATCTACTTAGTTATGCAGTGAACCTATAAAAGTGATCTTTTTAATGCTAATGTAGAAACTAGTTAAATGTTCTCTAGCTTTGTAGTCAAATAAGCTTTCATATTTAGCAACCCACTTGATATGAATTTAAAGAACTAATTACTTTGTATTCATGATCAGATTAGGGTTCGGTTGCGGTTTCAAACTCTCCTCTTAATTTTTTTTTTCTTTTTAACCATAAAGGGAGTCTTTGCTACATATAAAACTGTTCTAGCTTCCTATTAATTTATGTGGTGCCCTCTAGAGGATATGTGGCTTGCACGATACTATAAAGAATAAAATTGCTTATTAACTTGTCTCTCTGTGTTCATTATGTCTTTCAATAAGACAGCCATTCTACAGATGCTATAAGCAATAATGTAGCCAGTTTGGGTGCTTTAACACTCATGGTTAAACTCACAAACTGTGTGATTGTGTCTTGGGCTATTTGCAGAGATACTTCCAGTATCTCTCATTTAGAGATGCCTGCCAAAAAAACTAAACACTCCCTCGGCCCTGATGCACGCACTTGTTCCGCATTTGAGCCCTGAGGTACCCACTTTGAGCTTTTTATAAATACTCTGTATCTTCAGAACTTCGCAACTTGCTTTGCTTTAGCTCTCTGCTGCGGTAAAATTAGTTAATTTTGCTACATTAAGACCTTTTTCTCGGGATTGGGGTGGGGGGGTTAAAGGGGTGGCAGAAACCTTTAATGAGGTAATGAGCTTGGAAGGTGCTTTGGGTGTGAGAAGCTTTATGCAAGTCACTCCAGTGGCTTCAGAGGTGGTGTATGGCACCGAGGGTACGAGGGTGGCTGCAGACAGAATGAACTCTGGTTTGTTAACGAGGATGAGAACTGACTTGAGCAAAGAAAGGACTCAATGTTAGAAATAACACACTCGGTGAAAATGATATGCAGAGTATAATTCCCCTGCAGGCTTCTGTCTCCTGCTTATACACTCTTGGGTTAGAAAGTGAAGACTTAATTTAAAGAACTTAGGTTTACGCCAATATTTCAAGTCCATTTACAGTAAGTGAAATAGGGAAGACATATTTTTTTTTCCCTTTTCTTTTTCCCTCCAGATCTGTACTGTGACATCTTAATGTAACAGCCTATCCTGCTCCATCCTCTCTTTCAACTGGCAGCATGTCCATTTACAAGCACAATATTCCCTTTGAAATCTGTCATTACTGCCATTAATGACCAGTCGTTATGTTAACAGCCCTTGGGCTGTTAACACGTCAAACTGGTTGTTAACTGGAATGTTATTACTTATTTAAACCGCAGGTATGAGTCATGTGAAATGCTCTTTGGTTGTGCGTTCTGGGCGTCTTCTGCTCAAAACAATAGGGAAACAGCGGAGCCTTTGCCTTTGGGGTGCCAAGGGATTTGCTTTCGGTTCCATCTGCTCATTTGATTTCTGCGTATTTGCCAGGCCCTCCTACCCCTTGGGCAGCCTCTGAGTTTCAGGTGCAACCCCATGCCGTCCCACTTCTTCCCCTTGCGTGCGAATGGGCAGGGGTGGTTATTTCCAGACGTGCAGTAGTGCCTGCCGCACGTCGGAGATTAATAGCTGTCCCCCCGAAAGTGTAAAACGAAAGACTGACGACTGCACGTAACTCAGTTGTATTAAATAATGAGCTTCCTCAGATGCAGCGAAAATATGAGAGTACAGCTGTGCTAAGCTAGTAGCAATGTAGGTCAATCACCCTTTTCACTTAGGTTTTTAACTACGCAAACCCTGCTGAGCGACCAATGACTACAAAGTGCTGTTTCATTCCTATTTAATTTTGGCAGCGTTTTGCTGAAGAGCAGGCATTCATGCAGCTAAATTATCTTCACCGTTTCTGGTTTTAACTCCAGCTCCATGACACTAAACGTTGGAGTGCATATCTCTTAGTAAACACAAAGAATATGGTTTCTGATATTTATTTATTTATTCCAAATCCATCTCTTAACACGGAAATTGAATTAAAACTTTTATCACTTTTTGCATAATTTCCTTAGCCAAGCAAAACAGATCACAGAAAAGGATTAACAAATCCAATATGTTGGGGTGGAATTTTTGCCCTTAAACACATCTAGAACCTTACTGGGGATGGGGAGGATGGCGACACAAAAGTCTACCCCCCCCCACCGCCCAACCAGGGTACTGATTTAACACATAAATGTACTGCAGACTTTAAAAGTACCACTGAATGGCTACGAAGATGAAGAAATCACTTTTCCTGAAGAAAGGGGTAGGTCACGTTTGGGTTTTTTTTCTGCCCTGCTTGCTGGTTCGAAGCCCTGAGAGAAGCCAAGATTTTAAAACACATATATTGGATGAGAACTTGTAAATAATGAGACGTGACTACAGAAAGTAAAGTGTTCAACCATAAGCATTGTAAAGATACTGCCTCCATAAAATATTTAGCTTGTGAAAGGGTGCAGGCTGAAAAGAGTAGAGTTTAGGAAGCAGCCTTTTTCCTGTACAACTGCTCGCTCTCTAAAGGCAATTATTATTTAAAAAAAGTATTACGTAGGAGTACTTAGACTTGAAATGTCCTGTGGCCTGGTACTGATTAGCAGATCCTACTTCTCTCTCTCTCATCTCATGGAAAATGCATTGCAAACACCTAAGACACCAGCTCTCTTAAATGCATATATAAAAACTCTATATGGCTATTTTCACAGGTCGTAGGTTATGAGGTGTTTTCAAAATGACACTTCAGTATGCTTCTTGCCCAGCTTGGTTAAATAAAGGTAGATCTTTAAATATTTCAGCATTGTGAATTTTCAGGAATATTGAGGTATTTACAAAACTGAGGCTTAGGAGACCTCTGTTTTCTCCACTAAAGTTTTGTAGAACTGAACCCTTATTTATATGCTAATATCCTTGTTACAATGCATTGAAGTATTCAAGGGAGTACTAATTTGTAGGAGCAGGCCCTAAAACCATTTTAAAATATATATAAAAATGGTAGGTGTGACGGTTTTTGCTTGTACTAATTTTGCTGTGTGTGTAAGATAAATGTTCTCTTAAAATTACATTAATTGTATCATTTAGCATATCTTAAAAATAAACAAACAAACAATACTACTTTCTTTCTCACTAATTGCCAAAGGCTTTGAAACCCTCAAAACACCTTAGCGGTTCTTGAAGGGAGGAGGGTATACTGCAAAGAGAGTAATACACGTACGCACAGTTAATCCACCCAACTTGCAAGGAATAAGGCTTTTGATTTAGTTACACTCTGGCTAGTTTAGCTTGTTCTTATTTTAGTTCATCTGTGGTAGCTTTTAATAAGAAACATTCAATTAAGCTGTTAAAATTGGTGTTTAAGTCATGTTGAAATGCCGTAAAATGTGTGTACTCGAGTTTGACGCTCTTCAGTAGTTCCATGTGTTTCCCCGTATCTGCTGGTATTTTCCTTCAGAGCTGCCAAATTTTTAATAATCGTGTTATTTTTAGTGGCTTAAAATACACAGTTTAATTTCCAAGAATGTGAATGTTCCCTCTTATAAGGCTTCTCAAAAACCAGACGTTTCTCGTGTGTTGTCAAAATACCTCATTAATCCCCTGGAAACGTTCAAAGAATTTCAGGAGACTTTTCAGATGAAAGTACAGTGCCTCTTAAAGCCTGTCCTACAGCTCTTCAATTACCTTTCTACAGTAATGGTGTATTTTGATGGAAAATTATTTTACTACAAAGATTTTGTCAATACATAGCAGTTCAATAAATCTTAATAAAATTGGTGATTTTGGGGGCAGCCTGGGTAAGTCTGCAGTGCCAGAGGATGGGATAATGTTCTTGGTTGAAACAACAATTCTATAGGTCTGCTTAGTATTTTTTATAACCTCTTTTAAAAGAAATGCAACTTTCTTGCTTTCTTCCTTGCTGAATTTTTCCTCAGAAGTGACCTTGTGACTAGTGGTTTTATGAAATATGGTTTAAAATAATACTCATATTAAAATGATTTACTTCAGGATTAAATATTATCGACTCTATTATGACATGTGGTTTGACATCCAAGACTTAATTGGAAACTTTCTGCATTTTTGGTCAGAAGCTTATGTGAAACAATGCATCGATGTATAATGTAGTAGAAGAATATTCAGTTCTTGTTGCTTCTATTACCTAGCACAGAGAAGCCTCTAAGATCTTCTGCTTTCTGCTTAAAAAAAAAAAAAAAGAATAAAAATTGCTTGAAAGCTTAATTAATTTTTGGTGCATATTTTACCCAAAACTGCAAAACAAGTTTCTACTACATAATTAAAAAAAAATCTTACTGACTTTTGTTACGTTGTATGAGCTATAGTCTTCAAATGTTCCAGAAAATACAAAGCTTTCATTCTTGATGTGAATGTTTAATTAATATGTAAAAGCATAGCTGTTTTCCTTAAATGTATAGTCACAAGCAAAGTGAAAACTTCAAATACTGGAAATAGATAATTGAAATTCGGCCATAGAATTGGACAAAGTTGTTAAACACATTCAGCCCTCCTGACTTTAAGAACTGTTTTCTCTTTTAACTTTTTACTGAAGTTAAGTATGTTCGTGGTGGATTTGGAAACCAAAATACACAGTATGCAATGCTCAAATGCATTCTAAATTAAATTGGTCTTAACTATCACTGTCCTGAAGAATCCATATTTTGGGCATACCTTAATAAACGTGTTGGGTTTTTTGATGGCTAACTTCCCAATGGATTCCTTAGTATGCTAACGGATGAGCCTTTAACACAATCTAAGTAATAGTCACAAGCTTATTTTTTCTTGATCGAAAAATTGTTAAGGTTTTGAAATTTTTCAGACACAAGTATCTGAAGTGATGAGTCTACATTGCCAAAAAGCTTTACGTGCTTTACACCTACTTCCCTGTAAGGTAACTCTGGTACTGTTGTTTCACACCTTCCTGAGGCTGCTTCTTGCGTATTCCGAATCAATTAGCCTTTGGCACTTGAGTCTCGCTGTATGTGATCGGTATTGTTTAAAATGGCTACAGATATCAGATATCAGTAGGTTCATATTTTGAAAGAGAAAATGGTGTTTAAGTGATTTCTAGAATGTGTTGCTTTTATAGATATATGAATGAATCTATCAAGTTATCATTGTCCTGGAAAAGGATGGATGCAAGAGCTAGCTGTACCTGAACAGGCAAAAAAAAAAAAAAAAAGGTCTGTAATGGGCTAGAAATAACTAAAATTTGAATTTACTGGAACTGCTGGTTCTGCTTCTTTCTAGAATTTATAAAGGTATTAAAACAAACATACAAAAACCTTGAAACAACCTGGGTCAAAAATTCACAAAAGGCAGTATCAGTTTTTGACCAAATACCAGTGAGAGCATAAATTACTCAAACAACAGGATGAGTGGTTCAGCCAAGTTTGATCTTTAGAAAGGCATGTATCAAAATGAAGCAGCGTACAGCTAAGATACCTTGCAAGCTCCCCATGCTCGTGTCCCCTCTGCACATCTGCTAGGTATGATGCACATATATTCATGCCAAAATCGTGGAGGAATTCTGCACCCCACGTTACACAGGCACTCGAAACCGGTAAAAACAGACTTTAAATGTATGGTAACCATTAAGCATCCTGGTAGCCCCATGACTATCGGTGAGGTTAGTTGCAGGCTTTAATTTAAGCATGTTTTAAAATGTCGTGATGGAGTGCCAGCATAGCGAAATTCACAATTCACTCCCTCTCCCAGCCTCACATTAGAACTGCAGCTACCAGCAACCAGAGAGTATATAGCACCTATTTTTCAAAGAACTCAATGACCTCCATTATTAACTGCAAAATATTTTCCTTTGGGATTAGAGTGAACCCTGTTTATCTATTTTATAACAAAACGCAACACAAGGGAACTTTTTGCTAGCAGAAAATCGCTACTTTTGTGAAAGAGAAGAGCATGTTCAGCTCTGGAACAGTGTTCCTCGGGAAATTCTCCTGCAGTTCTGGAGTGAAGTGGCATTCTGCAGTACTGGAATTTAAGCTTTACATCTTTTCTTTTGCAAAAAACTGATAATGTCTTATGTTGGCACATAGTGGATGAAAGTGAGGATTGCACAACATGCAAAGATAAAATTATCAGAGGGGGGTGAGAGCAGAGAACCTTTATTTTATTGTGTCTTTCTGCATTTGGGGAGGTGAGAGTAAGGGAATAAGTGAGAATAAGTCATTATACCTTTCAATATATTGTAAGTGATGATATATTGGACTAATTAGGACACCAGGTAGCATAAGTCCCCTTGCTCTTGTATCACTGCTTTCATATCACACCTTTGTTTTGAGCAGAGCTTGAATCTTTGGACTTTATGTACAAGAGTTATCACTTTTATCTCTTGGTACTAAAATGTGCAAAATGCTTGTGAATCAAACCTGATTTTTGTTCAAGACTGCTTCCAAGCCATAAATATCAGCATATGCAGAGTCTCAGATTCTAGCCTAGTGAATAGTATTTATTATATTGTAACCCTGCATTGAGCAGTATTATTGTTCCACCATGGGACAAAATAAATGTTGCTTTTATTTTATTTCATTTTATAATGTTATTTCTTTGCAGATACCTTACAGAGAAATACATATTAGAGAAAAGTTGATGCAAATACAGATTTAATAATTAAACGCCCTTTTAAATACATCTATTCTAAAACCCAGAAATTTATTTTTGCTGATCAACTTCTAAAAGTAGTTCCAGTAACAATCACTAAATTTGCTTTTGTCTTTTAGATAAATTTTTAGGAAGAATTTCTAGGTAGTGATAGTTTAAGTAAATTACAGGCTATGGATTAGGGATTGTAATAAGAATTGCAATCACTGTGGATTGTTGTCTTAGTTCCCATTTTCTGTGACTATGGTTGCTTCTATATTAATCATGTTTTTCTGAAGCCAGGACTCTTACCTTCAGATCTACTACTCTTTCTCAAAATTTGCATTTAAAAATTAAGATTTTCTTGTTTGTTTTAGATAGTAGAAATCTTAAAAGTTCATATTCCCTCGAAGAATTTCTCCACTCTCTAAATTGTATTAAACAATTTTTTACACAGAATTTAGAGGTTTCTAGGATCTGAGATTTGGGTTTAAAAAAAAAAAAAAAAGAATGTCCAACACTTTTCAAAGAAATCTTTATAAGCCTAATTTGTCTGCCTTATATAAAGTGTCAAGAAGGGGGAGGGCAGCTCTCGATAAGCTGTTCTGCACTAGTTTTTGTTGGCTTCGTTATTTAATTTGTAATCTGATACATTTAAGAACACTAACCCTAATCCTATAAATGTATACTACATGCTTGACTTGATATACCCTGAATAATCCTATTGAAAGCCATAGGGCCTATTAATTTGGAAACATGCCTTAGTAAAGCCAAATATTTAAAATCGGAATGGCTTTGCCTGCAAGCCCATCTTAAATTGCTGTGTCCATTTTTCTCATGTGCTACATTCTATACAGCACGACATCCTTGCCTAGTCCCCCTCGTCCAGGACAAGCTCAAACCCACAACTCTGTTCCTGGCCAGGCACCTTGCCTCCATGTCTAGGATGTCAATCAAAGTTTTGACACCAGTAACAACCTTGCCCTGTTTCTCTCTGCTGGAAAGGATTGTTATTTGTATGCTAATCCTACATACCATACACCCCCCCCCCCCCCGAATCAAGCTCCTGGTGGATGATTTAAGGGTCCAACTCTGGGCTTGTCTCTACAACTTATTGGCAGCTCACGGGTTCTGCTCTCCCCAGTTTTCCTGGGAGGCAGCAAGTGGTAGGAGGAGGGACAAAACTTTATGAAAAAGCCCTGGGATTTTGTGTTGATGTTTTAAAATCTTGGGTTCTCAATTCACTTTTTCTTCATGCTCCAAAATTGTGCTAATGAACCTGTCCTGTGTACTTAGTAGCTTCAGGCTTCTAGAAGGATGTGTTCATTTTTATTAAGATATTAAATTCATGCATTTTTATGCTCCATATAGTATTAAAAAAAAAATCCAGCATGACACTGAATACTTATAGCAGGGAGCACTAAAAAGTAAATTAAAATATATTCTTTCTGCTCAGCATTTCACTTATTAAAACAATCTTAAAACCTAGAGGAAATGCTGTAAACATTGCAGCGAATGTGCTGGTTTTAATGAGGCTGGCTGGAGTCTGAAGTTAGCCAAGAGCGCTTCCCCCAGCACCTCCTTACCTAATTCAGTCATAATGCGGAGTGAACCACTGGTGAAAAGAGTCAGCGAGCAAAGCAGAGAGAAAAATGACTACTTCATGAGCACACATCCAACAATGGGTGTTTTCCACCTTCTTCAGTCCATTACAATCCCTGATGTGTCCCTGTCAGGGTCCCAATGACTCTCCGTTTCCAGGTACAACACAGCCTGAGCATTTTCCTGTAATAGTCATAACAGCATCTTACTTCTCCTCCCTATTCCTTGTGTCTTTGAAGTAGGTGCTTATCTGATAATTATAGGTAAAATAGACATATATATTTTATAAGAACACATCTGAAAAGTGTAGTGTAGACGGCAGTGCCCATTGGAAGTTCTTTAACAATTTGGCAATGGAATAGTTTGAAGGTGAGCCCAAGAATTACCACCTCTTCCTACTATGCTAAGAAAGATGATTGCATTCCCCCACTTCTTTTACCTCCTTTTACAAACATCCCTCCTCTACTAAAAGATCCCTGAGGTTTACTTTGAATACAAACTAGTATATGTTTGCAACATTTACTGTAATTTGTCAGCTTATCAGTCTTGATAGGAATGTACTGTGTCTGAACACATAATTCTGGAACCAGCTATACTAGGTAATCTTATTATTAATCATGTAGTCTGACTATGTTGGCAGATAAACACTTTTCCTCATGACCTGTTGAAAAAAAAATATCTGTATAGATATATGTGTTTATAAAAATATGTGTAAGGTTTTTTTAGCAGACATACGATCTCTCTATGATTTTTTTTTTGGTCAGATGTTTTCATTTTAACTACCACAATTTTTTTTCTTCTAAAGTCCAGCTCTTTCTCCTCATAAACTGATTCTGGTTTTAAGATGTGCTTTTTGTACGAGTTAGTTTTTTGCCACCAACTCCTACATGCCTCCTGGTTAGCTTATTTAGGCAATACTGTCAATATTATATAAGTAGTATGGCATTGCTTTTAGCAGAGTGTCAAAAAGCTGGTAAAAGGACAAGTATTCCTTTTCCATCCAAAAAAAAAGGTAAAAAAATTGGAATGGGAAGGAAACAAATTTAGAAAATGATTGCAAGCATGTTTAGTTTCCCAGAAAATCTTGCCTAAGTGGATAGATGTGATTTTTGTCAGAGTAAGCCTGGAAACCACTATCCCTGCAAGGCATGGAAGAACAAACCCTCTTACCTACCAGATTTTGAAGAAGTGTTTTATGCATGTTTTTAAGCACTGCTTTGAATCCTTAAGCTCTAGCTGACTTGTCGTGGAACTGAATCTAACCTAGACCTGGTGTGCTTGTCTGTTGAGAAAAGACACTGGAAAGCACGGTTCCAGAGCCTGTGTGTTAGAGCAGCTTCCAGCAGTACCTTGCTTTCCATATTAGCTGGTGACATCCAAAGGTGGTGTAGATCAAATATTACCAGTGTATTCACTGCCTGGCTCTCGGTTTGTCACAGGAAAAAAAAACCCAACAACCCAACATACAGCAGTTACCTTTAATTCAGCCTCACTGCAGCGTTGCTTGTTGAAGGCACTAGTGCTAAACGGTGGAGGACGCAAAGTCCTTGTGTCTGCCCCTGCGGCAGCGGCGTATTTCTGGTGGCCGCCGTAGTGCCTTCTTCCTTCTGCTGTGTGTGAGGAGCAGAAGTAGGTATGGCTCTAGTTTTAATATGAAGAAGCTAGTGAAGCAAAAGGGTTGACAGCTGCACCTTTTTCACTGCTTTCCCTGAATTTTCAGGATGCTAAAGATGACAGATATGTGATGCTGGTGTAGGTAACTGTTCTTCCTCATCAGTAATATTTGGGGAGGAAAAATTATTAAATTGCAAATTTAAGAAAACTTGTCAAGAGAAGACAACATCAGTTGTCATTAGATGGGACCCCTGCTTTCTGTTCCTAAAACTAAATGCAGTCACCAAGACAGCTGCATCTGGGCAGATCACTCTTCCGTAGATTTGCAGTCTTGCTGTCAGTTTTCCATCCTCCCTGTGCTCAAAGGGAACACCAGCAAACTGGACAACTCCCCGCTTTTTAGCAATTGGGAAAGAGTGACAGTTTGTGTGCTCCAAACTGAGTGTTTTTGCTGCAAGATTAATTCTGGAGTTCCTCTGTCATTCTGGATGTGGGGATGTGTGAACAGAGGCTGCCCATTGCATGCACAAGTTTTGGTAAGGAAGAAATTCCCATTGGGAGCAATCCAATATTTCTGTGTTCTGCATCACTCTTGAAACCACCCTTCCCTCCCCCCAGAAAAACCCAAACCAAAAAAAAAAAAGAATAAAAAAGTCCTATTGCATCCTACTAGCTCCTCCATCGATAAGGATATGAAGAATGTAACAGGATCTCACTAGAAAACAGATGAAAGCAGTAGAAGAAGGCTAAATTGTGGCAGCAGATTTCGGCTCTGCCAGATTTAAAAGGTAACTCCAAAAGGCAGGCAGGGAAACAAGTTCCAGCAAAGGCACCACAAAGAATAGAGTCTTGAAGTCAAAGCATTCTGCTGCATTTGTCCCAACATAAATGATGTCTAGTCACACACATTATAGTTATAGCAAATATTTCTTCTTATGGTCCTAACTACATTGAGCATGCGGTTGTTGCTTCCTTAATGCAATCTCCAAAGGTCAATCAAGTTAAAGAGTAAGGCTGATGAGATTAGATATTACTTTATAAAATGAGCCAAAAAAGTGTGTTCAGAGAGAGGCCTGAACATGTCTCCAATATGATTCTGTCTGGTTTGCTCCAGTTTCCTGTGTCTTTTCCGGGAAACACTGTGTGAACTGAACCGATCCACTTTAGCTCCGAGTGTGCTTTCTCATTCTCTGGTGATAGCTGAGGTATCTGCGTGTTCTTCGGGAGAGATGAGGGAGTCTTCTGGGCACAGGACAAAAATAAAATGACATGTTTAAGTGCTTTTTTTAATGCTCCAGGGAGATTTTACTATCTGAATTGTGTGCAGTGAGCAGGGATTTTTCATTTCATACATCATTCACGACTTGCTGCAGTGATTCCAAAAAGTCACACAAGCCGAGTTGCTGCTTGCACCAAAGCACAGAATTTTTAGTTTGTGAGCTTTAACAATGGATGTCAGGGCTTTATTAAGGCTTCACCCAAAATCTGCATAGTGGGGAGCTATGGTGCCAGGTGTTAGAGAAAAGGAGTAATGTGTCCAAGGACACTGGAGGATGCGCAGTAATGACTATGGCAAGACCCAGCATGTTTCTTCCTTCCTCTCCTTGTTGTCCCATTGCTATTAGCTTGATGAACAAGGAAGGTGAGCAGGTCCCCAGCTTTGTCTTTAGTCTATGTATTGAAGTCTTATGGTAGCACTAGACAAGGACTTTGTTTTGCATTAGGCTGTTTCACTGAAGCAGAGCCGTGAAGAGCATGTGAAGTTTGCCTCTGTTTTGACCCTTGCATGCATTTATTTAGGATTAGCCAACACGTTTTCCAGCAGTTGTGAAGTGTCTGTGATGATCTACTAAAGGTGAGATGATATGAATCTAGTTTTATGAGTATTTTTCATCTGCTTTAGAGGCTTTTTAGTGAATGCCTGAATCTTTAACTGGAGGGGGGGAACCTTTTCTAGCAACGTCACTTATGAATGCTGAATTTAGACTGGCCCTCTGTGTCTGTCAGCGACAAGAATCTGGTCAAATGAGTGAGCACCCTGTTTTACAGAGTTACATAGCAGTTCCCGTCCCACATGTGCCCACCGTGGGTTTTCTGGCTTTTTCTATAGGCTCAAGAAATCAAGCATCCTAATTACCTGGCAGCCCTTACAGATCAGCTGCGTTAGTCAGAGTTGTTACTGATGCCTCGACATTCCAACATTGCGTTCTTTAGAAATTAAGAAATACAAATGGAACAGATTATTACCTTTTTTGGTTTTGGTTTTTGTGGAGGTAGTTTTGTTGTTTGTTCAGTTGGTTTGGTTTGGTTTGGTTTTTTTTAATGATGGAGGTGGCTGTTTGAGATACTCTTCCTGGGCAGCCTAGCACCCATGCTCCAGGAGGTAAGCCTTCTGCAGGAGGTGGGCCAACTGTCACCTCTTCAAGGAGGTACCCTTTCAAGGCAAAGCGGGAAGCTAGATACAGTCTCAGCATCCCTGGTAGGACCACCTTTCATTAGTTTTTTTGTGTGCAGAGAACAGAGAAGCTAAATGCTCCCCCTCGTGTTGTAAAGGGGTGGGAGAGGTCAGGCTGCAGATGGTCATGAGAGGAAAAGCCAAGCTCTGCACCTGGAAGGCTCTGGGCAGTAGCTCTCTGAGCAATGGTGGTTGATGTGACAGAGCATCAAATTCTCCTTCAAGCCTCTGCAGTGCTTTTTTTCTGATGGCCTCAGGTGGCCCTGTACTGTTCTGCTCCGTGTGCTTTCTGTTCATCCCCAGCCTAGGTTTTTCCAGTTATACGACTCCTTTCTGGCAGGGTGAGGGCAGCCCTGGTAGGAACCTCCCCGGAGACGTCCTGCTGGAGGTTAGACAAACTATTCAGGAAACAGTTAAAAGGCCAGGAATTGCATTCCCAATCAGTGCCAAAGTTTCAACCTAAGATTCTTGAAGTTATTTTTGTACCCTTACAGCCCCGCGTGGCTTCAGCTGCCAAAGGAGCTCAGCATAATGTTGACAGGTCTATCCAGAACATCTGCTGTGAACCCTCCTTTGGTTCTGCCAAAGCAGAATTTGTAGGATGGGCCCTTGGAAAGGAGTTTATAGTTGCGTTTCCCCATTCTCACAGCAATTCCCCCTTGGTTGGATGCAGGGCCTGCAGAGCCCATTTATCCTGTTCCAGCCCCTTCATCTGGCACTCGGCACCTACAGGAGGGCAGGAATCTGAAAACAGGCTTTGTTATGACAGAGATCTCCAGATCTTGTAGCAGATGTTGCTGGTGAGAAGCAATTTTGTTCCAGCCAAACCTTCTTCAGCTCTGCTGAGGAGATGCATAGAGAATCTCATAAGGCTACAGGCTTTGGCAAGGAAACTCAGCACTTACCAATGCCAGCTACTCTCTATATTTCTTTTTGAAGGCTATGTAGAGCAAATGATCTCTTCTCTGTCTCCGTGAAACAGCTGTAAATTTCTCTTCCTTTTAAACCCCCACCCATTAAACAACCCTGACAACAGCCAACAGTTATCAGATGCAAAATGAACTATGTGCCCAGGATAAAGAGTCGTGTATCTGCCTCTCCTGATCAACCCGCTGGACATTTTGTATGACAGCATTTTAATTTAAAATATTCCCGGGAAGTAGAAATCCCTGGTAAATTCCGTAACGACCTTTTAAGAAGTCTTATCACCTTTTAAAAAGATATTTGCTTCCCCTTTTCTCTCTGTCCCCTCCCAGTTCCATCCGTTGTTTGCTTTAACTTTATCCTCTGTACACAGACTGCTGCTTTACCTTCTGCTGCAGTTGTCTCTGCTTGGGGCCCAAAAGATCTAACCAGGATATTTTCAGCTTACTTTAAATCAGTGTTGGTGATAATCCCTTTCCAATAATTCTCAGGAGCTAAAAAGCCTTTCTTCATCTTGAAGGAGGAATTTTTGCCTTAAATTTGGATCTGGGACTGCGTTATTTCCATGTTGCTGCTCAAGGTGTCTGTTCCCTTGGGGCTGAGAAAATGTCCTGCTCTGGTTTTCATAGTAGAGACAACAAAGATCTTGGGAGTGTTTTGGCTACAAGAGAAGGTGTCTTTGTGGAGCAGTGAATTTACCCAAACTCTAAAAAATTAAGTCAATCCTGCTTGTTTTTTGGTTTTTTTCGACCATGATGGTTGTATCCCAAAGAGGGGAAAGAGTCATATTTCTTTAAAGGAGCAATTAACAAGTAAATAATGCATCGTGTTTGCATCTGAATAATTTTGTATACTTTGATTGATTTTATTCTTGTGAATAATTCTCTGCACGTTACCCATTTATGGTGCTGGTAGTTTAGAGTGCTGGATAAAAGTCACGTTCGACTTCACCAAAGCTGATGAGGTTTCTGAAAGTGCTCCACGCTCCTCCTGCTGCTGATTTTTGAAATCAGAGGAGATTTTTTTGGCCGGTGTTGAGTTGATTATAAATCCACTCCCAACCTACCGATTCACAAAAAAAGATGGTGACCCTGCTGCAGATGGCTCACTTGAGGTAGTATACATCCACAGAATGGATGGCAAAGATGTCACAGAAGAGAGATTCTCAGGAGTGGACCCTCGCAGCTAAAGTAATGGAAAACTTGTTTTCAATCAGTAATGGAAAACTTTTTTTTTTCCAAGCAAGCAGGAGTATAATAGTCTGATTAGCTATTGAACTGCAGCCCCTATGTAAATTTACTGGGAATTTCAGAACTGCTGCCATTGCAGTCCTTGTACTGTCAAATTGCAGGGTTGGGTCCATTTCACACAGAAAAATTGCCATTTTTCTCCTCTTGCCAGGACCCTATTATTTTAAGTGCAAAACATCTTTATTTTATAAAGTTCTTATTCCTGCTTGTTTTGGGGAGACTGGGCTTGTTTTAAGGAGACAAAAAAAATAAAAATTGGTTACAAGATTGTTAGTTAAGCCGCTCAGTGAAAGGCTTGTTATTTTGTTTTTACTATTAAAATATCCCCTAATCCACCTTGCTGGGTTTCTACCGTTCTTGTAATATTCAATCAAGCCCTTGTTTTGTGAGAAATGTGACAATGCATTGTTGGCACTTTACAAACCTACAGCCTTCGGCAATAGTTAATGAGAGGCAGGGTTTTTTCCCTGTGCAGGACACAATGAAATTTTAGACAGATGAATGCTAAGAGAACCCTATGTACCAAAGGCAATGTTTACTGCATGTAATACATATCATTGTTTGTCTCCTGTAGTGAGAAATACTTGTGTCATGCTGTTAAAATGTACTCCTGACAGAACAGAGCTTGCTATTATAGGGTCCATTGCTTAAAAAAATGATATACTGACAGAAATACAATTTAAGAAAATTTAACACCAAGGGTAGTCGACCATGTAGGCTACTATTAAGGGGCCAAAACTCAAGGCCATGGTTTTATTAAAAAAGATAGTTTATTTGCTAGTAGTAGGTAAAGTTACAAAAAAAAAAAAAAAAAAAAAAAAAAGAAAAAGGGAGAAAAGAGAAACAAAAAAAAATCAAACTTGCATCCCTTGGTCTCTAGAGTGTAAAAAATTAATAAAAGCAACAGTTCAATAAGATTTTATTGCAGAAATGTTTAAGTGAAACATTTTAGGAATGCTTCAGATTTTTAAACAGTTAGTTATGCTGCGGAATGCTGTAGCACTACAGTGCATAACAAATTGTTGCTTTTGGATGCAAGGCACGCCCAGTGTTTTTCATAAAATGAATACTGAGACCTGGTTAATTTCAATCAGTTTGTGCATTCCTCCATATTTTTCTTTGTTTTTAGAAGCATATAGAGATTAACAGTTTACTGATGTGAGCAAATACTGTCTTGTATTTGGCTCACTAACCTTCATCAGATGTTTGCTTTAAGTTAATAGTGGTCAAATTACTAGTCACTAACTTTGATCTAGAATTTCCGTGCTCCTTCACATTTCTTCATTGCAAATTTCTAATTCACAATGTGTGGGGCACCGACAAGCCATTTTTTTTGTATTCTGCTTCTGTTCTTTGGTGAAGAAGCTTTAACTTTTCAAACACTAAAAGGTAAGTGGAAAATACTTGGCTTGCGCAGAAGATAAACAGTGTTATACTCGTAACCAATAGATCCAGTAAAGTGTACAAATGTGTGTGTCTGAGCCTTCAGAACTTGAAAGTGCACTCCCTGGCAGGGTTTGGGTTTGAGTTTTGCATGGTGATGTTGGAGTACACGGACATTCTAGTAAAGGCAGCACCAGAGTGGCTATCCTGGCTGGATGTCATTTTCGGATTGAGTAAACACTATTAATTCAGACAGAGCTTTCAGATTTAACGGGCGGCATGCTTGGAAGACAGGTCCTTATTTGGAGCCTTTTGGAAAATCTGGCCAGCTCTCTTGAAGATTTGGCGACTTGGTTTTACACTTGAAATAGGAGATGGGGTCTTTTGGGGGGCTGCTCCTTATTCCTGTGGAATGCTATGCTATTTCTATGGTCCTCAAACCAAAATCTTCTCTAGGGTTGAGAGGAATTGAAGGGTATAAATGAAAGTGCATTTGAACATGTATGTTATGTATTTTTTAAAAAGTGAATGTTTATTCAGATGCTTCTTATTTTAAATGGAAAAACATGAAGTAAATTCTCCGGTATCATGTAGGAAAATACTGTATATTTCATTAACTATGTTTGATCATCAGCTACAGGTAAATCACAAACAATGAATGGTCATCATAGGGCAGGAAGAAAGTCACTTCCCATCAAAATAATGAGAGGTTTAATTTTTTTGTTGTCCCTCACTTATTCCTCTTCCCCTATGTAATAGCCTCATTTAATCTACTGAAAGAACATTTTATCATGCTGATGGTAAGACTAATATATTTACCACAATGCAAAAATGAACTAAAATAATTATCCAATAACACAGTCATATTCCTGGAGATTGCCAATAATACAACACTTAATGTTGGTATGAATTAATTGTTTACCTCCCTCCTCCCCCCCAAAATGTTCCAAGCCCGACTGTACCCTTTAAGGCACCTATAGAAGTTGTTTCGGAATTCTGGGCTCTGAACATGGAGGTGATTCTACATACATAATTCGTGATGGTAATGGGTGGCATCACTCATATTTTTGTGGTAGCAAAGCCTTGCTAAACCTTCAAGTTAATAAATTATTATTAAAGCTAAATATTCATTTTGCACAAGATTTCAACAGGGTTTGAAAGCAGTGGTGCCAAATTTAAGTTGTACTGCACGCTGTAAAGAAATATTTCTGTTGCAAGTGATTTGTTTATTACAGACGTTAAGTCTCAAATCCAGTTTTCTTTTGCTATAAATACTTCTCTTTGTTTGCTTTTTACATTTCTCACAGATTAGGGCGATAAAAGTCAACAAAACCAATTTTGGTTTTGTAGTCAATTTTACTTGCAGGTTCTGAATTCAGCAATATGTGGGTGTTCCACTCTGCATTGTAATTACTCAATATTTCAATATAATTTCTAACTGTAGGGTTTTTTATATTCTCTCTCACACACACTGTGCCAACAGTGAATTTTTAGATTTTTAAGAAAACTTTTATTTTAAAAAAAAATTATATACCTTTTTGGGTGACTAGTACCTTTATGAAGAGCTTTCTTTTATAGTGGTGATCGCTGTAGGTGAAGCACTAGTACAAGGATAATCTCAAAACACCAATGTTTTTGGATAAAACCTCAAATAAAGAGAAATTAGATAGAACTATTGATTTGAACATGGATAATGTTCCTCTAAAGTGCAGAAAGGACAGGTTCCAAGCTCAGCTGGCAAAAATATAGCATGTTTTTGTGATGCAGATAAAATGCCTAAATTACATAAAAATTATTGTGTTGTCCCATTGGATCGACCTTCTCTTTTCCCCCAGTGTCTGGTTTCAGAATGAACTTGCTCTGGGCTGTCTGAAATAATCTTTAAAAAAACAGAGGACAGGCTGATGGCCACCTCCTCTTCCTTGAAATGGGAAGGCCACCTGTCTGACTTAAAATAGCTGCCTCTTCCCTAAAAGTAGCAATTAAGCTTTCTAGCAGTCTCACATCTGGCCAGCTGTCGAACCCCTCTGACATGGGGAAAGGTTGCCAGTGGGCACTGGAAAACAGCCCAAATAAGTACTGAGGGGGGAAAAAAGATAGTAAATGGATTCATTGTGAAAATGGAAATGTCCTTGAAACCGGCAGCCGAGGAGAACATGTGAACATACATTCCTGACATATTTCAACATATTTAACTTCCAGAGAATGAGGAGGTGCTGGAAGGGTGAAAATGCAGATGTTGTTTAAGAACCACCATGGAAGATAGCTGGAGAAACCCCTCTACAACATTCATATGATTAAACTGCTGGTGCACTGTGCAGAGTGCTTACCATCGTAATCAGAATAATTCTTTATTTTTAATCGCTTTCTTGTGCTTTCCCTATTTTTGTTGATTTCACCTGTGGTTGGCCTGTGCCTTGATTTCAAATTCTCGGCAGTGTTGCTGTGCTCAAATAGTGCCAGGAACGTTGCTGAGATGTGTGTGGGGCCTTCATCATGTCTCTGCAGGGAACGTAGCAAATGATGGTAGTGTCTGAAGTAGTGCGGGAATTGGAAAAAGCTACACATGTGATTCTGTCAGAAGATAGGGTAATGCCAGAGAAGTCGTAGAGAAGACCCATGGTTAAAATGACAAGAACAAAACTGGTACAAGATGATGAGCTGTTGTGTAGTGACCACAAAAAAAAAAAAATAAAAATTAAAAACTAGTTTAGATGTGGTTTAAAGTTTTCTCTTTCTTATCCTATCCTATCCTTTCCTATTTCTCTCTTCTACACACACGTGTGTGCAAACTAAAAAGAGAGAAAAAGGATTATGACTATTGTTCATTTGGTGCCAGTCCTGCAAGTTTTCCTAGTACAAGTGAACCCACTGGGCTCAATAAAAGTATTTGCTTGATTAAAAATTTATACCACTTATTGGAGAAATGCTTATGATGTAGTGATATGATATAGCAATACAAGCTTTTTCCCTCATAAAACAGGGAGCTCTTACTGTGAATCTATTTTATATACCAGATAGTATTTGTGTGGAGGTGATATTGCAGAGGCCGGTGTGTGTTTCCACCAGCGCTGTAATTGTGGCTCCCCAGGAAACGCTTCCCGATTCTCGTTAGTGCACGAGGCCCGTGCAACACTTCTGCATGATCATTCCTGCCACAGCTTCATAAAGGAAAGGACTTGCAGAATGACTTGTGTCTGTTTGTTTAGCTCTGTAAGTGATCACTTAGAGGGTTATTACCATACCTCCCTCTCTTCTGGAGGATGGCTTTCCTCCTAAGCCTAGCTACAATAATTAATTCAGGGGTAGGGGTAGGGCACAAAGATCTAGAATTTTGCCTGATTTTAAATGTTATACTCTCTCACTGGAACTTAATGACTTTACAGATGGCATGGAGAAAAAAAAATCACCCTAGGAATAAAACTGGAGCTTTTTTCTTGCTATTCAAATCAGTGGGGCTTAGATCACCTTCTCTGAAAGCAATAAGTACACTGATCATAAACTTGATATGTGATTCTTCTTCTTTCTTTTTTCAATGTTTTCAGTAGATGATGAATTTGACAGAAAACTCACATATGTTCCAGTTGCTATTCTACATATAATTAGTTGATTAAATATGAGAAATCTCAAAATTTTAAATTGAACTATTTTGCCCAACGTAATTTTTTTTTTTTTTTTTTAAATCAAGATGATCTGATAGTGATACCTGGAATTTTCTATGCATAAGCTTAGTTCTTGGTAGGAAAAAACCACCATCCTAAGGATAATGTGCAATATTTAATTTCAATTAATGTCTGTGCCAGGAGGCATTTCAGTTGTGCTGTGTGCAAATATTCAGCGATTATAAAATAGCCATTTACACCTTTGAAACAAATTCAGTTGCAAATGTGAATTTCTGTCCTGCACTTTCTGAAGTATTCACTGATTCTTGAATTGTCTGCACAGACATGCCGTGATTATGTAAATAAATATTATTTGGTGTCACATGAAACCTTTCTTTGTTGGACAACCATTTGGAGTCAAAATAAGCTGAAAAGAAGCATCTGTTTTGGAAATAAATAGAAAATACAGAAGACTAGGGAACTGTAGAGCAATGATCTACAGGAAATATCTGTAACTGCAATATGCTACATATTCTTACTCCAGGCTATGTGCTGGTTTTTTTCTTCCTACAGTTTATAATCTATGAACTGAAATATCTTAGATAATTAACATAGCCTTTGATTATTTTTAAGAGTAAGGGAATTTAATAAGCCTGTGGGAATGCTCTAAATAAAAATAAAAAATGCTAAGTAAAGGCTAGTTAACAAGCAGGCTCTTTCTTTAGGCAAAAGCACTCTTCCCTAGTATCAGACATTTGTTACATTTTTGCATAGTTTTTCTTTTTTTTTCCTAGACAGACTTCTACAGTGTGGTAACACACAGTCTGATCCAGCAAATCAATGTGGATATGATTCATCCCTCTGAAGTCTGCAGCCTTTTCTTCATAAAACTAAGGAATATTCAACACTATGAAAACTTGCATGTCTAAGAGTATTGACAGACAATATTGGCAAAATACTCCTAATAGGCCTATACTGTGTCAGTATAATAAAACAGTCTCCCATGAGCAGAAAACCCATATTTGTACATATATGGGTTGTAGAAATATCACTTTCTTTACACTAGCAAGTTTTTGGTCAGCTGAGTCAGAAATAGCACCTCTTACCCCCTCGGGTTTGCTAGCAGATACATGGGGTACACATTGCAGAATTTATGGCCATTATCCGTACGAGTAATCCCTCGATAATTTCAGGTCAATTTAATGCTTGTAAATGAATAGTGGGAAAATCCCTTAATGGAACTTTTGGGCAGAGTCACAGAGAAAAAGTAGCCTTTCCTTGTGTGGGGCAGCAGGTGACAAAATCCCTGCTGAGCAGTGGTCGTGCACAGACCACATCTACCTGTGCTCTCCTAGAGGACTTTTGGGTTGAGCAGGTAGACTGGGCTTGTGTGTGCATTCGTTTGCACGGCTCGCCGTCTGTCTTGCCATGCAGATCTGGCCTTGGGCGTACTTCATATCTGATGCTGTAACTGATTGTTCTGAAATGTCTCCCTGCCCTCTGATTAATACTTCTACAGCTTCAATTAAAATGTAGCATGAAGAGCTTTGGCCTTATTATTTTTCCCTTTGCGTGCATGTCTGTAAGGAGGATAATTTTCATTTTTTTAAATCAAAATCAACTTAAGTTACGCTCTCATCATAAAATGAACCACATCAAACTGAAGAGCTTGAGGCTAGATTTCCAAAGAATTCAGACATAGGAAACCTCTGTGAATTTTGGCTGTCTGTATCTCTAAATCCCAAGTAATACCCCAAAAGTCCTACTGTCAATTATATGACTTTTTTTATTCAAGAGACGAGGAATACCGATGCTGTGCCAGGCTAAACACGGCTGCAGCTCAAGCCTTCTCTAGCTGGTTGCGTGCTGCCTGGGTCTACGTGTATACTGGGTCCAGTAGGCTAACCAGTAATCTTAAACAGTAAGATTTCTCATATGCGTTCTTACTTCATTCATGAGTAAGCTTTTGGTGGGCTCCTTCCTAAGGTGTCCTGTCCTCATCCCCTACCTTACAGTTCTTACAACTAGTAGCTGGCTATAAAGAGGGAAAGAGTCCTCCATTGCTTCACCTACCGTTGCATCGTCCTTAGTAGGGACTTTACACTCACTTCTTAAGCTACCAAGAAGCTACTGTGATAGTGGCATCATTTCCTCTTGTCTTGCTGTAGGTAGCAGATGGAGGGAGGGAGCTCAGTTGTCATCTGTTTCCGCTAATGAGGGCTTGCTTGTTCTTCCCCGTTAGCCCTGCCCAGAGACATGTGTGTGACTCGCTCTGTGATGCCGTGGTAATCCCACCAGCTGTATGGCTGTCTTGTCTCAATCATAGAGACATTTGGCCTCGACTGAGGTACATTTATGTTTGTGGGAAAACTTCCCATCTAACTCCACAGGTGATGGGAAAGGCAGGGTAGAGCATGTATCAATGCCCTAAATTTGCCATGGCTTGCATGCCAAATATTTCATTAAATCATCAGTAATGGTGGTAACTAGTTGATTGGAAGCATTGGAAACCCCTCACTACAGTTTACATGAAGCTTCATTTCTGACATGTATCTGCAGTTAGAAGAAAAATGAACTTCAGTGGAAGATTGAAACCTGGGTGGAATGGTAAATTGGCTTAGGGTCTATGCAAAAATATAAGATATCAAATGAGAGTAATATACAGAAAAGAATGGACCTGTCAGAAATGGAAAAGCCTGAGGTAGTATAGAAAGGTAACAATAAAAGAATTAGCAATAAAAATGAGGGGAAATGGGTAGAATGAGGTAGAAAGAGAGGAAAACAAAGTTGTAAGGAAGAAGAAACCAAAGACCTGCAATCCAGGTTAGCATTCTATCTAATGTGTTTTGTTGGTAGAAACAAGGTGGAGAAGAGTGAGACAGGCATCTCTGTTATTTCTACTACTTCCTATTTTTCTAGTTGCTTTATTTTGGAACTTGTAGTTTACAATATCGGAGCAGGGATATAGAATTGATCCTCTGCTTAACTGTGCTTCAGTCTAGTCACCAGCAACAGCATGGAGCAGTAGTGGCTCCTTTTTGGTTTGACAGCATCTAAAATCTTCTCTGCACCAACACAAAGGCCTCCAAAAGGTGCAGGAAAACAGAGAATATTCCCACAGTGTCGCCAGATTTTTCTCGCTTTAAGATTATGGGAGCGTGCGCACGTGTGGGAGTGTGTGTCAAATGTTTTCCAGATAGCTTTTGGAGCAACAGCAGGAGGTAGAGGTGCCAGGACAGATTTGACTGGGCTCTGCTGCTCCTGTGGCAGAGAATGTTTCCCCAGGGAGGGGGAGATGCACTCACAAACTCGGGGTGACCTCAGTTTTGGAGGAAGGGAAAAAAAGTCCCTACAGCCAACCATGTCTCTCCCCCCAAGGGTGCCTTCTCCCACACTGCTCACTTGTTTGTTGATATTCAAGCAGCACTTTAGTTTTTAAAAATGAACCCCCTGCTGCTTGCATAGCAGAGTATACTCTTTTCCAGGAAAATGTGCAGGGATGCACGGTGCACCATCCACGTATATGCATTGCATCCAGGGAGAGCAAAGGGACTGCTGTGCTGGGCAGGGTACATTAAATACCGTGACCAATTCAGAGCTGCCTCTTTTCCTTCACTCAAACCGTTGCAGTAACACACCTCCTTAACTTCGTCAGCTTCTTGTTGCCTTGCATCACCCCCAAAAGTGAGGCAGCCCTGGAATATCACAGAAATAGTCCAGAGCAGGGTAAATTTACCTGCTCCCGCGCCTAGGTGGAACAGGATCACTTCATTCACACTTTTCCGTGCTCTTATCACTTCCCATCACTTAAGCTTGTCTGTGCTTGCAGCAGTGCCTACCGTGCTGTCTGTGGCTGACCGCCGCAACAGGCAGGCAAGGGGATAAGCCGTAATATCAGCTCATCTTCAGTGGCTCAGAGTCATAACGGTGGCACAAACCCAACAAAATTCCCATTTCCCCTTCTCCAGAGTGATACCTGGGAACGCTGGATTTGCCATACTGTTTTAATCTGACGTATCTGGCACCCAGCAACAGGCACGGGGGGAACCAGTTTCTGAGGGAGGGCAAGCGAAATAGAGCAAGCCAACTTTTGCCAAGCTCTTCAAGATTTTTCTGGGCTTAGGGATATTGCAGCTGGAGGAGGATTTCATCCTGATCTTTGTGGTTATCTGTTGTCGTGCCAGAGATGTAATTTGATGACCCCCATTTAAAAGTATGCGATAGTCAGTGTGTAATACAATATATACAGTATATGTGACCAACAACTAGATGCCATTTCTCCTGCAATAATTTGTATATATGCTTTTGAGGGTTTTTTTCTCAACTATTCTCTCTTAATAGTTTTATCAAAAAAGCCAGATGAAAGCCTTATTAAAGCTATAGATAGATACTTTTTGCAGAATGGGGGAAAATGGGTTTATGCAAAGAAGTGGCAAATGAGGGAGAGTATTTTTCTTCTAAGAAAAAAAAAGCTATCTCAGGTTTTTAGTGCAATTTTGAGGTAAATATGGAAATATTATCCATACTGTGCCTTAGTTTCTCTCTAGTGTTTTTTCCTCTAAACCTGACTTTGTGCAGTCCTTTTTTAGATCTAAATAACTAGTATGTGAAGAGATATAAAGTCCGGATCTGACAGTCCTACTACAGGATGTGCTTCCATATCATCATACAACAACATATACTGTTTGGGAAAAAATTAACTCATGCTTTTGAAATGTCCTCCTAAGTGTTTGACTGTGCCTGAATTTCAGAGGCTGACTGCTCCTGATCTGGAGACATATCTTCCTCAGCTTAAATTTTACCTCGGTACAGTTGAGGAGGCACCCTGTTCTACATAAATAACAGATAAATTGACAAGGCAACCTTGACCACATTGTGGCTGCCTCTCCTGACAGTACAGGAAAATAAGAAATGCCCTTTGAAAGTAGATGCAGGCTGGGGGCCGTGGGGCAGGAACTGTTGAGCTGTAATCCTAGATGGGATTAAATCCCGGACTCTCTCCATCACCTTGATCAAACTGCTGATGAGGAGGATTTTCAGGGATGTAAAAGACAGTTGGGCATCCCTCGGTGATTGAAAAGCCGGGGAGTTCACCGTTTTATGGCCCTTTGTGTGCCAAGTCCCCCTGCCTCCATCTCCCTCGCCCTCCGGCGAAGGCCTGCGCCCTCCCTGTCCCACAGGCCTTGGGAGGCAACGGCTGGAGGCCCACGCACTGCTAAAGCTCCCCCTTAGCCCCAGTTTCCCGCATAATCGTGCCGTGGGGAACAAAGAATTAATTCTTCTAATTGCCCCCCTTGAACTGAGAGAGCGCCTGGGTTTTCAGAGGGGAGAGAGGAAGGCAGGCTGTGTAAAGTGGGAGCCGGCAAGGCCTGCCTCCGGAAGAAAACTGGGCTATGTTGGCTCCTTGTAGGAAAGCTGGGGAGCGGCAATTAGCCGGCACGGGCAGCGCTCTTAAGGGGCTCCCCTCCTGTAATACATCCCTTTCTTAATGTGACTTGATGTAGATAGAGCGGGGGCCTATCAGGTGTGAAAAGCCCTGCTGCTCCTGGCTTGGAGTGGCCTCCAGACAGCGATTTGGTGGCGTCAATCTAGTCATGCTTGATTTGGACACTTAACGCAGTAAAGCAGGATCCCTCTCCCCCCGATCAACTTCTCAATTAGCAAGCTGCCTCCTGTAACGGCCTTGTTTCACAATCCCTCCGGGCCGCTTCAGGGGTCATTAGGGTGAGAAAACTCCAGCGCGAACTCCAGCTCCGGCAAAGGCAAGGGGAGCGGAGAGATTTCCTAAATACATATAACCCTTTTTCAAGTTGTTTGCTTTCATGGGATTGATTCGTGGCACATTAAGAAGCTTAAGGCTTCAGTATCTTCTTTAAACTGCCCACCTTATCGCCTTCACAGCTGACAGTTCCCTGACAGCCAGCGTGTAAGCAGAGATAACTAGTAGGTTAGTACACATATATATATTATACACGAATATTATATACAGCACTCAGTATTTTCTGCTTAAAAAGAGGATGGGGGCGAGGGGGGGAGCTTTTCATTTGTAGTCTCTGTGGTTTTGGTTAAAGAGCAGCCACTGTGAGCAGTCACTAATGTTAACAGCAGATCTGGAGAGGGATACAGTGGGTGCTGATACCCAGCTGCAGTCAGCGTAAAACAATAAATAGGCAAATTTATGTCCTTGTCTCCCAAATTTCTTTCCTTTCTTTATTAGGGAGCAAACTATTGTTACATTAAATATTCAAACTACACAAAATCTCAAGGGCTTTCCTTTCCCACAATGTGTTACCAGTATTCATGCATATGAAGAATAGTAACCCATATACAAACGGCACCTTTTTTAATGAGCAATATATGTCAACATGACACCTTCTTATGAAATGCAGCTTTTTAGGTTCTGCCTTTGTGGATGTAATAATTGAGATGTTTCTAATATATGCAGTTACATTACCTGCTCATTGTTTGCGATTTAGTTCCTCTCCTAACTTTATACTGTTTATAATGCTTCCAGCATTTGCCTCAATTCATGCTCAGTTTTATTTAATTAGAAATATAATTTTCTGCTACATTAATTATAAATTTGAGTGAGACATTGGCACAGAATTTCTTCAAGCATTCTTTTTAGAAGAGGAACAAAAATCACAGGGAGTGGGGAAGAAACTATAAAACCAGATGCAGGTGTAAAAATATCAATATCTTAAAACCTAAACACTTTAATAAATGCATGACAGAAAATAACAATTATTTGTGATTATTTAATTAATGCATCTTCTTATTTTAGTACAATATTTATTGAAACAACTGGCTAATGCCAGAAAAATGTCATGGCGATTTGTCGCAGAATCTGACATATTTTGAAAGCATACTTCTAGATTCAGCCCTAAATATGCTGAAATCTGAGTCTTGAAAACTATATTATTTTTAAATCATCGTTCAAATGTTTATATTTTGCTTGAACTATTTTTTCCAAAGCTGTAATGTTTTTGTGAATGTGACGATGATATATAGATATCAGCAATGCATATGCATGCAGAATGTGATGTATATGGTATATGTGCTTCTTCAAAGTACCCTGATGCTTTGATTTGTAACTGTTTAAGGTTTCACTGAAAATTCTGAACACTGCACAGAGCCATTTCAATGGAATACTTCAAATAGTAAGTCCTAAAGGTGACACAACAAAGGAAATACCTTAGATATTGCAGCTTTTATTTATAAAGGAAATGCTCACATAGTCCAACGAAGGAAAAACTTTACCTGTTTCCATTTCTATAGGAAGAGCCCTTCTATTAAACCCTTGCTTTGTTGCATGAATTTGCAAGCACATCATATGATTTGTATGAGCAGAATGAAATATTTGCATAGCATCTAATGGATTGACGCACATCCTTTTTCCTAATTTCTAAGCATTTCGCTTATTGCAAACCTAAAAAAAAATTTTTCTTCTTCAATGTGCAGCACTTATCTTACAGTGGCTTTTAGAAAGGAAAAATTCCAAATACAGGACAAGAAATTAATGTGCTGTATAGTGGGTAAAACATGACGCTTTTCCTTTTTATTCCCTCCTGTGGAACTATTTTGCTATTTTTATTTTACACGCACGCTTACACACATGCACACGCACGCACATCTAGTTTAGCTCTGTGAGCAATTTTCCAGAAAGCAGGTGTCTGCTAGTCTGAGTACCATATATCTGAATGTCATTCTTGGGCAAATGCTTATGTCAGTGAGTAGCTGCTATAAATACATTTATATTTTTCATAGTAGCTATCACACGGGGCTCTTAAGGGACTTTTGCACACCAAGCTTCCCGTTGTCCTTTTAATGCAAAGTAAAGATGGGAAAATTGAGGTGCAAAAGGGGGATATTTGCACAAGGCCACTTAGCAAGGTAGCGCAGGGACGAGGGATGGAGACTTTTTTTCCCTGCTCTAAATATTGACTTACCTTCCCTACCGACTTTCATCATGAACCTCTTAATGTGAAACAATGACCATACCTTGGCATTCCTCATAGCCCCTTTGATAACTGCGGGGTGCAGCACACCTCCTCAGCTCGATAGAACGAGGCTGGTACGAGGGGCCAGGGCTCTGCAGAGGTACAGTGATACACCTGCTCGAGGAAAGTTGACAGTTTGAGGCTCACGATGCCACGTAGCATCTTCCGTCTCATATATATCTATATATATGTGCTCTTTTACAGCTTGCACCGTAGCTCTCATTCTCTGCCAAAATCTTCAGGGTGATTCCCACGGGTGGTGAGGTTCCTGGGACGGGGTTCGCCACCTCAGAAAAAGCAATTCTTCCTGCACGTTTGTCGTATTGCTGGGTACATATCTCCTAGCAAAACAAGATGTGGAAACACGATGAGAACCTTGTGGCTGTACTTCCTACCTAAGCATGTCTTTGCCTACAGCATCATGGCATGAAAGCCTGCTAATGATTCTTAAATGTTCATTACTGTAGATCTTCTCCCAGAGTATACTTCTCACCTTGAATGACCCATGTGTTGAATTTTAACTAAGGGAACCCATGATAGTAAGTCTGTCATGATGCTGGCTTTTTTTTTCCTCTCCAACTCTTTAAAAGCCTTTTATTATAGGACTGCTTAAGGCATTCTTCAATTAGCATGTGTTGTATTGTGGCTGGAACAGCTGTTTACCATTTAATAAAGCATGGCATAATTTATTTTCGGAGTCTAGCAACCGTCTTTGCTATTACACCAGGGGAGAAACACAGTAACTACATTGTTCACAGTGCTGATGAAAGAACTATACGCTTTATTATATGACCTCATAGAACTATTAACTTACCCCCCACTTCTATTTCAATATGTATTTACCTGACAGTCTGTGCATTGATTTCTTACCCAGAGGTTCTGCGTTCTCAGTCACCTCTGGGGCAAAATGAAAAACGTTTATGTTTTATGTCCCTCACATTAGGCAGCTAATTATATATTTGTGCCTTAATTTCCTTCCCTTCCCCAATCTCCAGGGGCAAGGTCCACATGCACCACTTAGACCTTTTCTCCTTAGTCATTGGAGAAACAATAGAGTTGATGGGAAATGGTAGGAGCTTAGCCACCGCTCTTCAGGGGGCTTCCTGTTCATTTGGGTTCTTTTCTTCCTGGAGCCCTCCTTATCTGTTTAGCTCTTTGTGTATGGGATGAGTCTAAAATGCTCCTTAGAAGCACCTCTCTTAGATTCTTCTTTCTCTGCAGCAATGCAGAACTATATGTAGTTGTAGGATAAATGACAAACTCCCCACACCCATGTTGCAGGTGACAGGGTTCCCTCCTAAGAGGGACTCAGATCTTCTGCACCACCTGATATCAATTGCATGGCATTAGCACAAGGAGAGATGGCTGCTGATAGAGCAGCATCGACGTGGCAGGCAAGCATGATTCTGTAGGGTAGGCACCATAGGTGGTGAAGGTCATCCCTGAGGGTTCCTCACTTCCAACCCGTTCCCAGCCATCTTGTCAAGTTGTCACCGAACCATTTTAAGATCATTCCTTGAGGTAAGAAAAAGGAATAGCAGGTGGCAAATGGAGTTCAGCAATGCTTTGTCACAACCAAAAGGTGCAGGCACGTCCTTGAGTGATATCCATATCATGCAGTACATGGTATGGAGCCCCAAACTAGCTTCTGGATGTGGAAACAGTGTAGACACATCTAAGTGGCAATGCAAGCCATTAGTTAGCTGGGATGTGAAGCTAATTACCCCCAGTGGAGTGCTACGCAGACACAATCACAGCACTTAGCCTCCCCTGAACTGTACCACTATGCTATGCCAGTTAGACCCACCCCCAGGCTGGGAACCAACTTGGGATATTGCATTCTTATTCTCGATTCACTTGGGGCATTAAATCCATTTTTAAGTTGCTTGAGTTTGACAATGAAAATACGACAGCTGAGTATCTGCAAATTTTTAGATTCAGCCTGTGCACATAGATGGATTTATATGCATGATTTAAAGTAAAGCATGTGTAGAAAGATGAAGTTTATATGGTTGCTTTGTAGAAATGGATGTAATATTGATGTTGACTTTACTGGTAGAAGTTTAAGGATGTCACGATGCATGAGTGGTGGTGCAAAGCAGAACCCTGAGTGCATTGGGAGGTCATTTTTAACTTGGATTTATTTCCACAATATCAGGCATAGATCATTGTGCACTGTGCACAATCATCCTTGCTTTTCATCAGAGTCAATGATAGTGGTTAAAGAAAATTTAAAATCAAACAAAATTGTAACTTGATTAAAAGCAAATAGTAAATTAGGCCAGAATACTCCTTAAAATTCCATTTTAGCTTCAAACTGAAAGTTTGATGATCCGACTGCATGACTGAAGGGACAAGGTAGCAGACTGTGACATAAACGATGTAGCTATATTTGCTCCTAAGATGAACAAGGGTTTTTTGAAGTTGCACGATTGAGGCTTCAGAGTTAACACTCCATTGACCAAACAACAAAATTCCCACCTCCCAGAGCTTTTTCAAACTATAGATTTAGAAAAGTGGTATTACATCAATTATGTCTGGTCATGCTTCAAATTTTTTGAGTCAAAATTAAGGCTGGTAATACTTGAAATGAAAGCTTGGATTGTTTCACAGAACACAAATAACCTAATTAGGGAAGGATATAGATGTAAATCTATATTTTATTTTGAACGTCTGGTTGTGAGGTGTTTGAAAATGGAATTCATCCATGTTAACTTTACATAAAGAATTCTTTCATGCAGTCTGCAGAGAAAAAAAAGGCTCAGTTTCATGAACTTGAGCAGGCATGGGACAGACTTTGGCAAATAGTTTGCTCTACACAGACGGAACAAACTGGAAGTCTGCGCTGAGGGGAACGGCTCAGCTACATTAAATTACAATTCACGGTGATGGGGGCAATACATAAAACCCAGGTGCAGAAAGACGTAAAAAAAATACCCTTACATTTACTATTGGACTTCAGATTCCATACAATTATTTTCTTTTACGATAGCTGTATACAGTAGAATGGAGTGAGAAATAGCAGCTTCACCTGAACGAGGTTTGCACCTCCCATCTTCAGCCAGTGGATCATGCTGCAGACACACAAGTGCTAAACATCACAGGCAGCCCAACCGAGGCCAGATGGGATTATTCACATACCCAGGTTAGATAAACACGAAAGCAAAACGCGCTCAGACAAGAAGCACGTCGCTGCGCTGCGAGGCTACAGCCATCCTTTACTGTTACATTTCCATCTGCCCCCGATCCAGCTACCAACTTAAATTTTTAGTAGCAAAGACCCTGGAGATGTGCCGCAGCTCGCTCTCAGCAAAGCCGAGCTGCGTTTCCAGGTGGCATGCGCTGGGTATCCTTACGAACAGTGTTATGAATATCAGCATACTTCCAACATCAAGTTCATTCTTCAGTGTCTGAGTTTGCTTTTAAAATGAAATGAAGGGTGCCGAGGTGAAAAGGTCTCTCTGCTTGTTTGGCAAAACTAACCCTCTTTTCACAGCATTACCAAACAAGGCAAACACTGAATCAGCCTTTGATTTTAGTAGGCATTTAAGCACGCTTCAGCAATTGTGTTTGAATGCCTTCCTTAATACACTTAAACTAACTGGACTGTTTTGTTTGTCTTCTCTTTTTCTCCATCTTTTTTGCAGTATCTAAAATTGGGAACAAGGTTTTAAGCTAATTTGGATAGGCATCTAAACCATGTTATCTAACTCCCTGCATGTAATGACACTTGTGATTTTACATTCTCTAAAATAATTCAGCGTCCAGAGAGCAGAACTCTCATGGAAATCTGGCTGCCTCACCTACAGCTGAGGAGTGTTGAAGATTCATTTCTTCCATCTGTTGAGCATCCTGGTTTGCAACTTCATTGTGTTGCCCTCTTTTCACACCCCAGCATTGCCAAGAAAAGACTTTAAAAGAGAGGGACATAGAGAGGGACATATAAGCAGCAACAAGGATAGAGGAGAGAATCCAGAACTATTTGTAAGGTGGCAATTTTCTCCTGGGTTCAGTTTGTTCCTCACTTTTTGGCCTTTCTTTTTAAGGAGTTGCCTTTTTACTGTCACCTGCTGATCACTAGACCAGGGCTAGTTGAAACAGAGTCACCAGAATTCTTTTACTGGATACCAGGCAGTGCAGTCAGGAGGTCTGTGGATGAGCCGGGTGAATGGGTACTCTCTGCTCCCCTTTCTCCTGTGCTTGCATGGTTTAACTTCAGTAGGCAAAAAGTGGGGCAGTCTCTCCTCTCCTCTTGTCTGGAAGCATGTTTCATTTTCAGTGAGTGCTCAGAAAGCTGTTCCAGGGAATGGAGGATGGCTGGGAGTGAAATAAGTTTTCCAGGCATTCATAAAAATGCATGTGGGACAAATTTACCCACTTCCTTTTCTCTACAATTTGACAGGGAGGATTTTCAAAAATATCTTGTGGGAAGTAAGAGAATATAGACTATTTAAAGCCAGTAGTACTTATGTCCCTAAGTCACTTAGAAATGTCGAAGAAATCTCCACCTAATAAACTAAATAAGACTCAGTATGTAAAAATTACATGTTCTCTAAAACTATGCTTTTCAATGTGCCTTGTCATCTAGATCCTTAGATAATTTTTTCACTCTCTCATTAACTTTTAGATTCTTTTATGTGGTTTTATGCTTCTCCAAATAGCATCTTATGCTGTCTGAAATATTTGCTAAGGGCCAAATTCTGCTTTTCAGTGCATACAGCTTGAACTGAAATCCTGAATAATACACAACCCTACAAGGGAAAAAAAAAAACCAACCTGATTGTCTATTTCAGTAAATGTCTGATTACATTTAAAATAGTATGTGTATTATTTTGATCCCTTATGCACTGTGAAGAACAGAGGTTTGAAAGCAGCTTTTCAATTTTTTATAGGAACAGTATCTAGCAGGGATATTACAATGTGAAGATTAGGTCTCACCTCCTTGTAACGAATAAATTGAGACCAAAATTAAGTGAGTTGCCAGGGTCTCCCACTCAGTTAGTGGTGAAGGCAGGTTTAGAACTCAGCTCCCATATATATTTTTTCCCTAATGAACCTAGTTAACCCAGTGGTGAGAATGAGGAGAAAAAATAATTTGAAACCATGTGAAACTATCCATAATTACTGCGCCACAGGAGAAATTCCATTTAATGTCTGCTTTGTCATTCCTGAATCTCAAGATGTTTTTTCTCCTTCATTTTCCATTGTGCAAACAGACATTTTGTACTCCTACTGGAAACCCAGACATCTTATCCAAATCATGCAACATTTTAATATAAAATTAAAGTAGACCAAAGAGTGCTGTTGGTAGCAAATCAATGGATCTTATGGAGGGCGGTTGTCAAACAAGAATAGCAAAAGAGCTGATTGTGGGAGCTGCTGTAACCAACAACATTAGATCCTAAATCTTGTGAAAGTCCCACATAATTTGACAGGGAACTATGGCCCAAATCAGTTTCATCTTAGCACATATGCAGTCCTACCCAACAGTGCAGTTGTGTGATGGGGAGTTTCTAAGGTGATGGTGGGACCAGGTGCCTCCTCCTTACTCAGAGCCTTACCCAAAATCTGTAGGAGTGGATGCAATTGTTGTTAATATGGTTAAATTGGGTCCCTCTAGAAAGCACAAACCTCACAAGTATAGTGTCGTTTAGTCAACGTCCCAGCACTTTTGCGTATCTGTCCACTCTTCCTTTCTTCTGTTTTTCTTGTCCTTCCTCTCCCAACTTTCCCTTTTCTCATCTCTTAGTACTTAACCTTCAGGTTTCTGTTTAGTAAACCTACTGAAGTAGAATCAATAGCCTGGTGCTTAATCACACTTTTTGCTGCTCAAAATGTCAGGTTTGGGTTTGTTTGTAGAAGGGCTTCTGCATGTCTTTCATTTTTTAGCTCTCTGCAGGATGTTCTGTACCAGTCAAATCCATTAAGAATGAAAGCTTTTGCTGTGGCCAATATTTCTAATCTCTGATGCTGTATATGTGGTATAAATATAACATTTCAGATGTTGATTCAGAATATGAAGGGAAGGGATCCATCCTGGTATTTTTAAATTTTCTCATCCTTTCTTCCTACATGAAATCAGTAAGGAACAGTTTTCTAATCTGCTGAGGTAGCTAGGGCACAGTCTAACTACCTGTAAGGAGATGTGATAGGAGTGAGTTTAAGCATCTCCTTACCACAGAGAAAATGGTAAATAAAGCACAGAATGGTACCAGGCAGTTGTGAGTACTATGGAGAAATGAAATCCTTGCTCCTTTTTTGGTAAAAGACACTGAGCTACTCTCTCGCGCTTTGTCTATCAGCTCCAGCTAAGAGCCTGCCAGGAAACTGTTTCCTCTCTCCAGTAGTAGAATTCATGGGTTTTAGAAACTTGTTTGTGTAACAGGTTTGAAGAGGGGCGGAAAGCAGAAGGGGGTATGGACAGTCAGGCGCACATACTCCTGTGCAAAGGAGTACATGAAGATGGCTCCTGACCGATCTTTTGATCCTTGGACAAAACTGAGGAGAAAGTCTAACAAATGCATCGTTTTGCAGTAAATTAGATCAGATTTCCGCATCTCCGCACTCAGTCTGTGAGCTGACAGTTCAGTAAAATGTTCCCTTGTAAGGTTCGCCCTCTTAGGAAAAGGGGCAATAATTCATCATTAGAATTTCAGAGTCCAGGTGTAGATGAAAACTGATGGAGCCTCCAGCGAGGCAGGGAAAGTGCACAGAAGAAGAAAATTTTATCTGAAGCCTAATTCCCTGGTTACAGCAGAGAATAATTAAGATAATATTGCTTCAAGAGTTCTTTAATGATTAAAAATCACATATGCAGAATCCATAAATTGGAGGGCAACAAATTGGAAGGGTACAGCGTCGGAGATCTGTTTTGTGCACGTTGTAGCGGGAAGCACACCGGTGGCACAACAGCAGCCCGGGCAGCCACAGGAGACCAGGCCCATTCCAAGGACTTTGTTTAGATGCAACAAATCATTTGTCTGTTATTAACCCAGAGCTTGTAATTATGCAGATTGCCATAGATTTTCCTGGGCCTGGAAGTGAGATTGAGGGTTGTTCACACTATAGCAGGCAGCTCAGGGCTGGCCATGCATTACTGAACTTGCCACATTTATCATGTTGACTGATGGCAGCAGAAGCAGGTCTCAGGTCCCAGTGGTTAATGTAGTGGGTAATTAACTGTCATTTGCCTAGTAATAGGCTGATGATCAATGGTTTGTGTGGAAACAAATTCTAATCAGGTAGCTGATAAATGCTCAGGGAGCGAGAGCAATTGAAATTGGGGGGAAACTATGTCCAGAATTTCAAAACGGCATTGTGGGGTTTTTATTATTATTATTAATGGGAGAAAACTATGTTCTTCGTATAAACAGCTTTATCCAAAATTAACAATAGCTAATATAAATCTCACATGTTTGTTTTGTATGTGGTGGGGAAGAACCAACACTGAGGAAGGCCTCCTTCCTTTTACGTAATTGAAAAATTTTAATGTATCTGGTGCTCAGCTGAAGCAGCTTCTGGGGGGGTCTCTTATTCCAGGACTGTGGAAATCTGCACATAGTGGACTCGGGCGCAGTAAATCTCCATCCTTCTCTGTGCTGAGTGACAATCCCTAATTGTTTCACTGCTCTGCAACACCCAAACTGCGATTCTAGCCGTAATGGATTTCCCCTTTCTCCCGCACTCAGACACACCTCTGCCAAGAGGACGTGGCTGGGGAAGGCGACACAGCCTGCCCCTAGCACCCTCCCCAGCAAGGGGCCATCTATTCCATTGTTGGACCTAAACTACCTGAGCAGTGAAGTGCTGCCTGGTCCCTCCATCCTAGGCTTGGAGGTGGTGGGACCGTTCTCACGTTTGTGTTTCAAAGTTGCTGTTGTAGAGCCTAAAAGCCTGACTTCCCTTTTACGGTAACCCCATACAATAACAACACCATGTACCTACAGTCCTTACTCAATACTTTTGGCAGCCTGATCTGCTTTCCTCACGCAACTAAACTCCCAGCATCTTCTACAGAGATGTGAAGGAAAAGCAGAGCTGGGTCTTTGGTTGGTGGGTTTAGCCTTTTCTAACACAAAGCCAGGCAGCAACTGTGGAAGGCAACTAAGTCTTGTGTCCTTAGAGAGGAGGAATGAAAGTCTGAGTGAGATTTAGATAACCTCATCAAAACCCAGGCATGGTGGAGATAGAACTGGAGCAGAAATTTTTACAAAGGGAATATTTATAATTGGTTCAAATAATCTGTAGTTTTAGTAATCAGACTTAACAGAACTGGAGGTTGCCTTGAGTCACCTTAACAAGAGCTGATGATAGTGGCCTTGTCCCAGCACTTCTGCCAGCGTCTCAGACAGGAGAGAAAGGGTCACAACTTTAAAAAAAAAACAACCAGGTACTTATTATGTAGGCAGCACACCTTCAGTAGAAGCAGAAGGCAAAAGGATTTGGAATTCAGTAGGCTTGTTGGTAACCCAGGAAATTCAGTAAAATGGAGGGATGTGATTAAAAAACTGCATTCATTTTTATGTTACCAAACTGAATTTTCTACAGAGCACCTTTGAATTCATTAGTTTAGAACTGCTTTTAATTTGGTGTTTCCCTTGAGAGCCATTATATTTTTCTGCTGTCAGCCTGATGTTGAGGAAAAAAAGAAAACTGGCAGATGTGACGTTTTCATCTAGTGTGCTTCATAGTTAAAAACAGCATTAACTGCTATGCACAAGCAGAGCATTACTTTTAATAATCCATCACAACTATTAAGTAGTTTAAATAAACTTAGTTTCAAAGATTGCTGCCGTGTAGAGCTAACACATTTTTTCTTGTTCATTATAATCCTTCTATGTTACAAAAGGATGCATATGTGTGATTTTTTTTATTTTTTTTTTTGGTAATACACCTACTTGAAAAGTCTTGAAAAATCTTTAACAAAGAGAATTTTAAAAAAAAAAAATATATAGATGTCTGGCAAAACCAGCATTTCATATTGTTCTTACAGTATTTTATACTTCTACTCCTGATGTGACTATATATAGTTTACAGCCTCATTTACTTTAATGTGCTACCTGAATAACATAATCATAGCAATAACTATGGTATAGGGTTGTAAGGTGCATGAACCGCTAATGCTTTCTGACGATTTAAATGACTTGTTCATAAAATGTTCTTTTAATAATAGTGGTAAAGCTTTTAGCACTAGATGTCAAAAATGCGAAGAATATTGGCTTTTTCAAGTGTTATTTCTTTTCTAGCTAAAGTGTGTTTTAATAATAAATAGCACCAAAAGCCAAGGTTACGTGGCGCTCGTCTGTACGGCGGGATCCAGGCAGAAGACTTTTCCCGCGTATGCAAACAGCTTGACCTCTGTCTGCACAGTTATGTAACATCCCTAATGTGTTTACTATTTTTTTGTTTAGTTTAACAAGATGTTTCTTTTATCAAGAAAGGTCAGTATAACCTGCAGAAAAAGGAAAAAAAAACCCAAAACAAAACAAAAAAACCAAAACATCATCACAATAGGTGCCATATTAGTCTGTCACTGCTTCATAAGGCTCTCTCTCTGGCAAAAAGGACTATGCTTTTGTATTGTAAATTGGGCAGACTTTTACCACCAAAGACCAGCCTTTCCAAAGGAAGGTGTGCTGGGAAGTCAATCAAAGGCCAGGCAACTTCTGGGGAACAAAAAAAAAAAAAAAAAGTTAAAAAAAAAAAAAATAAGTGTGGTCTTCTTTTCAGATAAGCATCTTCAGGAATATATTTCTTTCTGTATCTCCAGGTTATTTGGCGTTACAGGAAACTGTGCTGCCTGCAGTAAGCTCATACCCGCTTTTGAGATGGTGATGAGAGCAAAGGACAATGTTTATCACCTGGACTGTTTTGCATGTCAACTTTGTAATCAGAGGTAAGAGAATTTCTTGGGTCTGTTCCGTAAGCTAAGTGCTAATTTGGCGCTGGTGCCGGTATATGTTTGAAGAGGAAGCATCTAATAGTAGTAGAAACCCAAGACTGAGAGTAAGACCTGGATACTTTTCCTGGGACTGATACAGAACATCTTTCATGACCTTGGTCAGAAAACTTTTTGTGCCTCAAGTCCCGCATCAATAAAAAAGAATAATGTTACTTCCTCTCCTTCAAAAGGCTGTCTGTCAAGTTTAATTAATTAATATTTATAAAGGACTTTGAGATCCTTTTCTGCAGAAAAGCATAGCAGTACCATTTGTCATTATTACATTAATTTCACTTTAATTCTTGATTTTTATCCCATGTATTTCTTTTAAAGTACATGTTGTTTCTTCCTTTTGCCAGAACTGTAATCATTTAAATTTAAAATATGTTGTTCCCACCATTTTCTCTCTAGCAGTGTTGGACTTCTTACACTGTATTTTTATTCCTGTATCCTAACCATAGGTTACAAAAAATCCCAAGGATCCAAACCTGACACTTTGTTCTGAGGCATTGCCCATACGGTACTGTTGCAGAACGAATGTCAAAAATGGTAAAAGTGTAACAACTGAATTTTTCAGAGGCAAATGTAGCCAAACTTATAGCAACTACATTCAGAGCAGTGGCCTAATCCTGTCAGAGATTTCACCAAGAGCTCCATTTCTGACTCCACGAGAGCTGTTAGCAGCTTTGCCAGTGACTTCTATGAGCTCTAGAAATGAGAGAACCAATTATGTCCATTCCTTAATATACCTATTATTTTCAATTATTTTTCAGTGATTACAAGATGCTATTTAGAGTTTTATAGCGTTCTTCTTTCTTTTTTTTTTTTTTTTCCATTTTGAGATGGGAAGAAACACAAGATGTCAAGATGTACATTTTTAGGGAAGTCACAAAAAATTAGGAAGTTAATAGTGTAACACAGCAAAGTTAGAGCTCTAAATAAGCTTTGCTAACTCACCTTGTCCTACAGTGTATTATTTTGTAACACTGTAGTCATTTAAAAATCAAACATCCCTAAAGAACCATAAAATGTACAGCTGCTAATAAGTGTAGCACACTACAATTACACTCTTAAAAAAAAAAAGCCAAATTGACCTTTTTCATCATGTTGCATGGGAAATTAAAATACCAGGCAAGTAATAACCACTGCTTAAACTATATAATAATGTAAAGTAATTATAGGTTCTAATGCTATTTAAAGTCCTATATCAATTTTGTCTTGCCACGGAACTAAAGGCTGTATTCTAAGGCAGGCGGAGCCTCCCGTAGTACCCACTTAAGTAAGACACATGCATGCTCCTAGGTTTTGTTTCTTAAACCCTTCACATCCCTGTTTTTTCCAAACCACAGTTCTAGTATCATTATTAAAGCGCCTAATATATTTCTGTTGTTCGCTTCATTTATTACATGCCATAATGGGGCTGCATATCTTTAGTGTTGGTTATGCACAATTAGCACTTAGTTATTGTCTTGTCACTTCAGCCCATACAAGACAAACTTCTTTAATGTAAGAAGTCAGCTAATCTTCATCAGTCAAGCAAAGCAGACAATGTTTGTTACCCTGAGTGTAAAAGATTTTCATCATAGTTAGCACTCTTGGATCGGAGGAAGTGAAGTTTCTTTTATGCCCCCCCTGCCCCCACCAAAAGAGAAGCTATTTTTATTATTTTTAATATTCCTCTTTTACCATTACAAGTGTGCACTAATGTACAATTTCACTTTGCAGCTAATATACATCCCAGGGTGCCATAGGACCACTGATCACCCCCGGAAAAGGGCTGTTAGGTGCTTCTGAAATGGAGCTTTCCTGCAATATTTAATAATTCTTAGCCTTGTCGTTCCTGAGCCTTCAATCTAGCCTTTTATTTGATTTTTACTTTGCATGTAATTTGGGCAAAGGGTTGCTGAAATAATCTTAAAGGAGTCTTAGGCTGGGAACAAAAGAATTTATTTACCTGAAATACAGTCTAGTTCATCTAGTCAAACAGGAAGCAGTTCCAGAAGTTTCAAAGAATTTCAGAAATTCTCAAAAATGGCCCTAATCCTGATTATATTGCAATAGCTCTCATGGAGCCTAATAAAACAGACTGCCTGTAGGGTACCTTTCTTCCTCACAATTTGGGGCTAGTGGCACTCTGAAGAATTATTTCTGTTGTTTTTAATAATAAATCCTATTTCATGGATGCTCCGATGTAGCTCTTCTGTGGCTTCTATGGCAAAGCATCCCACTGACTACATTCTCTCATTAATAAATAGCTTTAAATCTGTTGGGTTTCATTACTTGTGCAACATAAAAAACCAGAAATGCTAGACACCTGAACCATCACTAGTTTTGGAGGTTTTTTTGTATCTGCTATGAAACCTTTTTTTTCTTTTCTTTTAAACTGAATAATCTTGTCAGTCACCATGCCATTAATAATTTCTGTTACCCTTCTCAGGATCCTTTTTTCTTCCTCTAGTTAAGCTAATCAAAACCAAACAGCAGATTCTGAGTGAGGACGAGTTTGTAAGATAGCAATTTAACTTTCATTCTTTATTCCATGCTGCCCCTTTGTACGCAAAATAATGTTATTGAGGTTTTCCCGATCTGCTCTTTCCTTTCACTATCCCTCATGTGGAATGGATTTATTGAAGAGAATTTTCATTTACAAACACATGAGTGATATCCCAAAATCACAAATGGAGGTAGCAAGGCTCACCAGCTCTAGCAAGACCTGTATGTTTGACCATATTCCCCACCTTCACATTCTCTTTCCCTATTAAATTTTAAATCCTTTGGGTTATTCTTTATACCAATAAAAAGACAACATATTTAGAGCACTACTGCAGAGTATATAATGCTCTCTGTTCTGATCCTATTTCAGATTTTCAGTTATCATCTACCATTTAGGTTTTTTTCCTAACAGAAAATATGCTATGTTCATGAGTAGAGTAAATTGTTTCTTCAGTTTACGTTACTTTGTCTTTGCCAACACTGAATTTCTTCTGACATTCTGTGCCTAGTAACTCCTTCCAATCCCTTCTGCCTTCCAAGAGAGCTCATCATTATATTAACTCACATCACACCAATTCTTGGGACAGACTGTTCTTCAGGCTTGCTATTGCATGACCCTCGTATTCCTACCCTTAAATAGTTGATCTCGGCTCAGCAAGAGAGAGCTCTGCCCATTTTTGCCTAGTGCTTTTTGTGAAAGATTAGGTGATTTTTCAGCTTTTATGTACAGATTCACTATTTGCTTTATTATTTTTGAGTACCTACAACTCACCCTCAGCTCAAGTCTCAGTGTGGATGGTAGTTAGACCCCCTTGATTTCAGGGGAATTTTGTTCCAGCCATAAACTCCATCTCTGAACTAACTCATAATGTGCCTATCCCCTTTTATTGGCCTCCTGAAGGCTGCATTTTCAGAGTGAGAAGAAAAATGCATTGTCTCACATATGATATTCTAGGAAGACAGGCAGTAGACAAGACTGTAGACATAGGCAGGGCCGAAAGACACCTCCTGAGCCACCAAGTTTAGTTTCCTGGTGTCAAATAGACACTGTCTTGTATTTTCCCTTTCATAAAGCTATTGAGCTCTAGGATCTAATTGCTCTGTCCAGCCAGTGTTTGACATATTTTCCCATATTTTTTTCTTGATACTGATGCTTAAAGCTGTAGGGATTTTGTGAATATTAAGCTCTGCTCCTAGCCTAAAGATTTTAGCTTCTCCTTATCTTTCATGTCTCTGTCCAGCTTATTCCTAATTTGAAGTTTTTCCATCTCCTAAATACCTGCAGAGTTTAGTGACAGTCATCTTAACAGTGTGAGTGCTCCCCTTTCTTTTCTGTAAACATATTAAACTTCTCCTCAGAAGCACTTCACCTCACATTGGCAGTAGCCTTAATATAGTTTATTTCTGCTGAAAATTTAAAGGGGGGAAAAAAAAAAGGAAACCACTGGAAAAATAAACTTGTAAACAGACAGTGCCTTTCACACTTTGTCAGGTTGCATGTGTGTGACCAGCAAAATGGAGTGGAAAATCTTGCGAGTGGGCTCAGCTGTATCTTTGCTTGACATGTCTGACTACAGCGATGATCTCAGTCTGCCTTCGGCTTTCCCACTTTCCGGAGTTTCCATGTCCTTCCTTTCACTCTGTCGGCTGCTTTAGCAGCTTGTTCCATACTTCTGCGATATTTTCTCTCTGCTGTTTGAAGTCAACTCAGGGTATAGTTTAAAACTCCCATCTGCTATCAGAGGGGTGTTTAAATCAACTGTTCTATCCTTCTATCTGAAACAGCCTTTATTTTAATGGGTACTGGACTGAAAATGGTTACATGCTCATTCAAATAGCTGTCCTGATGTAGCAGTAAACACTTACCTCCAGTATAAATTGTAAAATGCCCACACAATGCTGCCTTTGTTCTCCGTCAAGCAGGGGGGAGGGTATGCAGTGCCAGGGACATCCTTATTTCAAACAGCAACGTTAGAATTTTGCATGAGTGGTGATTTTGTAAATTCTGGAGACCCGAATGCTGCTTATTTTCAGCAAGTGTCTCTAAACTGAGAATAAAAATTAATAAATTTTCCATACCTGCTTTTAAAAAAAATAGTAAATGAAAAGCACACCAAGTTGAGGTTTGTCATTGTAAGTTGAACTGGGATTTTGTGTGTGTATATATATCACATTGTACTGGTAAAAATGTACAAACCCAGGTACAGCTGCCATTTCCCAGCCTTTCACAGTAAATCGACATTTTGACAGAATCCTAGAATTAGTAAACCATAGGTGTGGACTGATGAGCTGTGATGTAAAAGAGTGGCTTTGTTCTCTTAGTGACGCTTATAGATTACCATTAATTTGAGTTATACTGGAAACTCCAAGGAGCTTTATGAACAAGAGGAAAGGAGGAAGAGCAGAGGACAAGTTACATCATTGAGTGCACAGAGCAGAGGGGAAGGGTGTGGGTGTGGTAAGTCCGAGCTTTCTTTATCCTAGAGGAAGTCAGTTAAATGCTTCCAGATTTTGTTTCTTCCTACAACAACAAAGGTCTGACATTACCAGAGGAGGCATTTCATACACAGCCATCTTTGTTCACAGCAATATTTCTTTCATTTTCTTAAGAAGCCTTCGGTACCTTGACACGTCCTGTACCTCAGAAAAGATGACAGGCAGCAGTGAGATCTCCTTAAATATCTGTTCTGAACAATGAAATAGCTCTTTCTCAAAATGGAAGTTTTATACTTCTTGTGATCAGTAGAGGCACTCCTTCCCCTTCCAAACAAGGTGATAACAGAGGTCATTTTGTCATATAAATGGCTTTCCTTTTGCCATTGTAAAATATGACAGGAGTTCTAGGATGTAGGTTAATTATAATGGTCATTCTACTAATGTTACAGTCGTGTCAAAAGTAGTATTATCTATTTGTGGTGGTAAGTCCAATCTGGCATGTTAATGCAGACTATTGTATATTTTTCCCCGTTCATCTTGCATGCTTATTAAATAAATTGGGTGAGGGTTTTAGGAAAGGCTGAAGACTACCATCTGCCTGCTAGAAGAGTAATAGTCTTGCCTCATTATATACTCCTAACCCAGTGGCATCTCAATATGCTCCTTGACTCCATTTGATATACGTGCCCAAATTGTGCCCTGATTTACATCCTATGCCAATTCCATGAAAAAAACACTTTGCTGGAGGTTGAAGGCTAGGTTTGAATTTACCCTTCCATTTTAAAGCTGAGGCAGGCTTAAATCCTGGATTGCACAAAACCAGTCTGAAGTAGTTGCAAGATTTAGCTCTTTGACTTCAGAAGAGGCTAAATCTGCTTTTGAGAGTCAAATATAAGGTTGATAGTATGGACGGAAAGAATTTGTTATATTCCCAGCATCTAATTGCCTGTTCTCGTTGTATTTAGGAGCTAGCATGCCACCCTTAAATGTTTTTCACCTAGTGCTTACCTCTTGGCACCTAATGAGAGCATAATTCACACGTTCAATACCCAGGGACACACGTAAGCCTCACAAAGTCAGTCTTTGCCAATGTGTTTCTGTCCCTGAACTTACATAACACAAAAAACAGTTGCAGAATTTTGGACACATAAGGTACATAGTATCACCCCCCCAGCAAGCAAACGCAGCCCCAGATGAACCCGGAGGGGGTCTTTACTGAGCAGACAGACCCCCCCACCCTACAGGTTATCACACAGCCAAGCGTGTCTAGACAGGCCACTGGCAGCCTCTCCACGAGACAGCTGTACACTTGGAAGGTAAATGATTTGTGGAACTGTGTATGTTTAAAGCCGCTCATGCATAAAGCTGTCAAATGCCATGTAGACATAGGTAGAGCGTTTCTGGCTCGACATATTAACATAGCAAAAGCAAAAGGCATTGACACCTTTTATTGGGAAAGGCATCCCGACTCCCTCGTGTAGCCGGTGCGGTTTAATTCAAACCGTCACACTTCTCCTAGGGCTGAGAAATAAAACCCTTCAGCCGGGGTTTTGATGCAAGCAATATTGCGAGAAGTCACACGCGAAAGTATTGCTGTGAGAGTGAATTGCAATTCAGCAGCGTATTTTTCATTTACTAAATATTTTAAACAAATCTGCCTGCTAAGTGCTGTATTACGCTGGAACACAAAGCAACACGTAGCTGAATAGCATTCACAGCTCAGAGTTAGTGGTTTCTGCTGGGCGACCAGAGGTAGTTGTGTCTCTCGCTGGTGCCCCACCTGCAAGGAGAGATCCCCTGATGCACAATAACCCTCCCATGTCATCGGTACTGCCGGGTGTCCCCAACTCAGTGCCCATCAGTAAACCTTGGGCTAACTGTAATGGAGGGACTGATTTATCACAATACCCGATTTCCACTGCTTTAGCCCACATTAATACCTATGTTTCTTTAAGAGAAACTAAGAAGGATATTTTTTTATTATTACTATTTTTAAACGTGACTTCTTTGCAAAAAACATTTTTACATATTAGCACTAATTAAGATCCCTTTACCTAACTCAAGAAGATGCACAAAATCATTTTTTGTCAGCATTATGGTCGATCGATAAAAATACAAAGGATGGAAACTAGAGAAGCCTCCGCAGAACTTGTTTGTTTCAAGAATTTTGCATTTCAACACATCTACTCAAAATACTTTTCTTTTGTTACTAGCCTGATATACCAGGATCGAGGTGGGAAGGATAGCAGGAACCTGTAAATTCTATAAAAGAGTCTAGACCATAAATAACTTAAAGATTTTGGGATCACTCCATAATCTCTATTTTCAATCATCATCAGCAGCAGGCAGTAATCCTACAGAAAAAAAAAAAAAAGTCCACAAATAAACAAACCAATTTTCCTTTAAGAGCAGAGCTAATTCTTTTCAATCCACTTTTTTATTACACTATTTTCCCTCTATCTATTTAGCTAGCATAAGGATAAATTTCCAAAGCTACCCAGTTGGAAAATAAATGGGTTCACTGTTTGTCTAGCATTCCAATCTTCACAAATGTAAATCAGTCCAACTGCTACTCATTTAAACCTCCAACTTCACAAAACATTAAAGGACTGCTTTCAATACACAATTTAATCTGTGACAATTCACCAAGATTTCTGCTTGAACATCATTAGAAATTGACTATCTGATAAAGAGAGACCACTATCAGAGGTCAGGCAGGTCAACCTGTGTCATTTACATAGTTTTACTGGGTCAACTACAGCAGGCACCACTATTTGAAGGTTAAGTTGTTACAATTAAATACATATACAGCTATTCCCATAGCTACTCTGTTGTTAAATCTACCGTAAACAACACAAGCATTTATATCTGACCCTAATTGTGTCCAAGATGTCACCATTTGGAAATTATACAAAAAAGGACATTATAATCCATTACACATTAAACAATGCTTTATGTAGTGAGATCCATAATTAGCTGGTAGAAACCGGTTTCATTTATTCACATCAGTGTTAAGGGGTTCATTTAGGTTACTTTCTTTCATTTTAATTGGAATAATGTGAGCAGTGCCTCCCAATATATTTTATAGCTGAAGAGTTCACTATAAACAAAGGCATGTAACCCTGCCAAGGCAGTCACTAGGGAAACTCTTTTTCTATGCGTTGGCCCTATTCACTTGCTCCCTGAGTATCCTCGAGAAGACTGGCTTTGTTGGGGGGAAGGGTTGAGGGGGGTGTCAGTGAAGAGCCTTCTTAAGCTCAAGCATGCCGCGTAGCATCCTACTTTACTCAAAGTTTGAAGCCAGTCAGCTGGGAGCGTTGATGTTACATGATTTTTTTCTTACTCAACAGAGAAAATCAAATGAAATATCTCAGTAGCATTTTGTAGCAAATCGGATCATTCCGATGCACATAACAGTATAACAAGGTAGGTATACTGATACCACGAGAGAGAGTAGTTAGCTGAGTAACTAAATTTATAATCAGATCCTATAGGAATAAAAGGAAAAGGTTTCTCTGCGTCCCTGCCTGCGCGTCTCTAGTTTGCACCACAAGGTATGTGTAAAGTTGTGTGTATGCCAGAAACGGTTCTCAGAACCACTGCTTTAAATCAATTCTAGTAAAATAGCCAACTGGAATATAATAAGAATTTCATACTCGTGCGCTTGCACAAGTCAAATGTAATGTATCTCAGATGAGCTTCCTGCTGCAGATGATCCTTTTTTCTTTCCCTTCTTTGTTTTCCTTCTGATTTGCAAGAAAGCAGGACATTTGCTTTTCCCTCAACTCAGTAGCCTGGGATATTTATTCTGTTTTATCTGTGTGCTAGTGACCTGGTCCAAGACTCCCACAGTCTTTAGTGGGCTTTGGACGAGGTCCTTGGCCGGGGAAGCAAAAAGCACTTGAATGGACTAGGTTTTTGTTGAAAGCACAGGATTAATTCTGATACCAGAGCAATTCCTCTGCTGGGCTTTCGTGCACACGTGGCTGCGTGCCCTGCGACAGACAGCGGAGGCGTGAGCCGTGCGGTCACCGCAACAGAATCGTGAACGCTTCTTTTACAGTCCTTATGGGTTAAGATCGTGTTACGTCATTGATCCTGAAACTACCCTTCCCCCCCCCCCCCTTTATTATTGTAATTTCAGATTTTGCGTTGGAGACAAATTTTTCCTGAAGAACAACATGATTCTGTGCCAGACAGACTATGAGGAAGGTTTAATGAAAGAAGGTTATGCACCCCAGGTTCGCTGATCTGATGCCACGTCGTTAAGAATACAAAGCACTACGTTCTTTTATCTTTTTTGCTCAACATGTATATAAGAAATGACACAGGAACCTACTGAATAGCATAGATCTAGGGAGACAGAATGGTTGCGTGAAATAAAAGGCGGACTGCATCTGTATGTAGTGAAAATTGCTCCAGTTCAGAGTTGAATGTTAATTAAAAAGGTACTGTACATACAGCTGGATTCTTTTTGCTTGCTCTTGGGGTTTTTGGTTTGTTTGGGTTTTTTTTGTTTCTTTTTGTGTCATTTGGCATGAGATGTTTATTTTGGACTATTGTATATAAGGTATTGTAATATTTGAAGCACAAATGTAATACAGTTTTATTGTGTTACCATTTGTGTTCCTGTTTGCTTCTTTGTATTGTTGCATTTAGTACAATCAGTGTCGAAACTTACTGTATATTTATGCTTTCTGTACCTACCAGCTATTTTAAATGAGCTGTATCTTTCTAGTAAAAAGAATTAAAGAGCAAATCCCAACCATTATGCTACACTTAGAGCTTAAGAATACTGTTTACATTAAAACTATTTAGAAAACTAATAACTCTAGCAGCACCTGCTGCTAATGATGCTATGGTTAAGGGTCTATCAGCACTTCTGTTATAAGCCTCTATTTTTCAGGGGTTAAGCATCTGCTGTTTAATTGCATAGATTTTCCTCAAAGAGCACTTTTATTTTACTACAAAAGTTTGAAAAACAAATCTGACCGGTTTGGGATATATTATAAAAGGTGCAAAAGTTAATGATTTTGGGTGCTGCTTTTGTGCCCCTGAGGCATTCAAAATGCTTGGATTTGATTTTTAATTTAGCTGGAAATTAAGCCCTAATGCAAACCAGTGCCTCTGGGTATCTTATTTTATATATATATACATATATATATATAAATGTGTTATTTTTCTGAAACCATTTAATTTTGGGAGGGAGGAAAGGGAGAGAACCTTTGTTTATATACGTTTTTAAAAATTGAGGGCGCTCTCTCTCTCTTTCCTTTTTCTTTTTTTTTTTCTTTTTAATCAGAGCTTAACCCTGACGTTTTCTGGGGCTGTGTCCTCAACAAACCCTGGGAAAAAAGTGAAAGTAGAAGGCACCGTAAACAGCCCCCTCTAAGAGTCTATTTACATTTAAGAAATGACCCCGAGCTGACACTAGGAGAGTGACTGGTTACTAACTACCCACCTCAGTGAGTGCTGAAGGTAATTTAAATGCTGATGTGGATGGGACAAAAACTTTGAAATATCAATACAGAAAAAGTGAGAGCTCCCACACTGGACTTCACAGGTACTTTGCTGTCCGTGCCAACATCCTGCAGGTTTGTCCCATCAATACTGGCAATTAAAATCCTTTTGACAGAGGTGGAGTCGCTGCTGACAGCTACTGTTGGCAAGCAGTCCATTTTTTAGGAGAGGTGAACCTCCGTTTTTAAAAGCCACGAAGCTATTGCATCAGCAGGGTGTCCCTGAGCGCTCGTGCCCCTGACAGAGCTTACAGGTGTTTGGCAAAGGAAAGCAGGATGAATGTTTAAAAAGTTGTTAAATGCATATTTAATTCTTCTCTCTTTGCCACTGTAATCTACCCCACCGGGAAAACAGCTTGCATTTTAAAAAGAAAAAACAAAACACAACAACAAAAAAACAACACTAAGGAAAAAAAAAAAAAAAAAAAGAAAAAAGAAAGAAAGAAAGAAAAGAAACCCACTACAGCCTATGTTGCTATTAAGCTAAGCTCTTGGTTTTATTTAGACTAAGAACCCCCACCTCTGCTCAAGTTCAGTGCTGTCCTTACCTGCCCTTCCTGTCCCATTGTGCAGTTTCATCGTGTTCTTTTCTGGGGATGGGGAAAGAAACTTTGTAATGCAGTGGAGTAATTCCTCTAGCGTAGGGTTTGGAGTGCACTGCACAGTGGCTTGATTTAGAAATGGATATTTGATGCTAATGACTATTGTTACAGTGTGGTTTTGTTTCTGGCTGTGAACCCTGTTAAAAATAAGCATGGCTCGCAAAACTTGACTTTTGACTCATACAGGACCAGTAAGAAATGCAACAACTCCTCAGGCTGTTCTTGTTAATTAGAAGAAATAGCTCCACATAGTTTTTCAAATTAAATTTAGCCTTATTTTGTGGACTAGCTTCCTTCCTAACCTTGAGCACAAGTTTCTCTTCCACTCCCTTCCACAGTCCCTTAATGTCTTTGGGATAATGAAGCAGTTAATGTTAGGGGTACTGTTAGGCTCTTCCAGATCTACTTCAAGTGCAATAAACACTTCATCCTTTCTATGAAGATGAGGATGGTAAGAAAGGAAAGAATCATATTACCTTATTTCGATTCCAATTTCAATATTATCCTACAGCCTCTGTTTCGTCTTTCAGTTAGAAGCCCCAAAGGTGTCTCTTCTGCTTTCCACTTGTAGACTACAGACTGGGTAGAAATTCTTGGTTCAGAAATAGGGCTGGGGGCCAGGAAAGAAGGAGCCTTGGTTCTGTCTTTGACTTGTTGCAAGCTCGGGCAAGTCACTCAACTTCTCTGTGCCTCAGTTGCCCCTGTCCTGTCGAATGGGGCTAATGCATACACTGCTTTTGTAAAACATTTTTGGCTCTTCAGAAAAATCAAGACCTATGCATGCCGATGTTACTAGTAGCATTAGGACACTCTGGGAGAAGCAGAATTCATCTGTGCAGTAGGTACACCACAGATCTGAGGCAGAAGATCACCAAAACCAACTAAGCCTATGGAAGGCTTTGTTGGGGATGGAGGCAACTACACACTAGTAGTCCTGTAAATACTAAAGCGCTCTCTCATTACCACAAAGTGCCACTGCTCAGCTCTTTACAGGGTAAATGAGGAGAGTGGAATGGGAAAATAGTGGCTTATTGTTACATGCCATGTTACTCATATGCACATGTGTGTGTGTTTTCTGATATATGCTTAAAATGGGTAAGAGGAGGGTGGTTCTTCTATGGAGCAAAAAATAGTCTCACCATTCTATCAACCTTAATTTGATGTAAGGATAAAGAAATATTGATATGCTTGTATGAAGTGCTGCAATGGTATGGCATTGCTTTGAGCACTTTAAGCTCATATATCTTATTCACATGCACATCTAAAAATTCTATGTAGAGGATACAGTATAAACTTAGTTTTGAGGTAGGTCAAAGATCAATTACACATTTTCCTGTATGTTAAACTTCCATCTTGCCTGGCTGTTAAAATAATAAACGGGAGTTGAAATATTTAATGGAAACATTTACAACTCCAATAAAGTATAATATTATAAGACAATATTGAAGAGAGATTATCTGCCAGACTGCTTTATTGATCTTTTTGACAGAGGTCTAGACCATTCCTTTGGGTTGCTTTTAGTTACCTACCTCAGGTTTCCTTCTCCATCACTGTGTGTGTGTCAACATATTCTGTTTGCATAAGCAAAGTGTTCCACTAGTGACCATTGCTCAACGTATGCTCAAAGCCAGGCAGGAATGCTTCCGCTTGTATCTCTTATCTTGAGGGTTTTTTATCTCTGTCTGTACAAATCCCTAAGTTTATTCAGACAACAACAATAATAATAATTTAAAAAAATCTATTACTATTGGGTTGCTGTTTTTTAAGCCACATGAAAAAGAACAAATTATCAAAATTTGATTTTTAATCATTGAAAGCTCCTCTGCCAACCATAACCTGCTGTGTCTGTCATCTGCCACGACTGGTGATGAATCAGGACAGCCTGGATTCTGCAGAAGCAGTGACCAAGGCTAAAAGTTGATCTGTTTCATAATTGTATTTTTATCTTGCTTAACTTATTTTCTAGTGTTTTTTTTTTCTAAGCACACCTTCTTGCCTCTTCCTACCCTCCCCAAATGCTCAAATTTATGATCATGTAATGTAAATAAAGAAAAATCATCCAGCGACCCCTCAAATGTTCCTAATTGCCTACGTATAAAAAGACTTGAAGAAAATAGATTGAAAAGTGGTCAGTGAGAAGGGAGACTGTAAGGAACAGAAACAAACAAACAGAGACTGTGGCAAGGTTTTGCCTGTACAGACAAAGTACTTTAAAGGCTTTTTTTCAACGTAATATACAGCAGCTTCTTATAATTTTCTCAGCAGTAGGTAGTTTACAGTCATCTGTACCTAGAACAAATCTTGTCAAAAATGAAGGTCTGTAGTGATTGCTGGGTATAATTTTATACATTTAGCTGATTCTTCTGAAAGCTTCCACTGTGCTGCTGTTGTCAGACTAAATTATCAATTTAGCCATTTGTTGTTTAATGAATAAAAAAACTCCTATGGCATTGGAGATGTTGTGGTTTCAATAAAGCAAAAGCTTTTACAACTCAAACTACAAAAGGTAAAGTGTGTACTGTATATAAGAACAGTGTTTTTATTCTTTTAAATACCACTTTAGATAAAAAAAGCCAATTACATATTCACTTAATACATTTCTTCTACTTCAGTCCAATGATGCAGACCAAGCCTGTTTACTGTTCACTTCAGTACCTTGCAAAAGGAAACCAAAATACAATATGTGCAAGATAATAGGCCATTAGCACAAACATGCTCCCAGTAAAAATCTTTTGTGTAGGCACCCTTTCTAGAAGCTGCCAATTGTGGGTGATGGAAGTATTGTAAAGGAAGTGATTTTAATACTATAAGGCATTAAAAGCTGAAGAGTATCTGTTTAAAGCCTCAAAGTAAGGGTTGCATGTATCTAATACCTTTTAAAATGCCCTTCTGCTGATTTATATTCATCCTGAACCTGCTAATAATGAGTATACATAAGCAAATACCATCTTCCACCTATTCAGCATGTCACTGGTATGAAAGCCCCAGAAAATATCTCACGTAATCAGTGTGTTCAGAGAGTTATCTAGCACAAATTACTCATTAACTCAATAGCACATAATAAAAAAGAACATCAATTAATTAATGAGTCACCCTCAGATCACTTTGATTACAACACAGCTCTGTTGAAACAGCAGTTATAAATGGAGCTGCCTCTCTTTATTCATTGTTTGCAATTGGCCCATTATTTTGCAGAGACCGGTGTCATATTTAACATATGCCTGCAGGTAATTGTGTGATTAGTTTCATAAATGAAGATACAGAGGGAGAACTCAGTGTCTTGCTCTGCAGGCAAGGCTGAAGGTGCAGGAATCCGCCATACCTCCTGCAACCTGCCTTGCCAGCAGACCTCTGCAGTGACCAAGCTGGACTTCAAGGTCTTAGTGACAGGACAACACTCACAGCTAGTCGTACCAACCCTCTACTTTAACCTGAAGATCTCAAAGCCCTGGGCAAACATCTTTAACTTAGGCCTCCCAACAGACCCCATTGCCACGGAGAAGAACACAGAGGCAGAGAGATTAAGTGGGCTGCCCAAGATCACGCAGCAAGTCTGCGCTCCTCAAACCCCACCGTTAGCATGACTTCTTCTAAGACCTCACACAACCACCCCATCCTAGGCCTTGCTAAGGCTGGTTGTGATGCTACACAAACTCCTCCTCCATGCTCAGGGATTGGACTGAGGAGCAAGGAAAGGCCCAACAAGCTCCGTTGTGGTGAACTGTGTTAAGTGAATATGAGCTGGGGAGGCAAGTGAGGAGGGCTGGTTGGTTTATTTTTAAAAGTATTTCAGAGGAAAGATCAATAAAATAACACAAAGTCACCACCTAAAGTTCCTAAACTATCTTGGTTAAATGCCATTCCAATAAGCTTATAGTGTAATTATAACAGTTCCCTTAGGTAAGTAAGAAACATCTGTTAGTAACACATAGCAGGTGTTAGCAATTACACATACTGATTTTTTTAAAGTGTTTTTAATTAAAAAGAATTCTGTTTTCTGAAAAGGAAAGCATGGTAAGTCCAAACAAGCTTTTGCTTGTGTGGCTCTAGATCATGTAGTATGCAAAACGATATAGGTAAAATCAACTTAAATTAGCAAGGGTTTGCACATTTGACTCCAGATTATTGCAATCAAAACCAAATTGGAATTCACTGCTTTATTGTAAAGCATGTAACATTAGTATTCTAAGCAAAGTCTCATCTAATGTATGAAATCCATATGGCTCATGTAATCACTGAATAAATCTAAGTAGAGCATTTGAACCTAGGAAGATTGCTATAGTTAAGTAAAATACGATAGGTGTTATAAGAGAGGAGCAAATTGCAAGGAATTCTGTATAATATTCCTTCATATTCCCTTTGTCCCACTACTGGGAAACAGTTGCTAGATTATGTTAGAGTAAAATCAAACTATGTTGTCAAATTACTTTGAAAAACTAGCCAAGAGCAATTTACATTTAGTAACGTGGTATGCTGTGTCATTGAGAAATACCAAGAAAGAGCCACATTGGAAGGCCAACTAAGTAGCGGTGTTTTTAATCCAAATTAAAAGATAATGAGATGACAAATTTGTTTCCCTGTCCTGACGCTATCTCTCCACAGATGCCAAGATTAGGGTATCAGGCATATCAGGGTTTAAATCTCGCTGTAAAATTTGACTTTCCTTTTATATAAAATACATAAGCAAACTAGTTGACAGAAAAAAGAGCAAGAAGCACCAACACTAGTAAAATCTATGGATTTTTCTTTGTATCCAGCTGGGATCCAGCTCTGCTTGTTTGTCATATACAAGTCTGTGGTTCCTTTCACAAAAGTGTCTCTAAACTCCAATGCAGAAAAGTAGTCTTTCTACCTACAGCCTATAGCAATATAAATGAGATTATTTTTCTTTATGTTCTTCCCAACGGTGTGGTTTTTATGAGGACACACATCTATACAATACTGAGTATGAAAAACCCTGGCAGTAGACTACTACAGCAAAGAAAAAAATAGATGCATATTTTATTCATCTAACTGAATTAACAGATCTGGAAAGAAAGAGCAGAATTTTTTCTGCTAGTAGTAAACTTGCTTTTTATCCTACATTATCCATAAGCATTTCTAAGCATCTTTAGCTCCTATTCAAAATATATAAGCCTTTCGTTGTATGAAGGTCATGAAAACTTCTATCGGTTGCATCCAACCAATCCACTGCTACTACTGCAACCAGCTTTCTGGATGAACAGAAGAACATAAAATAGTATAGACCTTTTAACCCTTACAGTTGTATTAGTAAGAACTTTTAGCTACTAACTACCTAGCTTTATTAGCTATTCATGATTGCAGTATAATATCCAAGTATCCAAACCAGACGCCACACAGTTAACCAAACATATGAGCTGTGAACAAGGATCGTGTAGCAATAGCTATAAAAGTATTTTGATGGTCTTCCGTTGAAGCTGAAGCAGAGCTCATTGTACAAAATGCCTTTCTGAACTACAGTAGACTTGTGACAATGAGTGACTATTAATTAATTCATTAAATAAATAAATAAAGCAAGATAAAAGCCTAACAAATGTCTTTAATTTAGAATTAAAGCCTCACGTTTGTTCCTACAGTCTCTCAGTAATTATGTAAGTGATAAAATATCACCACTAAGACTGCAATAGTAAGGAAAATTTCTGCTTTGGCTCCTCATCCCAGTTTATTTTGGGAGCACTGTAATACACATTTTCACTCTTTTCCCCTAAAAGTCCTATCAAAAAAAAAAGGGAATCACCTTTGCTTTGTTTTGTATGGCCAGCTGGAAGATCTAAGGTTCTCAAGACCGAAGCTCAAGTGGAGACAGGGATGTAAGGTTGTGAAATGAGCAGGATACAAGACACGCGCCTGTTTTCAAAGTCAAGCTTAGTACCATCTACTCAATAACAAGTTAATCCTGGAGCCAGGTACTTGAAAGTTAGACATTGTGGTATCAGCAGTGCATACCTGGACCCACCAGGGTGGACTTTCTATCTTTCTGTCCACTTAGAGAACAGTGCTCAGGTCCTTGCTACATCTGCAAATTACCATGAAGATAAATACACTAGTGATTTTGAGATGCTAAAATAATAGTGATAGAGAGGGCCACAAGTTGACTAAGCACAACAGAGCGTTGACAACTTTCCACAGAGTAGCAGTACTGTGCCAAGGCAATGCAGTCCATGTGATAAAAGAGACCTCTTGCATATTGCCTGACACGTAGTCTCCCACCTATCCAAAGTCCTTCTAACCTACAAGTTACTTATTTTAGTAGTATGATGTCATAGCATCACAAGCTACTGACATTTACAACAACCCGAAAAACCCTTTAAACTATCTGCAAATTTCTGATGAACGTCCCACACCTCCATGATCCTTTCCTGCTTTAATTGGGGGTACCTGATCCTGGAGTCTGAAGGTCATCTGGAAGCAACCCTGTGTAATTGAAGTCATACTATATAGGATCATGCTGCTGGCATTTACTGGGAAAGTGAAGCAACACGGAACTATCATAAAATTTCAGGGTTGCAGTCACCCTTGTCTCATCATGTAGTATTGTAATAGGAAGTTTATAGAGAGGTCAGATTTTTAAGGACAGGCTGGGTATCAATTTGTTCCAAAGTTTTTATTGTGCTAATGAACTGTAACAGCTCTAATCTATTTTTAGATGGTGGCATTTCAAGTCTCTCTGCTCCTCAGTTCAAAATCCATAATGTGGAGATAATACACCACTTTTCTATCTCACAGGGTCCATGAGGGTAGTAATTGTGGGATTTTGCAACAACACCAGCTAAGCATATAAAACACCTAAGCAGGTGAACAGCAATATATACAAATTCTAGCTTAGGAATTCTCTAAAACACTAATTGCTGGATAGGGGGAAGTACTGAGAAAAAGATTTATCTGCCTTTACCTTTTCTTATCACAGTTCTAAACCATCTTTTAATAGTCCACATCAAAGGCAGGCACTTGGCTAGATGAGAACTTCGGGCTGACCCAGAATGGCCGTCTTATATTTTATTTTTCCCCAAGGTACTGCAAGGACTAATACGGTGCAAAAGAACAAGAGGCAAGGAAAACAATTACAATCTATACAATTTATTTTCGCGTTCCTGGTTATTCTTTTACAAAGCGTATGCCTATTATCCCTGCCTGCTTCTCAAGCCACTATTAATTGGTTGATTACACAAAGCAGAAGCAGATGAGATGTGATCTGAAAGAGAGAATGAATAAGACCCCTAAGGCTAAATTCACAGAAGAAGAAAACGTTGCAGCTGTCATTTAAAAAGATGGTACCTTCAGACCTGCTACAGCTGTTTCCTTATGATCCCTTGCAAAAAGAAAACCAAATAAAATTGAGCCTGTACCACATCCTCAGTGTGTCCTCTGTTCCGACCTACTATGGACAAAGAACACTGGGAACAAACACATTTTGGCTCTGTTGGAGTACATAAGAGTCTCCAGTATGGTAAATCTTTTTTTTTTTTTTTCACCTGCTCTCTCAACTGGCCTTACCTTCCCCAAAGAGATGATTTAGTTCTCTTAGAATGGTACTGCCCACTGTGTAGCACTGCCCATAGAAGCAACTTCTGCTCTCTCCCTGAAAAAAAATAAAACTTGTTTAAGTTCAATTTTTCCCCCATATACTCACCTCATTCCCACCCCAGCCCCAAAGCTAGAAAATCTGAACTTTGATATATGCTCTCTTTTGTTATTGTTCACAATTAGTTAACTCATCCAGATATACCAAAAATCAGTTACAGAGACTTGATTTAAATTTGGTTTAGATTTAGACTTTATTAGAAATAGTGTGACCAGCAGAAGTAGGGAGGTGATTGCCCCCCTGTACTCAGCACTGGGGAGGCCACACCTGGAGTATTGTGTCCAGTTCTGGGCACCTCAATACAAGAGAGACATTGAGGGGCTGGAGTGGGTACAGAGGAGGCAACGAAGCTGGTGAAGGGCCTGGAGAATAAATTGTACGAAGAGCAACTGAAGGAGCTGGGACTGTTTAGTTTGGGGAAGAGGAGGCTGAGAGGAGACCTCATCACTCTCTACAACTACTTGAAAGGACACGGTAGAGAGGTTGGTGCTGGTCTCTTCTCGCAGGTAATTAGTGACAGAACGAGAGGGAATGGCTTCAAGCTCCAACAG
>JAOTQQ010000001.1:67819763-67886446 GCA_026546715.1 Gallinago undulata | reverse complement strand
TAGGCTGCCCAGGGAGGTGGTTGAGTCACCATCCCTGGACGTGTTTAAGAGTGGTTTAGATGTGGTGTTGGGGGATAAGGTATAGGGGAGAACTTTGTAGAGTAGGGTTGATGGTTGGCCTCGATGATCCCGAGGGTCTTTTCCAACCTCAATGATTCTATGATCTGGACACATCTCTGATCATACACAAGGCCCATATAAATCAGATTCATTCTCACTAAAATCAAAAGAAGTGCTGTGCTGGTGACAGCAGCAGAGATAGGATTTTACCTCTGGGAAGAATAACGGATAGCAGGAGGCAGCCCTCTGCCATTCCACATCAATTGCTTGCCACAGCCCTGGCTAATCTTTTTAGCTAGTCAAAGCATACAGCGTGTTACAGAAGGTCTCTGAATAACTCGATTTGAAGCCCTCTCAAGCCATGGCAAACTGACTTTCACTCAACACCTTAGCCAAAATTTGAAGGTAGATTTTTAGAGTAGAAAACTTACTTTGATAAGTTTTTATGGCCTCTGATCTCTCTTAAAGACACTGAAAAATGGTCTTTCTTGAGGCTTCTCTCCTGTATGCATGTGTCTTTCTCTCCAATTAGACTTCGGTCCATTAGGTATTACTAATCCATACACATCTGTGAACCGCAAAATAATCTATTTCTACAAACAAAGCAACCCAGCAAGAAATCACAGAAAAATTGAGCACAGATTAACACAAAAAATAGGAAATTTGACTTGAAGTAGTCTTAAAGCGTCTTAGCCTTTAAGCAAGCAAGTCAGTGAAAATAAGGACTTTCAAAACTAACCTCTGAGAGAATTTGCTGTAGCAGTTCAAGACTTTTTTTCTGTCCCTGGCAAACTCCTCTGCCTTTATGCCACAGTCCTCTACCCCGGGATGCCACAGACAGCCCATTAGCTTAAGCTGGGGGTGAAGGTGGGCTGGCAGTCAGGCACTGCGGCATGAACAGGCCTACTGAGGTGCAGGCATCTACCTGTCCACTGCTGTGACAACTGGCCTCTGTGCTAAGATGAGGCAGCGACAAGGGGAGAAAGGGGTAAAAAGTGCAGTACTGTGTCCAGCCCTCCTCATCTGTCGCAGCCCGCTTACATGCCTCATGAGTTCACAAGTGGGGTTCATACAATCACAGAATATTCATGGTTGGAAGGGACCTTTGAGATCATCGAGTCCAACCACAAAACCAAAACAAAAACCCACACCACACCCATACATAGACAGACACAAAACAACAATCCCGGGCACTAGAGCACACCCTGAAGTGCTACGTCTACACGTTTCTTAAATACCTCCAGGGATGGCAACTCTACCACCTCCCTGGGCAGGCTGTTCCGGTGCCTGACCACCCTCTCACTAAAGTCACTCTTCCTAATATCTAATCTAAACCTCCCCGCCACAACTTCAGACCATTTCCTCTGCTCCTGTCATTATTCCCTTCAGAGAAGATGCCAACCCCCACCTCTCTACAGCCTCCTTTCAGGTAGTTGTAGAGGGCAATGAGGCCACTGCTCAGCCTCCTCTTCTCCAAACTAAACATGCACAGTTCCCTCAGCCTCTCCTCATATGACTTGTTCTCCAGACCCCTCACCAGCTTGGTGGCTCTCCTCTGGAGATGCTCCAGCACGTTTAATGTCCTTCTTGTGGTGAGGGGCCCAGAACTGAACACAGCGCTCAAGGTGAGGCCCTCCGACTACAGGGGCACCATCACTTCCCTGCTCCTGCTGGCCACGCTGGTCCTGATACAGGCCAGGATGCCATTGGCCTTCTTGGCCACCTGGGCACACTGCTGGCTCATGTTAAACCGGCTGTCCACCAACACCCCCAAAGGGTTTTAACCCTTTCAGCCCAGACAGGCACACCGTCGTAAGTACACCTCATGACTTCATTCACAAGAATTGAAAATGCAGGGACACAGGTATCAGTTACTGGTGCAAACTCAGAGACTTGTAATTCTTCCATTTTTTGACCACTTGGACCCTTTTTCCTGAAAATGCAGGTTTGCACCTCTGCTTCCCCCTACCCTTTATCACCCTTCCTGATGTCTCTTCCTCACAAGCCCACAATTCTGCCAGCACACAGTTAAAATGCTTAGGCAATGCCAGCGGCTGTTGAAAATGTAAAGGGACAGAAATGATTAGCGCTATCAAACTTTTTATTTTAATTGAAGTTAGACAAGCCCCAGGCACATTTGCACCTGCAATTGCTTGCTCCTTCCACTGTTGTGCTCCATAGATGCTTGTTTCAATTGACCCTAAGGCAGTAACCCTCAGAATGTATCCATATCATTCTCTGCTTTCTGCTGACACATTTTCAAATCACAGATTTAATGGTTATAATTTTCACATTTAAAAACTCAGACTGTGCAGTCCAGTCCTATATTTATTTCCAGACTGAAAAACAAAGTATTGTATTTTCCAAACTACCTAAGCTGCAGCGAAATTAGTAAAGGAGTGTTTGAGGTTTTATAGATTTTTTTTTCCCAAACTTTAGTATTTCTAATATTTACTAGTAGCAATAAGATTTACATATACAGAGGACCCAAACAAAACTGGGTCTTTGTGTTACTTAGTCACCAGTAAAAAAGTTCCGGGCATGAGGGGTTAACAAAAGAAAGAACAGGGAGGAAAGGTGAGGGAGAAATCACCATTATCAAGAAGGTGAAATGGCTTCCCCCAAATCACAGAAGTCAATACCCATGAAAATCTAACTCTTGGGAATCCTTTATCACAGACTGTGGTAAAGGTCCTGTTTCTCCCAGGGTCAGATCGTACAGAACAGTCCTCAATTACGCAGGATTATCCCACAACCCATCATTAAAGAAATAAACTCCCCAACAGTGGGATCATACACGATAATTATTTGCAGAGCAAATCTTCAGTGCGTTATTGAAATCAGCTCTACTCCGTCAAAAATACGAGTCATGCAAAAGTTCCTGACTGATTGCTTTATGCCTGCCTCGGAGGAGTCTGCTGTACAGACGTTTCAACCTTAAAATCCCCTTTCCACTCCTTTTTTTCCGGCTTTGCTTCACTACCATATATGAAACCTCACCTCTTGGTCAGAATTGCTCTAGCTGAAGAGTACGAGCAATGACTCTGCCCCTCTGGAGCCAGTTAAGAGATATTTTAACTGGAGCATCTTGTAGTACTCTTCTTTTTTTTTTTTTTTTTTACTTTTTTTACTTTTTTTTTTTAACAGTGGCTCTGCATTATTGATTTGGGGGTTTATGTGTTAAAGTATAGAAAAGAAGAAAGGATATTTTTTTAAATGCCAAAAAGATCATAATGTTTTTTTAGTTTGTTTTTCCTTTGCCAGAGGGATTAAGTGCATGTTCACTTCTTCAGTTCCTCGTGTCACAATCTGTTACGTTGTTACCGAAGGCTCTGAAGGAGCTCCTGTTTGCATTTTCTTAATTAGCCTTTAACTTTTTGTGAAGGCAGAGAGAAAAGATTTCAATGAGTTTTAAAGACTGGTATTTCTGCAGTAAAAGTCATAAACAGGGATTACATGGGTGACATGTCCTTTGGGAAAACGAGTAATGGTTACAGTGCCAGAAACCAGTTGCTACAGATTTGGGGAGGGGGGGAGTCTTTCTGAGGCAGAATAAAAAATCCTTTTGTTCCCACTACCCTGCCCTTTACCCACGTTTTCAAAGAGAATTGTATTTGAATGCAATTGATAATTATATAAGCATCTTATGGAAGTTGCACGTCGTCTTTTTTTTTTTTTTTTTTTTCAGAGAAGGCAGTCTCAGAGCCTAATGATACGAACACGTTAATTTACTTTATAATCAAAAACCCAACTCTTATTGTGGATACCATGAATATGCTCATTTAGGCCATCAAGCAGCAGGGCATATAAGCTCGTAATTGACTTTAATACGTGAAAAGTAACATTAGCTAGAGTTTCACAGGTTTGACAACATCAAAGTAATGTATGAATTGATATGACTGGCACAAATTGGAATATAGAAAGTCACCATACTGAGCCAGATTTCCTCTCTATCCAGTATTGCCCCCTTACCAGCTACTGTCGGATCCGTTACAGCAGTCTTTCTCATACCTTTGGTCACGATGAATCCAAGGCAGGTCAAGGAGTAGAAAAACCTAACAAAAAGAAAAAAAAAAAAAGGAAAATGGGAAGAAAAAAGAAAAAAGGAGGGGAATTTTTAAATAATCATGAAACTGAAGTCTGAAAAGAAAAGGACAAAACTTAAGAAAAAAACCCACTAAGTTTATTGCTGGCAGTAGGTCAGTCCTCGCGGGTGGTGGAATGAAAAGTAGTTGTAATTATCAGCTCCGCATGTTTGTAGTCATTAGGGATTGCTAACTACCTTTAATCATGGCTATGGTTCAGTTCCCTCAGGGCAAGGGAGCAAGCATTTACACCTGCAGACAGTAATTACAGCTACTTTCACTCCCCTGCCACGAAGGGGCCAGAGCTGCTGCTGGCAGCGAGTGGTTGGGGAAGGTGGCGTTGAAAAAGCTGCTCAGAAGATGGAGGCTTCTCAAGACATTTGGGATGCGACACATAGGCACCGATGCGGGAATAATGTAGGTGCTCCGGAGTGAGATGAAACAGGCCTCACCTTAAGCCTTGTCTAAACCTCTAAAAGTTAAAATCTAGCTAAAGCCACAGTGTTTGAGATACTGTTTCAAAGTGTGATATGCTAACTTCCAAATGTGACTTTCTTTTAAAAAAGAAAAAAAGCTAAATTCTTGTCCTCAAATATCTCATCCCCCTGCACAATCTTTTATACTTGTGTGTTGATACACACAGCCCTCTTCTAAGAGGCATAAAATGTTCACATATTTATATTAAAAATCCTATGCAAACCAGTATTCTATTTTTCCCCATAAAAATAACATTTCAATGAAGTTTAAAATTACATTTATGAGATTTTCAATTTAGCTTTATCAATTAAACTGTTATTTTTGGGTTTCATCACGATTTCATTGTTGCCATATGGAAAATCCTGTGCCCAAGTCAACCCTTCATCTTAAATTTTTAAGTGCCTTGAAGTAAGGAATTATTAGTTAGTTATAAAAAAGGTAAGTATATTGATATTTTTTCTCACATAAATTGGCCAAAATGTTTTGTACTCAAACTTCAAGTAGTGTGAGTTGAGGTTTTCACCTTTCAAAGGTAGTCTCCTGCCCAAAAGATGAAAACTTTTGGAAGAGATGTGAATAAAAACGGGCAGAAGGAAACAGTTGGGTCAAACAGGGCAGAAGACCTTATTTAAGGTACAGAGACCATTATGAATATTTATATGTGTGTGTGTACATACATAAGTATTCACATAGTCACATACACATTGTCATGCATGCAAAGGCATACTCGTAGTGCCTATGGGGTCCCCTTGCCCATGACACAACCATCACAATTCCATTTGGTCACTGGTGCCTGGGCTGCGTGCTGAGGGGCAGGCACACTCCTCTGTCTGCCAGAGATGGACTCCTGCTGCTGCTTTTGTGGAGTCACTACTATGAAGGACCCCGGGACCAGAATGGACCAAAGGGAAGGATCAAAAGGCCAGATGGAAAAAGACCTTCCCTTTTTTACAGGCAAAGGAACTTGTGAGGCAACAGGAGATCAAAGACATGACTGGGAGTTAAACTCCCTTCTCCTCCAAGGCAGTTGTGGGTTAGGAGGCTGGGAGCAAAATTAGGCATACATGACAACTGGTGTGTTTCTTCAGGAGCTAAGATTTCCATAAAGGAGCTCTAAATTGCAACACCCCTCACAGAGATAGCACTCCTGTACCCCTACTGTATACTTACATCTTGCGGTCACACACACCAAGGGAGGGTTATGTGGCCTTAGCAGAACCCAGCAGGCATGCCACAAGCTGAAATGTTGGCTTATGTTATTTCCCAGGTGATTTGAGCAGAAATATGAACTGGCACGACCCCAACCCTTTGCTTCCTATGGAACTCATAGGACCACCGTGACTGTGGTGCCGGACGCTCCATGCACACATGATAGGAATGAAAGCACCCATCACTTTGAGCCTCTGGACAGGAGGAATAGACTCTTCAAAATGTCTCTCTGAACTATCATGTAACTCAAGGGCTAGCCTTTCCTGGCCTTGAGTCTAAGGGAATGGCAGCAGAAAACGAAAATATTTCTGATTATCACAAATGGGCTATTTGAAGCCAGTGTTATGTATAATAGTTAGCACCTTCCCTATATGAAAAGATAACTTGTTGCTTCTAGCCACCTTTTACTGATCACCATAGCATACAAATATTTATAATTATAGGTATATATGTTGAGTCAGTAAAAATTAATAATTGCAAGAATATTTCATAGACTGTTCGGAGTTGGGCCACTGTTAGAGGATTCCCTATGAAATGTAAAGCAATAACCTATAACCCTTTAGCAAAGGTTAAGTAAAGCCAATTTTCATTTGAGTGAAAGCATTTTATTTATGATTAGCAATATATTTGGCAAAATGTTCACTTTGCTACTAAAACAAAAACAAGGGAAAAAGCAGCCCCCCCAAGAAAAGAGCTTTGCAGGCAAGTCCAGAGTGCTGTTGTTATGAGCTGCTCCAAAAGCTAAACTCATAGATCACAACTTATTGAGGAAGGGAACAAAAAATGAACCAGCCTGAGCAATGAAGGGGTTAATTATTAGACCTGAGTTAAAGGTGTCCTCACAAGTAGGCACTTCATCAAGCAATGGAGTCAGGAAACAAGGGAGAATAGATGAAGGTGCTAGGGATAATAATGATGGCAAGTAATGATTTCCCTAGAGATGATCTGATCTATGGCCACAAGCAAAGAAAAAAGGCTAGAAAGTACTATAACATTACCTTGGAGTACTTAACAGACTCGAAAGCAGTAACCCGGTGTCAAAAAAGGCCCATCACCCTGCTCATTTTAGGTAAAAGACTTATGCCAAAGTACAAGAGGGGAATGCAAAATTCACATCTGAAATTAAACAGCTGAAAGGTATGATTTAACAATGCTCGAAACTCAATAAGCCAAAGATAAACAGCAAATTAGATGACTCAATGTCAGGAGGAAAAAACATCTTCCATCGATCCCATCGTCAAAAATTAATCTGCCTGAGAATGCCCTCTGCTCCAATCCCAGAACTGATGAAGAGTGGAGGAATAGAGTAAAACCTATGTACTAGTGCTTCACCTTCAGGCTAGATCCTGATTACAATCTCCTGTGAGACATTTCAGCATGAAGCGCCTCTCATGTTGGGACTGCAAAATTAAATTGCGATCAATACTTTACAAAAATAATTGGGGGAAAATGTTCAGAAGTCGGAGCTGTGCTGTGTGGCCAACAAACATATGAAAGTTATGGGGTTTTTTTTTGCTGGTGGTTTGGGGTTTTTTTGTTTGGGTTTTTTTTTTTTTTTCCCCTTCCCTTCCTCCTCACCTTATCTTTCTGGGGGTTATTCTTCAGGATAGATCAGTTCAAAGGTGCCTCTTGATAATAGTGTTCTTAGAATAGTTTTACTCACTTTGTTAGGGAATTTCAGAAACAGCAAAGCATTTACAGTGTACTAAGTGCATTATACTAATGCCAGGTTTTGAATCTCTCCCTTGCCCTTTATTTCTTCATTTTTGTTTCAGTCTAAATATGTATGCTTTTAATTACTTTTTAAATTATTGACCGTGTTTTTCTGACAAACCGTTTCTTATTTTTAGCCAATAGCGTTAAAAAGAATTAGATTCACACAGAAGCAGGGAAGCCTAAGAAAACACTGAATGCACCTTGTGTTTCAGCAAAATCTGGAGTTGTTAATGCTTTCATAAACCTAAATGTCAAGATCCGGAGTTAAATTTGGAGTAAAATATGCATAAATAAAACCATCCAAGTGTTTAGCAGTTCCTACTACAGATTCAGCTACTTTTCTGTTTTGAAGCGTCCCTATCTTTGGTTATAGTGATTCCCAAGATCCACACACATACAATCTGGATGGAAGTAGTCATTTTTAATTCCTGACTCTTGCAATTAATAGAAATGGAGAGAAAGCGTGAGCAGACTAAGATGCTGTTCAAATTCTTGCAGGATTTTGTGTGTGCGCGCAGTTGGCAACAGATATTCTAGAGCTTGTTGGCAGGTTTAGAAGTGCATTTAGGATCAGCCAAGCAATTTAAGTGTTAAGATGTGGTATAGCATGTATCAAAAAAAGGAAGTGCTCATAATATGTTTCAATAATCTTACTGCACAGCAAAGTGCATCAAAGGGAAAGGGAAGGGAAGGGAAGGGAAGGGAAAACAGAAAAGAAGGGAAGGCAAGGCAAGGCAAAGGATATAGAAAAGAGGTCAGTACTCCTCGTTAAGGTGGTGCTGAGGGGAGCACAGCTTGGAACGGACACTCAGGAAATATTTTGAAGCAGTCATCAGCCACTGGTCTGTTCTTGGCAGTGAGAACTCCTTCAAAAAAGGAGGGTAAAACCCCTTTGGTTTTGTTTTGCTTTGTTTTGGTTTGTTTTTGAAATGCGCAAGGCAACGAAACAAAATAACTGAGTCGAAATAATATCTGTATATTATAATCACAAAAAGTGCATTTTTCAAGTCATAAAACGCAGCAGGAGGTGTGGTTACCTTAAGGAGGAGGGAAAGGGGAAATCAATCCTGAGGGATTTTATGAATCATAGCCAGATGCCTGTAATCCCCCAGAGGTGTGATTATCTCATGACAACCACTTTCATTGGAGTTGTCTTATTGCAACCACCAAAAAGAAAGGAAAAAAAAAAAAAAAGCTTTCTTTTAAGGGAGAGGGCAATTTTCTTGCTAGGGAGGGGAAGGGGGGGGGAACAGAAAAAAAATGGCAGATTTGAATGCTGAGCATCTTTTTCAGCCCAGTTTCTGCTGCCCTCACATAAACATTTCCCTCTTTTGGATCTTTGACTACAACAGTCAAAATTTTCCTTAAATCTAGCTGGGCTTATTTGTTTCTGAGACAAAAATGTAGAGTAAATAAAGGTGTCACAATTACCCTGGGCCTGATTCTCAGCCAGTTTATTGTGTGAGAGTAACTGGCACTCACCAGCTCCTCTAGTTTCATCTAGCAAGGTCACAACTGAAATAAGCGTTGGTAGTATTAGTGTCTTGTGGACACATCTCAGCAATAGAACTGAGAGGTTATTTCACCTGAAATATAAACCCAAAGAAATGTGTCTACTCACCAATTTTAGTAGCAGCTAAAAAAGTGTCAGAAGGCTTGCAAATCTTTTGAGAGTACCTGGACTTGGTTTTTCTTGACTTTTCTGCTTTTATAGGATACTGTAAGATATCTTAAAGACAGAGAAAGATCTTCGTAGTCTTGAGCTAAAGAATACTATGTTCAAGAAATGTTATTTATCCAGAATTTGGGGAAGAATCTATTTGGAAAGAACATAATAGATTATCCCCACCAGATCTCAATGACTTATCTTCTCTTTGCCAATACAAAATGTACAAGATTTTATACATTTAAATGCAGTCGCATATAGACATCAAACCAAATGTACTGCCTTTCTTCTAATCCCATTATAGGGGAAATTTGTTGAGTAGAACCAGATGTCAGGAGATTTTGCAGACTGGTTTCTCAGAAGAGTAACATCTGTGGGCAGAATCTGTGGGGTTTATACCCATGCACTAATCCTGCAACAAAATGACTAAACGGCATGCAGGACAAGAATTATTTATTCATTTGTTTACCGACAGGGTTCTTTTTAATAGGATCAGAAACACTACCCTCACCCCCAACGCTCAACAACCCTCCAGAAGCAATTCTGCCTTAGGAATCCGTTCTAGTCAAGAACAAACCTGACTCTAAAGCTTCCCACCACCCAGAGAATTCCCTTTCCACAGTTGCATATACAGAATTCTACACAGAGCAAAAGTTTTGCAGACATCTGAGACTGAATCTTTCTCTGCACATTGAGAAAAAAATTTTTAGAAGTCTAAGGAGGCAAGACCATTTGGCAACACCTGCCATAACATAATTATTTAATGGATATTTTATAGCAGTACGTAGAGGCCCTAAATGGTATCCAAGCTTCTCTGTGGTAGGTGTTATACATACTAAGAGATGATCAGTGCCGCCAGGAAGTTTATGAACTAAATAAATAGGACAAAGATCAAGCCAAGAGGAGCATTATTATCTTCAGTTTACATATGGAGAACCGAGACACCAAAAGATAAAAATCTGGACATCCCACAGTGAGCCTGTGGCAAAGCAACGTTCTCCTAAATCCTACTCCATTGCTAGCTCCTTCCTCTCAGCCACGTCCTTTGCAAAACAAGGAGCTGCTTGAATTCTACATGCGAAGCAAAGCTTGGGCAGTGAGTCACAGAAAGAGAGAAACAGCAATTTATAACTGACATACGTCCTTTTCAACCACAGATCTCAAAGAGCATTACGGAGACAGGTAATCCTCTGCTTTTCACAGAGTAGATTGCTCAGGCAGAGTAAATCATTTGTAGCTTCACAGGAGAGTTTGAAAGCATAATACGGTTAAAGGCTACTATCCTCTGAATCAAGCTGGATAGTCATATTTTTCCTTGTCTTGTAAAGTCTCATAGCAATAAAATGACTTAGACATGGTGACTCCTGGAGTGTTTTCCATTGTCAGAAGATGCAGCCCAAGACTAAGGAAGAGAGGCCAGAGACAGCCATATTTTCCACCTACTGGACATCAGGTCTATGTCTTTCTGTGTTCCAGTATACATTAACACACCTCAGAAAGGCTTCTCTAATTTACTGTGGCTTCAAACAGCTTGCGATCAGCCAGAAATGTGGAGTACTCTCCCCCCTCCTGTCCCAATCAAGGGAATAGTGTGGGGTCATTGTGCCAAACATATGCTACATTCTTCTTGTGAGGTGTATTCCACACGGGGTGATCAATCTAACCCCGTGGCTCCTTTCCAGCAGCTGAGCCAGCACAAAGAGAGCTACACCAGACCCCAAAACTAAGTACATTGTCTTTCATTGTGGCCAACTTCTGTTCAAAGGGACACAAGAAACTTCTAGATTTTCTGTTACGCAGGGGGCCAATCTCATCTGCCTTGAACAGTCTCTGTCTTTTGCATTCGCTATATTCATGACTGCTAGAGGCAGAAACAGTAGTGGGAATTTTATTTACTGTAGTAGGGACAAATTAGAAAAAAATCCTACAACTTTATATTTAGAATACTGGATATAACTGCATCATTCTTTGACAGTGTTACTGCTATATATATATATGATTATATCAGCTACAGTTACCAGGTTGTACATGTCACCTCTTGGTTTATTTTCTTTTCCATTTGTCTTCCCAGTAAAGAACTTCTATGTTCTGCATAAGGCAAGATCAGAAAAAGGAGAATGAGAAAAAAAGGCAGGAATTAATAGCAACATCACTCCATATTCTTTCCTCAGAATTAGCTCTAAGTCACACATTAGCCATTAACTCCTTTGACCTGTTCCTCTTTGAAAGATAGGTTCCACTTTAGGTTTCAACCTAAGACTTCAGTATCTTTAGCACTGTCATAATCTTAATTGTTTTCTATATTTCTAAAAAGACATAAATGAGAGTTAGAAAGTAGATTGTAGAAAAAATACATTTTCAAGGTAAGCCAAATGATCATAAAATCAGCTCTTGAAAACCCCCAGAAGTAAAATAGCACTTGGTAGCAGCAGTAGTAATGATCTGAAACATTTAAATTAAATATATGCACTCAAGACATCAGTGTATCATGTGCTAAAAGTGTTGGGTTCAAATGCTAATTGGAGTACAAGATGAGAAATCCAAACATAAGTCAATTTTGATAGGAAAGTGAATGCATTTATCAAAAAGATTTCAAAATGTTGATGTGAAGCCTCCTGGGATTGTTATGGATACACAGAAGATACGAACATAAAAACATAATTCATCTGTTCAAATTCCAATTCCATTCTGTTTATTTCAAGATGCAACAAATTTCTGCTCCTTCCCACTCTTTTTTTTTTCAACAATGAGCAGTATCTCCTTTTTAACTGGCCCACATAGACGTTCTGAGTCCTGACTCAGTGAATTATGGTAAGGAAACAATCAGGAAAACGTATGAGAAATAGGAGATCACTCCTCTGATGGAAAGGTTATGGACATAAAACATATCTAGACTGCAGTCACTACCAGCATTGCAATGGCAGAGAAGGTAAAGTTTGATCACCTCCCAAGTCCTTGCCTCCAGGAGAGGTGGCAGCTCCCAGCTCTGGCTGGGTTTGGGACTCAGCCCATTTGCTGTCTTCAGCTGCGCTACTCAGACCACTGACCCTCATGGTGGACCCACCAAAGCTTCAGTACCGGTGGCAGCACTCTGCAGTAGCATGGGATCCAGCAAAGAGTTTCTGCTGACTTTTATGCTGCCAGTATCAAGGCTGCTACTGTACATAAGCTGGCAGTGCCTCCAGAATAGTCACACCCAACAAAAAATAGTCATACCCAAACAAAATCCTTCTCCAGATGAAACTTCCTTCAGGGCCCTACGGCAACTCTTTTAAACAGAGCTGCTCAAAAATGGAGCATTTATCATCCTCTACAGTATTCTGGTACCCCATAATATATTTTTCTCACAGAAAAAGTATCAAAATGTACACTTTTCACAGAACAAAGGACGTTCCAGTTTGAGTGCATCGTGAAACTGATGCCTCTAGCTGAAGAGATCAGCACACAGTGCTGCATCCTAAAAGGTACATGGTGGTTGTGCAAAGGCAGAGAACTTCTCCCTCAGTTTAAATGGAAAGTTTAACTCAAGTTTTCATAGTGGAAAAGTCAATTGAAAGAAAATTCTTAGCAGTAAGCAACACCAAATGGGGTCAATATTTTCAAGAAAAATCTGTTCTTCAATAAAAAAAAATTATTTGGAAATTTTTCATCCATTCCTACTGGTATGTGAACACTGCTTTGGTTTTTTTCCATCAAAAAAGCAGCAAAAGTTGAGGCCAGAACTTAAAGCCACGATAGCCCCAAATTAATTTAAAGGATATTGGATACTAAGCAATCGAATACTAAGCAATCCAGAACTGCTTCTCCATTGAATAAAAGAAGAGACGGTGTATAAGACACATCTTTAGGATATGGATCAATGCCTTCATGTGAATATTCATACTTATTCAGTGACTACCATACAGTGAGTGAGGGAGAAGCTTCCATGCAAAAAGTGATGGGATCAAGCCTATATCTTTTTGATATCCATCTATTAGAGAAATTATGACTGTGTGAATTTTCACAGAGTCCAAATACAGAGCACTTGATCTTGTAGCTTTAAGGTTCTTTCATACATGGTTGGGTATTTTTTTTCATCAGTGAATATGTATACACAGTTTTCACAGGGAATACAGGATATAAGGGACAGTAAGTATGCTTCAGCATATGGTGAAACCATATGGTTGACTGCTTTTCTGCCGATAACTTTTTATTTATTTATTTTAAATTATGCGATTCACATTATTAGTTGAGACCTCTTTAATTTACACAGCTATAAATATGATAGATTAATTATGCTTAATTTTTAAAATATTATTTATTATTATTTGGGGTTAAGAAGTGTTCACAGAACAGGAAAAAAATGGGCTGAATTTCTTACTGCTGTAGATGAACAAAGCAATATCAGTACTTTAGATCAAAGAACTACAATTCCTACCATGCAGAAATCTGATTTGTCATACAGATTCTGAAACTGAATTCCTCAAGGCCAGGCTGGATGGGGCTTTGAGCAACCTGCTCTAGTGGGAGGTGTCCCTTACCATGGCAGGGGGGTTGGAACTCGATGATCTTTAAGGTCCCTTCCAACCCAAACCATTCTATGATTCTATATTTTGCATGGTCCTGTAGGTGTTAAAAAAAGGGAAAGCATTAAACATAGATGTGTGGGAAATCTTGGATTCTTGGTTCTTTGTCCAGTAAGTCACCAAAGAATGAAGAAGCACAGAAACCCTGTCCAGGTGCTGTTGAGGAGACTGGAGAGGGAGGCAGGAGAAAAGGTAGAATGGTCGTTCCAGGGGGACCAACATGTTTCTATTTAATTGCCATATTTTGATCTACAGTTTTAAGCTGTGAGAACAGTGATGCAGTCACCAAAGAATGAAGAAGCACAGAAACCCTGTCCAGGTGCTGTTGAGGAGACTGGAGAGGGAGGCAGGAGAAAAGGTAGAATGGTCGTTCCAGGGGGACCAACATGTTTCTATTTAATTGCCATATTTTGATCTACAGTTTTAAGCTGTGAGAACAGTGATGCAGCAGAAAGTTTTCCTTAATTTTTAAGCTATTTCCCATTCAATCAGAAACACATTCCAAAACAAGGGATAATCACATGGCAAAGAATGACAAAAAAACCCCACTATGTTAAGTGTCATTATTTACTATTCTATAACAAACAAGCTTGCTAGATCACAATCCAGGTGCTAACACACTGGTGTCAGCCACCTCCAACTACTCTCTCTGTCTCGATTCTGGTTTTTTCATTGTTTCTCTCCTGAAGGGCCAGGGACTTGATCGAGCAGGGAAATCTCCCATGCTTTTTGATCAGAGACTTTCTGGCTGTCATTGCCTTTTCCGTAGGAGAGAGGTGACAGTTCCCATTTGGCTTGCTATCTAAGGAGATCAGATGCCTGGTCTGAAATCCTTACTTCAGCACAGACTTCTAATGCGAGCTTAAATATGTCACTTCGCCTTTTTGCACCTCAGTTCCTTAACAGTAGCAAAGGAATCAGAGCACTTCCCCACCCCTGAGGGCTTGACTGCGGGGTGCTCTGAGGCCACAGGGACATGTAAGTAGCTCAGCCAGGTGTAAGACTTTGATCTCCAGAGTTATCAATCCAGCATTTCAAAAGCACTTAATTCACAATGAGAGATTTAACATTTTCGAGAAACAGTTCACTGCTTTTTTTTTTTTTAATAGAAGTTTTGTCATTAATTCTTTAAATATCTTACATAATCCCTCATACAAGTTTCAGAACTTGATCTTATTATCTGTCTTTTACTGTAAACTCTCTGTTTTGGTCCAACACGAAGTATGACCAAGAGGCATTACATCTATGCTGGCAGCAAGTCTGTGGATGTTGATATGCCAGGCAGGAGGTAGGTGATTTTTCTGGAGACATGGCACGCTTTCTCTAAGGGAAAATATGAAATAAAAAAGTATAGAATGACCTTGCACTAATAAGCCTCTGCCTCGAGACAATGATTAAACCAAGTAGCGCAAGGGTTGGTTTGTGAGTAATATCAGCTAAGGCACTAATGAAAGTATCCCATTAAAAAAATGTATGACTTAGGGACTTGTCTGCACTGAGAAATTTGGTCACTGCTGTTGCTGCATTAATGTGGTCTGAAGCACAAACGAGAAGGTATATCCAGGTGTTGCAGCTGGCTCCTATTTCTAACAGAACTAATCAGCCAGAGGTCCTGCATGCTTTACCAGGATCGAAATCTGGATGTGAAATCTTCAAACCGACTTCTCATACAAGGACTTTATTGTCCAAAGGTTTCTCATCACCAAACTAGCTGCAATACTACTGTCAAGGCCTGTGACTTATGTGACTTGACCTGGTTTGCCCTGCACAAATGTCAATGCACTCACTCAAAATTTTATTCTTGTACTCACAGGGATATCATAGGAAAGGCTCCATTTGAAAGCGTGTGCACCCACTTGGGTTCAGAAATTAAGGTTTTTATTTTGTTTTGGTTTTCTTTTTTTCTTTTTTCTTTCTTCTTTTTTCTTTTTTCCTTTTTTTTTCTTTTTTCTTTTTTTTCTTTTTTTCCTTGCTTTTTTTCTTTCATCCTTTTTTCTTTTTTCTTTTTTCCTTGTTTTTTCTTTCATCTTTTTTTCTTTTTTCTTTTTTCCTTGTTTTTTCTTTCATCCTTTTTTCTTTTTTCTTTTTTCCTTGTTTTTTTTTCTTTCATCCTTTTTTCTTTTTTCTTTTTTCCTTGTTTTTCTTTTATCCTTTTTTTCTTTTTGCTTTGCTTTTTTCCTTTTTCTTTTTTCCTTTTTTTCCTTTTTCTTTTTTCCTTTTTTCTTTTTTCTTTTTCCTTTTTTTTCCTTTTTTTCCTTTTTTTCCTTTTTTTTTTCTTTTTTTCTTTTTTTTCTTTTTCTTTCTTTTTTGTTTTCTTCCTCCAGGTTATTCTGAAAGCAAAGAATTTTCCCTGTTTCGTTTGAAAATTTCCACAGAAAACTAGACTTGGCTACTCATGCTCAGGATGACCACGTACCGGCAGACCCATGGTGTGCTCACAGCAGGTGTGATGGGTCCAGGCCACGTGTGCCATGTGCAAACCAGCTGCTGTGCATGCGCATAGGGTGGCTCTGACCCATCCAGCACCGAAGCCACTGCCTCTAAATTGGGGAATTCTGCCAGCTTGTTGGGCAAGCAGCAAGAAAACGGCAGTAAAAATCAGCCAGGCTGCAGAGAAACGACTTGAATGGCGGCAGACTCGTTGGTGGGAATGAGACCTTGAGGCATGTGACATATGGTTCCTTCGAGGTTTGATGGCACCCTTTTGAATTGGAGTACTTTCGGTTGCTCACTTCAGTTTTTTCAGTGCATGATTGGAAAAGCCCAAGAAAATATAGATCTGTTTCCAAAGGTCCGGAAAATCTGGAATATTTTACCTGGGGAAAAACTTCTTCTTCCTGTTTCAATATTTTTGAGAATTTTTTTTTCCATTAGAAAAATTTTGGTGGGAAATTCCAAGCAGTTGCAACACAGGCTCTGTCTAAAACAGAGCTTGACCAGTGCCTCTGAAAATTGCTATACAACAAAGAAAAAAAGAAATAAAACCAATACAAGTAGTAGTGGTCTGCAACATAATTTAGGTCATGTATGTCCTAACCTGTTTCTTCTCACTTGCAAATGTTTCAAGGGATTGCTATAACCACCAAATAACTTCATTTTCCAAGCCATGTTAACAATTGAACACCAGTGAAAGGAAGGTTACTGAGTGGATATTTTCCACCCCTTAAAGATTTAACCGTAAGAATGTTGAAAACATGTTTGGAGGAGGGGGGTAAGAAAACAAACACATTGGTTGCAGGAAAAAAAGTTGCATTAAGCTATTTTTTAAGAAACATGATTTTCTATACAGTAGAGCTCATTTATTAATTCCTTTTATCAGGGAAGAAAAATGTTATCTATCCTTTACTACAAATATTAAAGCCATTTTTAAAGTGACCTGAGACACAGCAGAGTGGTAAGACGTCTATTTGAAAAAGTAAACGAAAAGCAAAGAAGACTTCTCTGTATAATTCTGCACTTACCAATGACTTGGATGTATATTTTCAAACAGTGAAAGAATCTGCAGTTTCTGAGATTTTCTACATTCAGTTGCAGTACCTGAAAAAAATTGCTAAAGTTGAAGACTATCTAAAAGGTAAGAAGATCAAGTTTATTTTCTGACACAAGGGCTCTTTTTGCTACTGGCTATAAAAGTTAAAGCAAAGCTTCAACAAAATATCAAAAAGAGACACAAACAGCTGCTATATTTCAGGTCAGTCTTACAAACTGAAACCAGCTATTTTCCTGTAACCATGTAAAACAAACTCCGGAATGTGGATTTTCTGTGTTCAGATTAGATTTGCACACACTTCCTCACGTTCTTCTGCTCACCTGGGGAATAAACTTTAACTCCTCTTTTATAACTTAGTCCTCCGCAAGCTATGACTTCATGCTTTTATTTCAACAAATTAAGACAGAAATTATCAGATAAATGCATTATTCAGCACTCTGTACATATATCCCTAGGTCACCATGAAACATGCCTTTCTACCATGAAATAATTATTCATTTACCAGCCACTTTTAACACAGCAGTTTGCCCTCTTGGGGTCGCTGAACTAACGGGATCTGTACCTTGGAGGACAGGCAGATTATTGTGGTTTGTGTCATAGTTTTCCCCTTACCTTAATTTCCCCCTGATCTTCCCCCCTACCCCAGTTCAAGAGGGACAGGGAACTGCTGGAGAGAGTCCAGCGTAGGGCAACCAAGATGATTAAGGGATTGGAGCACCTACCTTACGAGGAAAGGCTGAGAGAGCTGGGACTCTTTAGCCTGGAGAAGGCTGAGGAGAGACCTCATCTATATATACAAGTTCCTAAAGGGTGGGTTGAAGGACGAGGGAGCCAGACTCTTTTCAGTGGTTTCCAGTGACAGGACGAGGGGCAACAGGCACAAGCTGGAACATGGGAAGCTCCATTCAAATATGAGGAAGAACTTCTTTCTGGTGAGGGTGCCAGAGCCCTGGAACAGGCTGCCCAGGGAGGGTGTGGAGTCCCCTTCTCTGCAGATCTTCAAGACCCACGTGGATGCCGTCCTGAGTGATGTGCTCTGGGCAACCCTGCTTTGGCAGGGGAGTTGGACTAGATGATCTCTAGAGGTCCCTTCCAACTCTCACAATTCCATAGAGTCCCCTTCTACTCAGCCCCACTGGTGACTGGCAAAGATTTTATCAGTGGGACCAAAGTGGGTAAGGGCAGAGCAAAACACTTTAGAGGCTCAACACCAAAGCTCAGCCTCCAGAGCTCCAAACAGAAACCAAATCTCACCTGAGTTTGCACAGTTTCAGCTGCTGCTGGCTCCTGGTGGGCTGCTCCAAGGGCACCCACATCTTTCCACAGCACTTGGCTTTCACACATAGCCCTGGGATCTATGAGAAATGGAGCTTCACAGCCTAGCCTGGGCTGCCCGTGCAGCAATCCCACCTGGATAACCTGGAACAGCAGGAAGGAGACACCTTTGCCCACCTCAGGCTGGCCACCAGCCGAGGGACGGCGAGGAGCAGGCAGAGAGAAGGAAGGGAGCAGCAGTGACACAGCCCTGGGTCTGGCACCGCAGGGATGCAGAGCTGAGCAGACGGTCGTTCTGTCTCTGTTACCCTCGTGACCTGCTGCAGGGAGCAGTCCTGTTCCTCTGGCCAGACAGCACAGCGTGACCCACACACTGTTCGCCATGTACAACAGTGCCATGTACAACGCTCTGCCCACCCGTGTGCTTGAAGGGATCTGGGGCTCAACGCTTACTGCCAAGATCTTTGCACCTACTCACTTTCAGGTCTGTTTGTGCAGTGCTCAACAGCTGTCCATGCATGGTTTGCCCCATGGTCATGGCCTTCATATTCCCACCACGGACCTCGGCTGCTTTCAGTTATTTTTAATTCTAGCAGCATACAGGAGCATGCTCCAACTTCTCAGCGTGCAGATGTCCAGGGAAATTTCCACAGCTGTAAGTACTCTCTTCCCCTGCCTATACATAGTCACAAGGGCCCAACTTTTTTGTCTCCATGTGGCCTTCCTTTTGGTCTGGGGATCCTTAAGAAAGAATATTTCCATATGAAATGACAATGGCAATGAGAGGGCTCTTTTGTACAGCACAGTCCAAAGAGTTACTGCCCTGAAGTAAAGACTCCATATGATATAAGCACGTGAGATGGTGTCAGGTGTGTTGGGACACTACTGAAAAGGGAATCAGGAAAGGTGATTCCACCCAAAGACTGGTGCCATCACATCCATAGTGTGTATTGGCTCGGTCCCTAAACTAATGTAACTGCCAATCCATTCCTAGATTTTCTCTGGAGGGAGATCTAGTTGATCCAGAAGGGATCTCAAGAACAATTTAATATGTATATGATGTGGACAATCAGGGCAGATTTAGAGTGAAACTATGTTACTTAAACTGTGAGCATAAACATACTCTTCTGCTGCGATCAAGACTTGAAGAGCGGTCAACTACTAGTGTAATCCCTGGTAGTGCGCTACTGGAAAGAGGAATTACATGCCTCCTTATTCCTAAACCTTTTGACTGCATCTGCACATGGCTGTTCTGCTTGAAAGGAGTGGGACTTGTTTCAGGAACTCAGTCAGAGTCAAGGAACAGCTAAATCAAGCCCGCAGCAACTCAAACTGGGGAAGTTTGCATACATCATGTGGAAATCTCACTGGTGGCATGCACTCTGCTTCAATCAACCTGCACTCCCCTGCAGAAGTTAACTTGAAAACCCAAAAAGATAATTGCTGATATGGCAACTGATAATGAAAATACCAATTAGCAATTTTTGGTGATTGAGCCACTGGAAATCTGTGTACCACATAAAGCACCCAATCCCAGCGGGTTACCAGTCTTTATACAAGAGTCCACAGCTCCATCATATAATTTTTAAAGACACAGAAATGATCAATATTTGAAAAGCACCGACTAAAAACGATTTGAGAAGCCAAACATTTTGAAACACTTCACTACAATTAATTGCAACAAATTAAAAAACTTTAAAATATACCCGTCCACATATAGAAACTTTGGAGCTATTGGTGCAAACAGCATAATTCCTCCTTGTTATCAGGAGACAAAATTACATCCTTACAGTTTCTGACATCCTTCAGGATGCTTCAGGTTTTCCATTTTTTTGAGGGCTTGTCTTCATTGTGTTTTGCATACATGAACATCTCCAAGAGGATGCATATACTGTAGGAACATGTATGTGTTGGAAGGTGGTGGTAGTTATACTGTTTCAGGACTTTTTTCTCATGTCTTCTGTGGGCTTCTTGTTTTGGTTTATAATTTATTGTCTGTATTTAGCTAACAGGCCTAGAAGCCTCTGAGTCTTCAATGCAACAAATATAAAATTATAGTATCTTTTGAATGTTTTTCCATTTTGATTATTCAGTATATCAGAGACACCGGTGAAGAATGATTCATTACCAATAACAGTAAACTCCAGCCTTGCACAAGGAGCAGCCAGCACTTTATTGTGACTCCCATTTTGGGCAGAAAAATCCCTGAGACCTTGCCTAAGGTGTATAATTCCATGTAATGAAATCAATTCTGTTAACAACCACAGCAATTATTTTTGTATTTGAAAATATGAAACACTGTAGCTTCACTTATAACTGAACTGTAGCCACTTCTGCAGCAGGAATATTTTAATATTTTTTTAAAAAGAAGGAAAAAAGCAAAAGGGAGTGCAGAACTATGATCACTTATTATTTTGTTGCACCCAAAATATGCAGGCAGGAGTCAGCCCCCATTCTCCAACCCCAAATTTCTGTCTTAATGGTACACAACAGGTGAAAACACTATGAAGAAAATACTATATTATTCAATCTTGGAATAAATTTCTGCAGGCAATATCCAGTAGCTCAGTTCAACCACTGGCCCCACTGGAGAGTTTTAGTGCTCTGAAGATTAAGATTAAATTCAGAAATAGCAAAGCCAAATTTTCTAGTTTTTTCAAGGGGCAGGAGGAGGATTATGTATCCCTCTTATATGTACAAAATAAGTTTCCATTATTCAAGAGTTTTTCCATAGATCAGTCACAAAGACAACTGTGCTTTTTCTGCAGTAAGCATGAACACTACCTTCATGACACAATGAGGTTTTGATAAACAGAAGCCTTTTAAGTAACATTATAGAAGTAACCATTTTTCCTTCATACCCTTTCAAAGGGGCACTGGCATTTTCAAAATGGCACACATGAATTACATACCAATCTAATGATCACACAGCACATTGGACATTTACTCCTAAATGGCTTCTATTGTAAAAAGGTAGTCAATTTACATGTCAGAGTAAGGAGGTCTGAACAGAAACAAAGCCTGAATATCCTCACTTACACCAGTTTAATTCCACAGACTTCATCGAGATTACTCCTGATTTGTGCCACTGGAAATGAAAAAAGAATCAGACATGAAGCATTGACATGAATGATGAGGTATTGGTGATCAAAGCAGAGTGGCCTTCCATCAAAGAATGGTGTGCATTACTAAGCTCATTTTGTTGTGCTAAATGACTTAATTCTCAGAAGAGGAATAGTCCTAAGTCGGAGAGCTAAAATCAGTTCAAAAGTATGCAAAAAAAAGAACATATACAGAAGAAAAATGAAAAAAAGCAGAGAATAAAGAGTTGGCATTTTTCTCTCTCCATCTAAAGATCTCAAAACAATTTACCATCTTGAATTATGTCAGCCTCATCACATTCCTTTAAGGAAAGCATTATATCAATTTGGAGATAGTGAGGAGGCAAGATGTAAAGATTAAGGACATCATTTTCAGAATCACATCAATTATTTGGGAGCCTCAGTTCCTAAAACATATTGAAAGAACCAGAACTTCAGAAGAGCATTACATTAAAAAAATTTCCAACAAATTAACGGGAAGAATGAATGTCCACAGTTTCTGAAAAGTCTGGCTAACAATACCCCTAACTGGGCACGAAGAACTTCAGTGCATACTTCTGGAGGCATTCAACAGACCCAAACAAGCTGCACCGGAACAAGGCTGAAGGCCTGGATCTTTTGATTCAGTCTTGGATCTTAATCCCAAGACCTTTTCTCATTCTTGTTCTAGTTCAGGGATTTAAGTAGGTCCATTTGATTTCCAATATGTCCAATTTGATGGACAATTATCGCATGTATAAAAACCTCAGCAAGGTTTGATCAGTAAATGATAAACCGATTATGCCTTTTTCCAGTCAGCTATTGTCCTTTTTACTTTTCATATTCTGGCTATTCATGATAAGTTCACGATATCAGCAGGTACTAGTCACTCATCCTAACGAGCAAAACTTCCTATGGTGCAGAAATAGGTGGCTGGACAAAGCCTTTATTCAGGCAGTGCCAGTAACAACTGTGGAATTTGTTTGCCTCACTCTTCACTCACTCACCTGTAAACTCTGCTGCCTTTCACATCCACAGCTCTTGAGCAGACTCCAGAAGTACCTGATGCTACAGGGTTAATGGACTCAGTTGCCATGATTCAACAGCAAATAGAGATGGGTGTCAGATCTCTATATATAATCTCCTGTACATCCAGAGCTGGGAAATGGAATCTGTGCAAATGAGAGAGGGATAAAACTTAACCAAGTATACCCTTAATGTTAAGAGCCTCAATCAAGACAATAATATCTCCATTTCGTAACTCCAGGTTTTGCTTTACTTTAGCACCTGTTTATTAAACTCCTTGTTTCTCATATTCTGAAATGGAAATAAGCCAATTTTTGAAAGCAGTGGTGAAGGGTTTTTCATCATGGAGGAGCTCTAGGCACACATGAAGAGAAGTACACTGATTACACAGTTCAGATTTTCACTTTGAATTTTTTATGTGCTAATTGTACCGCTCTTCCCTATTCTAGAATGGTATAGGTGATTTGGAGATGCTCGATCCCAGTACCTCCAAATATTAGGCCCTGCTGCCACCTCTCTTAGTTTGAATTATCAAGACATAAAAAAAAAAAAAAAAGAAATAAAAAACTATACCTGATAGCGAAATAGAAAAATCCTAATCTTTGACTCTTTCAAAATTACACTGGACAACACACTAGAAAAGATTACGATGAACAGGAATAATTCTGCGCTGGCAGGGAGATGGACTAGGTAAAGGAATCAGTCTTTTCTGTATCTAATTTCTCTGATGGCAAGGCATGAACATTCTGACCAAGCAATTTACATTGATTTACAAGTATAATTTATAAATCTGTGGGTTCATACATCAGGATTTCGGATCAGCTTATATAATGTGTATAAATACATTTTCACTTTATTTGTTAATGTATTGCAAATGAGGATATAAATCTGACATGAACACAAGTTTACCTAATTGTATTCATTTTAAATGACAATCACTCCTGTATGAATGGGTAGCAGAGGACTACAGCACAGCCTTTGCTCTCTTCTTTAGCCCAGAGTTAAACTTGCAAACTAAATTTGAATCATTTACTTGTCTTCTGAGATATTTCCTCTGACTGCTTTCTTACCGTAAGAAATACATCCATTCTGAGGGCCAGATCCTCAGCTATAACGCAACTAGAGCATCCTTCAGATTAGTTCATCATCTTCAATAAAGTTATGCTAGTTTTCCACAATTGAGGATTTGAGGTGAAATCTTTGTTCCAATTAAATCAATAAGAGTTTTCCTATTGAATTCAAGGATTTCATCCTTGGCCTTTCTATGTATATGCATTTTTTTTAAGACAAAAGTGATATACAACAGCTCTGTATAACATGCATGTAGCAGATCCTTTTATGGAAAGAGTAGAAAGCTCCTCAGACAGCACACATCCTGTTTCCTTGTGAAGAGATTCTGAATGTTTATAAAACAAAATATAGCATGAGTTATGTCAAAGATTCATATAAATTTTCACCATTTATAAATATTTTGGACATATTTTGGACATAAATTAATACTTAAAATTTCTTTAAGCCCATCAAGCCAGCCATAATCTGGTTTTATACCAGCTAGCACATAAAGAACTTTTTTTTTTTATTTTAAGAGTTCTTCTTGTCTGTGATCATGTTTTTGAACGAAGGGTTTCACATAAAACCAAAATGACAGTAGACATTTAACAGGAAAGGGCTGAAGCAATAAATGTCCAAAGAGCAGCTGGATCCTGTTTCAGCCTGCATGAGCTGTACCAAATAACTGACAGTCTTATTGCCTTTCCATTTTACGCAAAACTACAGTAAAAAAGTGGTATCTTCTGGAAGCTGTTCCATGTGGAATGTAACTCATATTCTGGGCAGAGGGATACTTTATTTGAGCCGCAGACAGTGGATCTATAGGTGTATATTTTGAAAGAAATGTAGTTGTGAAAATTAAAGACAGAGAAATTACATACAGGACCCAGCTCCGCTTAAATCCACATCAGTTTTTCTGCCTACCTCCATAGAAGTTGGAGCCAGTCCCCCTGCAGAGAAACCCTGGTTCATTTTAGCTTCGTTTAGCAAGAAAAAAACCTCCAGGACTGTACTCACAGAGCATATGCATGACATGGAGACTGCTAAAAAGAGAGAGCGATGTAAACTTAATTGTTTATCAGGCAGTATTAGGTTGGTTTTTTAACGTACAAAATTTCTTGTCTAATACCTTGTCTATTTTATCAATTTTATATCAACTTTCTAATTGCAATGTGCTTGTCTCCCCTCCTCTCCTGCTCACATTTCTAAGGGTGTAACGGAGTAACAGTAAGGACTGGATTCCCTATGGCCAAACAGGTGGAAGTCTTGCCTGAGATCGGAGGGCGTTTAAGACCTATAAACATTTACACATGCTAACACCATCCACAGATTTAAACAACCTCCCTCTCTCCCCCTAAATTCAACACCTGGCAGAGTCAAAGCAAAGCGGAGGGAAACGGGCCCCAGACTTTTTCACCTTTTGGGCTCCTGCCTATATCTTGTTACTTCTGCTAATTTCACCACCAAGCATGAAGTAAAGTCTATGTTCCAACGGGACGTAAATGGCATCATTTAACGTGACGCAGAGATACACAGGTGGCATCACAGCACGGAGAGAGGTCAGACAGCAAAGTGGCTAGAACACACAAACCCAAGCTCATACAGAGACATAAGCTGCCAGGTCCCCATCCCACTTCCCACCAGCCCGTGCTATGGGAAATAACTGAGCACATCCCAACTTTCTCACCTGCATTTAAGCAAGGGACAATGTTGGGAACTGACAGTGCTCCAACCTAACAAACCTTCTCATATGTAGGAAATATTTTTAAAGATTTTCATGATAAAAGGTTCAGAGGGAACAATCTTTTTGCCTCCTTCTACAGCTTATCTAATACAGCAGCTTGATCTTACCTCCTGTAGGAAAACTGCAATAATAAATCTTGAAGTTAAAAATGAGCCCCTTCTATGGTTCATTTTGATACACGCCAAAAAAAAGTTAACAGAATTTTATGATTATGGTTTTTTTAGTTTTTGTCTACTTTTAAGTGTCCGAAATATAACCAGTAACACTGGTACAAAACTATCTAGTTTCTAGTATACAATTCCTCCTTTAAATCTGATTCTAAGGAAAGTGGATTTAATAATTTTTCAATGCAAAAAGTCTATACAAATCGGATTACGGCTCCATCTACAGAGGACCCTGACTAGTTTGTTTTGCTTCAGAAATGTAAAAACAGGCTTTAAAGCTTCCCCATCCGTGCAGCTAAGAGATCTTCTACCTCATGAGAAGCTGTTGAGGAAGGCAAGTCCAAGTGGAGGGAAGGAGGAGGGTCTGACAATACAGACAACCAAACTGTACTGATCCTTAGCAAGATTCTTATCACTCTAACGTGCTAGTCTCCTTAGGAGACTCTACAAAATACAACAATAAACAAATATTTCCCTTAACGATTTAATCAGCAGAGCAAGCCTCCTCATTCCCAGGGAAGGTGTGTAGAAGACATTTTTATCCCTACACATATGGGCGGCCAGATTATTAGATATTTGTAATCTAGCTGCTCAAATCTAGAACAACTTGGTTACCTGTCTTCTACTGACTAATCATTAGTGACCACTTCCCGATCAGTAAAATCCATAAATAGAAAAGCGTGTAAAGAGTGAAACCATCCTCTACAGATGCTGAGCTCCACGCACCTCTCTAAGTTGTGCTGGAAAAGACGTCTGGGTTTGTGGCTGTGGATGAGTCTCAATCCACGTGAGATTCATTTCTGGATTCAGTTTGGAAATAGTCTCTCTAACGTGCCTCTATCCTTCAACAGGATGCTTCCAAAGAGTACATGCCCAATCACAGCAGCTCAGCTGAGATGTGGTAACTTACAATGCCACATCAATACCATCACATCTGGTTGTGTTCTCCATTACTATTCAGCCACCTGAACCCTTTGAAGGCGTGGAGTGACAATCTCAGCACTGTTGCCAATGCTTTAACTTCTTGCACAAATCTGGGAACACTTAATATGTTTCTTAAATCTCCAGATCCCCACATCAAAAGATTATTAGAGAATATAAACTTTTATTAAAAAAACAATGGTATTTCTAGACCTGGATGCCTCAGAGAAAAGCTTAAAATTTTGCATAAAATAGAAGCCAGTAAGAGCATCCAGATTAATAATTGTAAAGGCAATTTAATGATTTCCCGAGGCCTGATTCATGCCTTTTAAACCTCTGGAGCTGTAAAAATTAAAACTGACTCTAGGAAGATCTCATAATACTAAATGACTGTGCAATAAAACGGTACATGAAATTAAAAGCTGATAAACACAAAATAATGCACCAAGTAAAAATAGTGGTAAATATGTATATTGCAATGACACTAGCTATTACCTTAACAGAAGGAGATCCTGAAGTCACCGTGTTTGCTCAGCAATGTCAGTTTAGTGATCAACGCTAGTCAAAAACACAAACTGAATAAGAGGAATGACTGAGAAAGGAATACAGATTAAAATGGAAAACAGCATAATCTAGACCCAGTGCAACCGCATCTTCATTAGGACTTGCAATTGTGTTTCCTCCCATGTTGCGCAGTGGGATCAGATAAGACACAAGGAAAGACACGCATCGTTCCTGGAGTTATGAAACAGCTAATTTGCAAGATTAAGTGAGGATGAATAAGTATCAGGTGAAATTACAACTTTTTCTGAAAAAGTTAGATGGATTCACAGTTCCATTTGCAATTTCTTACATAAAATTTTGTAAACGTTGGCAAACACATAAGGTAACGACAAAGTTTTTCAGATAAACACTGTCAAATGCTTCCCTAATGCTTACCCAAGACACAATATACTCATGCCAGGAGTACTTTTCATGCTCCTTTTACAAAAAAGTGAAGCCCTTCTGCATGATATCCCTGACCCACCGTAGCTTAGATAGTTCCAACTTTGAGTAACAGTTGGAAATAAAATTATGTTTTCCAAGTCATTCAGGCAAGACGTGTGGGCAGTGTTACACTCCTGAAGAGTGGGTGGCAGCTGAAATTCCCAAACGGAACATATGCTGCTTTCTCTAAAAGCAAGGCGTACTGCCTGCTTCAGCCTGCCAGCCCAAAGCCCTTTTGGCACCTGGGTTACCAAACTTCCTGAAGGCATTCGCGAATGCTCTTCCAAGGCACAGCTGTAACAAAGCAGCACGGACAGTTATGCATCTATGATGAACCTAAGAGGGCCAGATTTTGTCATTCCCTAACCCTATTCTCTGCCCGAACTGTCAGTTGGTACAAACCAAGTAGCAAATTCAGGTTCTAGTTCTCTTTTTTCCCTCCACCTCGATCTTGTTGATCATTTAATAGAAGACATCAAGCCTCTGCCCCTTCCAAGGCTTTATTTTGCTACAGTGATCTGCTGTTGCAGCAGTCCCATCATAAACCAGAAGCTACTCAAGCTAAATGCTAGTCTTCAATGTTTCAAATTGAGTATATTTTTGAGGTGCTTGCTCACAGAGTGCATTAGCTGGCTTCACTGCTTGATTAGCAATGCTCTTTCCGAGTGGTATATTTACTCCCAGGAGTGCTTTATCATTTATCATACTTATGTTCATTTCACTCTTATCCCAATCGTGGCAGCTTTCATCTAAAATGTTAAAAAGAAAAGAAAAAAGAAAAAGAAAACAAGATTAATACCAATTTAGTACACCTTTAATACCACCTTTAATGCACATACACACACAGTTCAGAGACAAACTGTAGCTTCTTTCTGTGTTTTTTTGTTTTGTTTTTGTTTTTTTTTTAAATGTTCTTCATCAGAGTTATATGAATGTAAATACCAGTCAGAGCTGTGAAAAAATAAGAAGCAATATAGAAATCTGCATATCACTGGAGAGCCAAGAGGAACAATGAAAATTCAGGCCAACCATCTGGTGGAACACAATGCTCCGTTTCAAAAGGTATCTCTTCGAGGATCCTGCTACTGAAGTATAATGTGATTTTGGGTCACAGTCATTCTGACATCCCTGTTGCAGAGATTGCTTATGTACAGTTGATTCAGATCTCTGGAATGTAATCTAACTTAGACAGACATTTTCTTTTAATCTTTTGTCTTGCAGGAACAATAGACACCATCTGTTTTCATAAGAAAGCACTTTACCAGGCCTTCCATAGGTGGTAGGGTCCTCAAGGGTGCAGCTGGGAGTGAGAGGAACTAAATTTGTTCTGTGTTACAAGACACAGGAATCACAAAGCTACTTAAGCATCACAGAAGACAACTGAGGAGAGAAACCTCTCCATACAAATGAGTATTTTAGAGGGCAGGTCGGAAAAAAGTAATAACATTAATTTCTCAGAAATTCCCCTAACAAAAAGAAAACAACACGTCTATTATCTAGAGGGAGATTCTCTTTCACTCTCCTGAGTCCCTAAGAAAAACTTTTAATTTAGAATCTTCTCATCAAGTAAGTTCTCGAGCTTGCTTATTATTTCAAACCTGAGATTTCCAGTGTCTTCTTTTCTTCTGCTCCAGGCTAGCAGGTTGTTGGGAGCACTATAGTAATGAATTCTCCTTCATTTACAGCTATCTAATTGTGTAAGTCACCAGCTTACTTACATTTCAGACTCCTGACTTATTACAAGTAGCTTCAACACAAACTGTGTATCTTACTACCTAAAATATTTCTGTGAAAAACTATTTTTTATATATAAGAAAAACAGAACAAGCCCTCAGCAAATGGAAGGGAGATGGCTACAAATAGCTATTTTAGGGCTGGGGCTTTTGAAGTTCTGTGAAATGTAAAGGGTAAATTAATCAAAGTAGAATGAGAAAAATTTGTCATAGAAGGGCAGCCCTGTGCTTAGGAGAGTTCACAGAGCCCATAAAACAGCAGCTCTGTGGTTGTAATAATCACTGCAGAGTTCTGGCAACCATTGACAAAGTGGTGCTTTGGAGTGAAATGGGCTAAAGCTGTTACCCTGTTCTGGTTAACAACTCCAGCTGCTTCAAAAGTTGTTGAGGAGCACCATCAGAAAAAAAGATTTTTAAAAGCCGTTAAGAGTCACAAAGTTTCTTCTTCAAAGGACTGTTGTTATATAAAAGGATAGCAAATAGGGTATTAGGACCATTTCAGAGGCCCCCAAAGTTATGTTCTATATCATCAAAAGTCTGGAATCATCACAAATCCATGCAAAACCCAACACAGTGTGTAAGCTAGTTACACCCCTTCAAGTCAGTGGAAAATCATAACTAATATCTCTACTAAGATATGATCTGCACTATGGAAGAAACTGTATTTTTGTTCTACTTCATCATCCTCTTCCTTTTCTTTCTAGTCGTTGTCACAACCTCTCCAGTCACCTGCTCCACAGATTTTGCTTGGCTCATTTATTTTCCATCCTCTTAATCTTTCTTCCCGTCCTGAGGTCTACCTTATGGTACATTATAGTGACTGAAAAATAGGAGGACATGACGTAAAGACCCCCACTAACACCAGCAAAATTCACCTTCAGAAGATACAGCCCCTGTGGTTTCTTAAACTGGGAGGTTAAGGTCAAGGTTTCATGGGGAAGCCTGAGTGGCTGCCGAGTGAACTAGATGGTGCAGTGCTGCGGGATGAATATGGATGAATGAACGGGTGGGTGTTCATCCTCATGGCATCTTCGAAATGCTTTCGCTGGGTTCTCCGGCCTGCTGCTGAACAGAAAGCACCAAAATGGCGATCTTGAGCCATATGGAAAAGTCTCTTGGAAACAAAAACACCTATGACAATTTATACCAATAAAAGATTTTGGGTTTTTTAAAACAGAACTCAGACTTTTAAAGTTAGAATTTGAGATATATATATATATATATATATATATAAATATATATATATAAAAAAATGACCTAACATCTCATAAATTATGAATAATATATCTAATAAATGATTAAGTGGTTTTACATAAGGTTATTCGCAGTTATTTTTATACATGCACAAGATTGTTATGCCACATAAAACATACTATTTTAGCAATTATGTATCTTAATATTCCCATGTATAAACCAGACCCTATGTGGCAGTGTAACAGAAGATTAGGCAACTAGGTCACAAAAATATTTAGAAACTTCTACCTGGTTAGAAAAAAAACAAACAACCACCCCCACCCCACATCCAAAATAATATCTATTTCTGCTCTCACAAACATTTATCTTAACGAAATTTAAGTCATTGAAGCAAAAAAACCCAATAATCTAAAATTTTAAAAAGAAATGTTTTGATATCTTTCTAATACCAAGAAAAAAACCAACTTTGATCTTGATTATTTAAATCTGTTAAATTCTGAGACTTCAAACATAGTTCAAGAATATCATATGATAATAGCTTGGCCAATGAAATGAGAGCAAGACTATGGTCATGTTAAAATGAATATTAGAAGTTAATCTACTATGTAAAATTCATTGTATCTGAGATTGATTACTCCATATTCATAATCACAGTGCTCTGGATTATTTAGATCCATAATTTTGTTCTGTCTATTATGAAAAAAAAAGCAATCCTCATCTGGCTTCAGACTTACACCATTCTCACAAAAAGGCATAAAGGTTAACAGAGATCAATAAGAACCAAACACTGAAATATATCTGAAAATATGGGTCAGAGGAGTGTGCCCCATAAGTGCTTATGGGAATTTTCAAAATCAGCCCAGTAGCTTAACTTTCATTGCCGTGGTTAAATTTGAACATTTAAAAATGTAACCTTAACTAACTAGTCTCCATAGTACAAGTAGTAGCAGAGCAGAGAACTGCACCTGAATGTCTAAATGCCTATAGGCAAAAACGTGGACCTTATTTTTCTCCAAACTTGACTTTTGCCGGGTCTGCCTCTGATATTTACTAATGACTCAAACGAAAAATTGATGAAAGTAGTTAAATTTGACAATGGCTCAATTTAAAATGTTTGTGAGATGTGGGAAATGCCAGTTCTGACTCTGAAGGGAAAGTGAAGAGGACATGAAGCTTGGCAAGCTGGCAGTTGCTGGCCAAAACGAATTAATGTTCACACACTGATGGTCCATGAATGTGGTATTTGGACAATGGACATTGTTGAAGCCTCTGAGGAAGACATTGGGGAATTGATTTGAATGCCATGATGAGTATATCTTCATAGTTCCCTCAGCAGATAAAAATAATGTTAGCAAGAGCAATCAAGAAACTTTAATGATAATATAAGACAATGGTTTACGTTCAGTTTTGATTTTGTCAGTTAAAGAGTTGGGGGAAAAAAAGAACAAAATAGGACAAACTACGGTAGTTGAACATCAAATGAATCTTCTGTTTAAATGTCAATTCTCTTTTTGTCAGATATATTTCCTGCTTAAAATTATTTTCCCAATAATTCTGTCAAATCTTGATCTCTAGATTAGTCACAATGAGTATGCTATGGACACTCAAAATGAGGAGTCAGAAGACACAGAGGCTGATTTTTGCTGAAAATTTTCCAATTTGCTGTTCAGGAATATTTTCTATTATTTACCTACGTTTTGCTGTTTCCATGACATTTCTGGTCAGTAAAAGAATGGAGTCACGGGGATATTGATTGAATGCTAGCACAGACAAAGTGAAGTTCCAAAAACCTAATTAAAATTTGGGGACTGATAAATAAGGTACCCCAAATTCATGGGATCGTTATGTGTACGTCAGTCTCTTCATTCTTCCTCCTTTCCTCAATACTTGGAAGGACTTTTAGGACTACTTGGAATGTAAGAGCAATCAAAACAGATCAGATCTAAAATACTGTTTTGCAGTCCTATTCAGCTGTTGGAAATTACTGGCACAAGAATCGAGTGTTACGGTGCATTTAAAGCAATGTTTGATGATTTTATAGTTGCTAATAGTGCACTCAGAACATTTTGCAATTATTCGTCGCTCTAGCTATTTGTATGGTCTTAGTTCTGCATTAAGCTCACATGGACCTAATAGAGTTGGCAAGAATTTCACAGGTTGAACTGTTCAGATGAGGTCATTTGTTCAAGATGTTTCAGATTTTGCAAGAACCGACAATCTTAGGAGGCGATTCTATTACAGGGGTCAAAAGTCCCATGAGAAGGACAATAGGAAATGCCTTTCTTTCTTTGTCCCTAAAATGCCATGCAAAAAATATGCAATAATGTGAAGGATGTCAAGGCAGGGAAAAGATGGGCAGAGCTTGTCTTCCCCTTTAATTTCTCCCCCCAATAGTTATGCTTGCTACATGACACTGCCCCAATTTCTCAATGGAGAGGCTTCATCTTGCTTTACAAAGTGCTTTGGAATTCTGGTGGCATTAAAAAATACAAAAGAAGTCTGTAAATAAGGGAGGAATATGGAAGAGGACAGGTTGCAAGCAATGGGAAAGAGGTTCCACGTGTACATTATATTTTTCAGAGAATGACCCAAAACTCGATTTGACTTTGTGGATGAGTTAAATACAAATACAGTCACTCCCAGATCTGAGGTTTCCAGCACTATCTACAGAGGAAAAAAGAAAACTTTTTTTTGTCCAGGTTAATAAATCAATTAATTTATGCATTACATATATGCACAGAAATGAGGCGGAAGGCATTTTATTTTCTTCTGAAGGATCAAAGTGTTGGCCACTGTTATGGCTGGAGGCCAAACTAGACTGAAGATGGTTTGCTCCATTATGCCTACTGCTGTATTCTTATCTTGGAATGACAGCATTACTCTATGTATTTTTAACTGTATTCTTCCATTATGGCAATAAATGGTTATTTAAATGCCATCAGTTTCAAATTACTTCACTGGAAAATACAGCAGGGAAAAGTATCAAAGACAAAGAACTTTTAAATAAATCTCATCTCTCCACCTGCCATATGAAGCAATTTCTATGCCAGGTGGCAGATGTTTATGATGGTGCTTAAAACAAGTAAAAATTAAATGGATCTCAAAATGTAATTGTTTTTTAGTGTAAAGGGCTCTCAATTAAAGAGAATTTTTTTTTTTGTTAGAGATCCTACCAGAAATGACCTGAAAACCCAAAGCTCTAACACAAAAAGAGATGATAGAGAGATCAGAATCTCCTTAAAAAAGAATCTTCTTTCCCCAATGTAATTTGATATATAATATCTCATAATCGGGCTATCATGACAGAGAACTCTTCATCCTTTCAATATAACACTTAGACAGTACATGTGGAATTTTCTTGATGTATGACATTTTATATAGGATATAGATCAATCAGACATGTTTTTCTCAGATTTTCTGCGAGAAATATATTAGCAGTAGAACACTGTATTCAAAGATCCCTTTTGAAAATTGAGTACATATCTGATTATCAATTTTACAAGTGATCTTATAGTTTATAAAATACTGAAGTCCTCTTCTAATTAGTATAATTTCTTACCTGAAGAACTGTGATTTTTACAAGATTGTTTTCACTGAACATTTTTCTTGCTGATGTTTCCTATATAAAGCTCAGCTATGTCTTTTTTTAGGGTGTCTTACATTTGTAAACACGTTGCTGTACTTGAAAGTGACCGCTCGCATTAAGCCTTTTGTGAATCAATGCCATATCTCACATTGGTCTGTGTCTGCTCTGTGTCAGCAGCTGGTATAGAAATTATGTGTAAGTAGCATGTATTTTTGTTCCACACGAATTCCCCAAGATAACAACACTGTCTCCGCAGAAGGAATGACAAAGGATTTATGTGTTCTTCTTTTATTCATCCTCTGCAAAGTAGATGTGGGCCTGAGTAAGAACCTCACATAAACCATACCAATTGAATTGCTGAATAAGAAAGGAATTCCAAGAGCTGGCTCATGGTACGCAGGCATTAATTTGAATCCTTGAGAAACCAAGATGTAGGGAAAAACAGTTTACCATCTCAGTGATGACATGGCATATAGTGGCAGAAACCTGGAGAAAATAACTTCCTAAGAAGGTAGCAAAAATATCATTAAGTACCCTTACACCTATAGGACAAGAAAAAACACTTATTTGCTATAGCTGCAGAGAACTGGCTGAACTCTCCTACACTAAAAAGTAGCTCATATCAAAATTTGGGAGTATATTTCTAGTAAACAAGTGTGTGTGCTCTTCAGGCATCAGTGAGATGCCTGGTCTCACTGATCTTAGTCCTAGACTAAGAAAGCTGATCTACCGCTAAATTTTAAGGAATAAGCTGTTTACTGCAAACACAGTTGTGACAGTTCTGCATATATCTATGCTAGTCATTTGGACTGTGAAGCATTTATAAGGTCACAATTCTGTAATACTGAGGTGCTGAAATTATAGTTTGTGTTCTGCGAGGGGCGTTCAAGTCAAGGAGGACCTAAGGGAGGTTGGTAACCCAGTGTTGCTTCTCTCAGTACTGCTGTGTAACATCATGGCCAGCGTTGATGGCATCACCCCTCTCCAAAAGCATGTGAATCCTTTCACTAGGAGAGAGATCTTTTGCTCCTGAAAAGTAATTCTATGTGATAGCAATGGCTTTCATCAGTGTGCAAACTAGGCCCAGTGTACTGCTAGTGGCTTTCATTTCTTCATGAAGGAGTTGCTGGTGGGATTATCTGGGATAGTATGAGATCAACAGATCTTTTGGTAGTAAAGAGGTATTGCTTTTGGAGTAAAGAGTAAAGAAGTAAACAGGTTAAGAACATAAAATTAAAGGTTGGACGAGATGATTCTTGAGGTCCCTTCCAACCTGGTATTCTATGATAAATTGCTATCATTATGGCTCTTTTACTATCATTTTGATGAATACAAAGATGGCACTTTCCCAAATCCAAGTCTACTCAATTAAAACTACTAATTAGCACAATACCACTGCCAATCAAGTCAACCAATATTGGCTCATTGCTCATTTAAAACCTAGTATGGAGGAAAGGAAGAGGCTGTACTGTAGTTAGGGCTTTGAGGTTCTACAGTAAAGAGGATTCCAAAGGATAAAGTCATGTCAAACTAAGACAGCAGATATAGTAAGAGCAGCTATATAGCACAAAAGGGATACATGAGAGATTTAGTCAAAGATACTTCTGTTTTTCCAGCCATGCCATATTTCAAACAGCCCAGTTTTTGCATCTTCTTTCCAATATTTTGAGTCACTTTTGAATCACAGGAAAAAACCATTTCATGCAGTATTGGCAGGTCTATTAACCATCTTAGTAACCCCTTCTGTGTAGGTTCTACTCTCTATTTTATGTAAGAGCAAGCGGTCTTTCTCTAGTACCTGTTCTGATCTCTTCAGCAATGCCACAGAGGTGCGGAAAACTTGAAAGGGGGAGAGGGTGTTTAGGAGGTTGACCACTACGCTCCACTTGGAAGTTGCAAATAAACATAATTTGCAAACTCACTATGTGTCTGCGTTCTTGTTTGAGACATGACCTTTTGTCTGAAACCCACTAATAGTGAACATATGTCACAGTAGAAAACTCTTTGGCGCCCAAGTTATTTCAGCGCATCACAGTTAACAAAATGCAATTCCAGTTACATGGTTCCTCTGCTCATAATAAAGCAAATCTGCCACAGAAAAAAAAAAATCTTTCATTCCCATAAAAAGACTCATAGTTATAGAATATAAGATTATCATTATGCAAGCTCATTAGGCGTACACAAGCTATACTTTTCACCGTACAACTGAAATTCATTGATAAAACAATGAAGTGAACTAACACCCCTCCTAAATAAAGTTTCACCAGTAGCACTGTATGTTAATGGAGCTATTTCATTGTTAATGTGACTGACTGCTTATTGATTCTTGCAGTAATCCAGCAAGGGCTTCAGAGTACAATTTAGTTTGGAGAGCTACGGGTCCAACATCTATGCTCAATTACAACTTTCAGAAGGGTAGATCAATAAAATTTAAATTGCTTATGGTAATCACAACTTCAAATCATTGCGATCAGCATAAGCAATCTGCTGACCCCAGCCAAGCTCCTAAATTGAAACTTGTAATGAGTGGTCATTTAGTTTGGGTCCATTCATATTATTTTGGAGGCAGGTGATGAACAATTAAAGATCAGTCAGCACCTTCCCTACCCAGCATTCCCACCTGAATTCCCAAAGTACTAATATGTAGTAACCCTAGGGTATAGGCCTTTGCACCTCTTTAATGGGTATTCTGTATGAATAAGCAATTATATTTTCTATTAAACAATTTCAGTGTAATTGAATTAGCAGTTATAATATTGCTCGGGCAAGCAGAAGCTTTCCTAGGGAAAAATTAAGTGATATTGGGTAATTTAAATTAATTTATAAGACTGAAAAATGTAACCATTAAATGGAATTGTTCACCCTCCCCCAAAAAATTACAATTAATGAGCATATTGTTTCAATGCATAAGTTTCCTAACAATTTGTTTTTTGGTCATAATAGCTTTTTCCCAGTTCATTATAAAAACCTGTCTATTATAATGAAAATTTCATAGGCTGTTTTCTTTGACAAAGCGGGTTGCAAGTTTAAACAAAGATAGCCTGCAGATTACTTTCACGATAAGGAGTCACCTTAGAATTACATTTTAATAAATCATTGACAATAAATCTTCTGCATTACAGCACTAGGGTTTAGAGAAGGAGGAAAAAAGGCAAATACAGAGAAAGCGATCAATGAAAATCCCCTTCTGCCAATATGAGAATAGATTGACCAACTCTAATGTAAAGTTTGCTACACACAAAAATAAAAGCTCAAAAAGCCTTGTTTTAAAAAGATGCAAAGCAAACAGTAATAAAGTCTGAACACAGATGCAGATTTAATTAACATATTAATTCATTGATAGTCACCTAACAGCTTTTTTGTAAATGGTCTGTGTTCAGGGTAGAAGCCACTGAATATTTAAACCAGCTAACAGACACTGATTTGGCGATATTTTCATTAATAAAATGCCAAACATACATGATTCTAGTTCATGAGATAACATATTATTCAAAAGTATTTGAAAAACTGATGAGTGTTTCTATTTGAGATTCACAAAACGTTACATGGGGTTTTAGCACAAACAGTGCTTTGCCCGAAGACTGTTTAAACTGGTTTAGTCATCCAACCAGAGAGGAATAACTATTCCCAAATTTTTACTTAGAACAAGAGGTCTTAAGGCCAGGAACATCTAAGCTACATATAATAGCTCTTGCCGTTTTAATCAATGGCACAAAATACACCTTATTTATGCCAGGTTTTGCACAGATATGCAGACAAAAATTTCATATTTTGGCAGGGGTGGAGAAGAAGAAATCTAAGAAAAACTACCCAGATGAAAGACTTCTGTATGTGCTGTGCAACACTTGGATGGCTTTCTGGAACAAATCTACCAAAAAATTCTTCTGATCACGGACAAGGTCTAATAATGTCCCTCACTACCGTTCATAATCCCAGTACCATGAAAGGAAAAGGCAAAAACTAGAAGTGGTAAATTCAGAGTTCGTGATTAAGCAGAATCCTGAATAAAAACCATGTCTCTGCCTATGAGCCTGTGGGTTCCTTCCACTGGAGAGGGCTTCTCCCCTCTGCCTGGCCTGTCGTTTTATATGTAATGGAATGCTTCTTAAGAATATCAATCTTCTTAAAATGTATACTGATGTTTTATAGCTGTTTCTGTTTTGCAATACAAATGATATAATTACTTGTTTCTCGCTGGAGGGGGTCCGGTTCTTTTCGTTCATTTTTTAAATGCAAATCTTATTAAGCATTTTATCCTAAAATGGCTACTGCAAAGAGGGCAGCACGATCCCAGACGAAGATGGACAACACACCTCCGAAAATAAATACTAGGCAAGGAATGAAACTGGAATTAAAGCAGCATACCAAAAGCTGAATTGATTACTTACTGAAATACGTTAACATGATGTAATGGGTAACGACTAAAATCAGTTGTACAGTAATATTCCATGAATCGCTGCTCGCTTGCCTACAATGAACAAAGACATAATAAAGAGCTCTGTTCACCCAAAATCTCAAATTTTATAATAGCTCTGAAATGTGTTTATATAGTATGGCAAATTTCTCATCACCTATAGCTTCACATTTGTTACTGTGGTCAGACTGCAAAGTTTCTTACAGTGGTGAGCAAAGCATTAACTCATTCCTGGGAGTAACTGCTCACTCTTTTGAGCTCACTAATGACACCCCACTCTTGGGCTGGAGACCACAACCACTCAGAAATTCCTGGCAGCAGCTGAGTTTGAAATTAGATTCTCCTGACCCAAAAGCACAAGTCCTTACTATTTAACTTAAAGCAGATTCACCATGAGTTGTGCCCTATGAGACATGACAAACGACTCAACAGTTCTGATTCCATCCATTAGAGGTCAGTTGTACTTGTAAGCTAGCCAACTCATTACAGGACTGCAGAAAAGGGATTAATTAGTGTCCTAGCTTAGCTTCAATTATGGAACAATCCATATTCAAATTGTCTGTTGAATATGGTGGCCACTACATGAGAATTCTGGAAGTTTAAAGACAATGACAGCATTGCATTTAGGAAAACAAAAATGCAGTCCAATCACATTGCCAATGTAGGGACTGAAGTCCATCCTCTGTCCCTCATATACATATTTTTGGGTCAGGAAGATGTCCATATCCTCTCCAGCGTCACTCCTGGGAGACATAGGTTTATCCCTCTGTGGAAAAGAACTGGGCCAGTGTTGCCCTGTTTCAGCATGTGAAGTGCTCTCTTTGCAGTCCTGGAAATGTTGAAAGAAGAAAGTCCCTTCTCCCTTACTCCTAACATGGAGAACAGCACAGTGACAAGAGAAACATGAGTAAGTAATGGAAGATTTATATATAGACAGGTCTGTCCAAAATGGATCTAAAAGGCAGGATTTTAAGCCTATATAATTAGCTCATGAATTAGTCTATAATTATCCAGGGCTCATTGTCACCACACTAACAAATTCCTAACCTCTAAATTTTTTTCTTTGTTTGTTTTGAGTCCTTCAGAAATCACAGCTGTCTTTTTCTTCCAGTAATTAGTAGATTTAAATATTTGAAGTCAAGATATATAGGAAAGTCATAAGTAATATGCATCCTTTCCCTAGGTAGATCTTTAAGACATTTTAAAGTATAAAAGCAATATGACATTTTAAAGGTTTGTGAATTTCTTGAAAGCAAGCTGTAAAATTGGCCTGACAAATCCTTAACTATTTATCCATGGAGTGAAAATATAACATTTCTATTTGAAAAAGAATAGCAGAAATTATCAATTCCCTATGTGAGTAGAATGGGGAAACAAGTGGAATATTCAAAGCTAGGTTCTGATCCAAGTTGCCTAGCTATGTATCTGGGGCAGACTGACTTTAATATTTATTTCAGATTTTCTGTAAAAAAAATTTTTATGGGAGCTTTAGGCTTCCTATCGGTATTGTGTCTAAAAAGGATCCATTTTCAAGATATTTTTTATTTGCCTACTTCATTGTACTTTTTCACTTGTCAGAAATCCTGCAGTAACATCAGCTTAACAGAATTCTTGGAGCAACTACATATAAGTTGAAAGCCTTACACCATAACTAAAGACGGTGCACTTAAACCAGGTCTTAATCAAACAAGTTAAAAGGATAGTGTCATTAAAATAGTCTACGAACATCACTTATTGCATTTAGGGAATATCTAACAGTGAAAGGTACCACTTGTGGGGTTTGGTGCTGTTGCGAAAATAAATGTGGAATAGGTTTGGTAGGTTATTGTAGTGTGAATTAGGATATCAGAAGAACGTAGGCCTATTGACATCATGTTCTGTTGTCCTATAGAGCTGGAAGAACATGAAGAAAAGCGATAGATGAACCCAGGGACAGAATTTGACCCGCACCGTAAGGCTTAACCTCAAATCATGTTGTTACTGTTAGCACGAATGAGCTGACACACGAGAGCAGAGAATTCGCATGTTCTTGACCTGTGCAAAACTCACAGAAGTATTATTTATCTTAAAATTCCCTCACTGAAATGTAAACATTGTCACACTACTTTACATTTGTTTGTAGGACAAATTGGCTCCAAAATATAACCAGTAGGCTCAGCTGAAAGCAGTAACCCTTTAAGAATGCAAGACCTGGATTAAATGGTTTAGCCTTAAAATTCTCCTTTTTACAAAGCTTTTCATTTCAGCAGAAACTTATGTATAATACAGGAGGTGGCGAACAAAGAACTACCAACTGATTGCCATAGAAGAGGAACACTTCTAAAGGTACTTCAGTATCACAGGACTGAAAGGTACCTGCTAAATCCCCTGCATCATGCAGCCTACTCCCGTGCCATTGTGTGCAGTCTGTGGTGCTTAATGGTCTACATTAAGGCATCTTGGAGGCATCTGCATAATTAAGAAAAAATTAAAAGGGTGGTAGTTATTAAAAGGGAGGTAGTCTTGTGCTCCTAGTTATAGAAAATAACTTGAAAGGGCTGAAAAACTGGAGAAAAAAATCTCATGCTGTGGCTTTTTTTTTTTTTGCCTTTAAAGTATGATATTGAAAATATCATAAATCTTTGGGTCATGAAAGTTTTTGTGGACAGAGGCTAGATTTCAGCCTCAAGACGATGCATCTGATAGCCCATCCCCTTGTATCTTCTCTATTAAAAACTACCCCATGGACAAATCGTGATCCTAAGAGTTAGTTAAAAGTAACCTCAAACCTTTCACCCTTTTTGTACTCGCAAAGTAATCTAAACCCAGCACATTAAGAGAGGCATCAAAGAGTCCCCACTGGTTTTTGTAGGTGCAACTTCTGAGTCTCTTACTTCCTACTTTAGAGATAAGCCATGCAAAGACTTCATTCTGGCCTTTTGCCCCCAAAAGAGTTTTTACTGAAATGTGTGTTGCAGTAGAAAGATAAATAGTCAGAGTTACAGAAATCAATATAGCAAAATTCAATAAATAACAGCAAACACCGACTGGACAAGACCTAAACTTTTACTATGAGAGAAGTTGTTTTACTTTCCCACGCTTGGACAATACAGAAACTTCTTTTGTACATTCATGTTCACAAAGAATATAACATCTTTCTGATTTTAAAGACTCAGGCAAAATGTGAGGCATACATTCCATTGCCTTCAGAAGCTCCCTCAGATCACTGTCTAAGAGCTCTTTGGAACTAGAACCAGAGACTCAAATTATATTAAACTGCATCACACATATAAATTTAGATCTCAAATTCACTTTAAACTATGGATGCAAGCTACAAAATACAGATCCAGATCTCATTAGCCTCAAGGTCTGCAGCTATCTGAATCTGACATTTTGACTTGGAGCTGTTTCTACTAGGAGTCAGAAAAAAATTCTCATTTTCCATTTAGTCATTCCCAGCATGTTTTGCTTATGATTTTTTTTTTTCACTCTGTCCCTGCACTAAGAAGCCATTGAACCATCTGTAGTATTCAGATAATAATTTTCTTAGCTATAACTATATAATTCCACTAATGAGGGCTACTGGAGAGCCTGCTATCTTCCATTTCCAAGACATTATTATAGTTTGATCTTTTGCATATGCAGGCATCACTCCACCTTATAGATGTGGTTAAATGCATAAGATACTATTTCTTAAAGAAACACTGTACTGGAGCAATGTATCTAAATATCAAATAGCATGACTACTGAGAAATACTGTTTTAGAGAGTCTGAAAATGTTTACCAGTCAGATGGAATTCAGACATCTGTTTGGCTATAAGAAAATGATTTTAAAATAGTTTGGAAAAGTTAAAAAGTACTTTGTTTAAAAATTTTCCAGCCTATTGTTTAAAAATTATGTTTTCTCTTTAAGATCAACTAACATTTATTATTTCTTATAAGAACTGAGGGAGTTAAATTCCATTAAAGAAAATAATGACAGGTTACATGTCTTTTTAATTTTTCCTTAACAGCAGGAAATCCCAAATAAAATTCCCTTTGGTAATTAACAACATCTGTCAACATTTTTCAGCTGAGATTGCAAACTAAAAGACCACTGTTAGATCACACCCATCCAAAAAGGCAGCATCACTAATCTCAGCGACAATAGATTCAGACTCTCCAAAGGGCTAGACCTCAGACTTAGTTTCTAGAAGTCCCTAAGAACTTAATACAATCTTCAGCCACAAGATGAAGATAATTACCAAGGTGTAGTCTCCACATTGGCCTTTTCAGGATTTTCACAGCGCTCCCTCTGCAGGAAGGTAGTGATGTAGGAATCTGCTTTCCAGCCTTTGCATAAGGGTCCTTATGCCAGCACTCTACACTGAGTTCGTGCTCACCATCTTCTCAAATAAAAATTATATGTTACATCTAAGAGATTCCTAATAACCCTTCATAATATGACCTGCCTGTGCCCTTTATAAGCACGTAGCCTCTGCTGACACAATAGCCTCTCCATTCATGTCGGAAGTCCTCCAGCACAAAAGTGCCTTCTTAAACAGAGAGAGCATTTTGAAAATGCATTCCTCAGTTTGATGATGAAAAACGAATATAAGAATAGAAGAATTCCTGTTGTTTCCTTGCGTACAAGATTCTCCTTGCAAAAAATCAATCCGTGCCATTTTGGAACAGTATCGCTAATGAAATTACCATAATCAAGAACTGCAAAGGCATCGATTACTAAACACAAAGCTAATAACAGCCTTAAACAAGATTCTGATGCCACTGAAGACTTACAGAATCCGGCTGGGATTTCTCTCTCTACCACCAAATAATCCCACTGAAAAGCCAAAACATCTCTAACTATAAGCAGGTGATAAATCCAAGGTCATGGTTCTACTAGACCTTGCCCCCTAATAAAGTAACAAAAACGCTGTGCTCTTCAGACCCAAAATGTCTTAGCAGCTCAGATTGATTCAAAAAATCATCCCAGTATACTTCCTGCCAGATCATCTATACCCTACAACCAGAATGAAGCACAGAGCTGGCAGCAAATTGTGTGCTCTCATTATTTTAACAGAAATAGCACTAATCATAGCTTTGTGATGGATCCAGACCAAATCTTCAAAGACAGACGATTCAAAGATGCGCAGAGCCAGTATGGATGAAGCTGGAACTATGACCTCATTGACTTCACTCAGATGATGTGTGATGTTAAAGTAAAACACATAAAAACTTACTTGGATTGTGCCCAAACCACTCTTCAACTTCATCCATAAAGGAACATGAGTCAATGATCCTTCTAAGCAATTCAGTCGTGCAACTGTGTGTTTGTGGATATATTTGTACATAAATTTCATGTGCATCTCCTAGATTCACCTGTCGGGTGCCTTATAGCTTACATTGTACACTGTCAGTAAACGTGTATGTAATTACAGATGCAATGTTTTTGCCCAGCACACTTAAAAACTTCACAGGTTCAACCTGTTTCACTGTTCTTGGAAATTTCAGAAGTCCAAACTGTCTAATTAAGGATTCCTTAGTTTTGACATATTTTCATTCTGTGAACCCATAATGATTTGCACATCTCATGGTCCTCAGCCCCACATCTCACAGTCGTACTGTAGGAGCTGTATCCCGGCTGCCCTGATTTAAAGCAAATCCACATCCAATATATGTGGTTTCACTTCAGGACCGGATTGGGCAAAGCAATTAAAATGGAGTAAGTGATCTAGAAAAAGATGTAGCAAATAAGATCCTATAGGTATTTTCCATCTCCAAAGGCTAAGAGTCACCCTCTTTTTTTTCTCCCAAAATGGTCTGAGGCAACAAAAGAGCCTCCAAAGACTTCGCTCTTTCGCCAATGTCCAAAATGGTCTTTGTTTGCGTAGAAACAACGTAGAAAGATATAAAAATAGGCTTAAATTAGCATATTGCCAAATTGGTCTACTGTAACAAGTGCTTTGAAGTCTGGTGTGCTGACTGATTCCCCACAGGAAGTTGAGTACTCTGAAAACAATTAAGAACAAAAAAGGGGCGGGGGGGAGGAGAAGAGGGAACAGGCGAGTACAGTAGTTAAATTAAGCAAAGTGAGCCTTGGAATAGTCAAGGGACTAAACAAGCCACCGAATCACTTAATAACAGCACTTCTTTAGCAACAGAGATAGAACACACTGACTGGATTTTTAGAAACTGAGACATTAAGGCTCAAAAAAGCAGAATGACAGAAGTTTAAATTAAATAAATGAAAATCACTTCAGAATATAATAGAAGGTAATAAGGCACCCAAACTACCAGTAGTTATAGTAGCTAATCCTGTGTTCTAAAATTGATCCTAATGTAAAAGCATTGTGCAATTTAAAAGTAATAAACATAATAAACCCTGCCATTTTACATAATAAATAAATCTTAACTATGGTTCCCATTTGTACAAAGCCTTGTGAAATGATGGTTTTGGTTGTTAAAAAAAAATCCAAATGTTCGTTTCACAAGGATATTATAGTGATGCAGTGGAATATATTTTGAGGGGGAAGGTTAAAGTATATTTTATAGGCAATACTGAGTAAACATAACTATATCTGAAAAATCACACACGCCGCACAAAGACAGACCTTTCAGATGATACAGTGAACATTTTACACCGTGGAATACTTTCTCTATAACATTTTGTCTACACTGAAATGCATAATTGCATACTGAAAGATGGTTACTATTACGATTATTAATGTTATGGTAGCATGCAAGAGAAACTACTGTGTAATTAGCAACAGTATCTATCCCAAAGATCCTGTGATGTAGATAAGCAAAACAGGTAAAGGTTTCACCATCTGTGTTTTACCTAACAGGAGTGAGGTATGGGGAAGATTAAAGACTTGCTCCAATTAAGCAGCGAATCTCCAAGCAACTGATGGTTTCCAGATCAGGCCCCAGATTACTGGTCTAAGGGAACAGAAGGCTTAGGGACCTGAACTTACATACTTGCCTTCCCTGTGCATGGCTTAGCACAGACTCATCAGAAGCGAGCTCTGTTCCTTTGGACCCTCTCTTACAAGCCTCCCCTATAGACGCTCCCTTACCCCCACGGTGAGACACCCAGGAGGCGTTACAAGGAAAGCAGCTACCTGTCTCACAGCACTACATCTCAAACATGCAAGACAAGGCCTTAAGCCTCAAGAACTTCACTGGTTTTCACCCCCCGCCACCTTCTGCCCCCTCCTTTATACAAACACAGCAGTGCCTCCGCATTTTCATCATCCCCACTGCAAGCATTAGGAAAGTTATACTATTTTTTTTTAAAAACTTTGGTAACTAACTTTTGATAACAAGATGTCACTAACTGACCTTTCTGCTTGCCAAGAAAAGTTGTGGGATCTCTACCCTTGGAGGTCTTCAAGACTCGGCTGGACAAGGTCCTGAGCTAACTGACCTAACTGGACTTGCTTTGAGCAGGGAGGTTGGACAAGATGATCTCCAGAGGTCCCATCCAGCCTGAATTACTTTAGGATTCTATGTTATGTATTTTTACTTCAGGTGTATTCCTTGACATGCTAAAAAATTCATTTGTTTCAAACCCCCACCCAACAAACAGTTCTTATCTTACAGAAAAGAGTCCATGTGTCCTTCAAGGTACAGAGGAGTGCTAGAAAACAGAACGAGATATTTCTACAAAGCGTGTCTGCTGATAACACATAAGCCCTGTACCCCTTCTAAGTCTTTCTGAAGTCCTAAAGAGAAAGGCACCATTTATCCTTTATTCTCTTGCAACTCAAAGCCCATACATTATGTGAGCACTCTAAACACCGAGGTTGTAGGACAAGCCAGAAGACCCATGCTGACCCCAACATCCTAAAGAATCACCTTTATTATACAGTAACTGTTCTTTGAGAATGTGTTATTATGGATGCCACTATAGAAGATCAGTAAGCATTATCCTGTCAGAATAGCAGCTTTGAGAAAATCCAGCTGCCTTGAATACTGATTTATGTTACTGCATCCCCAAATTTAGTAACCAAGGAAAAGCTGGAGAGCTTGATACTGACATTCACACTTCTGGCCAAAGTAACATGTATCAGAAAGAATAATTTGCAGTGGGAGATCAACAGAACTCTTTCAGAAGGGACTTCTGCACAAGTTTTGGTTTCTCTCTGGACTATCTAACCACTACATAGATTTTAAAACAGCAATACTATAAAATGAAAGAAAACTAAATAGTACTTCTCTGTAAATGTAAAAAAAACACAGTCTAGAAAAGCTGAGAGGGAAACCTGTTCAAGATGAGGCTGGAGAAGACTGTGGAGATTAAGTCTTGTCTGATGGATGATGAGATCCCTTTCAAACTTTTCTTGGCTGCCTATATCAATAACCTTCTTCATTTTGAGAAGTATTGCCTAACTTTCGTGTCGTATCTCAGGACTACCTGGCCATTTTGGAACAACCTTTATGTAAAGTCCTCAGGTTTTTATCACAGACAATTATCAGGTGAGGAGAAAGGAGCAGAGCATAATCTAGCCATGGTTCTGTTAGGTTTGGTGGAAGAGATCTGAAAACAGAGTAAGTACCTAACAGACTTGCACTACTCAGTTCAAAAGCCACCATGTGAATTACACCATATTCCCTTCAAGCTTGAAAATCACCTTAGGTGGAACCTCCTTAGAGCGTATGAAACATCAGCATTTGTTTGCTACCATTCTTTTTATTGATTGTCCTCATCTTTTCATTATTTCATCATCTTTTTTAAAAATTCATATTATGTATTAATATTGTAGTACCACCTATAGCAACAAATTAAAATTGCAGCTTCCATCAGAAACATCATCCTGTTATTCTAGGTTCTGTAATCTCGCTGGTAACAAGATACAGTCCCTTCCTCAAAGTGGCAAAAATAAAGGTGACAGAAATAAAATCGAAGTAAAAAGAGGTGGCCCAGCTCATACCAGTAAACAGTAAAACAGGTTTCCTAATTCCAGGCCCAAGGTACCACATTGCTTTACTTTTTTCTTTGGCACTTTGCCTTTTGTCTCTGTGTCTCTTGTTCTCCTACCTTACAGCTGAACATTTATGCCTGAGAATGTGAGAGTGTGCGTGGATTGTGTGATCTACAACTCAGCCAACTTGAATACAGGCAATTTCAGTAGTCAGAATTTCCTTAAGCTTCAATTCTTTCATTAATAGAAGTTTGGAGACTGGAAAGACAAGTACAGAGATATTACCTGACTTGGTCAAAAATAAGATCGGGATAAAATACAGGTCTTTTGGTCCTCCAATTATAAAATTCTTAGGTTTTGTGAGCAGAAGCAAGAAACTCCTGGTCAGAGTAACCAGATTCTCACAAAATCAAGGCCCTGCTAATAAAAGCTGCCAGACTTTGGTGCCTCCCTAATATGACTACATAATAGGTCCATGAGTGGGCCAAATGAGCCTGCAAGGAAACACCAAGTCCCCACTGGACAAGGCTTCTTCATTCACTGAAGTCAGTTACTGTCCTGCTAGTGGATTAAAAAAAAAAAAAAAAGAAAATCAAAAGAGTTTACTTTGTATGCTTTCCTGGTCAGCCCTAAACATCTTTCTGGGTAGCAAGTGAGAATATAGGAGATTTTAAATGCTTCATTTGAAAGTAGAAAAATATATCTTTTAAGCAATCAAGTGTTAACTGTGAGAATTAAAAATATCTGTTCCATATGTTCATGTCCTGAGTAAAGTAATATTAAGTATGTGCAAGAAAGTTCAGGTAGGAAGAGCAAATGATTAAAATAAAAGTCCCTTGGGTCAAAAAGCAAGAGTAGTGGACATAGATAAAGTACCGGGGAAAGGAGATGAAATACAAACAGTATGTGCTGTGGTGTCCAAATGAGACACATTACTAAAAATAGTGTTGCATCATTAACCACTCCATCAACCGGCTCTGCCAGGGCTGCAATGGACTTTCTATTGCCAACACCAGGTCCACTGACAGCACAGAGACCTTGGAGAATATGAGGATCTCAGATCACTCTCTGGTATGTTTGCTAGTCTCACTTTAACTCTTCAAAACAGAGGAGGGAGGAAATTTATAATCAAAGAGAAACAGTAGTTCTATTAGCAGCTGAAAAATTACTTCAGTTGTGTGAAAGGCCTCTAAATACATGACAGAGATCAGTATCTTCTGTATTGGTGTCTCAATGGTCAGTGCCTGGTCTTCACTGGATGTGGCATGTGTCTCCTGCAAGTTGCGTTGCTTTTGGCACTGGTGCTGGGATAGCTCTCTAGAAGTTACCTACTGTTCTAACAGAAAACATTCCAAGAGTCTTTCTATACACCAAATCAATAGTTCTGATCTAAACCCATCTAAAATGCTGAATGCCACCAACTTGCCCAGAAGTTCACTGAAACTGATGATCCTCAATGCCTCTAGAACCACCCTCCTAATGGTGAGCCCTGTCTGCCTCCATGGCATTCCCCAGTACGTAGCCCACCATGTGACCAAACACAGACCTTCTCGAGCAGCTCCTGACTCCAATTTTAAGTATTGTTGGAACTATTAATTCAGAGGGGGTGGTTCTAGATAAAAGAGAAGTTTGTACGGCCATAGTTAAATGTTACCTCTAGATAAATGCATAGAAAATAAATTTAATTCATTGTAAATTTAATTATTTGTAGTGTTTTACAAAACAAAATATTCTGATTTTTCCAATCAGAGCAACTTCAATGATTTTTTTCAGTTTGTTTCAAAAAGTGGTTTAAAGTTTTTTATTCAGATGTAACAAACTTTATTCATTTTTTAAAATTACTATTTTTAGAGGTTGCCAAAAAAACCCGCTCTGTCTGTTCTATTGCTAAGCTTATGCTGTGTGAATTTTCCAACAAAATTCCAGCAACTGAAAGAGTTAAAGGAAAAGTGCCTCTTATTCTTACTTTGTGAAACACACAAAGCACATGTAGATTATTTACTTTGTGTGCTTTGGGTTTAGTAATATTCACTCTTTCATTTCCATGTTGGTGAAGTAGCCAGTGCCTCCTTTAGCATGGGTTATACTTTTACACACACACACACAAAGCCACCAACAAGAATGAGAAAAACACAGCTAAAAATAGGATATCCTTGATTGCAGTCCCACAGAAACTGGCAAAAGGGGACATGAAGCTCCTATTAGCCTGTTTGTTTTTAATTGACTAGATTTCAAGTTGCCAGTGGCCCTTTTAGCAGCGTACAGAACAAAACAGCACCACATGGCCAGCAGGATCCATTTTAAAGTGGTGCTCTCTTCTGTCCCCTGCTGAGGATTGCACCATATGAGCCATCAGTAACGCCAAGTCAAAGGCCAACCATCAATAAAGCTCTTGCTGCGATCAAGAATACGTAAACAATGGACCAGCCACTTCTGGTGGCAGTTATAGCTGAGTTAAAGCTGAAGTAGGTAGGGTGGCACCTACCTGACAGGTTTTTTCCTCTGAAACTTTACAAAACATAGTATGTTATCTAGACGCTGTTGCCTGCTGTAAATATTTTAGAGCAGACCGCACTCTGCACATAATTAATTAAATGAATGGAACATGAGAGAGACTACTTGTCTAGATACAGAGCCTGGGAAAGTCAGTGGGAACTTTTCCACCCAATTGACTGGTCTCTGAATTAAGCCTATAGCCAATACATAGCAACCCAGATATCATAGCAATGAGAACTAAATAAATAACTTACAGATGTGTCTTTCCTCATTACATGCACTCTGAAAAGTACACTTTTATTTAGTATAGTTCAACACATCTGAGAAAAGCTTCTCTTCGTAGATGTACACGTGCCGTGAGTTAAAAATTCCTACAATGGATGTTCACTGGGAAAAGGTCATTATTTCAGAAGGAAAAGACATGTAGAATTTAATAGGGATTTTTTACTTTTCATCATTCTTCTTACATTCCTGTTATAGGATGGATTAAGCTTTCTGTGGGAAGAATTTACTTCTATATATCCTGGAAATTTTCCCTAAATCCCGTTAGCTTTATTTTGCAGGGTGGGTTTCTCCATAATTCATGCACCTATAAGGCTTAACTGGACAAATTAAGAAAATCATATAAACCCTCTTGCAAGGACACACTTTTTCTGACCTTAACCAACTCTTTGTTGCCATCCATCCCTGTACATGACTCATCCTGTTCTGTCACATTACCATTGACAAGGACATATAAAGCCACAAAAGAAGTTGATGGACATCCGCTCCAGAGCATTAGCTACCTTCCTCCATGTTCCCGAGATCTGACTGTGCCTTTTGACAGCTCTCCAAGCACATTTTCCCATTTCTAGAATGAAACTGAACCTTTGCACTTTATTATTATTATTATTATTGTTCTCTTTCAGCAAAAAGGTAATTGGGCATGAAAAGTTCAAATCCATTAAATAAAAACTCAATTTAAAATATTTTCCATCCACGAAGCAAGGTCCTATTCATTATGCTGACACTGTACTCCACCTCTGTGCCAAGTGGATCACTCAAAGATGCCCCCCACCACTTTCCTGGCATTTCGTGTGACAAGTAAATCTGCTGTGCACACATTGCTTTGTAGGGCATCCCAGCTTTGTATAAATACATGGAACATTTTTTTACGGCACCTTTAAATTCCCAAGTTGAATTCTGTAACTGTCGAGATACTTTCAAGTAAACTATTTGTGCCGAGTCTCTCCTCTGGATATTGGAATAGACAGACACGGCTGCTGAGTTTTATTTCGGCTTCTTTACTCACTTCAAGACTTTGAACAGCCTCAGTCCTGTTCAAATTACCCTACTGCTAAACACAAATCATAAAAATGTATTTACTTATCAAAAAAAATAGCAGACAATTAAAATATAAACTACCCAGTTCTCTAGGAACCTCAGGAGAAGCATTCAGATGTTGCAGTTACCTGGTGCCTTATGAATTTAAAAAAGCAAAACAAAACATTCTAACACTTCAGCCACAAGTTAAATATTCTGTTTTCACAAAGGTCACTTTTTCCATAAAGTTTTTTTAGTACAAGTTTACTGTACAGAGACACTATTTTGCCTTAATATACATTATAAATTTCTTCTTTAAAGCTAGCAAAACAGTGCAACCCCCTACAACTCAATCTGCCAGGGATGCAGAGCACAGCTACTTTATTCTTCGCAGGCCCAGTCCTGAAACCCAATAAAAAAGCCAAAGAGGGACATCTAGTGGTACCATGCACAAAATTAAGGACGAGCAGAAGGAGGAAAAACCTGCCATACCCGCGGATCTAAAGGATCGTTCCTTTCTCATCAGTAATGAAGAAAGCTTGAAGGGAAGACCAAAATTAAGGAAAGGAAAAAGTCTGCTCATTTTATTATTTTCTAACACGTAGACACTTATATTGATAATATACTTACCACTAAACTCCATTCGGGCAAAACACAAAGATGAAGCAAAATAAAAGGAGAGCTAACAGTCATTCTTTTAAGTAAGTCTGATTTGTTTGAAGAAAGTCAGAATCCGCAAAATGAATCTAAATGAAAGAGCCATAAGCAAACAACACTGCCCCAGAACCCCGGACACAATGGAGGAAACTGCATCCCAGCCCTCACTTGCAGAACAATCCTGTGGAAAAAATCAAGAGGACCCACAGAGCTAATTTAATTCACCTTGAGAGTACACAAGTATATCAAAATCCAATCGAGGGCTGAGCATCAATAGACGCTACTATTCCAGTTTGACAAAACTTCCAACATCTCACCCAACGAGCAAACGATAAGATTTGGTGCTTATCACTTATTTTACCTATGAACATTTCATGAAATATTAGTGGAAGAAGCCATCTGTCAGCTAACAAGGCATATCAGGAGCACCAGACTCTTCTCCCAGCTGAGGACAAGGAGAGATCCGCAGCAAACTCCAAACTGCTGGAGAGACAACAGAAGAGCTGAGAAGCACAAGCTTCACGGTCCCAGCTAACTTTAATACCAAAGAGTACCTGTATTTGCAACAAACTGGGTTTTTCCACTGAAAACACCCCTTTAAGAGTAGAGAAGGGACACCCACACAAAGAGTAGGTAAGTTGCCAGCCCTGCTCTCTCAGACACACAGCCTGCAAGACGGACCACATCTGCCCACAGGTTTGATGTGAAAATCCCACAGTAAACAACTTTGTGTCATATAGCTGCCCAGTATTAAACAGATGAGGCAGTCATCCATGCCAGGATGTAACTTCAGGCTCATTGAGCTTTTAGTTTCACCTGCTATCAAAAAAAGCAGCAGTTCTACCTTTATAGGAATTATATAAAGGTCTCTTAGACATCTAAAGAATTTTAACCTACCTTGAGCACTGCTGTGACAATTCCATGCACCTCCATCCCTACAGCTGCTTCACTAAAGTCAGGGTTCAAGACAAAAAGCTCAGGAATTCTTCCAAGAAACGGGGGACAAACTACAGAGCTGAACCCTTTCTGCCCAGCTCCCAGACAAACTCACCCTTGCTCTGAAGGTCCCTTTTGATTTCATGAATATGGGAAGGGATACTTTTCCATAAATTTTGAAGAAAGGCAGTGTCATATGTATCACGGAATTGTCAGAGTTGGAAGGGACCTCCAGAGATCATCTAGTCCAACTCCCCTGCTAAAGCAGGGTTGCCCAGAGCACATCACTCAGGACGACATCCAGGTGGGGCTTGAAGATCTCCAGAGAAGGGGACTCCACACCCTCCCCGGGCAGCCTGTTCCAGGGCTCTGGCACCCTCACCAGAAAGAAGTTCTTCTTCATATTTGAATGGAGCTTCCCATGTTCCAGGTTGTGCCCGTTTACCCCTCGTCCTGTCACTGGAAACCACTGAAAAGAGTCCAGGCTCCATCATCCTTCAACCCACCTTTTAGATACTTATAAACATAAATAAGGTTTCCCCTCATCCTTCACTTGTCCAGGCTATGTCTTTCATATATGGCATATATATGTCATATATGACTTTCCACGCAGTAAAAAATAATCATCCCCTGCAGTGCTGTAGGTGCGAGGTCAATTTTGGGGCAGTTTCATTAGCTGTTCTTTGTAGTCACACAATGCCAACTCCTACTTCCCACAGCAGTGGTCTGGGTGCCACAGGTGCCTTAAGTGGCAACTGATTGAACAGAATTAGCTACCGAGTTGAAGCAGCTCACGGGTAATCTCCATTCAGATTGGAGGTATTTATAATCCTCTTTGCAGATATTTAATGACTGGATGCACAAGGAAAAGCATTCTTTAAAATGAACTTATTTTAAATAGAGATAGCAAAGTGGGTCTATACAATGAAACCACAGAAGCAGAAAGCTACCTGCCTCTCTCATAATGCTTCATCTACTAGTCTTCATCTAGTTTGCTGCTTGATGCTGTGCTAAGCTATCATTAAAGTATTTCCTTCCTCTGAGTCCTCTCTTTCTTTCTTTTTTTCCTCCTCATTGTTTCTGCAGAACTGACACCACCTTCTGAATTTATTCCCCCTCACTGGACAAGCAGTACCCATGAGACAAATACTCTTCTTTTTCTCTTTTTTTTTTTTTTTTTTTTTATAAAAGACAGGTTTCTTGGAACTTCCTCTTCTTAAGCTCTCTCAAAAGTCCACCAGCACATCTGATACGTAGAATAAAAAAAATAAAAGAAAGATGCTGTCAGTGGTGATACACACTGGGACCCACCAGCAAAGAAGAACTAGATATAAAAGCACTCAGTTGTGGAGATTATGTGGCCACTGCTAAAATAATGTCCTTCAATGCACAAAAATAAATTCCTTATAAATGTGTTTCCATGGAAAAAGCTGCCACCTGGCACACGGGTCAATACTTGGAGATGCTGTGTCAAGGAACGGAGGCTGACTAGTTAACAGAAGTCAGCCACCACTCCCCTGCCCATATTACAACTCAGGAGGCTTTGAAGAAAGTGTGCTAGAGATGTCATTTCCCACCCTTTTATAAGCATCCACTTCAAGACGCTTCACTCCAGGCTAGCAAGGGATGCTCTACATCACTGTAGTACTACTTACAGAATTTATGACATAGGATCACGGTCACAGCTTCATACATTGCAAGCATCTGTGCAGAATATGGTCCTGTGTGTGCATATTCCCTATAAGACAATTTCCTAAGAATATTTAATTGTCACTATTATACAGAATTCAGGCATTATGCCTCACATTTCTCATCGCCTACTTTTAAAACACAAGAGTAGTAATTTTTTATATGTGGAAAAGTGCTCTAAATTTTGGGTTTTTTTTCAAGAGGGTACAGGAGTAAAGAGTAGAGTGCTTTGTAGGAGGAAAGCAGCTGTTTAAAATATTTAAAATGTTTAAAATAGCTGTTTAAATGTAATTTAACAATAACTGCCTCGGAGAAAGTCAAAGAAAGTCAACAAAAAGAACCTATGCTAGTTTTAGTGTGAGTATATTCCAGAGAGAAACCATGTCATAGGAGAGTGAATCAATGCCCAAAGGCTCTCAATGAAGATCTCACACTTTTCTGGAAGTTGTCCTATGGTTAAACTGACCTCAGCAGAAGGGCAGCCATTCCATGGCATATTTTCCACTAGAGGTCAGGCTGAAGGAGCTAATTTTAGCCTTCAAAATCTCTGAGTGGGAGTTACTTATCAAGAGTTGGAAGTTTGAAAATCAGTATTTAATTAATACTGCTTTACTTCACTCAAAGTGAATCACAAAGTTGTGTTTTTCTAAGAGTCCAACAGCTGGAGGTATCTAATTGTGAGAGTATTTTAACATATGTCAATACAACCTTTCACACACAGAGCATGAGATATGCCATCTTAGTTCGCAGGACAAGGTTTGGAAAAGAGAAAAGCTCTTCCTAGAAGAAGCAGCATTTCAAGCTGCAGCCTTGAAATGAAAAATACGGTAGTCTGAATAATAACAGACAACATAACAATTACTTTTAAAAGGGTGTTTTTGAAGTTTTGCTATTTTTCACTTTTAGAAAGAACACACATTACAAGCATTTTCCACCAAAAATCTAGATTGAACTTGCTTCTGTAAAAAACTAGGAAGAGACACAGCTAAGCGCAGAGCATATGATCAAAACAGGCTTCCGATGACTAGAAAATTTTTCAAAACCCCAAAGTGATTTAAATTAGGAGCCTACACTTTTCTTGTATTTTGGTGACTTACACAATTCCATCACTTTCAGAACATTGACGCAGCTTCTTGAAATAAAATATATTGCAGGCAGGGAACTTCAGATACACACTTGCTTCTGAAGATCCAAGGAAATGTTTAATGCACAAATTTTAAACATCTGCTTTGTTGTGCCTGGACGTGAAGTCATGTTCCAATGGCCAGTCCTAGCTCAGGGCTCTTTGCCAGCCACCAGCCCCCTCGACGACTCACTGCCTTCAGTGCATCTGTCTACAGCCACAAAAACCTAGATGAGGCAGCTTTGGCCAAAGCCACATAAGCATTTACCGACAGAGTCAAAAACTAAATGGAGGAATTGCTCCCATTTACACTTCTGAAAACAAAGCAGCCCGTGAAATCTACTCAGAGACAAAATCAGCTACATCAGCTAGTAATTTGAAGCACTCATGGTGAACAATTAGAGCTACTTCAAAGATACTTTGGAGAAGTAAGGATATAAAATGCCAGGAATAACTGACAGAGAGAAGAAAACTTGTAGTTTCTCCAGTTCTCTTAAGATTAGTGGTGGGAATGACAGGCATAATGAACAGAAATGAAGCCAAGAAGACATTAGTTTGACCTCTTTTTATGTCTCACATGGAATCATAAAATAGGTTAGGTTGGAAGGGACCTTAAAGCTCATCTAGTTCCAACCCCCCTGCCGTGGGCAGGGACACCTCCCACCAGACCAGGTTGCTCAAAGCCCCATCCAGCCTAGTCTTGAACACCTCCAGCACTAGGGCCTCCACAACTTCTCTGGGCAACCTGTTCCAGTGTCTCACCACCCTCATAATGAAAAAATTCTTCCTAATATCTAATCTAAATCTACCCTCTTCTGGTTTGAAGCCATCACCTCTCATCCTATCACTACATGCCCTTGTAATAAGACCCTCTCCATCTTTCCTTTCCTGGACTTTCACCAGGTCAAAAGCAGCATACCTGCTGATAACCACCAGCCATTTCACCACATTTACAGATTATTTCGTTTACTGATTTTGTAACAGAACCCGGTAATAGCAGTCCAAAATCCACAGGTGCATGTTTTCAAAGGTGAAAGTTCACTTTAGCCGAGTAACACACCCAATGAGTACACTATTTTTCCTTCACTAGTTCTCCTGAAAATAAGCTAACCTTTCAAAATTTACAGCTGTACGACACCAGGTACACGGTGGCTGGTCTCTCAGGCATGGCCTGGAGAAATGCAAGAGCCGTTTGACAAGGATGACTCCAACACACTTCCACGGAGCTGGCAGTCAGAGTTTGACTGAAGCTGGTAAAGGCAGATTTCCCAGATTGAGCACATACCCCACCCAGTTGCACAGATGGTATTTGTGGGAGCAAAGGAAAATAAAACATAGGTTTAAAATAAATGCAAGAGAAACGCAGAATCATATTGAAGCATTCTAGGTATTTCTACAGGTTTCCATTTATCTTTTCTACTTCTTGGCGTATAGCGAGTGTACGTTCAGGGCTTTGAAGCCACTGAGCAAATGGAAGGGATTTAAAACTAGTTTTGTCTCAAATGTAAGATCACAGAAATAAAGACAGGCTCCAGGTATTTCTCTTCAGAATGAGATTTCTGTAGAGAAGTTTGATGCAAAAGGAGTTAAAAATGCTGTTCCTGCATACATCTGGCAATGACAACTAGGGTTGTCAGAAGAGCCTTTTCAATGCTAAAGGAAAGGACTCACTCTGCTGCTGAAATTCAAATGGGTCCCTCTGCATGGTGGCTCCTTCCCCGTTGTTTTAAACGTATAAAAAGGCACTGGAAAGAAGAGGGAAGCTACAAAGAGGTGAGGGAAATAACAGCTTTAGATGCTGGTATCACAACATAAGGAGGGAAGAGTAGCCACAGACCGATCAACCTGAGTTGGCAGGTTGACTCTAACGACGACTGGTTTGGGCACCAGCACAAGGTCACAGTCTTGCCCCTTCTCCCTCCATCACTAGATCCTTCTCAAGCAAGGAAGAGCTGACGGTCAATCTTACCTCGTTTACAATGATACCATCCAAGGCAGCTGGTCTCAAGATCCCATGACAAGCTAGCAGAGACAGCAGGAATAACAGGAAAACAGCACAGACAGGAAAACAGTGGAGAAAGATGCGAGAAGAAGCAATGCAAAAGCCCATGTTTCCCAATGGAGTCCCTGGTAACCCAGAGGTGTTGACATGTGCCTACTCAGCCATGTCAAGAACTGAAGCTCCACAATCTTTTAGTATTAATCTTGCACTCTTAAGCATCCTCATTCTACACGATCCAGCTCTTCATTATTTTAGCTGGACCAATTTTTGGCAAATCACTGTTAACTTCTCGATTTCAAGTCCCACCCTTCTCTTGTTCAGCAGATATGACTTAAACACTAGCCTTGAATTGCAATAAAGATCTCCCTTCTTTGGATTAAAGCAGTCTGTCTGCACCCTTCCTCACTCCTGCTACGCCTCTCAGTTACAGCCCAACAGCATGGACTTCCACTGGCTCATCTCACAACTGTGAGTAAACAGGTAGCCCTTCCCATGGTATGTCCCATAGCCACTTCTCATACTCATCAAATGGTTAGAGTTGGAAGGGACCTTGAAGATCATCGAGTTCCAACCCCCCTGCCATGAGCAGAGACACCTCCCACCAGACCAGGTTGCCCAAAGCCCCATCCAGCCTGGCCTTGAACACCTCCAGGGATGGGGCAGCCACAGCTTCTCTGGGCAACCTATTCCTGTATCTCACCACTCTCATAGTGAAAAATTTCTTCCTAATATCTAACATAAATCTACCCTCTTTCAGTTTAAAACTGTTAGCCCTTATCCTGTCACTACAGGTCCTTGTAAAAAGTCCCTCTCCATCTTTCCTGCAGGCCCCCTTTAGGTACTGGAACGGGCTGTAAGGTCTCCTCGGAGCCTCCTCTTCTCCAGGCTGAACAACCCCAACTCCTTCAGCCTGTCAATCCAGGCTCACATGTGAGGTCTTAGAAGCACAGAATCATAGAACTGCCTAGGTTGGAAGGGACCTTCTCCCACAGAAAAAGAAAAGCAAAGCCTTTCCCATACGAAGGCAGCAGAGGGAACTTCTGGGATAGGAAACTAAACCGCACATGTTCCGCTGTGATTTCTGTGGTTTAAAACTTATCAATGACCAGCACAATGGACAGAAAGACTTTTCTGGGTCTTTTTTTTTTTTTTTCTTGAAATCTTGTGCTATTATTTAAGCTACAGATACAAAAAAAATGAACAAGCCAACCAAAAAAGACCAGGAAGTTTAAAGAAAATATTTCGAACGGATACATCATAGAAAGATAAAAGTAAAGAGGAAAATTTTCTATCAGCACCATATTTATGACAGTGTGACATGTAAAATAATTACATATTCACATCTGAACTACTTGTATATATACATTTGTAAGTGTCACTCATTTTATGCTGAGTTTATTCATAAATAAAAAAAAAAAAGATAATCTTCTACAAAATCTTGTACTTTACCCAGTCACAAAACTTATGTCTGGAGTAACTTCAACAAAAAGAATTACTTCAGATTTTCAACAGTGTCACTGAACCGAGTTTAGCCTAAATACTTTCTTCTTTTTAATCTATTCGACTGACAGAAATGGAGCTGCAACGGTTTGGGTTTTTTTAATCCCAAAATGGATTATACAAACAACAATTTCATCAAAGTTTGTTTTTTTTTTTTTTTTTTTTTTACAACAAGCCTAGCATTACTGGTTATATCTTATTATTAAGGTAAGCATTCTTCAAAGAACTGTATGATTGTAATCTCTTCCTGATACACAGTGACATGCTATTTGCTGGCTGCAGTGAGAAGAGTCAAAATGAAAACAAAAATACAAGCACTTTTTTTTTTCTCTTGTCTTTATTGATTTAGACTTCACAGCTACAGCCAAAAATAGTGCATCTGTAGAAAATTACCACACATGCTATCAATACAGCATCATCGCATGTTTAGAATCATAAGCACTTGACAAATCGCAAAGGGAACGTTCAATCTAACATTTTGGCAATACAGCCCATGAATAGGGTATATGGGGAGAAGGATTTTTTTTTTTAGTTTTTTTTTTCCTCCAAAAAGAAATATTTCTGAACAGGAATGAAAAGCCTCTTTTAAAAAAAAATTAATTCCAGTCACCACAGAAAACTCACGCTGGCTCATTCAAGACATCAATATACACCGCTGGGAAATTCGGGTGGAACGTGGAAGGGTGTGCAGAAGCCACCACTCTGCTACAGGTACCACACCGTCTTCAGCACTTTGTATGCCATGGAGATGGTCACTGCATATGCAACTGCCCAAGACAAACCTCTGCCGGGCTGGGGAAGAGGGATCAAGTAGGCAAAAGTGTGAAGGATCCTAGCCCCGGTGAAGATCCTGAAATGCAGCAAAGCTGTGGAGAGCTCAGGGCCACTAAGAGCGTACAGCAGTCCAATGCCAACAAACGGGACAATGTTTTCAAGGTCGTTCAGGTGGCCTCTGGGGAAAGAAGCAAAGTTGGTTTACGGTGTTACATTATGTGGAATGAACCGCTTCAAGCCTCAATATTATTAAGCATCTTCAAAGCACGCTCCCGTTAAGGCCCTAACACAACTGCTGGCTTCCTCAGCAGCGCAGACTTGATTCAACTACCAAAATGGTTTTGGCATGTTAACCTGACATTCTTCTGGTCTCTCGTGCCACACCCCATATTTTTTAAGTTCCGATTTTCTGTAAGAAAGGATTTAGTTTTTGCTCAGGATCTTCATAATATTAGGGACTTACATGAGGGATATGAGTATTCTGGGTATGCAAGTATGCAAGGAAAGGTGGGGAAGAAGACAGCTGGAATTTCTTATAGCTTCTTTCAACTTAACATCAATTAACTGGATGACTGTGACTGCAACTACTGGGCTTCATGGCCCAGATAGTCTATTCCAATGCCATAAACTCAGTTCATAGTCTCCACAAAGACAATATGAAATATCCTATATATAAAACATTCTATAAATCTTTATGAAGTTCAATCATCTTGAAGAATGTTATTTTTGAGCACCTGACAGGTGTGACAGTTACGCTTTTGGTTCATTTTCTTCACTACTAAGCACTAAAATAGCTGGAAAATGTTTGAAATTTCGAAACCATAATATAATTTACTAAAAATGTGCTGAGACTGAACTCCAGATCTTGAAGTACTCTTTCACGTCTCTTGCTACACCTTCCCTGCTCCCTTTACCTCTTTAGATAAATTATACTTCCAGCCAAATTTACTGATTGAAACAACCTCTAAACCTTACTAATTATGTCAAATTTCACAGCCAACTAGAATCAGAACATGGTGCTGTTTGCAGCTCCTTTCTGAAGTCATTTATCATTATAAGGGAATGTATCTTCCAGCTTTTTTCTTTCTCCAAAAAAGTACACTGAAGAAAGCAATGTCTTTTCTATACCCATAAACACAACAAATTCTAGTTACTTATACAGAAAAGAATACATGCTAAATCTCTGTTGCCATGAAGCCTGCAAAACAAAAATACAGTAAACTGCCATTCAGAACCATTTTTTGGGAGGTAAAAATGGATGCTGCAGCACCTATGGAATTACTAGAACCAAGCTGACTTCCTAGGTCCGGGGAAGTCTCTGCAAAATAGCGACACAACATTTCATAATACAGTGTTCTAAAAAATCTAATCTGTGTAAATGACTCTGTGACGTGATTGTCATTCCTCTACCATAATAATTTGAGTTAAAAGGGCATCTTAGAATTTACAAATAGAAAAGAACTGGTCCTCATCAAAGAGTGCCTGTTTTTATAAAACAACCAGCAAATTAAACAACACCACCCTGAACCACTCAGGAGGAGAAAAGGAAAGTTCAGAGCATCTTTACAGCCCATTGAGATTAGAACCTTCTTTCTGAGACATTAATCCAGAAAAGATATAAAAAAATATACCACAGTCATCTACATTTGCAAGGATGTACTGTTGTGCAATCAGAGCTGATACTTATTTTCAAGATCTTCCCTAATGGTGGTTTAAAAGAGAACAGTTTATTCATGTTCAAGTTTTTGGTATAAAAATACACCTATGGCAAATAAACTGTTAGCTTCATTAAGGAATAATGATAAGGAAAGTATTCCATTAAAGCTTTCCTTGCTAGTCCAGGTATAACAAAAAGCATCTCTAAAGTTATGATTTTAGTAACAAAATTTTGCCACTAGCTAAATAAAATAAAATTAAATTAAATAAGCTGCAACATTCAGCCCACTGAAATATAGCTCACATTCTGCCACGAATCCTGCAAAACAAAATAAATACACTGCAGGTTGCACAATGCTATACTATTAATAGCAGTCCTCCAGAAGACTGGTCAACTTTCCTGTACAATTGACACATCAGTGAGTAACCTCCATTCAATCCAGCAAAAGAGCGAAGGTTTTGACTCAAACTCAGTACAATTTGCTAAACTTAATGGCCTCATTACAACTCTGGAGTTGCATTACCTAAACATAGTTTTACTCCTCTTTCTCCTGGTATTTCCTTTACACTCTAGGAAAAGATATAAATATTGCAACTGGTGTTCAAACTATATAGAAAGCTGATTTAAACTTCATGTACACTGCTTCATATTAAATCACCTTACTACCATATTTTACAAACTTGTCATCACTTCCCCCCTGTATACAGAATACTATCCAACAGTTAGCTATTTTAACCAGATAATGACTTATTATTTTTGGTATACACTCTGACCATTTGAACGTGGAATGGTTTGTTCATTGAGACAAACTGATGTATTAGATTACTACATAAAGCAACACAAACCACATAGGCTCGCTAAAGAGAATGGGGGGAAATCAATTCCTTGATTTAGTATTATTCTGTTACTTAAAATAATTTTTAAATACTCCTATGCATTACCTGCGTACACGTTCAACATCTGGATCAGTCCGCAGATATTTTTTAGCAGTCTCACCTTTACCAAATGATGCTACATCTTCTGGGTTGACAAATGCCTATTTCAAACATAAACACACGCGAGACATTAGAAGCCAGAATGTTTTTTCTAGTCAAGGTAGCTTGCTATAAAGGTCACTCTTTTTGCTAATGCCTCTATAACCTCACATAACTTACCTGAAGTTAAACGCACAGGGAATAATATGTTGTTTACTACATTACTGTCTTCCTGAGCCTAGTCTGTATGTAGCTTCCACTCTGACAAATTAACATAATGTAATTTATGCATGTAGATAAAGCTTTTTTGTAAGATGGGCAAGCATGGCAGATGACTGTTTCTTGGCCTGAAGTAACGCCAGTGGGCTGAAGGAACATAAGGACCTGGAAGGTACAACTACTGAGCGTACTGCTGAAGTGTCTTTCTCACTATTCTTGACAAACTATCCGAAAGCCCTTTTGGATCCCTTCCTTCTTCAGGAATCTACACAGCAATAGCATCTAAGTGTCTTAGATCCATACTCGTTTATGACTCTTTCCTAGGTAGGAATTTGTACCTAATTGTACCTAGTAGGTACAAATTATAAGTACAAAGGTACTTATATGGTAAAAGGTACAAATTATATGACCCATTTATTACCTCCAAATATTGTAAGACATTATTTGAAAGCAACACTTAATTCGGTTAGTGTAGGCTGCAGTAGATCTCCTTGCTGACACGCGGTAACACACGCATTCTGTGGACCATTCAGGCTATGCAGGCTTGAGTCAAGACGACCTTGTGATTTTAGGAGAGCTACGTGATTGCTCTCTGACACAGCATTGATCCCTTAGCCTCAAAATATCCTTAGCCTCAAAATTCTGGAGACATGTTAACAACATCAATATCAGCCACATTTTACCTTCTCGTGCTCAACTAAGAGTTTTCTTCCATTTTTATTTAACATTTTAAAGACTTTCTATACTACATAGGAAATCAAAATGACTTTACTAATTTTTCTGTTTGCAATATTAGTTTGTCATAAGAAAACCAAGCGCTTCACATTAATGAAGGCCCTGTGTCACCTGCAGACCTATGGATCATAACATGGTATGAGCATTAACACAGGACTCCACTGGATCTACATTACAGGACCAGTACAACTGACGTGCTTCTGCAAGAGCAAAAGGAAGTAAAGTTACAACACAGACACCTGGGTTCTATTTTGAACATACAAGACAGGTTGTATGTTCAATCTTGAGCTGTGCAAAAGATTGAGAGAGCTATCAGAAACCAACAGTAGCCCAAATGCTGTGCTATTAGGACCTCATTAACCACAAACCAGTTCAGCTGCATTTTCTTGTACCCAGCAGGAATGAAAAACAGCATTTCAACAGAAGGACTGCAAGAAAATCCTTGAAGTACACACCGCCTTGCAGATGTGAGGCGAACTCAGGGCTCTTTCAGTCTAGGATCAAGAGTTTCCAACAGTGGCCCAGATAACACCAAGAACAGGGCAAACAACAACACAATGCTTCCCATGAGCCCTCCCTCCTAAACTAGACGCAGCTTCTACAATATTTACTAATCCTCAGTTGATCTTCCATATACTTAACTAGACTACACATCAATTCACATAAATTTTCAGCCTGCCTCTCATTCTAGGAAAAAAAAAAGGTATTTTTTTTTTAAAATAATGACCTACTTGCAATGGGAAGCCTAAAACAATGAGGAAATATAAAGAGCTTTAGAATAACTGGATGAAAGGGTTATAGATGCATGAAAATCCAGTTCATATCCCCTCTTCTAACCCTACTAGTTGGTTATTCATGTAACATGGTTCCATATCACATTTTATTTGCTTTATAAATTGGGTGCCCTGGTCCCCAGCTTTCTGCAGAAGTGGAAATTACAGTCATTAAAAACTCTTACTTAAAAACAAGATGAATGTTTCAGAAGGATAAAGTAAGTCAAATGCAACTGTAAGGTACAGCCTCATAATTATGGTAAAGATGTCTGTTCTGTTAATAGAGTGTCGTTCTATAATTCAATGTCGTCCTTTTGAGACCAACAAAGCACCAGCACACCAAACTCAGAATATCATTAGAGAAAGGAAGAAGAACAGCACCAGTATTTGAAAGCTGAAAAGAAAAATCTGTGATACCTCTGTATTTCAATACAGATTTCAACCTATTCTACCAGACAATATTCCCAGTTTCTTACCTTTCTTGTGATTCTGAAGTATGCTGTTACAAGGCTCATTAGCATCATTTTTAGAAGAACAATAGTTGTGTAAGTAACATAAGCCCGGAAGACTTCATTGTCAATTAACTGGGTCGATTTAGCCATTTCTTCACTTTTCATTGACGACCTTTAAAAAACACTAAAGTTAGTCTAACATCATAGCAATCCAAAGTTCTGATAACAAGATTGTCAGGGTAGCCTTTTTGTTTTTTTCAGCATCACTGCAACTGCAGCACAATTTTGCCACTGTGAAACATTTATTTTGAAACAAATTTATTTTTCCTCAGTTTATTTTGTCAATGGCATAATACTTTAAGATGAGAAACCATATTATCATTTAATATTTTGTTTCCATTATATCTGTTTATTAAATTGTCAAAACACAAACCACCAAAATAGTTAATGTAATTGCAAAACCAAAATTTGGTCACAGCATTCAGTATACTGTTGAAATAACACAAGGAGTTAGATCAATTTTAGACCAATTAATTTCAACTAGTGGATTTCCCTAAGCAGTTACCAGGATAGAAAGAATGTGATGACATACTATACATAGGGTTTAAAGAGGAAAATTAGTATTGCTTAACTTTTTTAAATTTTTTTGTAGAATGACACAATTATAATTGCACATCAGCTTTTAAACTAACCAGTACCTTCACACCCAGCAATCACTTGTGATCAAACTCAAACACGCATCATTTTTCTCCTTTGAGACCCTGTTCTTAAAAATTGCTTTTAGCATGATTCATGGGCAAAGATTAAGTTGTAATGACAAAAAGCAGAGAAACTATTTATGCTTTTATCATGGGAGATTTAAGCTAATGAACTCTTTTTCCAATGAGACCATACCAAACCCACAATCCTATAGAGGTGGCACCTGTTATCAACACCATAAAGTTAAGAACGGGATAAGGACTGAACGCACATAAAACAAAAAGCATGTCTCCTTGCACATTCAATTTGTGCTCTGCACGAAGTAAAGCTTTTTTGCCTCACCAAGCGCTTTGATCATGTGCTTAGTGAGTATGAATCCATAAAACTTTTATGTCTTAGCTTCACTCAAAACCAAAGTAAATGCATTTTGTTAATAGTTAATTTCATTATTTCCTATGGTATCATTTTAACAATAATAATATTAACTTGATTACACTCTGACAGTCTCTCATCTTGCTTTCAGCACGGAGTCACTGCCAGCTATAGCCAAACAAGGAAAACTGGATGAGCCACGAGCAGTAGGAGACTGTTGCTCTGAAGACACATCCTTGGTAGGGAGGTGGGGAAGACAGGGGTAAGCAGCTCTTTGCTAAGTGAAACAAATCCAGCCTCGCCTGGCTGCAGTGATGGGACTTTGCTCTCTCTTTTATCCTTTCCGAAACGCTGCTTGGGTCACCAGGCCAAGCACTGGGTCTGGGGATTACGAGAAATTCAGTATAACCTCCTTTCCCTTCACAGTACAGCAGTTCTCGAGATAATCAGCGATTCAGAAAAGATGTTTCTCAGCAGTTTCTACAGAAGCTGCATAGTTTCACACAACAAAAAAAAAGGTCAACCCATGGCTTCAGAGTGTGGTTTGGTTTTAGTTTTTTTCTTTCTTTCTGGATTTTAAAGCTACAGTGAAAATACATCCAAAACCAATGCAATGTCAGGGGAAAACCATTCCCCAGCATATCTGGTGCTACACCGCATTTACTCATTTTCCCTACTCGCAGGGTTGGCCTCTCCAAACTCTCATGAAGCCCAGGAAAGGAATTATACCGAAGGAATTCATGGTTTTAACACCAACAGAAATACAAAAAAAAACCCCAACCAAAACAAAACCCAAACCCCAAACAACCCCCAGCAGAGGGGCTAATTAAGGCTGCAGCCAGCCTGATCTGCAAAGGCAAGCTAACACCTCCCCTGTGCTGTGAGCCAAACCCGGGGCTGATGAAGTGCACACACCTGGATCCCATGGGAAGATTCCATGTCTTTACCCGTGGATAAAGACATCCCAGACGGCCGTGGGGGGGGGGGGGGGGGGGG
>JAOTQQ010000001.1:67798436-67813942 GCA_026546715.1 Gallinago undulata | reverse complement strand
TGAACTTCATGCAATTTGCACAAGCCCACCTCTCCAGCCTGTCCAGGTCCCTCTGGATGGCATCCCTTCCCTCCAGTATGTCAACTGTGCCATCGAGCAAACTGGTGGGGTGTGAATCATGTTTAGTTAATAGAGAAGCTTCTGCCTGACAGTTTGGAGGTGCATATGAGAGCAGAAGACACACAAGGAGAAGTGCCCTTCTGCACAGGTGGTTATTTTTGAGAAGTAACCATCTGGAAGGAAGTACTTAAGTGTTGCACGTAAGCAAAATATTCATCAGCAGTAGTCACCTGTCCTGTTGACCGGCATTTATCTCTGATCTGGTGGTAGGACTGTGGATAGGATTTTGTAGAAGTACTAGGTCAGAATATGTGGGGAGAGGAAACAGGCGCCCCAGCTTTAGGGTGTCTGTTATCATCCTGCAGGAAAGGAAGGCTGGAGGTTCCTGCTGTCAACAATTCAGCTCTCTCAACTCACAGTGTGAAAGAAGTTGTGTAATGAATGCAGAATGAGTACATTCTGCTCCGTGCGGACTGAGTGCCCGGAGTGTGCGCTTGTCTGGGAGTTAAATTTGCCTGTGAGTTGTTCTTATGTCAGGGTTAAGAGGCAAACTGTGTAGTCAGTGTGAGCCAAACATCATTGTTTTAAAAAATCAATTATCTGCAATTACAGGGCCTACTCCAACAGTACCTTTGCAGCGTGCAGAGCCTTCCCAGGTAGCACAGCTATTTTTATTAGCCACCTTCCTTCCCCCAGCTCTCTGTACGGAGCCAAGTTTAGAGTCAGCAAAATTACTTGGAACCAGCGCATTTTATCCCCAACAGGCCAACCAAGCACAATTAAAATGTATTACCATACATTAGCTTTTAAAGGGGTTCCTTTACTGCAGTATATAAAAGCCTGTAAGGAGAGACAGAGAGGGAAAGGAGAAGACAAACATTTCACATGTAATGGGTTAAAGTCCTCCCCAGTGTGGGTCCATTGACTTCAGCTGGCTAGGGATGAATACTGACAATTCAATATTTAACAATCAGCAACTTTTGCTTAGTTGGCGAGAAAAGGAACAATTTAAGGTCCAGACCCTTCCCTGTGCTCCTTCTGTCTTCCTGAATCTTCTCTCGGTTGCGGTAGCTCTCTGCTAACAGGAACAACACTCTGCAGGGTTGGCTGTTGGGTATTTTCTGCTGTGGTGCAAGATCACTCCTCGTGGTTTTATGGTGCAGCAGTAGACTTTAATAGTCACCTGAGACAATTATTCAGATACTGCATTGTGCAATAAGATTGCTTTTGAACAGCTGCAGAAATACTTAGGAGTGACATGCTTTCTAAAGCCCTGGGATGGGAAATAAAAACAAACAAACCAACAGCAGCAAGAGAAGAGTGCTTCTTGCTCTGTCTTTTGGCTTGTAAAATAAAAAGGAGTTGTGTAAGTACTTTAAAAGTTAATTGGGGCAAGGACCATTTTTCATTTAGTGGTCCATATAATGCCCAGTAAAAATAGGCTACAGATTCATATTCAGTCACTACCCAAACACAAATCCTCTTTGGGCAGAGTTGTGACCCAGTGTATGGTGCATTGCCAGGCAATTCTCATTAAAAAGATAAAGAGGTGATAAGACAGAGATGCAATTATTCTCTCCAGCAGTGATGATGTTCTTTGGTGCAATCCCGTTTACAAAGAACATCACAAAATCATACATTCCTCTGGTAGAAATGGGCAATTTTTTTTCTCATAGCTTCAGCTTTGCCATTCTGATGAGTACTATGCCTTAACAAAAATACCATTTCTTTTTTTTTTCCAAGCTATGCTAGCCAGTGTTTCTCTGTTACACTCTGTTGCAACTAAATAATTTCCCTGCCATTTCAATTCTAACTAGTCCTGGTGAAAATCTTTTGGTTGATATAACACATTGAGGCTTAGCTTGATGCTCTATGTTTTTTGAAGTCTCACCCTACTAAGGGGTATTCAGCTGCACTGTGTGTTTAGCTTGAATAAAGAGGCCTCATAAACACATAACGTTTTATGGAATCTCTTAATAGCTGTCTGGTCATCAGTTCCTCCTCCAGCTCTGGACTTGGGAGGATCTGGCAGTACAGGAGAGGGAGAGAATTACTCTTGCTTGGTCTGGTCTCTGAGAAAGATCCCTGCTTCTTTTTTTCTGCAGATGGGCAGTTGGCAGGGGCTCAGTAGGCTCTGCTAACCCTCTCCTCCATTGTAGCATAACCACTTTTAAGACACAGTTTGAACATTTCCTCATCTTTTTCCCCCAGGATGACCCTGCAGGCAAAGTCAAGCTGGGACAATGTTTTGTACTAAATACAGTGCGTGATATGTTGGGAATTTAGTGCCTGGAAGACTGCTTGTTCACTTTTTACCGATGTGGGCTTCAGTGAAGTTGCTCTTGATTTATAGCTGGATAAGCAAAATCAGAATCAGACCCTTGCTGCTCATTTCAGTAGGAGCAGGACTGGGCCTTACGTGCTCTTGTGCTTATTATATACCTCAGTATCAAGTCTCACAGCTTTGATTCATGGAGTTCTCTTTAATTTGGTACATGCAGGCTTCCAGACTAGATCACATAGCAGCAGGATAACAATCCTCAGGAGAGCATTTCAGTTTGAGAAATTCATGAAGAGGGTGACTTTGCTGCTTACTTTCAATGACACTTGTGGAATAGGAAAGACAAGAAGTGAATGAAATGGAATTGCCGGCCTGTTTCAAAATGCATGCTCTATTCTGCAGCAGATGACAAATAGCATCCTCAATAACATAGTCCTGGTAGCTTGTGCGAGTGTTTGTTGGGTTGTTTTTTCCCCGTTGTAGTCTGTCTTTTCACATTTAGGGCAAGGTTTTCTTACCCTTGTGCACTGCACGTGGGAGCTCTGAAATTCTCCTTTATGACCTTCTACAGAGAAGGTATCCACAGGCCTCGCCTGGGGAGGAGGTAAGTGGGAGGAACAGAGCCTTTTTCTGCTACGCAGTGGGAAAAGACCTTGAATTCACCCCTTTCCTCCTCCCACCTCCAACACTCTGACCAAGAGTTGGATTCAGAGAGAGAGAAGTCATCACATGGTGAGGCAGTACAGATCTAGGGCAGGTCACTTCCTCGTGGAGCAGAAACAGGTTTCTTCCTACTACTATTCTGAGCCACGAAAAACCGTATGTGCCTCCGTACACAGGAAGGATTGCAAAGCAATAACCTTGCCTTCTTTCAGCAGGAATGAGCCACTCTCCTATTGGATAAGGCATTTTACTATCTATTTGGCTATATTGAAGCTGAGGGAAAAATACGCCCTTGAGAGTAGCTATAGTGAATCATCAAGATATGTATATGTATAAAACGACTGTAGGAACTCTGCAGCAAGATAAGCAGGATGAGAAAGCATTCCTAAAAGAAAAATATTCAGCTTCGCTCTTCGAGGACAGCAGGATTTTGCCCCTTTCCATGGAAGATTGTCTTCCCAGCCTGGTGGCTTCGCCAAGAGTATTGGGAACTGAGTTCTTGATGCTCTTCACCCCATCCTAATTTCCACACAGATGCGTATTTGCAAAGGGCAATATTGGCTTCTAATGGCAGCATGAACTGTCTTTGCACAAGAAAAAATAATTTCTTGTGAAGCTGAGTAAGGGATTTTTGTGGGATTACATGTTGAAGAGAGTTTGAGAAATGTGACTGACTGTATCCTAAGAACAGAACAAAACAAAGGTACCTGACATACATCCTTTTCCTAGTCCATGTCATATTGCCCTAGCAAAAGTCTCCCAGAGTATGCGGAAAGTGACCTAGGCTTCTAGCTCTAGCGAGGTAAAGAAGCTACAAGAAGCTACAAACTGAGGATCTATATATTGTGAGGGAGCGTGGAACACAAGAAGTTAAATGAATCAGAAACATTATGTTCTTAATGCTGTTGGGAGGTATCCTTTAAATGTAATTTGCCTTTCCAAAATCCTGGGTTAGAATGCAGTCAGATAAGGGATGGGATGTATGTTAAGAGTAGGGAAAATTGTAGTAATGTTGCTTCACTACTTCTAGTGAGATTGCATGGCTGCTATCGCATAAAACATGTTTGGATGGATAAATATTTGGGCACCGCAATTCAATAGAGACCCAAGTACTAAGGCATCCTGATTTCAGAATTAGTTCCTTTGCTTTGGCTGGTTTTCATTCCATCCTCACTGCTTCTTTTAAAAACGTTATTTATTTTGTCATGTATTTAATATCAGTGTCTCAAGGTTCTGCATGTGTGTGGGCTCTCGCTGTTAGTGCTTGTAGGACTATGATTGAAAATGGTGCTTTTAGTAAAAAACATAGTCATATATGTGCAGATCCAATCATTTACTGCCTTGTCCAAGAAATTCATTTGTTTCTGTTTCATCGGGTAATCTTACTGACACCAATTTTTAAAAAGTTATTTGATGGCAGTCATTTTCATGCCTTTTGCATATTTTCTTCCTGAAACTTTATAGCCCATTTGGGCTCAGAGAAATCGTCTAGCAAACAGATCTCCAACAGAAATTTTCAAAGCCTTCTCTAACCCTTTTAAAGGACTTTATATGTTTTTATATTTTTGTGGTTTGTGCTCTACTGTTCAGACTCAGTAAGGGATCGTGAAGAATAATGATCATGCTCAGCTGTGCACAGTATGGAGCACTGTACATACAGTCACACTGAGACCAGTTATGCAGTAGTTCATGAGTTACAAACAAATAAAAGTTGATTCAATAATAATAATATGGTCCATATTGGCCACGTTCATTTTTGTAATGTTTGGACTGAGTAGTTACCTGATTAATTAGATTAGATATCTAGATCTCAGGTGGGGCAGGCAAATGACAATCTTCCTAAAAGGACCGATAATACTTAGTATGTTGCTCCCCCCCTCCTCATTATGAGGACAGGAATAAAAAGCTTGTTATACCCACCTTAACAATGACCTGAATGAACTACAAAAAAGAAGGGAAAGAATAATCAGTCAATGACGACAACTCAGTTCTCAGATCCTCCTGTGAAGCCTGACAAAAACATTGCTGCAACAGCCCCATACTGTCATATGCTGGGAAATGAAATGAGATCCTGAACTGTTTCAACAGCCAACTGAACAACTAATTGTCAGATGATGACTTTTGGTCACCAGTCATCCTGACATGATAACACAGATGAAGATTTGATGCTCCTCTTCTACCTTTTATATCTCTCTGCGTGCAGTAGCTTTTGATCTTTCAGATTGTGATCTGAAGTCTACCTAAGTCAATGAAAAGACCAACTACTTTAGACCTTGTGTTCAGTAAATGTTAAATATCCTTTTCCAGAAAACCCTGTAGTCAATGAAGTTCAAGTCCATGAATCACACACAGTTCTTCTAGCTCCATATCATCTGGACTTTGGTGACCTAAAAACCAACAGCTGTCTCAGTATCTCTTTTGAAACCTGTTGCTGAATACCATACCCAGCTGTTCACAGAGTGGTTTTTATCACAAGCATCTGTTATAATACTTATTCCATCCTTATCAGTGGGCAGCCTTTGGAAGAGGAAGCCTCAGATATTATGCGTACTGCAGGATGGAAGCCAAATTCTGTCCTCCTTTGTGCTGAAACTGACTCTTCTTCCTAGGCCAGACAGCAGGATTTGCCCCTTAACTTCTTAACAGTTAGATAATTAACTTGTAACAGGGTTAAGTGACTCTCCCTAGCTTGGGGGTGCAGTTTTTTCCCATCCTTCTTTCATTTTTCTCAGCTGTTAGGACTGCATTGCATGACACGCTCGGTCACTTCGTTGCCTTCTCTGTCTACAGCTGTCAAAGCTGCTAATGACTGTTCAGCAGCATAAATCTACCTCTTCATCTGCCCTGCATAACTATATAACCAAAAGGTAGATTCTAACTCCAAACATTTAAATTACATATATGTTCGCCGTTACTCTTAGTTCATGCTTTTTTTTAACTCTTTCATGAAGTTACTTCCATCATTTAATCCTGAATTTTCAGGTGCACTGTTTCATTTCTAGGGTCTAAAAGGCCTCTCCGAAATTGTGCCCACTCTGCTTTTGAAGCCAGTTCAGGGACTTTTATCACTCCTGCTTACCACACAGTGTTCCCTCTACTTTTCCTGTGACAACGCAGATAAACTGATATTAATGCTACATAAGGGAAGTCAAGGGCACACTATAATGGCCTGATTTGTCTGAACACCATCTTTCAGGACTCCTGAAGGTCCTGTTAAACTCTGTGGATGTTCTATTATTTCCATGAACATCAGTGCAAGTTTCCTTCCTTTATTAGATTTTATTGAACAAGCAAGCCACCTAGAAAGTTTTGTGACCTTTTAGGGTATGTTTAGAAACACTTAAAATATAACTATTGCTTAATGGGCTGGTAGTAACTTGAAGTCAGGTCCTTTAACTACCATTTGTGGAGAAGTAAGAGTAGTTGACTTGTTTCTTCCCCTGCAATAGATCCGATCCAAATCCTATTCAAGCCAACAGATTATTTTTTTTTCTGACTTGTGGGATATGGCTCACACTCAGCTTAAGTGGCTCACAAGGATTTCGATTATTTTTATGCTTTTGACAAATAAGCCCAGTCACAAGTAGTGGCACTTCCTTTAAAGCTGAATTTGCTGGTGATAAAGACGATTCTTAGAGTGGAAGTTGAATGAGTGGGGCCTATCTGCAGTTTAACTCTCACAAGTGCTGAGAGTGAGAGCAACGGCACATATATTTCCTAAGAACTTTACCCTACAGCAGCTAGAGATAACTTATCAGAATAAACACTGACGGGACAAAGTTTCCATCGAGTAAGTCGACGCCAGCCAGGAATCTTGACATCTCTCATAAAGCAGCAAACTTATTTTTTCACTTCTGCACTTTTGTGCAATAGGTTTAAGTAAGAGCGCTGGTCAGCTCCCCGTGTAAATCCCTTAGAGAATCAAAGTTCCTGGCAGGAAGGAAAATAGTATTGTATAGTAATGTCTTTCTGAAAAATGAGTGGTATTTAAAAAAAGGGTTTTTCTGAGAGTCTTTTATCAGTGTGATTTATGTATCGGCAATGATGGAGGATTAGGACAGTTTATAATGAAATGTGGTTTAATTTCTCCACTTTCGTTGTGGCATCGATGCTCCAAAGGTAACATACTTTATTAAAAATAACAAGAGTACTGTTATTTGATATTTTAACTAGAGCTGTGGCCACATGTTCCAGTTTGGCTACATGCTTTAAAGTATAAAATAAAAGTCAGAGCTGTCACAACACCTGAAAGTGGATCTATATGCTTAACATTAATGTCAATAATGTGTATATATTGTGCAAAAATATTCCTTACAGCCTGCAGGTATTGACTTACGCAATTCAGCATTGTTGACTCTTGTGATCATGTTGCAAGTTCTTTCGTACTTGATGTTTTTTCTGAAACCCAAGTCCTTCAAGTGGGTGAATTGGTGAGAATTTCTCTTGGTAATCCTTTTTGCTGATAGGGGAGGAGGGACTTAAACAATGTGGCCAAGTACAGCCCTAAAGCTCAAGCCAATGCAACACATAATGCTGAGAAACAGTGCTCTCATTAAAAAAAAGGAAAATCCGTTATAAATACCTTCACTTACAGACTTTGATTTTTCTAGATGAGATTTTTTTTTTTTAAATCTCATCTCTCTCTCTTTTATTTTTTTTTTTTTAAAAAAAAGGGTTAGCTTTCTGAATCAGTTACTTTGGTTTTAGCTTAGGTCAAAGGTTTGGCAACTGTTTCCCCTCATTTTTATTTTAATTAGAAACCACCCTGATTTTTATACTCTCTATTAAAACAATATTAAAAGCCTGGAAATTCTGCAAGGCCTACTTTTCTGGTCAGTACAGAGTGCCCTCACATCACATTGCTCTTAATGGAAATTAATTGTGTCATGCCTTTAGACCTTGGAGCAATTTTGTAGATATTAGATTCTTAGACATCTGTGGTGTTTTATTATTGATTAAAGAATGAGAGGAAATCTCACGGCTTAAGACCTTGTGCTGGGATTTATGAATTACTTTTTTTCCTATGTGACCCTTGGCAGGTCGTTGAATCTGTCTTTCAGCTTCCCATCCGTGAAGCGGGGAATAACGATGATTTTCTGCCGCTACTCTTTGTCCATCATTCCTGCTTAAATAGTTCCCTCTTTGGAACAGGTCTTGTTACTTGCTAGTGCAAAGAAATCTCATTCTGAGTTAGGATCTGGGGCTGTAATACAAATAATTAATATCAGCATTAAACAGTCAAAGGTATTACATCCAAGATGCATTTGGCCTGAGGCCCACATAGTTCTTAAAATGATGGATTTTTAATTGATTATTTGGAATGAGACCTTTCCTCAGACTAGCTAAATCGCTTAAGACCCACGCATGCTCGCTATATTTAGAGGCGAGGAGGTGGCAGAGTAATTCTTAAAGTGCTCTGTTTCTAATAACCCAGGTGAGTGACAGTCTGGGAGCGCTGCCTCTTTTCAAACAAACGTGACTCACAGCCCCCCCGGCAGCAAGCATGTGTGGCTTCGAGACGGTATTGAACCGTCCACATTCGAGGAACAATGAAATACAGCCATAATCATAAACATTTCATTTACTAATTTCAGGTTAGCACAAGAGGGTAGGCATGCTAATGGCTTGGCATCTCTAATAGCAAACGCAGAACAGCCGTGTAAAATCTGCATTGGGGGTTTAAGGTGAGTCTGGAGTAAACAGGGGAATATTTTCATCCCATACCACAGCCCGATGTGTTTAGAAAGCAGAGGTGTAACTGGAGTGTCAGGCTTTGTTATCAATTCTGCATAAACTACATCTTTACAAGAATAAGATTATCTCCAGTGTCCCCAAAAAAGGCAAAATGGAAATGGCCCTCGAGATGCATTAATATTTAGCTCTCATTGAAATAGACCTATGGCTGTTTCCCAGACATTTCTTGTCCCAAACAGTCGCTAACCCCCATGAATGATCTTTCTCTCTCTCTCTCAGAAGACATACAAGGTGCAATGAAGCTCTGTCCTTAGAAACTGCCAGGGAAGTGCAAGGGAGGAGTGAGTACCCCCCTAGCCTTTTCACATCTCTGACCAAAGCTAAAAATATGCAGCAAAACAGGGAGAAGCTTGTTTCCCAGTGGGAGAAGAATACTGCTGTCTTCATGAAAGATACTTTATGTTACTTGTGCTCCTGGGGACAATGGGCCCAAGTGACTCGTATTTTGTGTCCTAAGCTTGTCACTGACTTTGGCGCCCAGCCACGTTTCACTCTTTTCTGTGAGGTTACCCAAGGCAAGTTCAGCCCTGGGAATCTAAGATGGTACTGCCAGGAACTCCCACTGATGCAACAACCTTCTTTCATCACAAGCTGCAAAGTTAAAAGCATGCTGTGCAACAGCAACTCTCAGCCAGTCCCTTTGTTCCAGCAAACTCTCCTTAAAGAAGTAAATGGGTACACCAAAACTGACATTACTGGGTGGTTTTGCACCAGTCTAGGAATCTGTGTGGTTTAAAACATCTTCATGTGAACTTGAGGGAGCCTGAGAGCCCTGGAAAATAAAGAGCCAGCCCCGCGTAGCGAGGAGTTGGTGGTGGGAGGTACCTATCTGCAAACCTGCCTTCGACTCTGACCCACTTTTCTGGGTGGCGTCTTGTGTAATCCTTTGTCCTTTTAAGGTTTATGTGGGTAAATAACTGTATAATACTTATATATAATCTCTTCCATCAATGTAAATAGGCTGCCAAGCTCTTCAACTATCAGGATGTACTAGATGGAAGGTTCATCTGGTTCCTGGGGCTGTTGTACAAGCTAAGATCAGCTTAATAAAAGTACGGGCAGACTGGGAGTTAGCAATATCTGCAAGGTGTAGTGCTTTATGCAATATCTCCTTAACTGGAATTATTTCGTTCAAGTTATTGCCTAAGATTCAGATTCTGTTCTATTTTCAGAAGTTCCTTTATTTCCACACCACTATAGTTAACTATTTATTTGCGGCTAACCAAGTTGATCTACTTATTGTCTCTGTCGGCTTGGGCTGGTCAGTATACAGTTGCTAAATATCTGAATATAATATTTAACATCTTTTGCAAATATTTGTTCCTGAAAATCAATAATTCTATATTTAATTTTCATTGTCTGCATGAATACCCAGTTCCTTTTTGTATCTTGTCAAGTTCTTGGCTTCCAAGAGAAATTAATTTCAAAGTCCAATTATACGCTGTGTAAAAAGGTATTCTTTTTTCAGGGTTGGTTTCTATTCTTTCTAACAGCATTGAATTGGTCTGATTTTGTATTATGAGACAGTGAGAAAATAAGCTCCCTGTATTTTAGTTACTGATACACACTTTCAGGATTATCTGTTTTATAAAGGACAGTCTTATTGTCCTTATTTAAATAAGAGACAACAATTTCAGGGATAGATGCAGTGATTAGCAGATGAATCATACTTACATTTCAAGTTAATATTCTCAGGTGGTTTTTTTCTTCCTTAATATTTGCTACTCTCACTACCAATTTTCAAGAAAGGCTTTCCATCTGCTGCCTGTGACCCCCCCACTTCACTTGCTCTAGTGAACCCTTCTTTTCTAACCACACTGGCTCCAAAGTTCTGGAGAAATAATGGCAGATTCCTATTGATTCCAAGAAGCCTGTAATCAGGTCATGGTGAAGTGCAGTGCTAAAGGCACAGTTCTCTCTCTTTTTTTTTTTTTTATTTGCCTTCTTACTCAGCCTGGGAAGATTTGGCACCATTTCCAGACTGCTTCAGTGCCTCTGCGCAGGATTTAGTTTTATTAGTATGTAGAAAAAGTACAACACACAAGGTGATCTTTCCTCCTAAACCTGGGATTCTCTCGATGCCTGTTTATTCCCTTTAAGTTTCTACTTAATAGGCTGTTGCCCTGAGTTTTAGCTTCTGTTTCCTAACTTGCTTCATTTGTCTGCCCCTGCGAGACAGGGCTTTTCTCCTGAAATTATATCCCATATAAGCCATTAGTCTAATCAGTCTGACTCTTGAGGAAGCTGATAAATCAACAGTAATCAAAACCCCGACCTCCCTTCAAGTGCCAGCCTATGACAAAGGGCCTTGGAGTTCATACCATTCTGTGTAATGAGCTCTGCCCTGGGAGGAAGGAGAAAAATACAGCTTGATGGCTGATGAACGTTTGAGACTCTTTCTCCTTCCGAGCAGGCTTGTTGTGATTTTCCCACATTTCAGTAAAATGCTTAAAAGCTAATTTAGTCGGTGTGGTGGTGGTGGTTGGATGTGGATGCTTGACCACTAAAAACTGAACTGGCAAGCTACACGCTCCTTTCTCCTTAAAGTCACTTAAGAGAAAGGGAAATGATTATCTAGAGTGAGCTGTCAACCTTTATGCCAGCTTTCCTCCTGATGTGATTTATAAAACAGCTAAGATAACCTCTGGGGGGGAGCTTTGCAATGGAAATAGCAAGTGATTCTTATTCTAATGAACATAACACTGTCACAAGTTTAAAGTTCAAATCTGAGGTACGAAGGTTTGGGGGGAAAAAAGAGCCCGTAAAATGTGAATGTGACAGTATACGTGTTCAGTGCCTGCACAGTGTATGAAACAGGAGGAATAGGCAAACTTTATTTTTCTAATGAGGTTTAAAATATTTTTCAGTCTTTATCAGGCAGAGGCTCCTCAATACTGGTTGTTTTTTTCTTGCAGTTTTTTTTTAGTTTGTTTTTTTTTTTTTTGCTTCACACTCTCCCCAGTTGAGACGAGGCATTTTTCTCTGAGCAAGTTGCATGCCCTTTGGTCCTTCAGCATTGCAAAATGTGCTGTCACAATTGGCACTCATTAAATAAGCCTTTGTTGGTAGCTGCAGCCAACAGGCAGAAGGTTGAATGGACTACAGGAATTTAAACTCCTGGAGGAGGCTTGTCCTGACCAGCATTTAGAAACACCAAATGAGAATTTATTGGAGAAGTTATTTTTTTCCCATTCTATTAAAAAAAAAAAACAACTAAAAAAAAACAACAAGGAAAAGAAAGAATCCCATTACTGGGTATCTGACAGCTTTCACTGATACCTAGCTTACTTCAGAATTGCCTTAAAAATAAAAACAAATCCTTTCTAGAAACTGTTACATGCAAAACAAACAAACAAAAAAAAAACCTAAACCCCAAAAATTCGAAAGTTTATAGATCAATGGTAAGGTAACCTGCCCCTGAACTTACGCGGCATATTTCTTATCAGGAGAGCTGTATGGATGCCATTTAGATAGTCAGTGAACCACAGTAACCGCGGGTTTGCTCAGGTTGATACCTTTTCACTGGTCAGTGTCTTTCTGTCTCAAGGCTGGAGTTGCACTAGGTCCTTGCTATCATCAGCTGAAGCTGAAAGGATTAGCTGAGCAGAAAAGGATAGTAAGCTAAACCTTTATTAAACTTGTAAAAGCACGCACTTACAGTAATTCTGCTTGTAGCTTCACTTTCTGAAGGTGTATCTCACTTTGAAGCCTTATATTAGCAGGAAGATCACGTTGTACCAAGCTCCTGGATGGAGAGGCTGTGGTGGCATCTGGCATGGTGTCCAAGAATCCTGTGCTGATCTCTTCCTCGATGGCCCAGACACCCCCATCCAGGTACAAAAGGGAACAAAGTGCATGTGGCAAACTCCAGCTCAGTGGAAACATGGAACTTTTCAGTGGGACATCAGTTGAATGCTTATGACCTGGAAGTAATAACGAATGTATCAGAAATCCCCAAAATCCCTTCTGCTGGTTTGGTGCGGTTTGTGAGTTGTACACGAGGAATACATGCCATTGCTGTGCGCTTGCTGGCTGTGGAGTCCTGCTTCACTGAAATTCTACAACTAGCAGGAATATTAATTTGATCCCACTTATTTCTCCTTCTCCCACATATGCTGCATACTTACAAATAAGTACTGAAGAGCCTAAGAATAAAGGAGGAAGTGCAGAGCTAAATGATGGTCTCCAATGTGGCACGTGATTGAAGCTCACTTTATCATGTTGTGAAAAGTAGAATACAGTTTAAGCTACTTCCAGAAAAAAACTAAAAATGTACTTGGGCAGTATTTGCTTAAACTTCATCTGCTTAAGTGACTAATGGATGGGACAGCTGGTAGGTTAAAAAAAAGCTGGATCTCCAGGAAACTCCAACATTCCTTTGAAGTTTTGGGGGAGCAAAAAAAAAAAAAAAAGGAAAAATAACAGATCCTATCATACTCCAGCTGTTCCCAAATGTCAGACGCTACCACAGCATTAGGAGGGTCAGATTAGATTTATTCTGGGAACCAGACTGCGTATGAGACCTACCTGACTTTCAGGGGGCAGCAGCCAGGTGGCAACTACCCTGTTCCACTGTGGCACAAAATGAACACTGAGTGGGGACAATGTAGCATGATGTTTCTTTCCACAAGAATGTCTCCTGAGATATGATCAGTGCAGGTTTGGATTATGGAATACAAATGCTCAGTATCATGGCTTATTGAAAAAATCAGGAAAACACTGGAAATTCTTTCGCTTTTTTTTTTTTCTTTTTCAGTACAGTTTGAATTTCCACAGGGGAAATAAAATCAGTAATTCTTGATAAATATCAAAAAACTTGAAGATGGTAAAAGTAAACAGCCTTTCTGTTTTCCATTAACAGGTGTCTGAAGCCTTGTTGGGTCTCTTACTGTCACAGAGAGATGCTAAATGCAGTATTTTCCCACCACTGTGGGATTCTCACAGCCTTTCTCATTTGGGCCTTATCTCCACTCAAGACCTTTTCTTAGCATAACACTTTGTTTGCCTTTTTTATTTTAGCTGTTGCTGTAACACCCAATAAAGACTTCAGTGTGCAATGCAGTACAAGATCACCACAGATGTGCTCCCCTTGCATATTGTCATCATGATACAGTCATTCCTGAGAACCGAAGTCTGTGTCATTGTAAAAAATTGCTTAATTTTTTGCAATACTTGGAGTATAGTATTTGTTTTCTGGTTTCAAATAGGCAATGAAAAACAATTCTTGCCAAGGGACCAGATAAGGTTTACAGCTGGGTGAGGCTTATTTTCATGCCTGATTTTGGAAAAATCAGACTCAAATTAATTGCCATTTTGCAAGGCAGAGCAATTTAGAGAACATTTGCCTAGAAAAATTCTATGGGTTCAGGTCAGAAGTTACTCTCCCAACAAGGCAGACATCAACATAATGCTCAGTACCAATGACAGAAAGGTCCTTGGTACTTTAAACACTTTAAACAGTTTGCCCCACACATCAAGGCCATGATCTGATTGTCACACTCTTTGATATTTTGAAAAGGCTTTTTTTTTTCCCCTCCCATGTTAAATTTGGAATTACTTCGATTTCATCCTTATTTAAGTAGGGTCATTATTTAGGATCTTAGTTTTGCTTCTGATCTCATTTAGGATTCTTCATTTCTATATTTGGCTCTGCTGTTGATTTGCAAAGGGGCCACAAACTCTCTGTATCATAACTGACCCATCTCTAGTGTGGCAAATAACATTCCCTGCCTATTTCACAGAAATGTGCCAGACTTAATTAGCAGCAGATAATGTTTTCAAAAGTGACTAGTTAGAGACATCCTGTGAAAATTGAGACTCTTGAAGACTATCAGGTTGAGCCTCTGGGATACACATTCACACTTTAAAATTCACAAATAAGTTGTTGAAAAGCAGTTGGTGCTCTGATAAGACGCATTTTAAACCCACTACTATATATCATAGCAAATATGTTAATGTATACTTTCATTCTGAAACCTAACTTTTACTCTTTCTACCTTTTCTACCTACTCTTGGTTGATATATTCCTTTTTCTCTCACAGAGAAGGGCAAACTCTGCCAGACCTGCTGAGGGTTACCTGCAAAATCCAAAGGGGAAACACACTACAGACTATGAGAAGAAAGAAGTTTTTAAACTTATGATTCAAGCCTAGATCTGCTCAGGATTTCACAAACCCATGGAAGCATGCCTGTGCGGCTGCCAAAATCTTTCACTGTGAAAAATATGTATCACGGTTTCATCACCAAACTGGAAGCAGCGGCCACTTGCACAGCACATATGAGTGCTATACAGCTGTTTTCAGGATGGATTTCTTGCTTGCTGACCTGATTTCAACTGGTGTCAACTCAACACAACACTGTAAACTTCTTGGGATGATTAGGCCACATTCCTCTGAAGTATGTGAACAAATGAGAGCTGCAAGCACTGTGCTGGAGATTATCTTACGAATGTAACATCTCTGCAGTGGGACTATATAACGGTGCTATTTTTTCTTCCATCAGCTGCCTGAATATTAACAGTTGCAATCATATTAAACATTAAATCATATTAAACATAAACGGCTTCTACAGGTACATTAACCAGAAAAGGAAGGTTAAAGAAAACGTACCTCCCCTAATGAGCAGCACTGGGGAACTTGTATCAACTGATGAGGAGAAGGCAGAAGTTCTCGATAACTTCTTTGCCTCTGTCTTCACTACCAACCCCTTTCCTCCTAGCTCTCGTGTTGATGGCCCACAAGTTGAGGAC
>JAOTQQ010000001.1:67761529-67793508 GCA_026546715.1 Gallinago undulata | reverse complement strand
CAGGCAGCTCTCCAGCCATTCTTCCCCAAGCCTGTAGCGCTGCCTGGGGTTGTTGTGACCCAAGTGCAGGACCCGGCCGTTGGTCTCAGCCCATCCATCCAGCCTGTCCAGATCCCTCTGCGAAGCCTCTCTACCCTCCAGCAGATCAACACTCCCACCCAACTTGGTGTCATCTGCAAATTTGCTGAGGGTACATTCGATCCCCTCGTCCAGATCATTGATGAAGATGTTGAAGAGAACCGGCCCCAGTACCGAGCCCTGGGGGACACCGCTCGTGACCAGCCGCCAACTGGATTTCACCCTCTGCAGCCCCTTTCTCAAACTCTGGTACAAGAGTGATGGGAAAAAGAACAAAGAAGAGAAGATGGAAAGTTTACAGCCCATACCACCGACTGAAAATTACATGTTATTCCAAGAACTGGCTGACTTCCTTGGAAACTAAATAGAGCAGTTTATGTGACCTGCTGCTGCACACAGACTGTGCCTTCAGAAGCCGTGCATGGAATTTCCCAGAATTATTACTGAAATAGGGACTGTTTGTTACCTGCATTTGAAAATGAGAGTTCAGAAGAACTGTTTGGAACAAAATGTGTACGTGTTTGTCTGCAGAACACGCTTCAAACAGCCATATGATGAGGGTGGGATTTAGTCACTTTTACGGTCTCACTATGCCATACAGGGAGAAGACAAGCAGAAAGAAGGCTGATTATTAGGATGCATATATGCCTACATCTAAACACATAGAAATAACATGATACAGTCCTCCTTAGCAAGTAGGGAAACTCCTAATGACCTGCCTATTTCGAATTAGGAATGATCCTCATTCCCGGGAGTTTGGATCGAGAATTCTTATTCAGGCTTATTTTTCTTCACAAAGGTTTCAAAAGTCTGGAAAAGATAAAGTAAGAGCTCAACCTGGATTTTATGGTCTGAAGTATCCTAAGAGACCTCTGGTTTCTTATTCCAATAATTAAAAGGACAACTGCAGCTATATGTTTACCCTTCCTTATGCTGGATTACATCCTAGCAGTAGCATTTTTTAATAGTTATAGCTCACTGATTTGGTGTGCTGGGACACCAGACAAAGGTCATTATAATTGTTAAATTGACAGGTGACATAGAGGCCCTTAATGTAGTTGTGTGCCAGAGAAAAAAAGAGGCAACATGTGGCTTCTCACTTTAGAAGACGCATGCGGCTTCCACGTTAAATGTCAAACATAGGAGAAAGCTTAAAGAAATGCCCACACTTGGGAGATCACATCAGGATCCAAACTTGCCCAGACCTGCTCAGACTCACCGTTTCAGTTCAGATCCATATCTAGAAGATATATCCTGCCTGAAACCCTTAGCAAAAAAAAACCCCACTAATAATCTATGTTTGGATCATGCCTCGTACAAAATTCCAACCTGCCTGCCCTCACTGCAAGAATAAGAGCTAATTTTGAAACAGTTCTACTGTACATGTCATCAGATTAGGAGCGTAACTTTAGTTTCACTCGTTTTAGGCAAATTGCTGACGACAGAGGACATTGTATCCAGTACTCCAGACATCCCCTCAGCGGCGCTGAGAGTGCCCCATCACCTCCCGTGACCTGCTGGCAATGCTGACACCTTTCATAAAAACCAATTTTAATGTGAAAATACTGGCTATTACAAGGAGAAGCATTTTCAATTCTTCCCGTTTCTCCCTCAATCAAGCCTCACAAGGTACTGTGGACAGAGTCTGTAGTAACACAGACAATTTTCAGCTTGCGGACATTGCAGTTTGTAGCCAAATAGATGAAGTTATGTTACACTCTTTCCTGTACCAGTTTACAAGGCAGAAATGTGTATGAAAAGATAAGGAAAATAAAAAAGGTTTCAACATGGCTATCTGAAACTTTTGGTTATCAACTTTTATGTGGTCATCTGTTTATGACAATTTTATATGGACAGATGATTCAGGTTTCATATGATCATTGACTCATACCATGAAAATTTGTGAGATACCACATATTATTTTGTGGACAAAACTGAAAACTTTATTTATTTTCCCTTTGTATAAGAATGCTGTGCTGGGTCTAGCATTCAGCTCTCATTTTCTCCCATTCTCCTACACCCAGTGTGCCAAACTGTGCTTTTCTCAGATAGTGCTTTCTCACTCATGTCTGTTGAGGACGATCTATTTTGGAGACATAATTAACTATTCATTGACATAGAGCCTTGAATTTGCCTCTCCCCAAATTCCAGGAGAGCAGCCCTAATCTCTAGGTTACAAAATCAGCTTCCCTACAGCTCATAAAGCTTTACACAATGTGTTACAGCTCCAACAGGAGAGATTAAGAGACTATCTGGGCACTGCAGTGGTTGGAAAGCTCTTCAGTGAGGTGGGAGATCTACTGTCAATCCCCTGTTCTGATGAATATTTGCTTCTAAAAAAGACACTGACATCTTTTCCTGGCTTCTCTGAAACCCGTTACATGGGATCAGGGATGAATTTAGAGCAGAAACTCCGCCACCACATTGTACTTATATATGTATTTTAGAATACTAACCACAGTCTAATAAATGGACTTGAATATAAATGAACTGTCACTATGGCAGAATAGTTGAAATAATCTTGGATGTACAGATAATATTGTCTCAACTGTGAACCCGGCTTTAGAATCTCATTTCAGTCTCTACCTAAAAATCTATATGTCAAAAGAAAATATCCTGAGTGCCATCTACAAACTATAACATGACACAAAAAAGCCATCTTTCTATATGATAGAGCTACTTCTAATTTTCCCATTAGACCAAATGACATCATAAAGAATATCTGCCAACAATGTGATATAAAACCATACCATGCATCATGGAAAATAATTGCAATTCAATTACCCCTGAATTATAAAACCGTCAACGAGGTGCAATAAGACAAAAGCCTTAGAACGTATGAAAAACCGCTTAGCATAGATAATTATATATGTTTGAACAAAACCCCCAAAATAAAACATGTGCGGTTTGAAGGAACAGAGTAATCATGCCAAAATAATTCTCATTTATAGCAAAGGTTTGAGGATCAGCAAATTTAAAACCATCTCCTTAAAAAAAAAAAAAAGTAAATTTGCAAACCTTTCTCCCTCATAGAGGGGATACGCAGCCACTAGGGAAGAAACTTTTTTTCTTTCCTCTATCATCTTTTTGCTTAGATTCTGCTTTGGCAAAGTATTTACTCTTGCTCCTCAGAATCACAGAATGGTTGAGGTTGGAAGGCACCTCTGGCAATTGTCTAGCTTCCCACACCTACTCAAAGCAGAATCACCTACGGCGGGTTGCTCAGCGCTGTGTCCAGTTAGGTTCTGAATATCTCCAAGGATGGAGACTCCACAACCTCTCTGCCTAACCTCCTCTAGTGTTTGACAACCCCAGAAGTTTTTACAGACGTTTAAATTGAGTTCCCTGTGTTTCAGTTTGCACCCGTTGCCTCTTGTCCTGAAAAGAGTCTGGCTCCATCCTCTTTGCACCCTCCCTTCAGGTATTTATATAAATAAGATCCCCTTGAGCCTTCTCTTGTCTGGGCTGAACAGCCCCAGCTCTCTCAGCCTCTGTTCATATGAGAGATGCTTCAGTCATCATGGCCCTTCACCGCACTTCTCAAGTATGTCCATGTCTGGTACTTTCTTGTGCTTGCACTTGCTTAGGTACCATGGAAAAAGCTATGGAAGTTTTGCTTCCTGTCAGTTCTGTGCTTTAGCCACAGTCCCCACATAAAGAGGAGAAAGAGAGAGAGAGAAAAAATTTATATTGGGGAAAAAGGACTCTGGGAGTAATGGCTGCAGCAGTCTTTTGTAGGACAAGCAGAGAAAAGAAAGCTTTTTGCAGAAGAGGTCCTGCCTCTTCTCTCCACCAGGACCTCATGGGCATTCTTGAGATAAGGATTTGATTCTCTTTCTTGGTATGTTACCTTTCAGCTGAATGAAGAAGAAAATGGCTTTCCAGCGTAATTTTTAATTTTGACTTCACAAGGAAAAATAAATAAATATACTTCTTAAAATATAGCCTTTCCCTAAATGTCTCACCCTTGTCTTGCACTTTCTTGTGGAACAAAACAAGACATTACATCTATCCTGCAGCAGGGCAGAAATGGGCTAAGGTTCTTGGTTACCTCTGGCTAAAGTGTGGGAGGTTTTGCAAGAATACTTGCTAAAGGGAGAATAAAATTATTCAAACATGGTGTGGTATCAGAGTCCTAGAACTTCCCAGAGAATTTCTCATATAATCAGTAATTTTAATAACTGGTTATTTAATAGATGCTATTTTTCAGCCTTCAAAATATACTTTTATAACATTTAAAATTTATAGAATATAAAGCAATTTTATTTGAGTAGATTTGGTAATCTAACAGATTTCACAAATAAGCTTTCTCAACCTCCCGATGACTACTTTTCCTTTTCTTAATTGACCTTTTACATGATTCACAGAGCACTTGGGTTCTGCTTGTATTTGTTCTTCTGGTATGTAGTCAGACGAATGTTAGTCAGCATTTTACTGATGCTGATGAAGTTCTTCAGAAGCATCACATACAGGTTTCAAATGCTGTGATCTCCAAAAGAAGCACTGTCATATTCTGTCCCACTTCTGATTCAAGACAACTCAAGAGTACTCTGAGACTGCAGAGCCAGAAATTGCTAAAATGGTTGTGTGAGGTAACATTTTAAATAGAAGAACCTTCTTTATTCACCTGTGAAATATCATGTAGGACATACAAAATAAGACATTATCTGAAGTGACACCGAAAGATGGGGAAAAAAAGGACAAAAAAGAATTAAAAAGTTGACAGAAAAAGACAAAGAAAGTTCATACGAGAGGTTAAATCTATTTTTTTAAAATATGAGCCTTTGCTTTACCCCTTCTATAATTAAACTCTGTCTGTACAGCTATTTTGAAGTCCCGTGAAGCACATTCACAAGTGGCAAGTCATCTCCAACCTGTACAAGATCACAGCTTCTAGTACTTATATTTTATGCCTCAAAAACCTGGTAATTTGTATTTCTTGATTTTTCCCCTACTATAGATGTAACTGCAAGGGAGGAAAAAAATAGAGAGAAGGATATACCTAAATCTAGAGGGCCTGACCCTTTCTCTGAGGCCACACGTGCCAGACAAAAGGAGGCATGAGCAGTACCTGCAGAGAGCGTTGGTTTAGCTTCCCTTGCAGAAGGGCATCCTGCAGGGATCAAATTTGGTCTGGTAACTGCTGTTATGTGTTAAATTGAGTATTTCTCATACACATAAGAGACGTAAATTAAAGTGGTGATTTTGAAAAGCATGAAGTCTAGTCTTAGCCTGTGCTTTCACCACTTCCCTTTTTTCTCTGTCACGAACCTTGTGACTCTTCTGAATAGTCGCCTGGAGCTGGAGCGAGACGCTCCATGTGAGCATCCCTGCAAACCTGTCCATGCAGCGTTTTCCTGCTCTCTCCTTGTCTTTCATCCAGCTTTGAGCAGCATTTCGTTCCTCTGGCTGCCCACTCAACCTACCACCTCAGACCTGTTTTTACACCCTCAGGTGGCAAACCCTGGGCATACTTGCCCCTGTTTGGCAACGCTCTCACCCTGAGCTTTTGCTCTGACTCTGAAATGACAGTCCTCAGGTCATTGGTCGTTGAGCCAACTTCTCAACCCATGCTAGTCAACAGGAATCCTGGTGCTAACTAGAAAGATTTGACCCATGTCATTTTATTTTCTTTTTATTTACAGTGTGAAAATTGTTGTGTTGTGTTGTCAATCCGTCCATATCAGTTGTTTTTCTCTCCCAGATATTTAGCAGGAGCCACAGCTGCTGCTGTGATGAAGGGTAACACCTCTCATGTTCTTTAAGAGAGTAAAGTTGAGGTAAATTTGCTAAAACATTAGAGAATATAAACCCTTCTAGAACATAAACAGAGATTTAGAGCACTACTACCTGTTAGCCGGAGGAACTGTTGTGCTGGACACTGAAGTTCTGCCTCTTTAATTTCAATACATTACCCCCACAATAAAGACACTGGCAACTGTCACTCATCAGAGAAATATAAGAGAAAATTTCGGTTCCAACTTGTTTGACTTAATTCCTTTGCCTAATGCTAGGTAATGGATTCTAGTATGAGTAGGTTGATAGGCAACCAAATAGCAACTCTTTTATTAATGGTGAGACCCCCAGTGAGCTGACACTGTCATGTGAGAGCAAATATTTTTATAAACTCTCTCCAAGACCTGATTGTCCCATTTTGAGAGCTGTCCTTTAAAGAAGATTTGTTTACAAAGTTATACCAAGTCCTTACTGTCAGACAGAGGTGCTGCCAGAAGGCCTGGATTTTGAAATAGAAGTTATTTGTTACAGCTAGTTTCTAATTGCTTCAGTATATATAAAGCTTTTGTATTATTTTGTATGTTAATACAAATAATAGAGTTTTTCATCAGGCATTATTCAGTCCTACTACCTTGTATATTAAGATTAAGCCAAGTGAATGCCAGGTGATTCAACTAGAATTCAACTTAAACCCTGTCAAGTAATTAGATAGATCAGCTATGATTGAAAAAAATGAATCAATAGAGATATTGTTACATGAAATTGTACATTCTCTTAGCATTGAGCATGTTCACTCATTTACTGATTGTGATCTGTCACTGTCATAACCACCACACCCCTATTAGTCACATGCAAAAGCAATTGAAAAGCGACAATGAAAATCACCCACCTCCTGCTTTCTGTGGCATTTATAAGGCTCAGTCAATTATTTCTTTTCCCCAGCTTGTAAACTGAAATTAGGGTAAATGAAACCACATGAGGACTAAGATACAGCCATCCCAGTTACTGCCCCTGCTGTCTCTACTGGTTCCCATGATATGATTCACTTTCAGTTGCTAGCACCCATGACAACAGGTAAATTTTTCACTCTTTAAAGAAAAGTTATTTTTAGGAAAAGAGGCTATTTTACATTGAAATATCTATAGGAGCAACAGTGTGTTTCTATCTGATTGTAAAATAGGGGAAAAAAAGGAAAATATAATTATTTTTCATTAAGAGGTATATAAGACTCTCTTCATATAATAAAAGATATAATTTTTGGTCTTTTAATCAAAATACTATTTTATCTTCTGTTCTGATTTGGGATTGGCTTCATTAGGCTTTGATGGAGAAGGTAAACTGGGTTACAAGTGATTTCTAGTTTGAACTTTTCTGGTTAGTTTGTCTAAATGAGGATCATATTAGCTCATTTACACACATCCTGTTTTCACCCCTAACTAGACTCATCTGAAAACTCTAAGTTTTTGGTATCTGAGCTCTTGCTTTAGACCTGTATTAGGTTTTAAAAATTAATAACATTCAGAATAATTTTAGGGAGCAATCTCTTGCTACTTAAATTTAATCTTCAGAACTTCTAGGCTTTGTGTATGCATCACAGTTGCTCTAGAAACAAGACAGGGAATTAAACCAAAACTTGACAGCAACATTCAGAGAGTTTTTTTCTTTTTTATTTCTGGAGGTAATCTTGGAATCTATCTTTTTCCATTCCAGTTATACACTATTGTGCATCTGTTTTGGGATGTAGGAGTTCTCATGTACTAAATAGATCTGGAGAAGTAAAATTTGAGTAGCTAAATGGACAGATGGAAACAAATAGCAGAGCCTATGTCTCAAAAAGTGCCATCAGAGGCATCAAGAGCTCTATTTAGAAAAGCAGGCCTGATTTACCCTTGCCTTGTAACATGTGTACGCATTTGCACAAAATAAATGCAGAATGCTTCTTGTTCTTGGTTGGGAGTACTTTGAAAATGTATTCATGATCTTAATGAGCTCTGCAAAATGGAGAAACTGATCCAGGAAATTTGCAAACTTCCCTGTGGATAAGGCAGTGGGAGCATTATAAAGCACTTTAAGTTTGTCTATTCCTAATTTGTCTTGAAGCTGGTGATTGTGTTTGGTTGATAAAAGAGAGCACATCATCTGTGCCCTTGCCCCTTATGATGCGTTGTAGCTATGGCTCAGTACCTGGCAGAAAGAAACAGTTCTGGTTTAGGTTGCTTTTGGATTGTTTTTTGTTTTTTTTTTTCCTTTGCTAATATGTTCAACTTTCTTTTAAAAATAGCTTTTCTAACTTAAATGTAGCAGCATTACTTATTTTTGTAATTAACTTTATCTGAATTTCAACCAAAAATAACAAGAAATGTAACAATGATTAGATGTTGTTAACCTTAAAAAAAAAATCCACTCTATCTCTGTTTGCAGTTTTTCACTTGTTGCCTAATGAAAGTATCAGATTATTTTAACCAAATTATTTTCCTGATCTATTGCTTGAATTCTGCTGAAAACGTTAGCTTTCCTGTGTATTTAAGCCTTTATCTTTAATATACAGATAGAGCTGCGTATACTGTATTGGATTCACATCATTTAATAGGTAATATAATTCTAGGGAAAAATCCTGTTCACCCCCAAATGGACTAATTAAATAAGCAGGTTGAGCTCCTGAGTGTTGCTAAATTCAGAAGCTGAAATGTTGATATAGCTCTTTGATTAGTGTTTTTTTTTCATATACTCTTTGATGCTGTATGTAATGTCACAAAAGTGACAGGTGCCCTAAGAAATTGTAGTAGTGAAGTGTGGAATTCAAAGCGAGAGTCTTACCCATTTGCTAATTACAGCGGAGGAGAACAGAAGTATACCTGTAACTTAAGCTGCTCTCGGTCGTACCCCAAAAAAAAAAAAAAGACAAGCATGCCTGGTGCAAACCGAAGAGATTCGCAAGAGAAGCGACTTTTGAACCACACCGCTGATAAGGAGCAAAATAGGTTACCTGGGAGAAGCAACCAGGCTGGAAACCTGTCCCGGTCCAAGAAGAAGCTCCAAGAGGCTGTTTGTGTGCTGCTGGTGGAGCTGTGTGAGAGATTCACCTTCTTTGGCATCGTCTGCAACATGATCCTCTTCTGCACCATCAAACTTGGCTATCGCAACTACCAGGCGGCTATTGTCAACATGTGCTTTGTGGGCACCTCCATGCTGACCCCAGTGCTGGTTGGCTGGCTCGCCGAATGCCTTGTGGGGAGGATCAAGCTCGTGTGCATCTGCATGTTTCTACATTTCCTAGGTAGGTGACTCCCTGGTGACTATTTTGTGCTCCAGTAATTCTGTTGCCGAAGTGCATTGTTGAGCGTTGTGTTTGAAATCTAACGATTTTCCCCAAACTTTGGGGCCACCTTCTCTGTAGAGCTGATTACTTAGGTTCTCCTCTACAAAATGCACTGCAATATTTTTGCCCCCAAACTTTTGTGCGGCAGTGCTTTGAACAAGACTAAGCAACATTTGCAAGTGCATCTTGTGGATAGTTGGTGCACAAACAACTCCTCTAAAGTGGCTTAGCTATTTGGAACATGGATGCTCAACTCTTAAAATTGGTCCTCTTAACAAACATGTTTGGGGCAAATATGAGGCTTTAATTGGAAATAATAGTTTGAGAGAATTTGGAAACTCTTTCCCAGCTGTTGGTAGTAAGATTTTTATTGTGTGTAAAGGTATATGACTGTGGTATTTGGACAAGAAGGAAAGATGTACTTAAGCACATACCAGTATAAATAAACTTGACTTTAAGTAGAGAAGTTGTATCTTAAGTAGAGAAGTTGTATCTTAATACCTGTGCTGAGTCTGCTTTCTGTTAGCACATTCTGAATCTTCCCCACCTGTTATTCTGGAGATCTTTTATGTAAAAGCACCCTTCAGACTAAGTAGGGCTGTTGTGTAGCAAATTGGTGTATCTCAAAGCTGGTGATTATTCTCTCAACTTAAACCAATCTGATAGAAACACTTTTCACTTGGACCAGTTGCTGACCATAAGCAAGTCTGATTTCTGTAATAACCAGTCATGTTATTATTTAGACGGGCAACAAAGTAAGGCAAAAAAAAAAAAAATTATATCAGTCTCACTCCTGAAATGTCCTTGAGCTGATTTCAAAACCATTGTGCAAGCAGCCTGGAAAAATGATTGCTGTTATGTTCCACTGTTTTTCCCATGGGCTTCTGGTTTGGAATCTCCTTCTGCCACTTGTCCTTTCAATGTGTATCTTAAAGACTGGAGACACAAACAGAATTTTATGTATTTGTGTATTATTTTAACCAGAACTGAGGTTTTTTTGAGAGATCACTAAATACTCCTGACTTATTAGGATTTGATGCACAATCATAGTCTTAGTTATGGTGAATGTTGGTGTTGTTGACACATCAATATATTTTGAGTTTGATCTCCAATTGCAACTTGGAGAACCTGTTGCTGATTAAATCTGAAATCTGAAAGACTTGCTTTGCAAGCCAGAGGTGGTAAATGCGATTCATGGCAGTGCTTCTATAGGTAAAGTTTCTGAAAATCATGTGTTTTCCGTGAAGCTGCAGGAGAAAAAAAAATTTTTTCTATAAACCTTTTTGAGAATTTGTTAAATTATGATTTTAATAAATTCTGGGGTTTAAAGAAGATGGGAAAAAAAAAAAACCCAAACCACCATGGGGTGGTTTTCTTGATCAATAGGTGGCTCATCAGGTGAAGTTACATATTTTAACTAGTGCCCTCTGGCAAGTGGAGAACTACTGCCCTCTGCACGATGTGGAAGGTGAGTGAGAGGAGCGATGGAGCTACTTTTCCAGAGTGAGCTCTTCAGTTGATTGAAGAAACCGAATCCTTATGAGGATTTCAGAGGAAAACTGCTTTCTTGGAGGCCTTCAGTGGTTCTGCTTTACTCTGTGCAGTGGCATCCAAAAGCCTTATTTCTGTAGAGAGCCAGAACCTCTCTTCTTTGCGCTCCCCTGTTGTGTATCTTTTATTTTTCATATGTCTTTCCAACCTAAGTGCTTAAAAAAAATAATAAATCTTATTCATCAATCTGATTCTAATCCATTTCAAATGACTATTTGCTTTCTAATTCCAGGCACAGCCCTACTACCTGTTGTGGCATTCCCCTTTGAAGATATTTACATTGACAGACGACATATTCTTCATACACTAACCAAGAGGGAGCAGAAAATAGTATTCTACTTTGCACTACTCACAGCTAGTCTGGGAATAGGAGGCATAAGAGCTATAGTCTGTCCATTAAGTGCATACAACCTGGAGGACTGCGGACTGAAGGAACTTCTTTCTTTTTTCAACTGGTTGGTAACTTAATGTCAGCTCGTTATCTGTTGGGGATGGTAGAGCATTGCCATAAATTCACTGCTGGCTTACAAAGCGAATTCTACAGCTGCTGGGTTTCATGTTTTGTTTTTAACTGCAAAAAGCCTAGATTTGTGAAACAGGAGGAGTTTTTTCAGTGATTCATGGAAACTAATTTTTTGCTTTTTCTAGGAGCAGTAGATGTTCATCTATTTTGGCCTTTTACAGAAATTTTCAGTCAGAATTAGGGAAAAACTGATTTTCCCAAATGCTCAAAGACTTGACAACTTAGTTGCTGTTAGAAAACTAAATGGAGTATGTTGTTCTACCTTTAACATGACTATCCCTTTAGTATATTTCGCTGTTACTCCCCAACTATCAGTGAAAAAATTCAATGAAATATTAGAATTTACACCAGAGTAAATTTTTAGCAATGACAGGCAGCACTGGAGTCTGCTGGTTTGCTGGAACTAGGGATTGCTAGTAGTCCCTAACTACTAAGCTCAGTGTTAGGGATCTGCCTTCTTCCAGCTCTGTTGCTGCAAAGTTGTGGCATCAGATAAACCACTTTACATTTCTGGTTTGGTTTGAATATTTTAATTTTTTTAAGAAAAATTTGAGGAACATTTGCTCATAAAATGGTGCTTAAAATTCAATATTTTTCATATTAACTATGTCTCTCAGTGTGTCAGAGAAGTCATTTTTGATGAGATGTTTGCCTTTATTTACCCATCCTGTAGCACTATACGTAGAGTGCTATATGCATTCACCTGTACTTTCTGGTTAAACTGTGGATGGAGGATTGAAGAAGTCACAGTGGGAACCCCTAAATTCCTATGTCAAGGCAGGGTGAAATTATCCCTAAACTGCCCCCTTTTCTCTCCTTTCCTTATACGTGCACAATTATTAAAATCAAAGCTGAGGACATTTGCATATTAACAATGCAATGCTGAAGAATCAATGAAGATCTTCATGAATCAGATCTCTTCTCCTTTGGGGATGGCTTTCCTGACTATTCTTTTTTCTTCCAATTATGTTAATATCAAAGAGTTTTGAATTAAATCCAAGCTTCAGTGAATAAGGTAGCTTTACCAAAGGTGGATGAGACTGTTTAGTTCCTTAGAGCAGATTCTGCCTCCTTGACCTGCCCATAGGAGAGAAGAAGAAAAATACTTCTTTTTTACTCTGAGTTTTAATCCTTAATTAGCAACATCATTTTGATTAAATAAGACTCTGGGGGATTAAGACTGGAGAGCAATCAGTTTTTCTGAAAGATAGCTCTGGAGAATTTATTGTACTGTGGTCTTAGCTATTCAGAATTGTGTTTAATCAAAGTGACATTTCTCAGTGTTGATTACAAAGGAGATATAATATGAAAAAAATGTTCCTTGGGGGAATCCAAATGGGTCAGTTCTTGGAACTTCGGAAATATCAAGAAAGGCACATGTGCAATAAAAAAAAAATATTAATTTTTGCAATGGCATTCAAGGAGGGGCTTTTTGATTGTACTCTCAAGATTTAAAAAATGGGAGTTTCATTCTCAGCATTCATAGTCTTGTTAAAACTTCTCATAACATAATCACTTTCTCGGTAGGCTGTTTTCTCTTGGTAGGTACTTGTGACAGAATTGAAATTTAAAATAATATACAATGAGATGGTTGCATAATCCTGGTGAGTTTGAGCCTGTGATCTTAGCCAAGTTCTACTTAAAAAAGCAGAATTAGTGGGTTAAAACACCCAGAATTAGACCAGTTGTCTAATTCAATCTTCAAAGAAGGTTACTTTGCCCATCTAGGGCTTTGTTGTAACTCCTGGTATGAACTATGACTCGGACCTTTTAAGTAACTAGAATACCCCAATGCTAAGTGAAGAAGGGACTTGGATTCTGTAGGACTGTTTCCCTAAGGACTTCTGCTTTTCTGAGGTTAAGGCTAGGAACTCGTACCATCTTTGCAGCAGGAGAACTAAATTCTGTCTGTGCAGGCAGAGAATGAGAGCAAAAGGTACAACCCAGACAATGGGAGAGACTTGAGTCTGGTGTCGTGTCTTACTGATCTGCTGTTCATTTGTCTTCTTTCCTTCCGTCCTGTCCTGTGTCTCCTGCAAATAATTCTTCTTTCCATGTTCTGCAGATCGGTTTCTGTTGTTATCCAGGACACTCTGACTTGTTGTTTTCTACCCCTCTGGGATTTTCTTTCCCACCTTGTCTTTGCAGAGAACTCCATAGTGATTCTTATAAAAAGTTAACTCCTCCTACAAAGCTGTAGTACTTAAAAATACAGAGTTTGGATACTGTTCCATACATGGACTGTTTGGGCCTGAGTTTGGATAAATCAAAACTTAAATTGTAAGAGCTATGCATGCTTAAAAAATAAAAGCAAATTATAATTTCTTACAGGAAATCTATTGAGTCTTCAAAATTAATCCAAAAAGTCACAAAAGGTCAATTTGATAATATTTTCATATGTTTTACTTGATCTCAGACTGTTTCATTCAGCAGGTTCATCCTAATTGTTACATTCACTGTAAACTTTTGAATACTGTATGAACATAAACAATACTGTTAAATACGTCACGTAGACGTTACTACTTTGAAGTTATCACAATGAATGCATTTCTGTAAGAAGTTACAATAAGATTATTAGGTTTTTATGAGTTTGCCATAAAACTTCTGTCTAGACTGTGTTCTTGAGATGAACCTCCCAAGTTGGCATTTGCCTCTCGATCTGAGGAGACCTCAGAGTGCTGAAGCTCCAGGCAGGAGATGTTCCCTGCAAAGTTGGGTGTGATAATTTGGTTTGATGTATTTAACTAATTCAGCTATGCCCTGCTGGGATCTCTGAGACACTTTACATAATGCATGTCCAAATATTAGATAAATATATTAGATAGCTGTGGTATATGAGGGCCAGTAAAATATGTTTCTGTTTGTGTAGGTTCTGATCTGCTGCTGTCAGTATGATATGAGCAAATCCCAAAATTCTGATGTGTGCATTGATGTTAGTTTATCTTTCTTTTTTTGGTCTATAAGGATTGGTAAAATGTGTTGGTTTTTTTCTTCTCATTTCTGTGGGAGGACAGGAGCTTTACACTTCAGTCATACAATACTTTGCTAGATGGTGGTGAAAAACAAAAAAAGTCTCCTGTACTCAAAGGTTTTCTTTGGAGGTCCTACTTCCAGTGAAACAGCCATACAGTCATGAAGAGTGTCAGGATTTCAGGTACCTCAGACACACTTCTTTACATAATGTTTGGAAAGCAGCCCCTGAAACGTCTAACTTAAAAATTGTCAGTTAAGAAGTGTTTCAAAACACCTGCAACAGTTCTAACTGACCTAGTTGTGTAAGTGTATTTTTTTCTTAAAAGCTTTAGTTGAACAGAGATCAACATGTGTATGTACAAAATCCCTCCAACTATACCATTGTCACAGAATAATGTAATTCCAAAGTGCCTAGAGACTACTTTCAGTGGAGGAGAACAGTAATTGGTTTGGAACTTTAGACACGTTTTGGTGTAACTTTAGAGAAATTTATGAAGTGAGAGTTCACTGCTGTTCCTGTCCTTGCTGGCTCCAGGAGACCTGATGATGCTGGGTGGCTCTCGGCAGCAGTTAAGTTTGCCCTGGAGAAGTATGTAATTTTTCTTCTGCCACTTGCCCTGGGTCCTCTGAGGCAAGCCCCATAAACATGTTCCCATGCCCTCTGGTCATCCCCCATCTCCACCCTTAGCGTGGTGAAAGAGTTGGTTTGTAACTGAATAGGCCTGAGCAGTGTAACCAAAGTCTGTGTTTCTGACAGGATGATGTTTTCTCTTTCTTGGCACTAGCTAGATACGAGGAAATGGGCAATGTCAGAACCAGTGGAAGAAGCACAGCAGACACTTCAATGTTGTAACGTGGCTATGGTTTGTCTTGGCAATTATGGCAGGCCACCTAGTAGTCATCTTAAATGAATGAAATGGGGCTGAGGAAGTGTCCTAGGTGTCAAGAGAGACTTGCAATTGCCCTTCTAGGGTTTTCAGCTCGAAAAGTGATTGCTGATACAGGGAGCTGCAATGGCTGCTGATACCTCGCTCCTGCCCTACCCACTCATTGGCAACTGAGGAGGGATCAAGCTGGAAAGCTTGGGAGTTGGGTTGTTAACGAGTAACTGGTCTTCTGTAACATTTTAAGATTTTTCTTTTAATGTTGAGAATGTAATTCTAGACTGGTTAGCAGAAGCAACTACTCAACTCTGATAGCATACATGAGGCAGAAGTGACACAAGACAAGAAAACAAGCTTTGGTTCCTCGAGCAATATGTATTAAGCTACGTACCTGTGTAGCGATCACTTGAGTGAAACCATTGCACTAAGGATTCAGCAAAGGTGAAAGAGTCTCTTCTTGCAGTTGCTTATAAAATGTGATCTGTGACATTTTTGGGATAGTACTACTACATTATTGATCCTTCTTTGTTTAAAATACAGTTGTTGTCTTTAAAGCCAACTTGGAACTTTAAAGTTTAGTCAAAATTAAAATTCTTGAAATTTCAAAGGCTATGTTGGCAAGCCAGACTCAAATCTGAAGCAGAAATTGCTGAATGTCTGACTCCTCAAAGGAAGTATCGTACTGATCCAGACAGTATTTTTGGAAACTGACTTCACCAAATCAGGTCCTCACTAAATCTGATCTCTCTACACTGAGCTGCAGAATATTTGAGTCTCCTCTGTAGCCTCAAACCTTTGTTTTATGTGAGAGTTGTGTTGTAAGGGAAACCTTGATTAAAGATCTGCTGAAAGCAAAAAGACAACACAAGTGGCCTCGAGCAGTGTAAGGGGAGCACCTCATAATTTAAAAGGGGTTAGAACGTTAGAACTTAAATGTGTAATTATGACTGGTAGTGTGAAAATCAGTCGGTCATGTTGTGAGAAGAGGGCTATGCAACAGAAGAATGAGCATTAACATTTATGTTTCACTTCCATGAATAGTTACACAGGTAACTACTTGAAAAAGCTGGATTTTAGATCTACTGATGTAAGTCAGAATCCCGTGTGGTGACAATATAAATATATATAAACTCATTTGCTAGGGTAAAGAAAACAAGTAATTATCCTTTTGCAACCTATCAGGGAAATGCATTTTAGTTTTGGGGTTGGTTTTTCTATCCTTAAAATTCTGGAAAGCGTATTTAATGTGCTGTTGTCAGGGTTTCCAAACTGTGGTAAGCTTGTCGTTGGTGATACTTCATCTGCTTCCAAGAGTATATGGTTTTTCATTTGAATGTCTTCTGTGCATGGGGGGGTTCAGCACTTACTTGGGAAGCACGTCTACTGCCAAAGGCAGTCTTGGAGCAAATTATGTTGGGGAACCTCCTTATCAAGATATTTCCAGAAGCCAACAAAATTTCAAGCTGAGACTTCCAATGGAAAAGCCATCCCTTCTGTTAAATCAAATTCTAATACTTCTTAAACAGGGGATATTGACATTAAGATGTTTCTTTCTTAAGCTTAAATTACATGATTTGATGATATTGTGTACACAGAGTTTGTTTTCTGATATTAAATGTGTAAATAGTAAATGTTGATGTACTTAGTCTCATCCAGAAGAATATTTCCAGTAGTAGGTCAACAATTTGTTTAGCTCTACTGCCTTGGTACAGTCATGTTAATCACATACCTCTTGGTGCTGAGTCATCTGAGTGAAATTTGATGTTAATTGCTGTGTCAACATGTGCATGATACTGATGCTGTCCATGCTTACTATACTTACCATGCCTTTAACTTAATGTTTTAATTTTCTGTTATAGCCTTATGTTATTCAGACTCTCCATTCTTCTCTCTCTTTTCTGTGTCTACTAGGTTTTATTGGCTGATCAACTTAAATTCAGCAGTTGTCTTTGTCACCATTTCTTATATCCAGCAGTCTGTGGCCAGGAACCTTGGTTTCCTTATCCCCTTTGTGTCCGTGCTTATGGCTATGATCACAATTCACATGGTGCGTGGTGAAATGATTTACAAACCCAAAACAGGTAAGAGCCAACTATATCTTAGGAAATATCTTTAGAGATTATTTTTACAGAAGAGATTGACTTGCATATCTAAACGAGTTCTTCCACGACACTGCCCTGTTTGGTCAGAGATACTTGGGTTTAGCTCTACAAGGGGTTGTGTGTAAGAGACAACATCCATCCTCTGTAAAGATAGACCTGGAGATTCTGGATAGCCTGAAAAAGTGGAAAGCAGTCTCTGTTAAATGATGCACATTTTTCTGTCATGTCAAGACACGTCAAAGCATTTGCCTGTGCAGGAAGGGGCATCATATGCATGCTGCTGCTGGACTTTATTTTGCCATGTTTGTTTCAACCTATGTCCAATGTGTTTTGATCAGTTAAAGCAAAGTTCATGCCTATGTGAAGGCACCAAAAATACTTGTGTCTTCTCCTGTAAATGTGCTCATTTGCTTCACCTGAACACACACCTGGGCAGCCGAGCAGTGTGGTTGGTCAGCTAAACAGGAATGTGCACTAGTAGCAAAGTTGTTCTGGAATGTTTTTATCTTGCGTGTCTGATGCCCATTATTATTTCAAAGTGCTTGCTTATACACCATCAAGTGTTTTTACACATTTGAAAATCACTAGAAATACTGAATAGCTCTAAGTAGTTTATAACAGAAGTTCTTACACTTCTATGGCCTCACTAGTTAGTACCTGAACTCTCCATAATCATTTGATGGCAACTAGCCCTCTCCATTGACCAAGCACAGAAATGTAAGTGGAGCCTAGGTGACTTGAATAAGGCTGTGAATGCCCAAACCTTGCTATTCTATTTCCAATAGAAGCCAGAAAATGAAAGTAGTCATTTCAGCCTTCATGTTAAATATAATCTAAGCAAAAATATATTAACAGTGAGAGAATGAATGTATAAATCAAGTGCCTGGGAATATCATAGTGAGGATGTCACTAGAGAGGTTTATTCAAAAAGAATGGAGCCAAAGAAACACGTCCCCTCCACAACACCTCAAAAATGTCATGATAATATGCAACGGAGCATCAAATTAACCAGCTTCTTATGGAGAAGGGGGCTCACTACAGGTTTTACAACCTGAGATGGTAAAAAGATTCTTTAGTATCCAGCCCTGAGCTGGACTATTTCCTATGGATTAAATTTGTAGTTTAGAATTAAACTAGTTTAATTCTATTAAGTGGAATAACATACGTTTATAGATTATGCCTGCCTTGGCCATCAACAAAACTAGCACTTTTTTATATCAAGTGTTTTTTTCCCGTCGCTGGAGAATGCTGATCTAAACATTGATATCTGCAAATTTCTTTATCTCCTTAGTCAAAATAAAAGATAATATACTTTGTATCTTCCAGTGAGATGGTGAAATTGGAAAATCTTCAGAATGATAATTCAAATCCATAGATGACCTTAAATGATTTTTATATATGCTGCCTTTTTTATTTTAAGGTAACTCTTCAAATATGGATCATGCATTCATTTATGTTTAGCTGTCAAGCATGGACTTCATTTGCATTTCCTCCCACTGCTATAATTTGGAGGACTGGCAGGTGACCAAAGATGAGGAAAAATGTGTATCTACCATCTAGGGTGCAATGTAGGCTTTTTATTGTAATTAAGCATCATAGATATTCATGATTAGATCAAGGTCAAAGTAGCAGAACATTAGAGCCAAGGACTGAATATAAAGGAGAAGGTAAATCACTTTCGGAAAGTTACAATTTAATATCTATATGGATAGATATTTTTTTACATTTTTTAAGAAAACCTTAGAAATACAAGTATAGAGTATATACTGTTGATCTACACAGTGTGCACTGATATAAATGTGCTTTTAAACATGTCTCTTACAGATGATCAGATTTATAATCTGAAGAATTATAGTAGAAAACGACTGTGGGGTTCTGAGGGTTTTATTTCTTTTCTTTTAAAGAAGGGATGAGATACTTACTCTAACTATATCATTGGCAAAATCTTCCTGATATTGATTAGGTCTATCTAGCATTCAAGTTGCTTTTTGAACTATAACTTCAAGCAGCTTTATCTTCCTAGTTTACTAGATTATAAAATCTGCTGGAATTCCATGCTGAGAAATGCAGCTAAATAAGGTGTGTGTCTGTTTTTGTCTTGTACAAAATGTTGTTTCCTAGGAAGTTGACTGAAATTAAATTAAAGAGGGCCTTAGCTGATCCATTAGGAAAGGCAAGGAAATGTCAGGATATGTTGTCTATCTTAGTCCTTTTTTTTTATTTCCATAAGGGTAAGAAAGCAGAGCCTGGCCAACATCTTCGATTCTGAAGGAGAGGACATGGCCATGACCCTCTTGGAAACTATGTCAGATACACCAGCTCACAGCCATGTTGTTGCTTTGTTGACCTGTTTGTTGGTCTTGTCGTAGGGCATCTTTTGGTTTTGACACTGACTGGGTTCAAACCCTTGTAAAGCAGTAGCACCATATTACTGCTTTTCATTTCTCCTTTGTGTATGTCCAGCATCTAATGTAGGGCAAAGCAAAAGATTATAACTTCTGTGTACAAAACATGTAATTACTAGCTCCGCCAATGAGTTGAGCTCATACTGTGTCTTTTTTTTTTTTAAACATCTGAAAATAACCCGACTTTGACAAAAGCCCCAATTCTCACATGGTTTCTGGTTAGCTTCTTAGTCAAGTTGCTCTGGAAGCCTGCAGATTTTTTTTTTAGTCTTCAGATTTAGTCTTGAAATAGTCTAGATCCTAAACTTAAAAATCACTTACAATGTGTGGTAAGAATAGTTGCCTAATATAGTTGTAAGAATAGTTGCCTAATATAGTCATACAGAACAATATAAAACTGTACCAACTGTCTGTGTTTGCAAGCTTGGATATATTATTTCAGATTTTAGTCAGTCGTGTGAACAGTCTGAAGGTTAATGCTAAATAGCCAGAGAGTTTTTGATGTTAGTCATCTATTAAAATGTTCTTTCTTAGTACTCTTAGCAAGTGCTTCCCACAGGCATCAATGAGTATTTCTAGAAAATAATTTCCACGCCAGGGATACATTTTCTTTCTGCAGTCTTAGTTATCCTTAGTTTTGGAAAGTGTTTATTTGTAGATAGCCAAGTTATTGTAGTTCTTCCACCCTCTCAGAAAAGCAGAGAAGTACTATAACCCCTATTTGCATGGATGACAACTCACCAAAGGGAAAAGAATTTGCATTATTCCCAAGCCGGGAGCTAACAGTTTTGTCCTCGTTTTACTTGCAGTGACAGGACGAGGGGCAATGGGTTTAAACTGAAGAAAAGCAGGTTTAGATTGGATATTAGGAGTAAGTTCTTTGCCATGAGGGTGGTGGAGCACTGGAAGAGGTTGCCCAGGGAGGTGATTGAGGCCCTTTCCCAGGAGACATTCAAGGTGAGGCTCGACGAGGCCCTGGGCAACCTGGTCTAGTTGGGGGTGTCCCTGCTGACTGCAGAGGGATCAGCCTTTGGAGGTCCCTTCTGGCCCAGATGATCCTATGATTCTACTTTCCTTTCCTCTGAGCCTAAGAAACAAGTTAGCAATTCCTGAACCCAATAACCAGTGAACAAGTTTTAATATGCCAAATACTAGATTGGAAACTTCTGCTCTGCCACAGCGTGCTACTTGGAAGTCCCAAGATAATATTTCTGGTTTTGAAACGCATCCATGACAGCGCTCTTGTCTCACCAGCCCTCTCCTGAGCTCCCTTTCCTACCCTTCCCTTGCTGCTGGGCTTCAGCAGATATGCAGCATTTCAGTACTGTCTTGAATTGAAAACTAACCTCATTCAGTCAATAGAAAGTGAAAGCGAAGGAAAGTAACACTTAACCTGCTCAACCACAGCAACAAATAGTCGTGGCGTGTTAAATAACTGGTAGCAAAAATCACTTTTCTCTGGGGATGCTGGGCTGCATTGCTTCTGTAACAATTAAGTTGTGAACTAACCACCCTTCAAAAAGGTACGTTTTTGGAGCAAAACCAGACTGTCACTGCCTTCCCCCTCCTCGAAAAGATGTAAAAGTGTCAGGTCGTATTTTCCCTCCCGAAGTATTTTGTCTCATTTATTTTGGCAGCAAGCATAACCACGCCAATGTCTAACGTCCCTGATTGTTTGCAGACAGTTCCCTGCTGATGACTTTTGGGGCAATCGCTAGTGCCCTGAAGGCACGTTGTGTGCGCTATCGTTACTTCGGTGGAGGCGCGACAAACTGGCTAGATCATGCCAAGGAGAACTATGGTGGGCAGTACAGCGAGACTCAGGTGGAAAGCACAAAGTCGCTTGCCAGGCTCTTCCCCTTGTTTGCTTTCCAAATTCTCTACAGAGCATGTATTATGCAGGTGAGTACACACTTTTAAACAAAAAAAAATATCTTGAAATACACCGTGATGAATGTTTACTACTATCACAGAATCACCTAGGTTGGAAGGGAACTTTTAACTATGCTTCTACCCATGTTTTTTTTTTTTTAACTGTTGCTTTACCAGTGGAGCAACCTTGCAGAGTAGTTCTAATTATCTAAGAAGATACCTTGCTATATCCTCTCCTCTCATCAAATAACTAAAATTGACCTCTTCAAGACTCATTAAGGAGCTTGTGTGGCTGCTCGTTACTCATTTCTTTGAACACTTGCTGGCCGAAACATCTACTGCTAGAGTCCTGTGCACCTCACACTGCCATATTACAGATATCAGAGACTCAGGATCAACATTCTTCTGAAAAAAAAAAAAGTAATTTTACCATATCTTAAATGTTCACTCGCTTTTTCGGAGAGGTAGAAAATCTTTATTTGTGCTTTTGGTTGCATATTTCTCCTACTGTTCTGATGGGATTACGTGGCTGGTGTGCATTGGAAATGGGTGGGTTTCCATTTGTATAAAGAAGCAGTCTTTTCCCAGCCTCTCTATCAGGCTATGTGGCTCTTTCCACTTCTGAGTGCATGCATGTTATATAAATGTAAATCTGTCAAGAAGCTACTTAAGATGACATGATTCCTTCAGATTCATTTCTGTCAGGATGATCCTGGCTAAGCAGGAGTTTGCGGTAGCTTACCCTTTGGCGACTAGAATAACAAATATATGAGCTGGCTCAGAAATTCATTTTTACTTGTTGGTGTTAAAATGCTGTTTAAGGAAATTCTTACAAATATGTAGCATACACTGCTTTATTGACACTCCCTCTTGCTATCATCCTACATTCCCATCTGTCTGCCTCATTCTTTCTCCTCTTCCTCTCCGCATTACCCATAAGCACAAAAATCCCAAGCAAAGAAGCAAAAATAAACAAACCAAACCAACTCATGCAAATGGCCAAGGCTATGACTGGATGAAAATGAACCAGATATCATTAATTGGAGTTGTAATAATCAGGTACGTATCTAGAAAAGATAAAAGTATTTGCACTGCTGAAAGAGGTGACTTTAATTCCTTTAGCAGAAGTTCCAGTAAGTTTAAGGCTTTTCCTTAGACTAGGCGATAGATCAGTATCTTTTTTTGTAAAGATTAATAGTGTTTTCTCCATATTAGGTTAACAGCTTTCAGTGCCTGTGATTCATGTTGATGATATTTTAATTCCTATTAACAAGTCAACTTTGATTTGCAATAAGCAGTGGACAGAAGGAACCAACAAAGTTTGGCTCAGTTTTGATCTTTCACAGCTCTGTTGCCATTTATTCACCCTTTTGCTATTTATGTCTTCCTTTGGAGGTGGAATATGGGGGAAAAATATTTTTGAGAGCTAACATTTGAGTAATTCCTTACTCCTGAACAGACTCCCAGTGAGTAGGGTTGACTGTAACCATTGATGAGAAACCCTACATGAGCTCAGTTACTAACCATACAATAATTTTCAGACAGCTATAAAGCTGTCACGTTCTACTTGGATTATTTGGCATTTCCAATCATGTTGAAGAGCCTTGCAGAATGTTGGAGGAATCCAGAACTCTCTCTGAAAACAGAAGTAGAGCAAAGAAACCAGATCTACATCCAGCTCTGTCGTGACTTCATCCTGAATTGCTCAAATTACTGCTCTCTCTTTTTTCCCATCAATCTGTAAATCGGGGTGGATTATAACTCCTTGCTGCATGTGAACTTGCAATGCTTGCTTAATCAAGCTTCCTCAAAAAACCCTGAAAAAAATCTGTTGGTAGAAGCCATTCTGATAATTTTTTTTCCAATAAACTCAACAGATCTTCTGTAGAGCCTCACACAAGCAGGAGAGGTTATTTTCTTCTGAAGTGAAAGACAGTCTTAGAAATCTACTTAATTTCATACCCTGATGACTGCTGTTGGTGGGTTCCTCATCTGATTATTCATTTTTCTCTGCTTTCAGTTCCCAGAAGTAAAAGGAAATCCTCTATGTAGCTTCTATGAATGTCAGCCACATTAGGCTGGTTCTAAGACTTGGGCCAAATCTTCATTCCCTGTAGTTTTTAGAACCATGGGCTGGCAAGAGTGTCTTAAATATTACTCCCACCCTTGAGCGCACAATCAGAAGTTCAAAATAAGTCTGCATCTTGCTATTCTGAAATACTGTTCTGTTAAACAGTGTCTATGAGAAGTGACAAAAGTACTAGGCAGCACGGCTTAGTATTTTGGCTGGTAGCTCTAACTAGGGATGATCAAATAAACTCATGGACTACTACTTAGATATGTTAAACAACCCAGGAGTATGTGAAATAGAAGGAAAATGTTATATTCTAGCAGAGAATGAGAATGTTGCTATTTGAAGGGCTTTTGCCACGAATGATCATTCCTTTTGGCCAGCAGGTATTTGATTTACTGTGACTTTTCCAGAAGGAAAAGTTTGGTAAAGTTTCCAAATATAGTAAAAAATCTTATCTATGAAATGTACCTGGTATACTAATGGAGAGGGGTCTTATTCTCCAACACAGATTCCTTCAGGATACTATCTCCAAACCATGAATTCCGACTTGCACTTCGGTGGATTTGTCTTGCCAGTTGCAGCAATGAATGTGATAAGCATCGTGCCGCTACTGATTCTTGTTCCTATCTTGGAATGCATTAACTCCTATCTGTTTAGTTCCAAGGACACTGGACATTCTCCAGCAATTTACATTGGTATGTGTAAAGTACATCTGTTTATGCAGGTTTTTATATATATTCTGTTTTTGAAAGAGAAACCACGGTGGGTGATGGATGATCCTATACAATTATTTCTGGCTATAAATACTAAGATGGACTTGTTTTGGGATGACTCTGAGGTGAATATGTTTCAAATGAATTGTGGAAAAGACAGTCTTGAAGCAATATACTAGGAGTAAAGATAAAATGGATAGCTTTTGTTTAGGATGGAGATTGAGACTCTTCTGACAAATGAAAAATTTTGAGACACACTCCTGAATGACTTGAAATCGTCCTAAGGAATTGCTGAGAGAAACCATACTAACCTTTTAAACTTTAGACTTTCTCTGATTTGGTCCTTTTCTATATTGTTTATCAATTAATTTTTGGAAAGTTAACTTTGGAAGTTCTCTTAGGGGGGATTTGAGAGTCCTTCAGTTGCTCTCTGATCCTGGAGATCTGGTTCTGTTGCTCAAAATTATGAGTTTGGTTTTAAATAACTAGATTATCAATAAAGGCTTTGTTTTCTTATGTTTTTATGCTATAGCTGCATCAACATTCTGATTGCAGCTCATAAGAGTGAAATTGTATTCTCCCTAATCTAGTTATTTTCAGTTTCACTTGGGCTGAAATAAAAGTATCTGGCTTAATTCTGTGTCTGCAATAGGTGTTTTTAGGGCTGGTGAGCAAAAGAAAACACACAGATAGCTACGTAAAACAAATATATGGATCACCAGATTGCTGTTCCCATTGAACAAGCTGAACATTTCACAGGTGGAAGGTTACTCGGAGAGGTACAGCGTTCCTCTCTAGCATTAAAATTTTCATTTGAGTATCTAGTATGGGATAAATACCCAGGTCCTTAGTAGTTTTATTTATTATAATCTTAAACTGAGACATACCTTGTTGTACATTCACTTAAAGTAAACAGGACTCTACAGAGGTGGTGCATCATCTCTTTCTCACAGACATAGTACAAGAAGTCTTCCCTGTTGTGAATCCCAGTGTTTTCAACAGTAAGTGTTGTAAACACAGGCTTGCAGACTGGCGCTCATTTCGGAGAAATTTATAGCCTGAAAGTAATGATGGCTTTAAGAGAGGTTGGGCCTCCTTCCATTTTGTGTTTGTTCTGTTTGGTTTTTTTCAACACCCGCTCTGCCCCCCGCACCCCAACCCTCTACTAGGATATGGAGGAATCCTCTGCAACCTGATACCAGCTACATCTAGTACCACCAGAGAAGCAGCTTCCATTCCGTGTGCACTTAAAACTATTCCCTTTCGTAGATACTAACATTAAACTTCCTACAGTTTTTATCTTCCAGCCTGAATTACAAACCTCAGACAAAAATATTTATAAACGACTATTTTCTCAGTGTGCTACTATTAATTCAGTGCCCCATGGCAAGCAGCACAGTGAGTACCGACACACACAGAGGTATTAATCTGACTAAATTAGCCTAATTAAGAGTGTTATTAAGTTTTATACAAACCAGATGCATATAACGCAGCAGGTTGCAATTACCCTAGTTTTTAAAATAACATCTGCATTAAAACACAAAAAGCACATTCAGATAATAATTTTCCTTAAAACCATGGAAATTTCAAGTTAGTATTAATGCTCTATCCTGTTATGTTGAACAGCAGTAGAATATATGCAGTGGTTTATTCTTAATAGCTTCATTTATTAAAATAGCCTCCTGTTAGGGGTGATAAATTACCCGAGGCATAAAAATACCTGTGAGTACAGGCGATGGCTTTAGATATCCCAGTATATGACTGCACCTGCAAATATGGTAGACCTCTAAGTGCCAATATGTTTGCCAACAGTTAATTAGGTTCCAAATTATTTTCAGGAACAAAATTGAAAGCATAAATAGACTGTTGGTGTTAAGCCAGCCTATAACTATATTTTAATTCAAGTCTTGTAAGAGGAAGAAATTTTAAATAGGTTTCTGGAAATTTTCAGTACGTTAAGAATAACAGTTTTAAAGGAGGAACAATATAGACATATATCTGATTGCTTTGTAATAAGGATCTACATGAAAATTACAATCTATGTTACTTTCTCTGTAGTTGTTGGTTTATTTGTAAATCAGGTATTATCTAAAAAACATTAAAATATTAAAGTGAATTTAGATTGTGTCCCAAATATATTGAGTATCTGGACCTCTTTATGAAAAATATAAGTATTTGGTAATTGTAGAGTTTTTCCAGTTTCCTAATTGTTTTGGTCTGTGGTTTTGCTTGGTTGCTTTTTTTTTAATATATTTTATGCTACTTGTGCATCTGTAGTTGTCTGTCAGCTGCAGGCAAGAGGCTCTAGCTGAAGTACCTGAGCAATAGAAGTTCTTGCTCTAATATTCTTAATGTCTGATTATACTGAAATGTCTTAAGCCTTGGATTTACTCCGTCTTAAGGTGATGTGCAGAGCAATTCTCTGTACAGTACACAAAAGCAAGCCTCCAGTCCAATGTCTGTATCAAGTGATTTAGGAGTTGTTGGTGACCATTTCTCCCTAAAAGATGCTCTGGTGTGAACGGTATTAATTTCGGGAAAGCTTTTTGAGCTGTTTTATGCAGGATGTGAGATCAGGTAATTGTAAAGGTCCAATATGACCTTAGTCTCTCGATAATATAAATAAGCTTGTCCCAGAATCAGTCCCAAGTAGTCCTAAACCAGCCTGTTCTCCTGTAAAATCAAGCCTCAGATGTTCATTCCAAACTGCTTGTTTTTAAAGAGGACTAAACAGAGAGGAAGTAGGAGGAAAACCAAGTCTCCAAGGGTGTCAGTTTCTTCCGCTCCCACATAATGTCTTAAAAGAAATATTGCAATTGCTGGGCATTCAGAGGTTACTTTTTCTGAAATATTTTTGGCTTTTAGTAAGGGAAATGCTTAAAATATAGCACTGTATAGTAATATTGAACTGCTTCAGGTTTCTTTAGTACTAACATAATTTTTCACAATTCAACTCTTGCTTTGGTAGATTACAAGAAGCTCCTTGAGGGCTTTATATCTGGCCTTGATGAGGTGCATTGGCTAGAAAATACTGTTGAATTCCTTCCCATCATCCATTTTCAAGCAATAATTCATTGATGCTCTTATTAAGCACTAGAGGGGCCTTAACATCCAAACAACTTCCAAGCCTCAGGTTAGTCAAGGGGGAGGGTATTTAAAGTTATGAAAACTCGGGAAAACTGTGCTGATGGAAGGGTGTGAGAGATGCTGCTGGGACACATGAAGATGCGAGAAACATCGATGCATGCAAAAATATCATAAGGCTAAGGCTACTTAGCTTAGTTTTCGGACTCTCCTGCCCTGACACCCAAAGAGACAAAGTTTATAAAAATAATATGAAACAAAAGCCTTTGACTGTTGATGGCAAATCTAGTATGTACAACAATTTCCAGTTATGAAGCGAGAAGAGGCTTTGTAAGATGTAGTCCAGGTACTTGAGCCAAAGCTGTCAAAAGAAGCCTAGTTCTTATACCTGTAGTTACATTATCACTTAGAAATGCTGAAGAATCACAAACTCAGCCAAAATCAATGGGAGCTCAAAACAACAGAAATATAAATGTTTCTAGCTCAGGGGACTCACTTGAAAACTTGGCATTCTTTGTGTTTTTCTGTTCCGAGAGGCTATGACCATTTCATTCTGTCAACATCAAGAAATATAAAATAATACATTTAAATAGTATCCTCTATGGGATGTATGGTGAAGTCTGTGGTATTTAAAAATACATCTGAGTTTACTGGAAACCTCTTCTTGCATCATGAGGCTAAATGTATAGGTTTTTTTTCTGCCCTGTGAGATCATGCAGCGCTTGTATTTGTCTTTACCATGATGCAGGTGGTAAGACTCCCCAGGTTGCATGTGCAGTAACATATATATATATATACAACTGTATTATGGTCACGCAGTGATACTTTTTTGGGACAACTGAAGAAGGCAGGAGGCAACTGTACTCCAATGGCTTATGTGTTGGCATTTAGAAAGCAGAAGATTATCTCTTCCCATAATGCAGCCCATCTTATCCTAAAATGTTAAACAGCCTAGGAAATGTGCCATCCAACAAACTTTCAAAAGTAGTTTAAAAGAACTCTATCATGGTGGGAAAGGGGAAAATGTAGGAATGATTGGTCTGCTGAGGTGGGATCTTTACTGGTGATCTTTCTGTCCCACATATCATTGCCTGCAGCCTTATTATTTTTTTTTTAATAGAAAGCAAATGGCTAAAGCATATAGTTTATATGTATATTTCAGAATTTTATTGCTGCTTGAATAGAATTTCTCCCTGCTTGGCAGTCATTCCCACCCAATTTCTTGTGATACCTGGAAGGGCTGATGACTTTTTTTTTTCTCTCTTCCTTTCTTGCCTCCCCTGATCTTCAAAAAAAGTTCATCTTTGTGACTTTGTTCTTCAGAAAAGTTTTTCCTCTCTCCTTCATTCTGCATCCCTAAATTCTTCCTGTGTTGAGCTGGTGTCCCTTTACCATACCTTTAGAATTAGACTTGGGCTGCAGCAAGTACTCTTTCTTTGTGTTTGTGTTGAGAGGATGTCTTGTGGGAAGGAAGGAGGGGAAGCTTCTTTTGCATCTCCTGGGACTCTGCTTCATTTAAATGCATGATAATGCTGTAACTACAAGCTTGGTAGTTACTCTCTGTACTCTCTTCCCAGTTGTAGGTCAGCTGTCTGCTGCGCTTTCTGTGATGGTTGCTGGCTTCTCTGAAATACACCGAAAGCATTTCCCTCAGGTGGAGCAGAAGCTTTCCGAGGAGGTTCTCCTGGTCTCCTCCATGCCTTGCTTTCACTTAGCTCCTCAGTACATCCTGCTTGGAGTGGCCGAAGCCTTGGTAACTCCCTCCTGTAAGTAAAACCTCACCATCGAAAGCAAGTGTCCTGATTTGCAGAGAACGATATCAGCTTCCTAAAAATAACTGCCATCATCTGATATTTTATCTCTGGCTCTCTTCCATGGCCTTAATGAGCAGATTTGTGCTTTACCTGCTTCAGAGAAGCATAATTTGTCTTGCTGGCTCAAAGTGTACCTCAAAGTGAGCGTTGTTCCAGATTAACTGGGAAGTGACACAGCCCAGTCAGATCCCTGGGGTCCCCACTGTCTGGTGGGGGTGGTGACCAGAGCGGTGGGATTCTGGGCTTGGATGCACAACTGGTCTTGAAGCTAAAGCTGCTTCAGGTGAGGGCTGGACTGGGTGAGCTCCTGAGGTCCCTTCTGACCTGAACTCTTCTGTGATGGTATTCTTGAGCTGGAACAAAGGTGCCCGTGGCAGCTGAGCTGTGGTTACTGTGGTCTATGAGCACTCTTTAAGCCACAGTCAAAGGAAGGTGAAGCAATTTGGCTTACCCCTTTTTGTTTGTGGGCACAGCTAAGAGAACTACAACACGTTTTTCACCGAAACAGAGCTCATGTGGGCAAGTAGCACAACTCATCTGCCAGTCCAACCTGGAGAATGGTGTAGGTAGACACAGTATTTGTGTTTGCACTCCAATCAGGAGTCATGTGAACACGCCTGCACAGAGCATCATGCCTTGGCTTGGGGCACGGAGCCAGAGACAAACACTCCTGTTCCACAGAGCACAGGCAGGGCTTTGCTCACGCCTGCCATCCATAAATTATGTAGACACGCTCTTGATCGTGACTCTGAACCTTCCCTTCCTTCCATAACTTAGCTTTCCAAATCAACGCTAGCATTCCTGAGGCTTAATTTTTTTTCTTCTGAGGAGCATGCAGAGTGCTTACCAGTGTTTCACCTTGCAGAGCTTAAAAAAAAATAATGTTAGTATTACAAAAATAATCTAATCAACATTCACTTACAGGCACAGGCAAAGTAATTGACTAGCTGATCTCCGCGGGCATTTAATTCTACAGGTTGAGTGTCTGTTGTTCCAGTACAACCCCAGAAATGTTCAGATTTTTACATAAGAGCAGGAAATAACTTCAGTGTCTCAGCTTCACTCTTACAATTTGAGACTACTGAAAGCTGTGGGTCATGGTCTGTCACTAAAAAGGTAATTTTCCCTAGTTTTAAATACTTAGTGCTTTCATAATGCCTCTTCATCCGATAGCTCTCAAGTACTTAACCGAGACAGGTTTCCAGGCAGGTAATGTGGTTTCTAGGTTACAGGCTAAGTGTAACTGAAAACTGTGACCTTCTCTATTTAGCGTAACAAAAAAAAAAGGTTAGGAGGTGGCTTGCTTACAGTCTTCTCATGCAGAAGCAGGAGAAGAATATTGCTGGTAGGATAAGGCTTTTTAATCTAGCACTCTGGGACACAACAGAAGTTCAATGACTTGGAAGATGACATTAGCCTTTAGAAAAGAAATAAAGCTCCATCTTCAGTTTGTTTTGGTGTTTTTTTTTTTTTTTAAATCTTTTTAAAGGCTTGTGATTAGAATTTCTTAGGAATAAATGTTGTCTTCCCTATTTTAAAATAAAGATTAAGCCCCCTGCTAAGAGCTGCAGTTACAGGTGCTATTTAAGAACCCAGGTAAATGGATCCTAAGTCTGAATTTGAGATTTTCATGTAGAAAACTAAAGGTAGGTACCTAAAATAGTAAGTTACTGCTGTAGTTGATGGGGATGCAGGCCTCCATTCACTTGCCCACCCCTAGTTTTCTGGCACCGTTTGTCGTGGTGTATTCTAGACTAAGCAGGCTCTTCACAGTACCTCTGTGTCCTCCAGCTGCTGGTGGAGAAGAACAGGGTTTTCCCATTGGCATTGCACCTTATCAGACAGCCCCGTGCAGATGGCTAATGTGCACTGGAGCATTTCAGGCAGCACTGGGCATCTGTATTCAGGCTGCTAAACTGAGCTCTAGGTTTCTGCTTCAATTTGAACTGAATTGCTGTTCAGGAACCATTCAGTGGATCTTCCTGGATGGTAATGACAGCCTAGACACTTAAATAGTTGTTTCACCTTTCCTGGCATTTTACTGCCTTTGTTATGCAGAAGGTCAAATTCAATTATCATAATAATTTACTTGACTTGAAAGTACATGATCCAAGTTGAAGACAGAAATGTTCACACTTGTAATCAGAGGGAAGAGAGGAGATATCTCTTTTCTGAAGTGCTTGGTTAGAGGAGATAGATTGGGCATATTGAACTCTTTATCCACATTTGAGCCCTGATACTTACGGTTGTGTTTATACAATATATTTCATTATCTTGTTGATAGGATTTTTGTATAATCATCCACTTCAGATGGCGTGAGCATCTCTTAGAATAATACCAACATTTAATGTTTGCCTAGCACTGAGGCAGTTCTTAAAAAATGAAATAAAACAATGATGAAATAATTGCTCTTCTCTACCATGTTAGAGTGCAAGATCTCAGAAGCTTCTGACAGCTTGAATTTGTAACCCTTGCTTGGTTTATACTAAGAAATTACTCTTCTAAAGCCCAATGACTTAAAAGGTTAGACGTGGACCTGCTGAAGACAAGTTCTGAAGAGAAAGATCTGGGGATCCTGGTAGACAGTAAAATGGCAATGAGCAAGCAGTGTGCTCTTGTGGCCAGGAAGACCAACGGAATCCTGGGCTGCATAGGGAAGAGTGTGGTCGAGGGAAGTCATTCTCCGGCTCTACTCGGCACTGGTGAGGCCACAACTGGAATACTGCATCCAGTTCTGGGCTCCCCAGTTCAAGAGGGACTAGGAGCTACTGGAGAGAGTCCAGCGAAGGGCAACAAAGATGATTCAAGGATTGGAGCATCTCCCTTATGAAGAAAGGCTGAGAGAGCTGGG
>JAOTQQ010000001.1:67688741-67761429 GCA_026546715.1 Gallinago undulata | reverse complement strand
GGAAAAACTTCTTCATGGTGAGGGTGCCAGAGCCCTGGAACAGGCTGCCCAGGGAGGTCGTGGAGTCCCCTTCTTTGAAGATCTTCAAGACCCGCCTGGATGCAGTCCTGAGTAACATGCTCTAGCTCTAGGCAATCCTGCTTCAGCAGGGGTGTTGGACTAGATGATCTCTATGGTCCCTTCCAACTCTAAAAAAAATAAATTCAGTGAAATTCAGTAAAAAGGACAAAAAAAACCCCAACAATCTCCCCAAAAAGCCACAAGATACAAAAAATCCACCCAATAATACTGCTACAAAACCAAACAACAACAAAAAAAACCTAACGAAGATGAGAACAACCCCACCCTGTGGGACAATACTGGTAGGTATTTTCCCCCACCGTACATGAGATGGCTGGTGAAGGGAAGCCAGCCTGCTGGCCACCACAGCTGTGTCACGCTGCCAGTGTCCCCACTGCCTGGTGCGGTGTGACTGCTGTGCCCCACAAAGGGTTAGCAGATCTGCAGTGTTTGCTGAAGTGCTGCAAGGGTATCATCTGCCCATCAACACCTCTCATCTCAGAGCACTTTAGAAATGGGAAGCTTTGTAACAAAGAGCTCCGTTAGCCAAAGGATGTATCTGGGATCGCTTCACCCACCGATGGACTGCAATAGTCTCCAGGGTGGGATGCAGCAGCGGTTTGATAGTTCACAGCAGCACGGTGGGAGAAGCGAGGAATGGAGTATGTGATGGAAACAGCAGGGGTAATTTAGGTAAGTAGGATGTAATTTGGCCAAGTTTTGCACCCCGGCTTTCAGAAGGGAGAAATAACCCAAAACTTCTTAGGCTCTTAGCAACTCAAATTAGCTAGGACACTGACTGTACAATGTTTCAGACTGTGCTGTTGCATCTACAGATGGTGTCCTCGGCTCACCTACTTTCTCTTGGCCTCAGGCTTTTGGTTCCTATTGTGAATAAGGAGAAAAGACTGCCCGTGGTACTTATTTTTTTTCTTTAATATGTTTCCAAAGCTCTCATTTGGACATCCAAATTAAAAAGGGTGGAAGATGATGATTGCAAAGTTTCATTTGTATTCAGAGATGCTTCAGGCAACTCAGCATCCAAATAGGATCCTTCTAATGACAAGTTTCTCAAGCTGGAGGTCATTCAAACTCAACTAATCAAGCAAGCTGGGGGGACACTGGGGTTTGGAGAACAAGTGTGGATGAGGGCTTAAGGTGTGGATTTGGGAAACAAGGTTTTGATAACCAAGATACTCAAAAGGAATAGTTATTATATAGACTTGCTGCTACTGTAACCTAGTTTAGCCAAATTACAACTGGTGGGATTATTTATAGTCATCTATGCTATAATGGCTTGCTACAGGTCCCCCTCACCACCACAGCTGATGCTTCTTCTTAGTTTGCTTAGTCTTCTGGCAAGAAAGTGAAGAACAATGTCTTTAAAATAAGCTAGTGACTCTGGGGGTTGATCTCCGGGGAAAAGGAGCGTTGTCCAGACTTAAGTTAAAGCAAGGTAACTGCCCAGGTGAAAGGAGAGCTCTGGATTTTGGAACTATTTACTAGTGGCCGTGCCGCATTGGCTCTGGCATAGCGGGTCCTGCTGTCCTACAGTTAAGTATCACATCTGCTGTCTTCACGCTTGCTGACTGCGGTGGTGTTGCTCTTGTCTTGCTACGCCTGAGGTTTTAAAAGGTGAAAGCAAGTGTCTGGCTGAAGGATCTTTATGTGCTTGTGGAATATCAATAGTTGTATATGGGATGGTTTGTTACGGGATGGTTTGTTCATTTAAGCAATTCAAACAGCATGTACTCTACTAACAAAGGATTAACACGTGTGGCCCTTCTGCAGCAAGTATATTCTCTGTAAAATGTGGAGTGTCTCTGTTACAGACATGTCTTGTCTTTCTTCAACCATCATTTACTTTTTTTTTTTAACCTTTAACTGTATCTGCTTCCTTTCTAAGGTTCCTTACTGTCATTCTGGCTTGTGCCAGAAAGAATTAGAGGGATTTCCATGCATTTTTTAACTCTCTTTAATGGAGCTGGCTGCTTTATGGGAGCTTTCTTTGTTCAGACAACCCACGCAGGCACTCAAGGTAAGAATATGCTCATGACTGCTATTCCTGAGCAGTTTTCTAATACTATTGATTTGGAGAATTAGGTAGCAGAATTAAAGGGGATGCCAAAGTTTTATTGATTTGCTCTCACAATTAAGATGGAATTAAGATAGGAAATAGCCTTCTAGCTGTATTCATCCAATTTTAATGAGTCATCTTAGTTTTGATAGGTGGAGTAATTAGAGGATGGCATCTTGCAGGAAGCCCTCACCTCCAATCTCTGTGCTTCTGTTCTGGAAGACAAGAAAATAAATTGTCAAGGAAGCACCCTTTTCTGTTCTTGAAGTACGTTCATGTTAGCCATGCTGACGTGGAAGCCTCTGGCCATGAGAGCAATATTAGTGCTTCAAAGAATGGAGAACATGCCTTTCCCTCTGTTCCACAGTGTAATAGGGGAAAGGAGGTTGGATTGAGTCTTTCAAAATTGTCTAGGGAATTTGTTCCCCTAGACCCACTGCTTCTGTCTTGCCTTCTTTACACCTGTCCCTTTGCCTGACTACTGGAAGAACCAGGTTCTGTGACAATATGGTCTCACTGTGATTTTTACCCTTTCAGATGAATTCTGCAATTGCCAGAGAACTTAGTTTCAAAAGGAGTTATTTCAGGTTCAGTCTGTTGAGGAGTATTGAGTATAAGTCCTGAACTGGAGATTTTTCCGCATTGCTCATTTTTAAGATAGGCCAAGAATTTCTCAAAGACTTTTTCCCCCCTTCACTGATGAATCTTTGTTCAATACAGAAAAGACTTGTTTCATAAGTAAATCTATAAAGCACTTGAGTTCTTGAACCAAAGGACAGGGATCCCTTTGTTCGCGTGTCTGATATAGTTCCACTTGCTGAAGCAGTACTTCTAAAGATGCTTTCCATTGATAACCTTCGTTGTTGCTGCGTTACAGGGAACTGTTCTCTGGTAGAGCACAGCTGCTGGCCCTAATTCACGACACCATTGGCAATGACCATGGCTGAAGAGTTTTGTAATGGCTCATGGGATAAGTTACGGGTTCTTCGCTTTCCTACCTGAAGAAGCACGTAACTTAAAACTAAGGGGAAGGGGGTTTTCTTGAAAGCATGACAAGAAATTTTAATTCCTACTTGCAAGATCTGAAGGAATGAATGGTTCTCTGACACACAGTGCTGTTTTCAACAGAACAATTCAATTAAAATTTTATTATGAGATATAGAAGCATCACCTAGAGATGAGTAAAAACTAGGAATGCTTACCCAAATGAATTGAGCAAAGAAGCATTAAGTACCAAGGCATCCATGGTGGAGAGCAGATCTCCCTGAATTTCCCCCGATAGAGTAGATTTTTTTTTTCATTGTTTAATATGGCTTCAGTGAAACTTAACACTTCAAGAATGACTATGTTGCTGACTATCTTTCTTCCCTTCCAAAGTAGGAAAAAATATTAATTTTTATGAGGTTGAAAAATTTTGTTTCAGTAGAATTGATATATTTTACTGCAATTTTACTTTGGGTATAATTAAATATTTATAAAATAATTAAACAGAATGTCAGCATCAAAACACTTTGACCATTGTGCTGCAATATATGTAATTTACTTCTTTATAAAAAGTATCTTTTGTAGAAAGCAATAGAGGAAACCACTTTTTGCATTTGGTTTGCAATTCAGTAGATTTTAGTCTAATTTTTATATCTAATTTTTTTCTGTAAGTCTGTATGAAAACATTTAATTGACTCAAAGGAAAATGTTCATTGCTTGCCAGAAATACTGTTTTATCAGAGCCTTCAATTTCTTATCTTGGCTGGTACCAAAAAGCCTGAACTCTCCAAACTCTCCACAGGCTGCAGTTGCTGTGTTCCAACCCTTTTTTGCTCAAGATTTTTGAGCAAACTGAAAAAATTTTCAGGCTGAAATACTCCTTGCTTTTACGAAGTTGTGTGGCAAAGTTCTCTGCTTAGCTTTGGAAAAAAAAAAAAAGAGGTATAACATGTCTTTGTTGTCAGACCTGCCATCCCTTTAGATGGAATTGACCACGCTGTTGTCCTGTCTTAGAATTTCCAAGGGAATCAGCAACGCTCTGTGTTCAGATTAAGGTGCTGTAATGGGATAAGCCCCTAAATAGAGGATGTCTTCTGCAAACTTGAAAAGCTTTAAAGAAAATATTGTGAAAAACGTTTTGTGTTTGCTCTGTTGCTCTAGTTAGCTTCGTTAGATACTACTTTGCTTGTTAGTATGTAAACAACATATTATTGGGCTCTCACATTTTATTTCTAAAAATAATTGGAATCTTACTGGGTGTTTCTTTCCCAGTGTTTCCTGCTTGAATGAGATTAATTATTTGAAGTTGTCACAATTCATGCAATTCACAGCTTGTAAATAACGGAGATATTCCTGTATCTTATGGTATCTTGAGACGGAAAAATTAAGAGTATTCCTCTACTCATCCCAGCGATGTTTTTGTCCTAATGATTTTCCTACTTGATGCCAAATGTTACATACAAAATTCTCTTGTTCAACCTGTATTTTTTCCTAACTCTTCCATTGTGCTTCTTGCAGTGTTCTTTGGTGTTTGTGATGAAAAGCATAAGATCAGCAAAATAATTTATTTTTTTTATTTATAAAACCTAATGGTTACTTATTAAACCTTCTGAAGAAGACAGTGCTTCAGAGAATAAAATTATGACCTCTCTTAGGTCAAATAACACATTAAGCTTTCATTACTCATACTTGTTGTTTTTTTTCAGTTCTGTTTAAAGAGCTTGTAAAACATTTGGTACCTGGGCAATTTATGGGACTGGGGGTAAAGAAAATCAACTGGAACTTTTTTCCTAAAAAAGCCAAAGTAATTTCTATATATTGGAAGACTAAAATTCTTTCTCTTTTGCTGAAAGAAGATGATAGTGTTTAAACAATGGTTTTGTAAGATTTAAGAAGGCTTAGTGTGCGACTCCTGGGCTATGGGTGCTTTTGTCTTGTCCCATGATTCTTGTTTCACTAAAACCTGAGCCAAGACTATTTCTGGTTCTCCCATCTCTAAGCAATGAGACCATGTTTTCTGTGAAGCCATTCAGGGTACAGTGAAGTAGATCCTCCAGTGTGTATTTTGAAGTGCTGAAGCACAGAGGGTGTTGACAAAATTTAAACGCTTTTATATCTTACTAGTTTAGAATTTTATTTGGGTTTTTATTGGCAAAGTTGATCAGATATCAGTCACAGTCAAAGCTGCATTAATCATTTTTAACGCATCTAGGGAGGATGGTGTGAATATGATAAAATAAGACTTTTTTTAAAAAATCTGACGAGTGCAAACAGATGACGGGTGACAGTGATATTTTCAGTACAAGCTGGGAAACTGCTTTCTTTTGGATCTCTTACCTCTCCTAACATTTTAACGGAAGAAGATGCAAGACAAAACCTGTCCTCCTATGCCAATCATTTCAGAATACATTTCTCTAAAAATATTAATGTAAATATGTAAGAAAGAAAGAAGAAAAAAGGGTCAGAGGAAGAAAACTGCCCCAGATACAGTTTTCCCGCTTGTATTTAGAGAACTGGGGATTTTTTGTGGGTTTGTTTTTTTTTTTTTCCCCCAGTTTGGAGCATTATGTGATTCTAAATACCAAAGATGATAAAGCTAAAGCATATTTCTTGCAGTCCAGATGGTGGTGTCCACTGGTGCGTACTTAGCTAATAAGGATTAGAGGCAGACTGAGACTTTAATTTGGGTATGATTAAACTCTACATATATGTGCCCACTAACTTGATGAAATGATGGAAGGTGATACAATCCATTTTTAAGATACAAATTAATTTTTTTATAAGCATATTCTAGGTTGCAGGATAGCTGTAAAAATGTGGGAATTGTACAGAATAGACTAACTTCTGGCCTGTGACCATTTTGCCTTATCTTCTGTGTTTTCTCAACACTAAAATATGGTGCTGTTATTCAGTAAACAAACCAAGTGCCTTCCTTTGCAACTTTGGGCTTTGTTGTGAATCCCTTGAGAGCTCCAAGGGTGCCATCGTGTGACAGGTACCTTGTCTACACTTGGATATGTCTAAGATGGCCTTACAGCCCCTTCCACATCTTCTTTGATGGCTAGTATTGCCAGCAGTTTGTTGTTGTGGGTTATCCACCAGAAGCAGCCCAGGAAAGTGTTTTTGTTCGTGTCCTAATCCCTGCTTCATCTACTTTTCCACCTGTGTTGTTAGGGTCTGATGTTTTCTCTTGGTGTTGCATAATATTCCTCTGTCTTGTACTACCTGAACATTTTGGTACAAAATCGATAGGACTGCAAAATGTCAGTGAAAATTTAGCAGGCCCTCTATTTCAATGATGTATGGCACAGCAGGCTTGAGGAACTGACTCTGCCCAGACTGAAATCTTCTAATTTGTTCTAAATCTGCCACAAAATGCATAACTGATTCACCTCTAACCAATAAGAGAAGGCCCCTTAAAATATACACAGCTAAAGGAGACTTCTGATTCTCTGTGGTGATTCATGCTACAAAGTCTTTCCATTGTTGGAATAAAAATGGAAATCAGGGGCTTGTTGCGGAAAGTTAATTCCCAGTGAGCAATTATCTATGTGACAAACCAACCTTGTAATTGGTACTCCTGGTGGCAATCTCCGTAGAAAAGGAAAGGATTGACAGACTCCAAAGGCGGTGTCTTTTGGGGAGAGGGGGAGAAAGTGGGTTGTAAGCATATTGCGTGCTGATTCAAGGAGGAGAAAGTGCTGGACTCTTCAAACGCCATAGCTGCTCAGGGTGTCTTACCCCGGCAAAACCCAACAAACTGGCCCGAGGAGTTCCTGATGCTCATGGCTGAGAGTAGAATTCCTGGAAGTATGAACCCCACATCCAGTTAGCGGAGGGTGCTGGAGTCGGCAGGCAGCTTGTGGGAGGTGTTAGTGGTGGGGAGGGGTGAAAGCATCTAAAGGGGCTTCCGCTGTCTGAAGAAAAGAGTTGCAGTTTTAACACCTACAGCTGTTCTCCCAAGGCTTCTTGCCAGCAGTGCAGTGAGTGTAAGTAGAAGTAAATGTAGGCCAGGTTTTACCCCTAGTTCATGAAAAAAACAACTTCCATCTAAAAAGGAAAAGGGGGGGGGGGAAAGAGGAAGTGAGAAGTAAATATTTTTGGCCGAAAATAAGAAATGATTACATTAATCTTTGCTGTATCCACTGATGAAAATGCGTATTGGCAGCAGGATAATTGTCTGGCCACCTCTAGGACTGCTGCCTCCCCTGTTTCCCTGTAGAGAAAGGCACCTCCAACAAGCCTTATTTCCCCTCACTGGAAGAAAAAGAAAGCCTTGCTCCTACTTCTTGCTTTGGACAGAGCAGTAAATGAGAGAAAGAGAGAGCGTGTGCTATGAGAGCTGGATATTTTTTTTTTTTAATATACCCAATGTAATTTTGACCTTGCCTATCCTGTTGCTCATTTATAATACAGGATTTTCAAAAGGCTTTGGGTCATTATCCTGGCCTCAGTGTTTAAACGCTGGCAATCTCTGAAAGAAGCAGAGAGGAAAAAGAGCAATGATCTTTGACCCAGGGCATGGAGGAGACCAGGGGTGAAGTGGGGGCAGAACCCAAATCTGGATTCTGGACAACCCCGCTTTGCTGGGCTGCCCTCCCACCCTGATGAAACCAACCATTCCCAATTTTAGTGCTTCAATACAATGCCTTTGCTAGTGTTAAGATGGTTTCAAAGGTCTATTTTATTCCATTCTCTTAGAAGCTGCTAAATTCCTCCTTTTTTTTTTCTTTTCTTTTTTTTTTTTTTTAATCGCTCAGTGCTATTTTTAAGTACACATTCTCTGTTTGGGTTCCATTGTAAACGCTGTTCCATTAGGAAGCTCCTGCTGCTCCTATGAGTTAGCCTCGCCGATGTAAATAACCTGGCAGGCAGTGTGGACTCTGACAAGCTGCAGCCCCGAGTCCCACGCGTGCTCCCTCTTCCATCAGGCACCCGAGCTCTTGCCGTGACTTCTGTTGGCCACTGGGGGATACAAAATTTAAAAAAAAAATCAAAAACAAAACAAAAAACCCCAAACAAACAACAAAATAAAACAAAAACTCAAACAAACAAAAAGAACACCTAAAAAAAATAAAACCTCCAAAAAACCCCAAACCAACTACCTGATGGTGAATTATGACAGTAAAAGTTTATAAGCTACTAAAAGGAAGTTATAGCACCTAAGAGCTCAGGCAACTGACAATGTTAAATGACACGTTTTGATGCTGTGAAAGGACTCGGGGAGGTGAGGTGGTGCCTCTGGGTGACGGGCACAGAGGAAACTGCGGGGGAGTTAGGGAAAAGCTGCTGCTGCACCAATGGCAGTTGTTCTCTCTCGATCCCGGGAGAGCTGAAGGTAGCTGCTCGGAAAAGAAACGTGTTTACAACTCTTTAAGATTTGGAGGAGAGAGAGAAAAACATAAATACGGGGGGGGGGGGGGGGGGGAGGAGTGTAATCCTTTGGCTGCTGGCTCTCTGAGGCAGTGGAACTGCTTTTTCTCTCTAATTGGAAGATCTTGACAAGTGAAGAGTGGCGTTGGATGGCTAAAAAAAATGGCATTACTGGCCAAATGATTGGTTAAGTCTGTCAGTTTTGTACAGCACAGCTATGGCAAAGCAAGCTGTGTTTCCTCCTCTCCCTTTTAGCTAGTGGTGAATAGCTACTCCGTTGGGACAGGTAGGATTTGAAACAGACTTTGAGGGACCAAAGGCGGGCAACTTTGGGCACGTCGATGCTGGGATTTTTAGCTCGGATCAGGAATGTGCTTTTGATCTGAATGTCCTGATCCTCTCTGCTTATTTGTGCATTGATTTGCATCATGGAGTGATCTTGGAGCACATAAAAAAAACAACCACCTTCATTCCTCTTGGATGGAACTCAACCCAAAAGAATTCTTGTGCATGATGTGTTCCGGCTGTTGGTGGTCTGATGTTCAGCCCCTGCCCTGAGCTGTTTATAGTGTGAGCATCACGTTCTCAGCACCAGCTGTTTCGCACTGTATTTGCTGCTGTTGCATGTGCTAATGAAGTCAGTCTCTCTTTCTTCTTCAAAGGTAATAAACATCCTGTATTTCCAAATAACCTAAAAGGACATTACGGCACCATAGAGTGCCCTCTGTATCTACCACAACTTCTTTTTCACCTGGGTTTTATGTTTTTGCTGTGGTTGATGCTGGTACTTTAGGCGTTGATTGTCTTCAAGTGCAGACTGACTGGGGCTGGCTTTCTTTTTAAGCACCTTGATTTCCATAGTTATCTACCCACCTGCACTTGGTCTCAGACTGGACTCCAATGGACAACAGCAAAAGCAATGCAGTTACAAACTAAAGCACACAAGATTACAGGCAGGGAAGGCTCTGGGTGTATATAGGTGGCACTGTCCTATACTGAATGGAGTTCAAGCTGCCAAAACGTCCCAGGCACTAATTGCCAAAAGCCATGGTAGGAAAAAAAAAAGTCCGACTCGTGCAAACATGCGCCATGTGCAATACAAGGACACATTGCAGACTGATGGCTAAAGGCAGCCATAAAGAGGCATAAAGTAAAATGTCAGGTGGCATCTTGGTAATGGAACACCATCCAAGGCACTGGAAAAAATGCTTTTTAAGGTTGGTTATTTTTTTTTTTTAGGTCGTTATTTCTTAAGAAGGGCCTATGAAAGGCACGAGAGATGTGAACGGTGATTTCTACAGACCACCATAATTCTAGCTCTTCCTAAAATGTTCACATTTAACATTCATTTAGCTACGTGCACAGGATAATATAGAGGGAAGATGGCCCAATCATTACAGTAGTAGCCTGTTAGTAGCCTGCAAAGTTAGGTTTTCCAGATTTCTTAGGAAAGTTTCTCTAGACCTGTATTGCCTGTCTAGAAAGCAGGAGCAAAATAAACTGTAGATTCAAAAAACCCATAGATGCTGTGAGAATGATTGTGATTGTGTCTTACATAGTTGTCTTTGTGTCTTTCATATGAGCAACGTCTCATCCTGCAAGATAAACTAATTCTGCTTCAAATGTCTGCTTCGCCAGGCAACTGGTTTCCACACTTGCTGCACGAGGGTAAATTGGAGAGATTCTTCTTCTTCTTGGCTTCCTTAATGATGGTGAACACCCTGGGGTTCTGGACCATTGCACACAGGTACATGTGAGAAAATGAAAGCTTGATGTCTCATTTGTAGATAAAGGTAGAAATTTTTTCAAAACCGGTAAACTTGTGTGTAATAAAGCATTGGATGTGATAGATCATATGTTATCATTCAGGGTTCAGATTTTGGCATTTTTTTATCTGCCTTGAGCAGAGAGATATCACAGTAAGAATTATGTGGCAAAGTTTAAAAAAAAAAAAAAAACAACACAAAAACCCTGATGTAATTAGCCTTGAATGTTTAAGGGGTCTTACTAATATGAAAATGCCTTGAAGAAAGAAGACCGTTCTAGTCTTTAGGTGGGGTGTAAATATGTTGGCATGGAGTTTAGGTCACAGCAGCAAGGTGTCTCAGTCATGGAACTGACCTCCAGCATACTTGGTTTTGTACCGATATATAGAAAACTTTGCTCAATGAGCTGCAACTTTAGAGTAGTGACAGTAAGTGAAGGGGTTGCCAGAGAAGAGCAGAAAGCTACTGGTTAATGCTGCAAGCAGTGGTTTCCACAGAACAACCCTGAAATATTTTCTGGTACTCTACTGGGCAATGAGATAAAAGCAACTTTCTGCTGGAGACAATGCAATGGCTCTATTAGCCCCCTCACAGTAAGCAATTTTATGCCACCTATAGAGCCTAAGTTTAATGCTTGTATATTGCCTGTAAAATGCAAGGAACTCGCAACTACAATCCCTTTTTATATCCAGGGTTGTTTGAGAGTTGGCCTGCCTCCTCTATTTCAGTACATTTAATCACATTTAACTTTGTTGTCCATGCTATAAGTAATACCTGTGGTCAAGAACAGGGAGGGAAGCAACCTGTGTGTCACCACGGGTGAGAATGGTCACATGGGGCTGGCGTTCTCTCTTAGCCATTGGGCTGCAGTTCTATGGAACTCCTTCAGAAACCTTGATGAAGCAGTGATTTGATAATGACAATACTAGAAAATTTCCAAGGGCACTGTACTTCTAGAACTCTTGAGAAAAATACATATTACATATAGCACTAACTTTGCATCACCAAAGATTACTATAGCATCCTGTCGATTATCTCAACGTAACCTGAGACACAAGTGTCCACTTATTCTGGTGACCAGTTCTCGATTCTCTTCTTTTAAATGTGACCTGAGTCTTGATTAGAAACGTAACTCCTGTATGTACTTTGTCTTCCCTTTTATAAAATGGGATCTTATTCTTCTGCAAAATGAAGTTTTCATTTCTGATATCTACTGCTGAAAACTAAAAGGTTTTGCTTGTCAAAAAGTGGCTACAAAATTGGGTTAAACTCAACAAATAATTTGTGGCAAAATTGACATATTTTCATGAGGAAATTTGATGTCCTTCAAAGAAAGAAAAAAAAATTATTTCAAATTGGTATTTTACATCAAAATCAAGATATTTCAATTGTCAATAAGACAACCAAAACCCATGTGAAATATGTTTTTTTGAAGTAAAATGTAATTGTTTCATTTTGTGCTAAATAAGAATTCTCCCAGAAGGGAGGGGGAAAAAGGTAAGGACTATTCAGATAAACACTGATTTAGGGGTAGGGGAAAAAGAGGCTTTAAAATTATCAATTAGAAAAAAAAATACTATTTTTTTTCTGCAGAAAAAAAGCATATTTCTTTTTTAGATTTGTTAAAATGACACAGTTCAGCTATCATTAACACATGCATCCTATTTGGCACTTCTCATCCTGAAGTTGTGAAAGGTTCTAGGAAAGTGCATATCACTGTCCTGCTTTTTTGGCTGCTTAGAAGTCCAGGACTCAGAAGGCACGATAACTTTCAAAAATATTAGCTAATAAATGATAGGTGAAGCTAATCCCAGAAAGGATGATTACTTTAGCATTTTCCTTCTCTATTCTCCCTCCCAGATACAACAATCTGAATCAGGAGTACACTGGTGAATTCAGAGGAAGTCTTCCTGAAGAAAAACTTTTGAATCATCAAAAAGCCATCAAGCATTATGGTGGTGTCCTGGAACGTTCTCCCATTTTGTCTCCTATGGAGAAAACCTGATAAAATTTCATCCTTGTTTGACTAAATTTTGATTGTGTTACCAATCAGCTCTCTAACTATAAATTCCCTAGCATGCTTAAGTGGAATTACCAAAGTATTTATGAATTTAAAAGTTCACAAAATAGCCGTTGTCATAGGATTTGGCCTTGTAGGTTGCTGCACTGTTGTAATGCACATCAAGGACAATGAGTTCACTGCTTGACATGGTTGATGAACAAAGGCTTTTAATCTCTATAGGGAAATAGATAGGTATACACATGTATTAGCACTCAGTAATCATTCAAAATTAATAAACTCATGTATATATTTGTTTAGCAAATTACTTTGTGAGAATATCATTTACAAATAATTTTGGAGTCTGGTATTATCTGGTTGATGCTTGCAAAGGTGGGAGACTTGTGTGCTGTTCTTGGCTCTGCTACTTACCTGCTACCCAGTCTTCAACAAGTTGCTTCTTTACCTTAGTTTCCCCATCAGTAAAATGGGGGCAGCTGTACTAACCTTCTGTCATGCTTTCGGCTGGGATGGAGGTGAATTTCTTGCTGACAGTTGGTGTAGTGCTATGGTTTGATTTTGAGATAGGAATGCTGTTGATAGCACACAAATGTTTTCAGTTATGGCTAAGCAGTCGAGGCTTTTTCTGTTCCTCACGCCACCCCTCCAGCAAGCAGACTGGGAGCACACAAAAAGTTGGGAGGAGATACAGCTGGGACAGCTGACCCCAACTGACCAAAGGGACATTCCATGCCATATGGTGTCATGCTCAGTATATAAAGCTGGGGGAAGAAGGAAGGGATGTTCAGAGTCACAACGCGATTCTTCCCAAGGACCCATTGCACATGATGGAGCCCTGCTCTCCTGGAGATGGCTGAGCACCTGCCTGCCTGTGGGAAGCAGTGCATGAATTCCTTGGTTTGCTTTGCTTACAGGTGTGGCTTTTGCTTTACCTCTTAAAGTGTCTTTAACTCAACCCACAAGTTCTCTTGTTTTTACTCTTCTGATTCTCTCCTCCATCCCAACTGGGGGGAGTGAGTGAGTGGCTGCGTGGTGCTTAGTGGCTAGTTGGGGTTAAACCATGACACCTCCTTTGCAAATTGCTTTGAGATCTACCCAAAATATACTAGAACCTATGTGCTGGTAATAAGTCCATAAAGTATGTCATGAAACATTGATGCTGAGGCATCAAGTCTTTTATTTGGCAGAAGCACTCTGAGATTTGTCATTCCTAAAGGATGATAGACAGAAAATTGCTAGTAGGAGAGCTGCAGACTAGAATTTATTTACATTGAAATTATTAATTGCAGCCCAGTTGAAGGGAGTGAAGGGAATAAGGAAAAGAAGATTGGGAGATTAGATGCAGTTGGAAGTGGGGAAAAAATTATTAGTAAAATGTATTCCACTTTAATGATCTAATTAGTGTTAAACACTCCCCAAATTGGCTGACGCTAGATTATGTAAAATGTCTGTAGATTATTGTAAGTGGTGCTAATCTAGCACTTAAAATTTTTTTTAAAAATTCTTATTACTAAAAAGAATAGGGATAGAAGTGGGTTATTTATGTGATAAGGAAATATATTGAACCCAAAACCTAAAGGAGCACTTTGATATCAGGGTGTTCATACCAGAATGCTTGCTAGATCTGAGGAGCGCTCTACCACAGAAGAAGCTACATTAAAGGAATATAATGCACTGAAGTGACACACAGAGGGTAGTTTTTGAGCTGCAACTATGACAGAGTTAGGAAAGGAAATAATCTCTCCACTGTTAACCATATTTAATGCTGTAACTTTGGGTACGGCATTGCAAAAGGGAGAGCAAAATGTAGTAAAAACCTAAGTTGGAAGGCAGGCAGGAGCTGTTAGTTTGATCTCACTAGTATTTAAGGTTGGTTGTTTTGGTTTTTTAAATTAAAAGAGAATATTTAAAGTCACTAGATAAAAGGAAAATTGAATAAAATACAACACAGATATATCAAAGGCAGGTTTGCCAGATTACCTTAATGATGTTGTGTAATAAGAATTCATTTTCTGAACAAAACGTAGTAGAGATGATCTGCCTCAATTTCAGCAAAACACTCAACGTGTCTCATGGGAAATAACTTTTGAAGACAGAGATCAGGGTCAGCAGAGGAGCTACAATGTGGCTGAGGGACCTGTTAAAGCCCAGATGGCAGCAGATGTAGAAAGGGGAGGTACACATCTGGAATCAAGTTTTTTTGCAGAACTTGTTTAATATCTTCCTTCATGGTGAACGAGAATGTGATCCTAGGATGCACTGGTGAAGATGGAAGAAGTACGTATGTCTTCATGCAAGTTCATCTGGAATGGTTGTCCATGTCAGTGTACTGTGGGACACCGTGCCTTCATGGCAGAGCTGGGTGCACAACTCCCTGTTTGCATGGGTGGTGGGACAGGGAAAAAAAGGCTGCCTGCTCGCCTGCTCTTGACCTGCCAGCAAGAGATGGCCTTTTTCTCGAAAAGCAAATATGTAAACTGGGCTGGTGCTGGGGCTGTGAGAGGGAGAAGCAGCAAAAAAATGAAGGACCAAGTCTCCAAGGGCACTGGAGAGTGGGAGGCAAACTAATTTCCACATATTTGAGTAAACCTGTCCATCCCACCTCACAGTTATTTGCTTGTAGGGTATTATTTTCTAAATAGTATTTGTATTGCAATAAACCCCATGGAAACTCCTAGTTTCTTTTCATAAAGAAAAAGTGAGAAATTGCTGAATACCTGACCTTTGTCTTGTCACAGAAAAGCTGCAAAGGTGTTGGCTGGAGTCTGCCCATAAGAGATATGTGGTCACTGACAATGCATTTGAGAGTTGTACGCAAGAGGAGAAGAACTACTTAGGGTGAAATCTAAGATTTGAGGCAGTGAGTATAATTGGGCCAGAGATGCTTTTAATACCTAATGATAACTATGATAATTTTTTTTAAACTGCAGAAATAACAGCAGTTTGGAACAATTTACATCAAGAACAGGAGCACAAGAATCCTAACTTTCTTTTAAGACAAAGTATTTCCTCCGGTGCATGCTCAGGCTGAATGACCTCAAACTTCCTGAGATGACTTTTTTTTTTTTTCCCCCTCAGAAATCAAGCTGTGAGAATAGATGACAGCAGAGAATGGAATGCAGCTATTGCAGTTTAATTGTCTGATGAAGATTATTCTGCAAGAAGAAGATTAGTGAGCTCCCTGGACAGGACCTCTCTGTCATGCAATCATGCAAGAAAGGCTTTCGGCAATGGAGAAGGAAGCAGTTGAGCAGCTTTCATAAAGAGGTACTCTGGGATATATAGGTTAGAATGGGCTTTGGGTTGAGTGGTTGACTTCTGAAAACTCTCTGCCTTCTTCACGTGGACTAGAGGGGAGGCTTTTTTTATCAGATTTAGTTAAGAACTTGGCCTTTTGGGTGGATGGCAAAAGAAAAAGGGGTACTGCTTGCTGGATTTGACTTATTTCAGCTGGTGGTGCAGAGGAAGCTGTATGCAAAAGTCTATCAATCATGCTCACTGTTGTGACAGAGCAATTTAGCAGTTATACCTAACAGAAGGGGATGCTTCTTGAACTGCAGCATCTGGGCCTCCATGCAAAGCTGATGGAATCCTTTGTGCTTTCAGAGCACTGCCTAAGCTTTATAAATCTTGTCCCAGCACACAGTGAAATTAGTTTAAAGGACTCTACAGGTTTGGTCTTGACTTTGAAGGAAGCTGCTTCTCACACCTGGTTTAATACATTAGGAAAAATAAGGATGTGCATGTATGAAATAATGCAATAAGTAGCTGGAAAATGCTAGAATAGCCTTCTTTTGTTCAGCATTTTGTTGATCTATGGCAGTTTGTATGGGAGAAAACAAAACATTCAGATTTGCTTCCCTTTGCTTGAGATCACTTCTTGATGTTGCTTTGCACAAAGTAAATCTAAGATATTCATGTTTTAATCCTTGCCATAAAGGATTATAGTTTTGAAACTTATTGCAGAAAAAGTTGCCTCTTAAGAGAGGTTAGGAGTGACCAGAAACATCCCAGTTCAGTTTTGCAGTTTGAGTACTGCCTGAATCCTCTAAATGTTGTTCTAGCACACAGTGAAATTAGTAAAGAGGGCTCTGTAGATTCAGGCTTTACTTTGAAAGAAGCTGTTTTAGAGCTGTCTGCCAGCTCTGGTTATAACTAATTGAGTAGGTGCTGTGCTCAATGGAGGTTATTACTAACCCTAAATAGCCATGTGTGTTGCTGGTTACTGCTGGTACAGTTTGGGAGGTTTTTTTAAGGGTTAAATGTGTGTTTATACTGTATTCATGTATGCACATACCAAAAAAAAACAATACAAGTTCTGTCCCAAACAGTTCATTGAGCACCTCAGTTATGTTTAAATGCATGGGACACCATTTTGAGTGAGGGAGAGTGAAGAAAGCTTGCTGGAGAGGATTAAGATCTCCATCTGTTAAGTTTGCACTGATGATAAAACACATGCTCCCAGTTGGAACAAGATGCATTAAAAGAGCAATTTCACTTCTACTGCCTAGCAACAATGTCATTGAGCACCTGCAATAGTTTAAACATTAAGCATAATTGGCTTTGCTTGACATAAATCTGTAGTTTTGTAAATAAGAGCAGTTGAGTTTCCATGTAATACCAATTAGCTATAAGGAATGCTTTGTTTGCTGAAGCCTGCAGCTTTGCAGGGGAAAGAGGGAGCTGTTAAGACTCAGCAGCACTAGTGAGAAGGTAGAACCCAGATCAGACATCACGTAGGCTTTGAGTGTCCTTGTGCATGTTATTTAATCTGTTTCAGTCAGGTTCCCAAGGTATGAAAGGAAGAATAACATTCAGAAGTCTTTTTTGGTAAAAAAAACCCAGTGTGTCTGATTAAAATACCTTGGAGGTAATTTTACAGCATTAAACTGAGCTGTCTGTGTCTGTGCTGGATTTCTTCTCCCTTCTTTCAGTTGGAGCTACTATTGCATCTTGAAAGTTGTTGTAAATTTTCTAGAATCACTTGCTTTCTGCCAGTGATGGATGAAAGAGTTGTGTGACCCACTTGACATGAAAATCAGTCTTGTTCGGCTTCTGTGGGAGCTCTGAGTTTGGAAGATGAGGTAGGAGAAGGCCTTTCCTGTGGCCCTTGAGCAGAGCTGCTTTTAGCCTTCAGCGTGGTGTCTGTTTGCTATAATATGTGCTAGATTTGCCTTGCAAGGGCAATTACAGCTACCTTCCAGGGGATGTTTTGAAAGTTTGTTTTTATTTAATCTCAAAAAAAAAAAAAAGATTTCAAAAGTGTCCTTCTTCATGTCTCTGTTCCGAATAGAATAAAAACGTCCTTTTCTTTTCTATCTACCTGGTCTCCTGAAAGTCTTGCCACAGAAGTAATATTCTGTTAGTGTAGCGCTTTAAATTATTCTAGTTTCAGTCTCTGTCTGTAACTGTAAATATAGATCTGCTTGATTCAGAGAAGGTTGACATCTGAACCTTATGCAGTCTACTGGTACTGGTGCTGACTCTTTAAACTCTATCAGTTCTGGTGCTCAGTAGGACTGAAAGAAACTGCTCTGGCAATGATTTTTTTTCAGTGTTTTGAAGATACTTCATTTCTGCAGAGTACTCAATAATGCACCTTAAGACTACCAAATTGTAGATGCAGCCTGCACATTGTGTTTAGGGGATACATACTCCCCAAAAGAAACTTAACAGACACTTTTTAAAAAATATTGTATGACCAGCATCTTTCCCTACTCGGGGGGTGGGGTTGTTTGTTTGGGCTTTGGGGTTTTTTCAAGAGGTGTTTTTTTTGTTTTGTTTTAGAGTTAGTTTTTTGTTGCTTTGGGCTTGGTTGGTTGTTGGTTTTTTTCTGTTTTGGTTTTTTTTTTTTTTCCAGATTAAATAAAAAATGTTAAATAAATTGGCTGGGGGGGAATCCACCACCTTTCCAAACACCAGACTTCATGTAGAGCCTAATTGTGCACATTCCAATTATCTAATTCACTTCTGTGAAAGAGCACATATCTAGAAAATATTGCAGATATTAACTTTATATTTTGAGGATTAGGCTTGGTTCCTGTTAATATGGGAAACTCCTGTCCAACTGCTTGCTCCATCATATGTGGAACACCTTAGAGCTTTTGAAACTCAAACTGGTGTGTATGCTGACTGGATGGAGACTAAATGTAGGTGTGCTTATTTTCTGGACACTTCTTTAATATTTAAATACATAAATTCTTTTTCCTTTCAGATCAGAAGGAGTGTTTTGAAATCTGAAACACTTATACAAACAAACAAAAAAAATAAAAACTCAACCACTTAGAGTAGGGGGTGGGGGCAAGGACCAACACACAAAAAAAAACCCCAATCTTAAAGCAGTCACTGTTTGTCCTACCTGCTTTGTAGCCTGGTAAAAAGCATCTTTTGAAAACAGATCCTGAATGCTTTCATTGTCATGTCATGTGAACTTCAGAAGCAAGATCTCTGATGAGGTTGGGGATAGTAGTTATAGTGACATTTAGTAAAAAAAAGGCACAGCAAGTTATCTCAGCTTTGTTTTGGATGGTCAATGAATACGATATGAAGGTGCTGTCTATTTAGCTGGCAGAAAGAGGCAATCTTTGATAACAAGCAAAAGAATAAATTCAAAACAAACGTTGAATAGTAAAACAAAGGTTGCAAGAAGATGCTGCTTGAAAGCAAATCCAACACTACACACAATTCTGAATTTCCTTACCTTGGCTCATAGAGTTTTCCTGTTCTCTTGAAATTGTTCCTTTTAAAAATTTCAGGTGAAAAACATGAGAGATTTTAATATCACGTTGACAGATGATAACCCCCTCAACAAGCTTTGTCACTGCTTGTAAAAAGCTGTCATTTAGTGGAAATGCTCTTTAGGTTTAAGCTGTTTGTAAACTAAACTTTAATAATGAGAATATTGTGTAAAAACTTAAGCAACAAAAAAAGTTCTGCCTTATGTATAGAGCCTATAGGAGAGCTGGGGAGGGACTCTTTGTCAGGAAGTTGTAGCGACAGGACAAGCGGTAATAGTTTGAAATCGGAAGAGGGGAGATTTAGATGAGATACTAGGAATAAATGTTTCGCTGTGGGAGTGGTGAGGCACTGGAATAGGTTGCCCAAAAAAGCAACACCCTGGAGGTGTTCAAGGCCAGGCTGGATTGGGCTTTGAGCAACCTGCTCTAGTGGAGGTGTCCCTGCCCAGGGCAGGGGGGTCGAAACTCGATGGTCTTTAAGGTCCCTTCCAACCCAAACCATTCTATGATTTAATATATTCTGTGGAAAAATAGCTAGGGAATGTCTGTGACTTTAAGGGAGAAAACGTCATTGCAGAGATCAAGTACAAAAATTATGCAGGTCTTGCAAAAATAAGTCAATAGTTCCAACAACAGAGAGAGCAGCAAATTGTACCAAGAGGGGGAGGATTTTTATTTAGGCGATTATTACCTATTTGAAAATGGTATTACTTCATTATGGAAGAGCTTTTGATTGCTGCTTCTTGCTTGAGGTAGGATATTCATGTTTATGAGAATACATTTGAGTGGACGAGGGTCTTGTCTGGTAGCTTGCGTGTTTAAATATAGTGGCAGTGAGAGAACACCTGAAGTACATATTACTTGTATTTTTTAAAAAATTGTCCAGGAAGAGGCTACTGACATAGTTCTGGCTGAAATAGTTGAAGGGCATAACTTAGTAAATCCAGTGCTTCTTTTCTTTTCAGTTCTGGAGTGAATTACCAGGCAACTGATTCTTGCCTTTGCAAAGTTTTTTCATCCGATTAATGGCTACAGTGGACTGTTCTCTGCTCAGTCATTTAAAATAACCGTTGCAGCAGGGATTAACTAGATCATGGTGATTTGGGTTTTGTTCTTTCCCCAAGTTAGTGTTTTCAAGCTCTCTTCCTATGCACGCAGTGATTGTTACGCCTACCTTTCGACATTCTTTACAAGACAACATTTTCACTTTCTTTGAGCCTTCTTAAGATGCAGTGAGTTCCAAATAATCATTTGCGCAGATGCTCATAAATGCTTCTTTTCTTTTTTTTTTGATATACTCATGCAGTTTCGACACAGGCTCAGGCATGTAGATCCTTCAGAAATGCTCAGAGAGAGTGGCCCGATTTTAAATTATCTATTGAATGCTGAAAACACAAATTGCACATGAAATCCCCAAGCTTCAAAGGTCTCTGGCAGGTCACATCGTACCAGTCACTCAAACATTTAGTCAGCGCTACCCCCGTGCACCTATGAAACTGAGGCTGTTTGACACCTCTGAGAATATTTCTCATGTTAGATCTGTTGTAAATGAGCACATGGTCCAGAATAATTAATGGTAACACTTCAGTCCTTTTTTGACAGAGTTGTGTTTCTTATGCAGTTTGTGCTGGTCTGTCTATTTAACTGCAATCAGCCATGCCTGAAAGACGGGAAAGAACAAGACGGACAAGTGTGTCAGTGAGCAAACCTCTTTTCTGTAATTAGAAATGCACAGGGAATAAATTATTCTCTAATTCAAGCTGTCCAGCTCACACTAATAATAACAACCCAAGAAGCAATCTGTTTATAAAAATGAAAACTGAATTTGTGAGACTCCTTGGTGCAAGACAGGATTTACTGTGTAGTCTTGTTCTAGTTTATCATGCTTAAAGGGCTCTATGAGGCATTTTGAGTGTTTCAGGCTGGACTACACAGCTATTTCATGTATGCATTTTCTATCACACAAGATTAGCTACAACTTAATCAGAGATAACTGTAGCAACTCTGGGTCAAATTCTTCCTTGCTAAATTAACGGTTGATAAGGTAAAAATGCCATAGAATAAAGGTATGAGTGAATTTGGCCCGAGACTTTTTATTTTATTTTATTTCTTCCTTCTGGGGACACCTTTTACTACTTGTCCATTCAGTTGTCTTGCAGCTTGAGTGGGGAAAGCCTTTTTTGAGGAGGACCCAAGCAATGGCTCAATTTTTGTTTTGTTTACCTAAGCTATAATGCCGATGAGTCTGGTAATTCTTTGTAAGCACTAATGCGGCTTAGTTGTATCTCTAATGGCTAAAGATTTAAATTAAATTATTCCATAGTGGCTCTTATGATTTTCAAACCACAATAATATTAAAACTGGAGGAATCGGACTGATTCTGAAGGGTCTCTCTTACTATCACTCTTACTATCACTCTTCTTCTCTGGGCTCTAAGGCAAAGAGAGTGGATGGAATCTTGAACTTTTGTGCCCCAAAACGTTTGGCTCAATGGATTTTAACTCTTTCTGGATATTTTTTCCTAAACTTGCATAGGCCTTAATTATGGCTAACTTCTAATTGTAGTACCTTATTATGATGCAAAAAAGCTGAGAGCTGGAGAGTTCAGAGCAGTGTTACTTGACTTCAGCCTAGATTCAAGAGGAGATGTGACATCTTGAGAGTGGAGGAGGTGCCAGAGAACTAACTTTCCAACAAGAGGTCTAAAAATGAGAGCTCACAGGCTCCATTTTAAACCAGGGAAAGTAATCAGGTCTGGAGATTAGATATGTTACTTATCCTCCTTTAGAGCCAAAAGCTATAAAGAAACTGCTCAGAATTTGAACAGCTGTCATAAAGCATCCCTGACATTTTTAAGCAATCTCAGATCTTTGGATGAAGAGTCATGATAATAACTCTTATTTTTGGAAGGCTGAAACGTACACAATGAATTCTCTCTGTCAGACAACATGCTGCAAAAGAATGTTGACTACAAAAAGTCAGCCTAACAAGTAACAATTTTTTATTATTATTGTGAGATCCCAGCAAATCACTTTATCCATTTTATTTTCCATACAAAGCATATGTATTAGGGTCAGTTGCTGATCTGCAAGTATAGATGAGATCCACGGGAGGGAACAAAAGCTATCTAGGTTTTCTGGCGTATTTGTGTGTATACATCACTTCAAGCTGAGTAGAACAAGCCTGAAGAGTCACTGGCCAGTAATTCAGAGTACCTAATTAATTTAATTGCAAACCATGAAATTCTCAAATTCATTTATTATTCAAATATATTCATGCATTTCCCTCCCCCAGGACTCTCCCCCTAAAAAAAACCACCACAACAACCCTGCCTTTTCAGTGCAGCTCTGTTTTTGTGAACATCTGAATTCTGAACAAAAGAACGTCCACTGCATGTCAGACCAGTCATCTTTCTAATGGTGCGGAAGGGGAAAAAATACAGGGAAAAAACACAAAACCCTCCTGGTAAACACTTCCAGACATCCAGGCTGAAGGAGTTATCCTTAGTTCTGTTTCTGTTCATCCCAATAGCTTATGTAACTAAACAGAATACTAATAATAACTAAATGTAATACTAATTGCCTGTTTAGCATGTTCTAGTGACATGTGCAATTTAGGTACATGTTTTCAGTTTATATTTGGTTTTAGTATCTCTCTGCTAGTGCTTGTGCTCTTGCAGGTTTTTCTATGCCTTGCTTTTTGAAGTCCAAGGTGAAGTCAGCCATGACCCGGACCCTCCACTGATCAGGCTTCTACAAGTGGTAGGAAGGGGAGAAATGAGGGAGAGGAGAGAGGGAAAAAAAAACCCTCACATTTCACCTTCACAGAGTGCAAACCCTTCAATATTATTTTGTATGAGCAACTGCTGCCCTTCCCATAGCTTTGTAGTTCAACATCTAACATCAGTGAGCTGTGCTAATAAAAGGAGGTAGGAATAGAGGAGGGATCTGGTGCTTTTTGTGGTGTAACCTCTCATTACAAGCATGAAATAAGTCATATGCCATCAGAGCTTGAGCTTTCTAAGTCTGCAAAATAGACACATGGCGGGTTTGAAATTTGCCTTTGGATCTATTAGTAGGAAATGTCTTCCATTAAAAAAATAGGACAATCTCTTTCCTTTTTCTTTTTATCCTACTAAGCAAGGCACTTGGTCCTTTCTTGAGAGCAGAATTGTCTGGCTTTTTGTCACGTGCCAAAATAAATAAAAATGAGTTGATACTAACAGTGAACTTAAACCTCTCATGTGACCTGACCTCAAAAGAAGGATGTGTAGAAGTAGTCTTCCTGGTGTATTTGGGGGTTTGTTTTTATTTCCTTTTGCCTTCTCCAGCTTTCATCCCACCAAAGCTTTGATATGAAGAGTGCCCCGTGGAGTTACGGATGTTCTCTTGTTATTTTGACTCTTTTTTTGAATGCTTTTGATTGGCAGTTCAGTGGTCTTATTGCTGGCATCCCTACTCCTGCTCACCTCTTCTCTCACCTGTTACGGCACGAGGGTCTCTTCCATTTGCCCCACTGCATGCCATGGTCTCATTCAGGCTTCCTGCACGTCTCCTCAGAAATAATTCTACTTTCCAAGCTCCTTCTGGGGATCTGTCACCCAGCCTCACTCGGTGTTGCATTATTAAGCATCGTGTAGACACCAACTTGGTGAAAACCGTATTCGTAGAGTGTTTCCTTCTCAGGGTGTGTGATCTGCTGCTCCCCCGCTCTCCGTTTGGCTCCCCCCCATGCAGGGGGTGTGCGTGTCTGCATGTGTTAAGGACTGGATTAGTGTGGGAGTCATCCCTACCCATGTCCTTGCTCATGCCCTGCTCCATGTCACATCTGCTGGCTTCGTAACTTCCAGCTAGATGGTGTCTACGCTGCATTTGAGGAACACTGGGGACATCCAGTGGTCACATGGGTTATAATTAATTGCTCCCCATCCCATCAGTAAGATCACATTTCCAAGCTTTCTTGTTTTCTCAGCATTTGACTTGGTTTTTCATCATAGCTCATTATGCTGCAAGGTGCCTGACAGAAGGTTGGGATGACTTCTTTCCCTCCTGTCTTTCTTTTTCTTCCCACCTATGTGATGTTGTTTCACACCTACCAACAACTGAAATCGGGAAATTGGGTCTCTTCGAGAAGCTGGGGATATCTTTTAATTGCTTCTCAAATAGAGAATTTGGTAGAAACAGTAGGGAAAATATTAGCTATTATTTTGAATGGATAACACCAGGATAACTGGTAAAAATGTTATTGCTAGAAGTGACAGGGATTTAAAAAAAAAAAAAAAAGATGGAAAATAATCACAACAAACTTTTTATACAACTTTTTCAAATTACCTCATGCATAATTCACCAGTACCTTGGTTCTTCTGGAGTCTGTAATGAGAGCAAGAGGAGCAGTCTCCTTCCCTTTCCTGAATCTGGTGATGTTTAGTTTTGGTCACTGCTCAGCAGGGGAGCAGAGTCTCCCATTTTTTCTGACCAAGAGGGCTTTTCTGGAGTAATTCTGAAGGGGACAGATTTTTAAAATAAATTCATTTAAAAAAAAAAAAAAAAAAAAAAAGACTTGTTCTGTGGTTGTCATACTATGGGACAATAATATCAGTGAATTCCAGACCTTCAGGTCAGAGAATGGAAAATGTTTCCTACCCTGCTCTGCACGATCATGCAACCAGCAGGAATTAGACAGAGGAGTCAACTGTCCTTTGCCCACTGGGTAGCTCCAGGAAGGACAGTAGCTGATCTTCTGGTTGGTAATATCAGAACAGCAAAATGACTGTCTGCTGTGCATCAGCACAGCCAACTTCCATGCTCCCTAGTTTTCTCCAGAAATAAGACAAAAGGATATAGACACTCCAGGGATTGAGAGCGTGCATAAAAATCTATCTTAATTTCCTTCTTCCCTTTACAAAAAAAATAATATATATAAATGGTCCTTTTATGCAATACTACTCTACTCTTCTTAGTCCATCTGACACTGGAAACACTGCCTTTTTGTTGTGAAACTACAAATTAATTTAAACAATATGATTGTTCCTCTGCTTTTTTTTTTGTTTCCACATAGAGAAAAAAATCTGTGGAAGCCGTGGGAGAAATTCTGGTAAAGGTCACTGGCCTAATCATAAAATTTTAAATTTTTTGTGATCCTTTAATGGAGTGCTATTGGATAATTCCTCCTGGAAAGGACCTAGTGCTGTACTAGTCCCTTCCGAAGGAACATTGCAACTTTGGTAGAGCTCTCAGCAGCAATTTTCCCCAAGTTTGCATGTGGTACTTTGGTAGCAGTGACCAGTAAAAATGCCTTAAACATTTGGAGAAATATGTGATGTTACAAGAAGTAACACATTTTAAACATTACCTTGATGAAAGAGTATGACAATTTCGATAAGGAAAATTCTTATAAAGGAAAAACACTTATATAAAACGCATGGGTCATCTAAGCAAGTTACATGAAGTTAGCTGCACTTTACCTGTAAAATGATAAATGGCTTGTCCCAGTATATCATGATGGTTAAATTTCAACAAATCCTTAAGTTTTCCTGGGTGATGGAGATGGTGGGAATGCCAGACTGAAAAAGCTGTGGTGTTCTCCCATTTTCTGTTCTTCTTTCCTGGTATTTTCCCATGCAAATTCATCTTCAATCCCTGTTTCAAATTTTTGGACAAACATCATAAGGCAAATAATGGACGTGACTGAATTTGTCAGAAATGAGCACTTCTATACCCTAATTTCTAAAAATAAGCTTCTCTTTAGGCCAGCCCAATGCCTTTTGCTGTCTAATTGAAATCTTCCAAATATTTAATTGCTCATACTGATACCGAGTTTTGAAATAAACTCATTTCAAATGGTTTGAATAAATGTTAAGTACATGGTTTTTACACGTTGCTGACAACGCAGTATTGACCATTCTCATTACTTCCTTTAAAATAAAATGGAACTCTAGGACATTTGAGGAGGCGCTCAGGAAACCTCAGGGCTGTACATCCTGCGTAGCAGATCATTAATCATCTCAGTAGCAGAGCGGAGACTGCGAGGCAGCTCACCTGTTTCCTCCTCCACTTCTTTCTGGAGGGAGCTGCTGCTTCTACTTAATGTCTCCAAACAACCTACAGTAATATGCATTTGAAGTTCTGCCAAAGGAGAGTGTAACCGTGTTTGACAGTGGCGGATATTGTGAAGATAGGAGGTGGGTTGTGGTTCTTTTTTTGTTGTTTGTTTTTTCATTTCTCAAGATGAGCCTTTCCGTTTTGCTTGAAGTTTTCCTTGATTAATGCATTCATTAAAGAGGAGTGACGGTAATGATTAAACAAAAACATCTTTAAAATGCAGAGTTCATTTCAACCCATTTGGTTTTGTTGCGCGCAAATTGGATTGGCATTGCATCCTGCACAGCAGGTACTCCACTTGAAATCAAAGACAGATGCTTTTATAGGATTAGAAAGGATATCTTGAGGGGTGGAGGAAGAGACTGAGGTTAGGGGCTTTTGTTGCTTTTCCTTGTACGTTTTTAGTAATAATGGTAAATGAATAATGATAATACTCCTGTTTTGTTTGCCTTGAGTACTAATAATATTGTTTGTTTACAATTAAAAGGAAATAAAAGCTCCATTGTAACTTGAATTGTTAACAATGAGGAATACTTAATTAAGAATTTTTCCTTCATAAATAGCTAATGACACCTGAGCCTGTTTGCATTTTAATGCTAAATATCTCTGAATGAAAGTATTTGACTGCTGAGTCATCCTGGGCAGCCACATTATGCTTTTTCTTATTTTTTTTTTATTTTTTTTTTAATTATCTGGCAGTGTACCCGTCCTTCAAGAGATTCCCAAATTGCTTAAGCTAGTCTCTGCTCAAACAGAAACTTGATGGGGGAGCTGCAGCTTGCAGGGGATTGTAGTTGGTTATAATAAATACAATTTAAGCACGTCTCTTGGATGGGAGCTCTTGAAGACTGAGTTGAACTCAGAGAGTACTCAGTTGAACCTTTAGAACTGCTGAAGGTGCCGATCTTCCTCGAAACGCACTGCAGCCAGTTGACTAGGGAAGTGAAGAGGGGGACAGGTCAATAACTCCGTCGGTACCTCCCAGTTAAAATGCCCATTTTTGGCTGCCCTTTAACAGGTACCACCTACAAGAGTCACGAGCACCCTTGTGAAAACTGAGTTTGGGTGACCTATCACCTTGAACACCTAGATCCTGTTTGTCAGCAAACTACAAGCTAGAATGTCCAGAAAAGAACATTTTGAGATATGTTTGGCATGAAAAATGATCATATCGTCGTGTTAGCTTTGGGGCTCCTGCATTGGAATACCTTCCTAGTAATCTGCTGTACCTAATCATCCATTATTTCTGCACATTGTAGCCTTTCTGAGGGTGGCTGCTGTAGCTTGCATTGCTCACCACTTTCCACGCAGCCATTCCATTCCACATTTATGGCTTTACAAAATATTTCTTAATGTCTTTTTGAAGATATAATTGAAAGACCTTCTGCCTCTTGGCACTACAAAGCATCAAAAACATTGGATTTTCCCTCTGAAAATATAAAATACTTTTTTCTTTTTTTTTTTTAATGCTGTATTATCTTTAGTCAAATCTTAGCCTGACCTGTACAGAAGAGAGTTGAAGGGAGGAGCAGCTTGCTGACAATATTCACTTTTTTTAGTGTTGCTGTTAATTTCCAGAATGTGTCCAAAGACTCAGATTTTGTTTGGGGTTCAATGCTCCCTGTATTGTTCAAATACAGCAGATGGAGTGTCTCTAACCCCAGGAACTTGTTGGGGCCTTTTGAAACAATGAAGAAAAGAATACTAAGAAACTAGAGAGAGATATCACGTATTCCAAGCAATTTTTTTTTTTCTTCAGCTAATGTCTCTTGTTAACATCATTTTTTGTCATTTGGGTTTCATCTCAGCTGTTGGTGAATAATATCAGTTCAGGATCACGAGAATCATGACTGCAGTGGATTTTTGTTCAGGGCCTAATACTTTGTTTCATCTTGCTGCCCGACTTGGCTTAAAGTCTTTTAGGAGGGTCTGAGTGAGCCCACTCTGGTTCATGTGTGATTTTTCAGCCAGAAAGTCCTAAAATTACCATAAGGGTTTTGTTTATTGTTGTTATTGGGTTGGTTTTTTTTACGGTTTCTACATTAAATTTGTAATGTATATGTTTACAGAAGCTAAGAATTACATTTAGATTTTGATGATCATAGTATTGTAAAGTGTCACACTTACTAATCATGACATACTAAAGTCCAGGAATCTGCAAATTATAATTATCGCCCCAGACTCTTACCTGACTTTACTTTCAAAACTGATCTCTACTGCAGATCTGACCATGTATTTTTCTCCTACTTAGAGCTTTTTCAGGGTTTGCCTAGCCTTGCCTAGAAATTCAAACTTTTCTTTGTCTGTGTTCAGTGTGAATTCCTAGACTGATACAGTCAATTCTTGATTGGGTTGGGTTAGTTTGTTTTTTCGGAATAAAGGATCTTAACCTATATAGCTCACATCGCCTCGACCGAGGGATTAAATGAATAAGCTTCTGTTGCACGTTTTTTCTTGTCCCACTTAAGAAGTAAACTCTGCTGCTTAACTACATGCAGAGCAATAAATGTCTCTTTCATAGTGACTCTCTCATTCCAGTCTTAAATCAACCTACGGGTTCCAGAGGAAGACATTCCTTACTGGAAATAAATAGACAGCTGGAAAGCAAAAATATAGGTTAGGATTTGTAGAGGTATTTTTTCTAAGCCTAATATTTTGCTCATGAGTCAGTTTGCTTTTTTCCGCCCCTATTATTAGTATATAAGCTCTTGAAATGGCTGAGACTTTCAAGAACTCAGTAATGAATGTTTCCTTCCCATTGAACTTTTGAAAGAGAGAGATTTATGATGCATTCTTTTAAATTTATGAACAGAAAAACAGTTTGCTTACTCAAGGACAGTATCGTCATTGAAGATGTGGTGTTTATCATTCAGCAATCAACTTAATTGCCAATTATGAAATTGGCTTGGATTTTTGGGTTTCCGCCACAACAGTTTTTAATAGCACAAATGAATTTTTCATAGAATGAGAATGAAAATAAGTTCAAAAAATTATGAATTTAAATATACATTTTTCTACTGTGCATTCTTCTGTACTCCTACTGGAAATCATCAAGTCATATGTTGTTATTGCTTGTCGGAAGACCCATCCAGATGGGAAGTCCTTCTATTTTATATTATCAGAGGCTTAGGAAGCCAGAAATAGGGAAGCGGAGACAACACTGCAGTCTTCCAGAACTGAATACAAGAGGCATGTGACCAACATCACTCAAGCACTTGAGCAGTTTTACTTCTGCCTGGCATGGGTAGGGATCTGTGTAGGCATACTGTTGCCAGCCTTGTCCCTGATCCACAATTTAATGCTTATTTTCCCCGTCATAGTGGGGCATATACAGGCAGTTGCCTTTGTCCCATCTTGGAAGTGGTGACCGCTTCACATCCACAAGTGAGAAATGACATGCTGTTTGTACGTGTGGTTGTAGGAATGCAGATAGACAGAGGAATTTGGGGTAGTTTCTTTCTCAAAAGTGCTTTCCTACTTTCCGCTCCTCCTTTCTGCTTCCTTCTGCTCGAGAATCATGTATGCCTCTTAGGTTGGTCTGAGCACTTAATAACTGCACAAATTAAATCTGAGAGGGCAGCAGAAGCAACAGAAGCAGTATGGGGGCTCTCCTAAAGGCACTTCTTAGTGAGGTGATGTCACTAAGTATCTGAAAAAAGCTTTTTACGAAGTTGGAGAGTTGTGGGGTTTTTTTAACACAAACTGTGTAGCTCTTTCAACATCTCTGATATTAAAGCAGTAGGATCCCTTTCCTCCTGGGTATAAAGACATTGGAAGAAAATCTGTGTTAGTTTATGCCAATTTAACTGTGCCCAGTTGATGTTTGCTTGTATCACAGCTATTTCATTTTAAAAAATAATTGCAAAGTACCCTGTATTGGAAAGTTCTGTATTAGAAACCAAGTTTGGTTAACTGTTGTATTTTGCTGTAGGATCTGGTATTCACAAACAGCATTCTGCTACATATTATTTTTTTAGTCTTTCTCTGCTCCTGCAGTCTGAATACTAACATATCACTGACGTTAATTTTTAGAGAGGTTCAGGAGACTTTCTATAAAGAAAAATCTTGAGGATGAAGTAGGGTTAAACAAAAAGAAGACAGTTTTGCTGTGCTGCTTCTGCTTTGTGGGTGTTGATTTCCTGGTTGGATTTGTTGATTTGATATTTTTTATTAATTTTATTTTAAAACTGGTTAATTTATTGTGCAAATTTTTAGTGCCACTGGTTTTCATGCCTATGTTATTCTAAGACGTGGAGGATGTATTTCTTTAGGCATTTAAAGACTTATTACTTAACTCTAAGTAAAATTTTATATTTCTTATATCTCCCATGTAAAATGCAGCAATGAGATCAAATGTTTTTATTGAATTTTATGTTCTCTATTCCAGAAGAAGAGTAAAAATTGAAAGCTTTACTGAGATAAAGTTTTAAGGGTTTTTGCTGGATATTCTGTTTCGGGAGGGGGAATTTGTCATGAGAAAGGTGATAGATGCAAGTACAATTGTATAGAATTTTTAAAAAAATGTTAAAATAGAACTTTGTAGCTTATGCTGAAAATTATCAGAATCTGTGTTTGTCTAAATTTCTCTAAAAATTAGTTCAGAAGCCTTTACTTTAGGAAAATCAGATGGGTATCTGACACACATTAGTAAATTCTGACTTCTTCTCATGGTAATTGCTATGCGTGCTCGCAGCTGTCAGGATCATGTGGATGCATGGTCTGGTAATACTTATATTTTTTTACTTACCTGTCAAATTTGAAAGGATGCATTGATGCTGTGCGTGGTTTAAAAGGGATGAATGGATGGATTTATATAGTGTATGTCTGACAAGGAAAGTTGGAAATGTATGAGTTAATTGTATATTGTTTTGTAGTAGGGTAAATTTTTAATCACGTTGCATATGTACTTTTTCGGTGAAGGAAGTAATTGATATTTGAGACACAGAGGGATATAAATATTTTATTCGATCTCCTAAAAATAAAAGTAGTCATGTGGGTTCTTTCATGAACTTATATGTTTATAAGGTTTAAGATGAAGGAATTTATTCATGAATGTCGAGAAGCAAAGACATCATCAGCAACAACAGCTGCCTAAATCAGTGGAGACAGCAGTGACTTACATAGTTTTGTTTTAGATCTACTTTTACTTTTGAGGGAAGAGAGCTTGTAAACACTTGCACTTTTGAAAATAAGTGAAAAATCTCTGTAGGTGGAGGCACACCTCTTTTTCCCTTCATTTACTAAATCCCATTGCCAGTTCCTCCGTTCCCATCCCTCTTTGGCACTGGTAGCGTGGTACAGAGTTACCAGTAGGAGCTGTACAAAAAGTCTGGATTGTTTGGAAGGAACTTATTTTCTGAGACACTAATGGGTCTTTCCTTTGACAGACCAAAAGGGGCTGAAACCAACTGCTTTTTTTTCCCCTAAAATAACACCCACCGAGGCTTTTCATAGACTGAAAAGCCTTGTTATGCTGAAACCAGGAGTGGAGTTTCTGGACACTAATGTGACAGTAGCATTAGGTGCTTAATGTGGCTGGTGGTTGTTTTCAGGTATTCAAAAACAACAACAACAAAATCAAAATGACACAGTAGTATTTTATTTAGTCACGCAGCTGAGAAGTGTGCCAAGTTAGATACAAGTGATATCTTGAATTTTCCTATGAAATCCAGCATCCTGAATTTTCCTATGAAACTTCCTGTGGCATTTCCTATGGTCCCCCTCTTTTTTCTATTTCCTCTTTTTTTTTCCTCTTTTTTTTTTCCTCTTTTTTTTTCCTCTTTTTTTTTCCTCTTTTTTTTCCTCTTTTTTTTTCCTCTTTTTTTTTTCCTCTTTTTTTTTCCTCATTTTTTTCCTCATTTTTTTCCTCTTTTTTTTTTGTGAAAAAAGAAACATGAAGTAAGTATAGGAAATACAGGTTTCGCATGTGTGCAGGTTGACTGTGCAAACCAGGCAGTGAAGCAGTACAGTCCCTAGCCCTGCTGTAAGGTGCTCGATTACTCGGGCAGAGAGCTTTGTACTCACCACCAGGGATCTGGGACAAATAGGATTACAGCAAGAAGTCGAAATAGTGTAGCAAAAGAAACATTTACTGCATTTCCTCCTCTCTGTAAAAAATTAACTATTAATTATCCCCATCCCTGCACGTGCAAACACAGGCACAGTCCCAGCCTGACCCGAGGGCAGGAAAGGAAACATAGGGTGGGTGCTGATGCATTGGGAGGTGGGAGCATCACACTGAATGCTGTCAGCAGGATATTTTCAGCCCTGTCAGAGCCCGTCCTCTGCCCTCAAATCCTGCCTAGTTAGACAGATGTTAAGCCAAAAGCAAGTCTAAATGGGTTCACCAAATCTGATCAACACATTTCATTGTCCCCTCCTTGTTTATCCAACTTCATCCAGCTATCAGCAGTCCCTCATGAAAATATTTGGCTTAAAATCTATGGTGTAGCATCAGTAGTTTGATTTTGTCGTTGTCTGGGGTCCCCCCCCCGCCCTTTACTGCTTGCTGCCATTTGAGCACAGCACGTTGTTTAAAGAGCCAGTGGAAATATAAATTGGGTGATCTGTCTCTTTTAGACCATTCAGTGATGAAATTTCTACTGTACTACTTTATTGTGACATTACCTGACTAGATAAAGCCATTTTCTGTCAGAGAAGGGAAAGAAGCTGGCAGCATCTACATAAATCCTGTTACTCGTTTCATGCCGAGACAGGGGTTCCCAAAGGGAGATCCTCTGGGACACGTCCCTCCTCGACAGCAAAACAAACAGAGGCACAGCCTGTTTCTGAAGGATGGGGCTGATCGGTTTTATAGTGTTGCTGTTATTACAATAAACATTTGTGCTCCAACTGCTGCGGTTTATTTTAACAGATATCCCAGTAGCTATTAAAAAGTAAAGTGTGTATGAAAGAAATACACCCTCCTCCCGCTCCCTCCTTTCCCCAAAGAACCTGGCACCACCCTTGCACTCCGATTCCAGGGGAATGACTGGGTATCTTAAAATAATGATAATAAAAAATAAAAATGCAGGATCCTTCATGTCAAAATCACTACTCTGTCTGGTCCATTTGAATCCTGGTGCCCGGTATAAATGTGGCAGCTGTCAGATCCGTTTGTGAAAGCACCAGTTTTTGATAGCTCTGTGGTTTTTTGAGCCTGCTCACCCATAGATCCTAACGTGCTTCATAAAAAGAAGGTAGAATTCTTCTCCTTGTTTCGCAGATGGAGGACCGTGGTCTTTAGGGATAGACCACTGAACAGGGGAGCTGGACAGGATTCCTGGCAAAACCTACTTTTTGTCAGGAAACATTGATTCATTAAAACACTTTTACAGAAGCATATGCTTTGGTGAAACTCCTGGCGTGAAGTTTTCCTGAAGTCTGGAAGAGAATTTAAAGGCCAGAATTTCTGCACTGGTAGAAAAATGAACATGGACCGTCTTCCACCACCATGGAGGGAACCTGGGTCACCCAGCTGGGTCTTCTTCATCTCCTGCTGGAGATGATGGCACCAGAGATGCCAAAGCCACCCCTGCAAGTGTCTGCAGGGGAACCAGCCACCGAGCCCCAGCGGAGTCCTGCAGAGCAGAGGTGTGGGGCCAGCCTGGACACACTGGGCAAACGCCTGGAATAACTTTGGGGACGAAGGCGGAGCAGTGTAAAACGGTGTAAAGCTTGTACAGACTGAAGAGAAGAATTAGTTTGTACTCAGCGGAGGAAACATTTTGTTCGGTCCTACTGGTAGTTACTGGGAAGCAACGAGTGACCACTAGAAATCAATAACCATACGTGCACAGTATTTGCGGTGAGGCTGCATGGACCATCCTTACTGCTGTTCTCAGCCCCTAGAAAGAAAGGTTATTACTCTTCTGGTGGGGTCCTTGATCTGCAATGAACAAGCCACAACTCTCAACAATAATATTCTGCGCTTTTCCAGGAACTGCTCCGCCACTCAAAACACCTTTACCAGAGCCTGCATGAAACAGCCTGATGTGCCTCCTGAGCAGTGGGTAGGGTAGTCTCTTTCCAAGTGGGGGAACGGGAGATCTGACAGACTAGGTGATGTGCCCGTGGTCACACGGGGGGTCTGTTGCGCGCCGGGGACTGAGAGCACAGGCGTCTGCTCCTTCAGCATGCCGAGCGCACCTTGGCACTGCACTTCGGGTCTCTCCGTGCTCCTCTCCCTGCCTTGCCCACATTACCACATCCCCACCTAGAGGTTCTGTACCCTAGGAAGAAATTAAAATGCAAAAAAATATGCTACCTTTTATATTATTGCCGGTTTGGGGTTTTGTTAAACACAGGCTTTTTTTTTTTTTTTCTTTTTTTTTGTGTGTGTGCCCACTTTGTTTTCCTGCTCCATCCAAAATACCCAGGACTATGTAGTCGGTTGATTAGTGTCTTTTGGGGTCTCTTCTCCTTTGATAAAAAGCTGCTGGCTGTTCTGTACTTGCTACTTTATATCCTTCCCCCCTCTCACATATAGCTACCTATATCATATGGAAAGGATCAAACAGTTTTGATTTTTTTTTTTCCCAATGATACTGAGAAATGCAATATTTATCACAGGTTACTTGCAGAGAAGAAGAAAGGAGAATCTAAGAGTGTTCCCTTCAGCTGTGTTTCTGTCAAGGCACGGTATATGTCCCAGTCCACCTCTGTTTTGCTCAGCATGTTGGTTCTGCTCAGTGCAAGGTGTAATGCAGCAAGACTGATGAAGTTGGTTGCCCACTGGCCATCCAAAGGAGGAAAAACAACCAAAGCTGGTTGTTAGTTATCCCCGCTAAAGTGCTTAAACAAATCTCCCAGCAGCTAAACTCCCTTCCCTTTTTATTACTTACTGTACCTTGGTAAATCAAATATTTATTAGCTGAAAACAGCTTTGCTCGCTGACGGATCTTGCGGACGTGGGGCAAGTTCACCCCAACTGGCTTATTCAGGCTGGTAAAGGAAATCAGCCTGGTGGAAAGACAAACTGGGTGATGATTTTTCTTTCCACCCTTACTCCCCAGGAACAAACTGCTAACATCACTACTTTGTCTGCCGTATTTACCTTTCGTGAAAGCCAACGCGTCTGAATGAGGTCACTTACTACTCTTTTGAAGGGGGCTTTATTTTTACCACGTCTTGTGTCAAAACCGGAGAGTGGTGGCGGTTTGAAAGGGCAGGAGCAGACACAGAAATTATTTCAATCAGCATATTGGGTCTGTGGCCTGGCGGAATGAAAAGAGCCTTTAAGCCTCTGCTTCTGTGATTCGCCGTCTGATCGTCTCTTACCGTCTTCTGGCTCTGTGTTAATCCGTGAGGGTCCTCAACAGTCCGGCTGCAACAAGCGGAGGCCCTTGGATGTTGAGGGATGAGAGGATGCAAAGAACAAGACTGAATTTGGGCTCACTTTCTCTTTCTGGGGAGACGCTGCCGGTAAACTCGAAAGCTCTTTGCATCATTCGAGGCTTCGTCTTTGGTTGCTGTAGGGAAGGTGATTTGCTGGCCCCTCATCTAATAAACATCCCTGGGGAGCATACGGGGTGGCAGCGCAGTTTCACTCCCCCACTGAAAGCAGAACCAACAGGGATTGCGGGGGGTTAAGTGTGGTTCTTAACCAGGGAGCTGTTTGGGGGTGTACTGTGTGTTTCCACATGCATGGGTTGCTCGCTCTCCTCCATCAGGCCCTGGTGGCTTGGTAAGTCATAGAATCATCTAGGTTGGAAGGGACCTTCAAGGGACGTTCATCTAGTCCAACCATCAACCCAACTCTGACAAAAAAACCATCACTAAACCATGACCTCCAGCACCATGTCAACCTGTCTTTTGAACACCTCCAGGGATGATACCTCAACCACCACCCCGGGCAGCCCATTCCAAGGCTTGATAACCCTTTCAGTGTATAAATTTTTCCTAATATCCAACCTGAACCTCCCCTGACGCAACTTGAGGCCATTTCCTCTTGTCCTGTCGCCTGTGACTTGAGAGAGAGACCAACCCCCCCCCTCTCCAAGTCCTGCAGCATGACATGCTGGTGGGCGCTCTGGAGCCATCTCGGGCCCCAATGCTTCTGTGGCACTTTGGGCTTTTCACTAACTCTCCAAATCTCTTTGTCTACACAGTAAGTACCAGTCTCAAGAGTACTGGTTTGCTGGAGCACAATATAGAGCTCCCCGGTTGGTGGGACCAAGATGTACAGTGGGGTCAGCAGCAGTTTGCCCCATGGGTCGTGGCCTTTTTTGGGTCCTTCAGCTGTGAGTGCACTTAAGAGAAAGGAGATTCACTGCCAGAAGAGGACAGGGTCCTTAATATACTAGTTACTGAAGTTACAGGTGACCAGTTCTTGTCAGACTAGCCACATTTTAACATTTTTTTTTTCAAAGACTAAAACCCTTAATCACATCTGGGTCTTCTGACCCATCCCTTTGTGAATTATGGCTAATATTTTCCCTTTTTCATTTTTATACCTTTGGATAGTTGAAGATGAATATACTCTGTCTTTAATCACTTTGCCAAGCTGGAAATATTTATATATTTTAAAAATCTACATTTTATATTTGTGACAAGATGCACGAGCATTACTGAGCAAACAGCGACTGCTAGAACCCACAAATCTCTGTGTTTGTTTTACATCCACCGAGCAGGGACAATATATTTTGTAGCGTGTGTTGACAAGATGGTCAACTGGGACTACTCATTTAGATAACAAAATAGCACCAAGTTACTGTTGCTTTTTTTTTTTTCTTTAATTCTTTTATAATGTGCATGAACTATTGTCCTAAGAGATCCCTGAACACATAGCAAGAGTGGAGTGGGGAAAGGCAAGAAATCCATATTGTCTGACTGTAATAAGCAAAATAAGAGGGTATTCTATTAAAGAGCACTTTAAGATTTATGTAATATTGTTCTGACCTTCAGTAATTAATGGGTTTGTAAAACTATTTGATATGATACTATCCCTGGCTTCCTCACAGGCTTCTCTATCCATGAAAGCTAATTTGAGTGATGAAGACACAGATATAAATCATGCTGGCTAGTCTGAATTTTCCCATGTGCAAATGGTGTTCTTCGCTATTAATAATATTTTCCTACTTAGTTTAATCTAGAAAATGAGGAAAGGGAAGAATCTCTTTTGAGCCACAAGCACCCATGCAGAGGAGACTGTGTGAGTTGGCAAGGGGAGTTGACCTTTTTTGGCTGCGTGTTCCTCACAACTTCCCAGGCTTTTCTTGCAGGTGGTCAAGGTCTTTTTGCGTGCAGGGTGCTGGCTGGGGGTCAGCCCACCTGGATCTCAATCATTTATTCACCTGAGGGAGCCGTTGCAAATACCCACCATTTACTCAGTTACTGGTTAACTGGGTCAGGAAGGATGCAGCCTGCCTCTGCCTCCCAGTTCCTGCCCTGTTGGCTGAAGGATGTTTGTCTTGCTGCCAGTGACTGATGAATGAGGATGTGATGGATGTCGTGTTGTGCATCACACAAGCTTGACCCAAAGGTCAAAACGCTAAATTTATTGTATGCCTTTCCCAGGTGAGAGCATGTTTATTCTTCTCTGCAATTCTGAGGTTTCAGATCTCTTTCCACTCGGTGCCAAGACATCTGCCAGCAACTGAGAAGATGTTTTGAGGAAAACTTGGACTCAAAAGTGAGTCCAGAGCAGTCTTGTGTTTACAGCCCTTGGATACTTACCTACAAGTAAGTTTATTTGCCAGTTCCAGACTAGATATTTCGTTCCAGATAAGTACTGAAGTTGGAGCCACTGGAGTTTTCTACACAAACTTTTCTGGTTGCCGCAAAGCGGCACTTGGTCATTTAAAGGTCATGCTGGGACTGTTTAGTTTGAGGAAGAGGAGGCTGAGGGGAGACCTCATCGCTCTTTACAACTACTTGAAAGGACACTGTAGAGAGGTTGGTGTTGGTCTCTTCTCACAGGTAAGTAGTGACAGAACGAGAGGGAATGGCTTCAAGCTCCAACAGGGTAGGTTTAGACTGAACATTAGGAAAGAATTTTTCACAGAAAGAGTGGTCACACAATGGAATAGGCTGCCCAGGGAGGTGGTTGAGTCACCATCCCTGGACGTGTTTAAGAGTCGTTTAGATGTGGTGTGGGGAATAAGGTATAGGGGAGAACTTTGTAGAGCAGGGTTGATGGTTGGACTTGATGATCCCAAGGGTCTTTTCCAACCTGAATGATTCTATGATTCTACGAAAAATAAAAGCAAACAAACAAACAAAACCCCAACAAAAACCTACAGCCCTTTGTACTGTCTGTTGTAATGAATTTCTTGTGTCTGGGAACAGGCCTTGTATACGACTAAACGAGGTATGATCTCTAAGCTCAATGCACCACTCACAGGAATGCTTATTTACTTGCCGTATGCTGTTAGTTATTCTGAAATAGTGTTTTCTTCTTTAAGTTTTTCGTTTGGTTTGGTTTTCAATTTGCCTTAAACTGGTCCTGGTTTTCCAGATGGTGCTTTCTATGGGCAGAGAGCACTAGGTACAACATCTCTGGGGCCCCTTCACTTTATTATTCCTAATGTTTGGGATAAAAGGATTTAGGCTGAAGCAGAGAACCAAATTGTTGTAGTTAGGAAGTAACTGCATGCATGAAAAATTAATTGACCCTTGAGATTTTCCGGTTTAATCCAATCCTGGGGTATACCACATCGTAAGACAGGTATTTGTTCTTTCAAAACTCTTCTTTTTCTCTGAATATATTTATTTAAAGGCCAAGCTATGTCCAGTTTGCACCTGACTGACCCCAGGCAATTAACCTCAGTTGCTGGCTGTAAATATGGGGGTGCCGTTTGCCTGGAAGCAGGCGCGGCGTGCGATGAGAGGGCTCTCACCCATGTCGCAGCCCATAAGTGAGGAGAAACTCACTTTACTTGGGTGTCAAAGCCAGACCAGATAAAGCAAGCCTTTCCCCACTAATTGATTTCTCAGCGTTACTCATTCCTCTTGTCACCAGATTCACTCGCGCCTCCGGGGGCGTGGGGTGCTGCAGTGCTCCTGGAGATGGCTTCATCATAGTTCTTCATGCTCTGTCACCATCTGTGGTGCGTGGTAGCTACCTTAACCTTCCTCACACCACACGCCCTCAATGGTGTGCCATTGGGGTAGCGGGTGGCTCAGGGGGACACTGAGCCTCGTAGCCCTTGTACCTGAGCAAGGGGTTGCTCAGGAGGACAGGGAGCCACACTGGGTCCTCCTGTCTGCTCCCAGCAGACAGCCCTCTATCAAAGCTTGCCATTTCTGATACCTTCATCATTAGGAGAGTTGGCCAAGGCTGCGGTCACAATGAGCAGGGCTGACCCTGCGCTGGCGCACTGTGTCTCATGCAGGTGAGGCAGTGGGTGATGGACCCAATCCAGCTGAAAAACAGCCTTGGGACACGATGGGAAATGGTTGTCTTAAAGCCAAACTCGGCTCCCCAACCTGGTGAGGGGCACAGCCACACAAACACCTACAGTGGACACAGCAGGAGGTACAGAGTGACCTTGTAGCACTTGCTACCACCTGAGCACCAGGGTGAGCTCAGGAAAACTTCTCCAGCATCTTTCTCTCTGCATTCAGGAGGCAGCCAGGCAGATGTCCTCCTGGGAGGAGACAGGAGAGGGAGGGGAAGAGTGACAGATTGGCAAAAGGAGCATTATACCTCTGACAGCTCAGGGATGTATGGAAAACAAGGTTGGCAAAAGGCAGCTTTAGATGCTCCTGCTGCCAGTTAATGGTGTCCAGTCATGTGGGTTAGTCTAACAAAGACAGATAGTAATGGATTAGTTGTACCAGAGCAAATGTTTTATTGGCAAGTAACCATTTACAGCCTACTGTGCTCTTCTACCCAGAATTTCCCACTAAATTTCCTGACAAACCACTGTCCTAGCACCACCTAGTGTGCAGCCCGGCGACGCAGATGTTGTTAACGTGGGAACGCAGCCAGTGGAGGGGGGAAAAAGGAACATAAAATGGGTGGAGGGAGTCTTTTTGGTTTTTTTTTTAAGCTGCCTTAGGCTCCTACACCAGCTTCAGAAAAATATAAAGTTGCAACAGGTCAACGACTGCTTTTATTTCAAAATCCTGCCATCTTCTCAGGAAGATCATCTTGTCTCAGCCGCCTGAAATCTCTCGGTGTAGAAAAGGCCAGCAAGCTGGGACCGCGCTTCCTTGGAAAGCGGTGTTGAAACCCTGGCTTTCTGTAGGAGTATCTTGGCCAAATGAACGAGGAGCCACAGAGGTGTCAAGAAGTAAGACTTGATGAAAAAATGCAGGTTCTTCAATGCCGCCGGCCAGGCAAGACAGCGGTTAAAATTCCACTGCTTAAGAGCGCTTGGATGATTTCCAGGAGGACCGAGCAGCGGAGAGCAGAGCATACTGCAAGGGAAGGGCAAGATGGGAGCCTGGTGTGCCTGGCACCACGAGCTGGTGTGTGATTTCTGTAGCCTCATTGCAAAGCGTCCCGTTTCTCATGAAGTCAGACGCACCGCGGGAATGCTGGCACCCCCCATTCCAGTCTCCGAGCGGTGTGTATCATCACAGCTGATTGCCAAACACCCAGTTTATCAGTGTTATAGGGCCGGGAGCGTGCATTTGTATCCCTTCTGTCATGTGAGGTCTATGGGGTTAAGTCTTACGGTTCCTAAAGTGGAGCGGACTAATTATTGTACATAAGAAATTATTAAAATCTGACAGTCCCATGCCTCCTGGGAAGGAGAGCCCATGAGATAACAAGGCGGGGGGGGGGGGGGCGGAACGGCGTTGGGGAAAACTTTCCTAAATTTTCAGTGGTTGTCTATGGCGTGCTTCCCCCTCGTGTCTCACATTAGGCCCCGACAGCAGAAATACTTTTGATGAAGGCATCTCAAGATCCACAGTGTGGCTTTCAAGGCCAAAGCTGTCTGCTTACACTCTCAGCTGTGGACAGACCTAGCTTCTCATACAGCTCATGTTCATCAAAGCTACCAAGGCCCTCGGTCAGTGCTCTGAGATCTTCACTAGAGGACTCTTGGGCGACGTCCACCTTCGCGTCTAAAGGGAAGCCCTGCTGGTTGCCAAAACCTATGAATTCACACCAGTTTGCCCAGAGCTCACCACTCCCCAGCCCCTGTCCTGCAGTGAAAGGGGGGAGGTGTTGCCAGGAAGACACCAACATGATTTACTGAATGCTTGGGGATCTGTGTGTTAAACAATTGCTGCTTTTAAAATGGAGGAGCAGAATAAATCATTACAAGAAGCAGAACTAACTTCTCAAAGGACCCTTCCTTGTGATAACACTATACCTTGGAGAGGAAGAGAAAGGGTCATGTGTGTGATCTGAAGATGATGGGCTTTCTGGCTTGGGGTTGCCCAAGCCCCCGACAGCTGCTGAGCACCCCTGGACGAGCTGACACGAAGACACTCCATCTGAAGTTTGTCACTTCACAAGGGAGATGGTTGTTAAGATTCCGGGTGGGGATTTTTTTTTCCTAGCAGATGTTTTTCTTCACTTACCGTTTGTTTTAATTATTCCTGATGTTTTTGCCTATCAAATTGCAGACTTCTTCAAAGGAAAAGGAATAAGCAGTTGTCATAACAACAAAGCTCTTCATTACCACAGGAACCTTTGACAGCTTTATTTAAAACATTAAAAAAGAATTAAAAGAAAAATCCAACCAATTATTTTTATCAGTTTGATTCATGTTCTTCTTAAACAGATTACAATGTGTTCTCTAGCAGTCGCACTGTGAAGGGAGTATGGCATGAATATTTATTATAATGTAAACTTTGGGAAAAAAATTAAAAAGTGAGTTTGTTGTCTTTATGAGCTTCCTGTGGCAATAGCTTGCCTTGACGTTTAGCTACAGGTGGAATTTGAAGGTGGAATTATTCTTTTTTTCTCACAAGCGTGGAGCAAAATGACCATTGTATGAAATAAAAATGCCAAGATGGTCATTCATATGCTCTAGATGTTATGTTTTCCATTTTTTAAGCCAAAAAAAAAGAGTTATTAACATCCTGAAGATCGAGGAGGAGTGATTTGTTTGCTAAGAAGTTGAGACCCTGTTTTAGAACCGACTCTTGGTTCTGATTTTTCAGTTCTGTGAAGCTGAAGAAGATGGGGAGGAAAGAGGGTCAACTGTTGCTGTGCCACCTTACAGAAGAGAAAGCCACAAGGAGGTGTTGCTTGCTGCTTCCCCACTTCCCAAAGGAAACCATTTAATGGGATGTGCGACCTGCTGGGGCAGGAGGAGAAGGAGGAGGAGGCTGATCCATGGGCAGAGCACTGCCTGGCCAAAGGAGAGCTCTAGAGCCAAATCTTCCTTGTATTTTTTTCACACAAAAGAAGTAAATGGCTCCCACTACCTTCTGTTTAACTTGCGCACTCAAATTTGAAAGATGCTTTTCTTGATTTCACATTCTAATTTTTTAGTATGAAATAAAGGCTAAATGCCTTTCATCAGTTCGAGGCATTTATAGTATCCTTAGCAAAATGATTTTTTTATAGCAAAGTGAAGGATAATACTGGAATTGTTAAACTCGTATACCTTAAAATAAGTTACATTTGTCCTCAGTTTGAACAGAGATGTTTCTTGCTGGGTGTAATCAACAACTTAATTCTCTCCCTAAGCCAAGGAAAGAATGAATGTCTGCAGAGACCTATCATTTTGTCCTCCATCCATAAAGGAATATAAAAAGCAGCTGTTGCATTTATCTTAAGAAGATGATAGCTGTAAATTGCCTTGTCTCACAGGCGCTTCTCCTGCAGATGTCCATAATTCCTCTGTCACTCCAATGACCATGAAAAAAGCAGGGAAGATCCCAAATACGTAAGGCCATACTCCTTTCCCACAAGACTAGATCACTTAACCTTAGGGATGAGAATGGATTACTTAACTGCAGAGATGTGTTGGGAGCCCAGTATCTGACAGGTTTGGGGCAGAGATGCTTTTATTTACTTTTTTAAAAGGACCAGCCATGTACAGAAGAGCTTGTTTTACTCCAGAGAGAAGGGGATGGGGGGTGCTTTGTATATTAGTTTCCTTATAGCCCACTTCATCCACCCACGGGCTGGGTTTGATGGCTTCACTCTGGGGGGAAACAGGGCTGTGGCTCTCCTGTTACATGAGACGGTGTAGGGAGTTATTATTTAATTATGACAACTACACACATACAAGGCATTGCATTAGGAAACACAGCTACACCATCTGCTAGATACCATGATTTAGCTGTGGGCGTACAAGAGCAGACTCTTATGAGCATTAACTTTATTCTAGGAGACTATAAATGCAGGTCTCCTTGCACAGCGCTGCCGAGGGAGGCATTCAGGGGAAGAACATTCCTCGATGATATAGCCATTACCGTTTCAGCAAGACGTTAATTTTTACAATAAATAAGCTTAATCTTTTTATGCAGATCGTTTTAGAAAATAAACAGGCCATTTTTATGAGCTACTTAGAACTGGGGCTGGGCTGGGATTTGCGGTAAGATCCTGCGTACGCTACAAATTGTAAGGAATTTTTACTGCAGATCGTTATTTGTTGTTGTTGTTTTTTAAATAACTTATAAATGCAACATTTTTGTGTGTTTCAAAGCATTTAGAATGCAGAAACATTGTGTGGTGGAACTAAATTGCTGATCACTAAAGAAAGGAGAAGACTATAACCCAATGCGCTGAGGTTGTAGTTTTAACACGCCACCTTTCCTTGATTGCTTCTGGAGAACTTGTGTGGGAATCAGGGCGTGTGGGAGCTGGCAGTGCAGAGTCTGACCACTGGCCTTGGAAGCATGAACTGAAACCCCCTCGGGCTTCAGTCTGGTCTCCTTTGCCAGCCACCTTTGTGACCTCAGCAGAGGTTAGCAAACAGCAGGCAATTCAATTCTGGTACCTTTAACCACTGACCTCGCTTGTAGGAGGAAAGAAACAATGCAATTTTGGACTCCTGAGAACATGACTGTCCTGCCTTACATGGGCTGTGATAAGTAATGTGTAATAAACACAAGGTTCCGATGTGAACTCTTGATTAGTGTTTGCTGGAGAAATAATGTGGCTATCATCTTGACAATAACAGAGTTGTCTTTTTGGTGAAATGCTAAAGGCAGACAATATTACTAGCCATAGTTAGTCATTTAATGTCTTACGAGCAAAGCTTGAGAAGGTACTGGTCTTGCTTTCTGGCCAGCCCTGAGATGAATGCGTTTACAGGACAGGCTCTGTTTTGACACTGGATATCATAGATCATGTCCTGGCCAGGAGCTTTCACAAGTTCGGTGAGACTCTGTGAAAGAGCTGAACCATTGCAGCCCCAAAGAGCCTGGCTTTCAGAAAAGAAATGTGTCCTGGGGTTTGGGCTGATGACCTTGTGCGACGTCCACTGACCGGCCATGTGTTTGCCTGGGAGCCTGGACAAAGCTCTGTATGAGCCTTTGTCCCTCTCCTTTAAACCAGCCAATCTGTTATTCTTAAGCAATCTCCTTTTTTATTTACCTGTGAAAATGATGCTCGGGTGATGTGGAAAAGGGGATCACTTGAACTAGGTTAGTTTGGCTGCATGCAGCCAGGTGATTGTGCCGCTCCGTGGCAGAAGCATCCTCATTTCAACAGCTCCAAGTTGATGTTAAATACCTCCACGCCCCATGGCACAGAAGTTTCAGTAGGATTGTACCCCTCTTCCCGCTATCCACTGAACCAAGCAGTTGCGCCTCACGACTACAGAAAGAAAAATACAATATTGAGGCTGCCTTAGTTAGTGGAGCCTACGGGAATTTGCTGTGGCTTCTGACCCCCTACTTTCTCCCTCCAAGCTGATACTCCTTCTGCAGCAGCCCTGTCTTGCCTCTCTAGCTCTAGATAAACCATCACCTAACACAAAATTCAACTCAGGAGCCATGTTAACAACCCAAGCCATGAAACCAGGGCTTGAATAAACGGGCAGGGAATTGAAGCTGACCCCAGGGACATACCTGGTACACACTGAAAGTTCCTGCATTCTTTAATCTGTGCTGTTGTCAAAAAGACTAATTAATTTTAAAACATCATTGTTTTTCTTAAATAAATCAAACTCTAGGCAAAAGAACAAGCACATGAAAACGTCAGTAGTTTTGTGTGGTAAAGTATGTAGAGGGGTTTTGTGTTGTGTTGGTGGGTTTTTTTTAAAGCTTGTTTCATAATGTAAATATAACCTGGATGAGAAAGAGGAAAAAATGTTTTCATCATGAAAGTGACTGTAATTCCCAATTTAACAATGCCTAATAAATGTTGGTATTGTTCAGTCGGGGTGGCCTCCACCACTAACATCACACCACGTGTAGGCCCCCAAAGCTCTTATTTGTTTCTAAAGGGATCAGGTCACACCACTCAGTTCTCCCCAATTTATTTAAATCTGTTACTTTATTTCAAGTGCTAATTATCTCTCACAACAAACAGAGCCTTGTCAGCTGCAATTACTGGCATTACAATAGATTATCAACAGAAAAGTGTGTCTTGAAGCAAGAAGTGTTGCCTTGGTTACCAACCCAAAATGCTCCTGGATTGCATCTGTAACCACAATTTCCTGATTATACCTGAAATATTTCATGAGCGAGGCCCCTCTTTTCCTCCTAAATTAGCACAAGGCATCATGAGCCAAATTTTACCCTAAAGAGTTGTGATTTAACTCAACGGATGGTGCATATTTGGAGCTGGTGGTAGACGAGCCTAACATCTACCTCTATTTTGCACGAATAGAGGGGAAACGTGTTTTGCTCTTGGAGTTAGCGTGCACGGGAATAAATCCTCTGCCTTCACCAGTTATTATACCAGACTCGTAAAGGAGAACAGGCTCTTGTCCAGTAAGCTGGAGCAGGTGTGTTTCATGAGGCTGTTCTCCTTTCCCACCAAGCACTCTGAGGTGTGCAAAGAGCTGGCACGGACTGGGGAGCCTTGGGCTGGTTGTAAATGTGTTTTGTCAGGATAGCTGTGAGAGGGGGGTTTTGATTTGACTTGGCAGAAGGAGAAATGTCAGCCCTGAAGGAAGCATGAGTTCGGGTGAGAAGTTGGGAGGTTGGGTGCGTCTCTCATCCTATGTCACACAGCCAAAACTTAAATGCCTCTGATTGCTTAAGAAACATGTGCTTGCCTCTCATTCCACGTACAGCCTCTTAAAATAGGAGGGATTCAAAGCCAGTAGATATATGGTGCCTAAACTTTGTGACCTTGTCAGTTGAACAAGGTTTCAGGCCTGCTCAGGGAGGTGTCTCAGCCTCTAAAAAGGAAGATGGAGAAAGAACTGGGATCTCTAAGTGGTACTTCCAGTAAATGTAGTCAAGTATATTTTAAACTCCAATCTTATGAAGCATCATTTATTTGGGGACACACACACACACACACACACACACACAGCTTGTGACTCGTAATCTTTTGTGGGCAGTTTTCTCCTTATAGGTTTTCCAAAAACCTCACGATCGACTTGAATGCACCTTCCTAGTCTTCAAATAGCTGAACAGCTTGTTGCCTATCTTTATGCCTAAGCCCGATCAAGATGAGGCACTGGGTGGTGAGGCACTGGAACAGGTTGCCCAGAGAAGCTGTGGCTGCCCCATCCCTGGAGGTGTTCAAGGCCAGGCTGGATGGGGCTTTGAGCAACCTGGTCTGGTGGGAGGTGTCCCTGCCCAGGGCAGGGGGGTTGGGACAAGATGATCTTTAAGGTCCCTTCCAACTCAAACAATTCTATGATTCTATATTTGTACATTTGCTTCTCCCAGAGGAGTCTGAAAATTTTGGGAATGCCCACCAGATTGGTGAAGCGTGGTGGAAGCCTCTGCTTTCACTTATGTTCTATCTTAAACTGGAGCTTTTCTGATCCTGTGGTGTGGCTCGGTGGCAGGAAGTTTGGCCAGAAAGGAGGAGTCCTGAGTTGGTTACCTCCCCTTTCTCATCTCCCTACGTGTGCCCGTATTGCCAGGATGGGGGCTGCATCTTCCAGCCTCTGTGTGGGAGCTGTGCTGCAGTGATTTCATAGAATCATAGAATCGTTAGAGATGGAAGGGACCTTCAAGATCACGGAGTTCCAACCCCCCTGCCCTGGGCAGGGACACCTCCCACCAGACCAGGTTGCTCAAAGCTCCATCCAGCCTGACCTTGAACCCCTCTGGGGATGGGGCAGCCACTTCTCACCCAGCTTCTCTGGGCAACCTGTTCCAGTGTCTCACCACCCTCACAGGAAAGAATTTCTTTCTAGTATCTCATCTAAATCTCTTCTCTTCCAATTTAAAACCATTCCCCCTTGTCCTGTCACTACACTTCCTGACAAAGAGTCCCTCCCCAGCTCTCCTGTAGCTCCCTTCAGATATTGGAAGGCTGCTACGAGGTCTCCCCGGAGCCTTCTCTTCTCCAGGCTGAACAATCCCAGCTCTCTCAGCCTGTCCTCATAGGAGAGGTGCTCCATCCCTCTGATCATCTTCTTGGCCCTCCGCTGGACCCATTCCAACAGATCCATGTCCTTCTTGTGTTGAGGACTCCGAAGCTGGACACAGTACTCCAGGTGGGGTCTCACGAGTGTGGAGTAGAGGAGCAAAATCACCTCCTGTGACCTGCTGGCCACACTTCTTTTGATGCAGCCCTGGATGGGGTTGGTTCTCTGGGTTGCCAGTGCACATTGCCAGCTCATACTGAGCTTCTCATCCACTGACACCCCCAAGTCCTTCTCCTCAGGGCTGCTTTTCAGCTATTCTCTGCCCAACCTGTATTTGTGCCTGGGATTGCCATGTCCCAGGTACAGGACCCTGCACTTGGCTTGGTTGAACTTTATGCGATTTGCATGAGCCCACCTCTCCAGACTGTCCAGGTCCCTCTGGATGGCATCCCTTCCCTCCAGCGTGTCGACTGCACCACCGAGTTTGGTGTCATCAGCAAACTTGCTGAAGGTGCACTCTACCCCACTGTCCGTGTCTCCAACAAAGGTGTTGAGCAGCACTGGTCCCAGTACGGACCAGAGGGAGATTAGGAACAGAGGGAGGGAGAGAGACCATAACCAGCTGAGTGGTTATGGAGTTCAGTTTAAAACAGGGAGTCCCGAGTTCCAGTCACAGCTCTTTCTGTGCTTTATCCGGGTAAAATCCATGTAATGTAAAATAGATCACTTTCATCAGGAGCATGCACTGGGACCAAAGAACTCTTGCTCTCAGAGCAATAATTTGGAGGAGTAGTGGTCCCTCATGATTAGCTACACTCTCTATCTCCTCTCTCTGGCCCAATTAGTATTGAAGCTCTTTGGCTTTTGAGAAGAGGTCCCGAGTGTAGGCTCCCGCCTTCACTCACGGCTGTTATGGGACGCAGGCATGCACCCGTACAGCTATACATGCACAGTGTCACTACTAGGCTGTTGCCTGGTGGTTGGGACAGGATGTGTGGATCCGAGTCCCCTTAGGGTGCAAAAAGACTCACTCCTGGATGTGCTGGACCTTAGTTAAAAGTGCTCCAACACTGCAAAAGCCCACAGGCGGTGGTGGCAAGGGAGGATGAGCCCCGCTCCCCTCTTTGAGGAGTTAGCAGAGCTCAGCTGTGCACTGCACGGAGGGGCAGAGCTTGCCCGCGTTGCTGGTCCTCTGACACCTCACTCTTGCTTAGCTGCTCGCCCAGGGCACTGCTGGATTTGTTCTGTGGATGGTACCTTGGTATCTGTCACTCTTCTGGTCACCGTACAGGGAGGAAAGGGGTGTCAGGCAGTCGGGGATCTGTCAGGCAGCCTGGGAGACGCTGCATCCCACTTCTTGCTCCCCCAGCAGCCACACAAGCCAGAGACATGAGTCGTGTTTTGCTTGAATGCATTTTTTTCATAGGAACCTTAAATTCTTTAACACGGGACTGGCACTGCCGTACGTGGCTGATTTGTGTTTATAAAAGTAAGGTCTCACCCGCTGGAAGGAGTGTTGAAATACAAGCCTTAGTGTTCGTACTCCACTGGGCGCCGCCGTGCCAGCGCAACTCACAGAGAAGGAAAGTTGCTCGGTGCCCCCCTGTGTGCCATCCGCAGGAGCCATTTGGGATGCCCTGAGCACATTGGGCTTGGATTGACAGGATCCTGCAGCCCTTTCCAGGAGCTGGGGTGGCCACCCCAGGGCTACGGTGGCCACTAATGGCCCGGGACTGGGACTGGGAAAGCAAAGCTCAGCTGCTGGTCCAAGCCAGGTGAGGAGCTGTTGCTATCGAGGGACCGTTCCTTGGTTCTGGCTGATGTTACAGACATTACCCATGCTATCTGGTGCTTCCCTTGGTAATATCAGCAGAAATCAGAGGCTATGTTGAGGGCAAGGCTACGCAGTTTCACAAGGACATCTGGGTCTCTCTTCTCCAACTCTACAGGTTGGGGGGGGGCTCAGAGAAGGGGTGTGATTTCTCAGGAGGGCTGGGTCAGTGGGACTGCTGACACGAGTAAATCATCATGGGTTCATAGATCTAGGTTGGAAGGGACCTTCGAGATCATCTAGTCTAACCATCAACCCAAGTCTGACAAAAAAAAAAAAAAATCATTAAACCATGTCCCCTGCCTTTTGAACGCCTCCAGGGATGGTGCCTCAACCACTTCCCTGGGCAGCCCATTCCAATGCCTGATAACCCTTTCACCAATGAAAATATCACCTTTGAACCAATCAAAACTTATTTCGAGGAACGTGTTTTTATTTCAGCTTTGGAATCACTAGCTAAGAATAAATAACAGATTCTGCAGATCATTGGGGAGCATACCTCAGAGTCCCCTCTTCATTCATGGTTTTCATCCCCTCGATTTTTACAGCGTGAGCACTTGCCGTGTGAGTAACCGGTATCTGTTTATCCAAAACCAAATGTAAATATTTCCATAAAGATAAAATTTTAATGTAGGGCTTTATGACAAAGGCTGTTATTTCCAGGCTGCCATTAATAAACCCATGCTGCTGTGGCTTAAATGGAAAATTTCAGAGCTGATTATAAAATGTTGAAATCAAGACACAGCTATGAAGATTTGATAATACGTGAACTGGAGAGAGAAGGTCCTGCCGGGGATAAAAAAAGCAGAGTGAAGGACTGGAAACTAAATATAAAAGTGTGCAGCCAGTGTCCAGCATGGCAGCACCATCAGAAGAACACCCTTATTGGTGGCGTAATTAAGGCTCTACCCCGGGGCACAGTTCTTGGGGTAAGCCCAGGAAATTAACAGTACTGTAATTCACAGATACATCTGGGCTGCTTCAAAAATGAGTTGGTTAATCCTAAATAAACAGAAGGTTAACTAGAAATAGGTTGTTTCAAGATGAAGTAACTGAGATGGAAGGGGGGTACTGGGGGGAAAAACAGTAGCATCCAGAAAAGGGACAGGTTTAAGGTCAGTCCATTATTTTTGTGCTAAAAATTAGATTCTTCCCATTATTTTTTTTTCCCTAACTTGGGTTGTCGCATTGTTTTTGATGATGACACCCCCTCTGATATCCTAACTACAGGCTTGGGAAGTAACACAGATTAATCTCTACCAGCCCTTGATATTTTTCTGTGCCTGGCAGCGCTCCACGCCGCCGAGGAGGAGGATAGCTGACCTCTGCGTGCGGTTTCGCAGGACTGCTTGCCGATGAAGTGGGCATAAGCAGGTTTGTGTGATTGTTTAGATGTGGTATTTGAGTGGCCTCTAATGCATTTTGTCTGCATGGAGCCAGCGCTGGAATATGTCTAAAAGGCTCCCCTACTAGAGTGCAACAGGTTTTGACAACCACAGGTGCTTGAAGGAAGAGCAAATGTGTGATTTAGACCATTGTTAGGGACTTTTCTTTTTTTTTTTTTTCACAAAGAGAGTTGTCACACTGCAAAATTGTGAAGCTGCACATAATAGGATGCTGACTGCAAAACGTGTTACAGTCACGCTCTCTTATTATTTAGCAACATAACTATGGCTATTTACCAATCTTAGATTGCCAAACCACAGAGGAGCAAAGCTACATGAAAAACTTAACATGTCTACAACAAAAATTTGTTCTATCTGAGGCTATGCAATATATATTCTAAAATTTTATTAAGAAATAAATTTAATGTGCATTGTTTGCCTTAGAGGTGAGCGGTTCTGAAACTCTATTTCTTGTTTCCACGTGGGCACGCTTCAGTGAATTCTGAAGCTTTAACAAGAGTTAGGGGTCAGTTTCCTTAAGCAAGCTGAAGAAATTATTTCTCATCATTTAGTTAGTAGCAGCGGTGTGGTCCTCTTGCAATCACACCCCCAGCCCCTGGAATGAGGTTGGGAAAACAATCTTTAAAGTAAATGGATAAATGAAGCCCAAAGAAATGAAGAGAAAACAGCAACTTTAGACTGATTTTCTTGTGTTTTCTGCCAACAATGGGAGTTTAAATGAAGAAGAGAGAGAGGGAGAGACAATAGAAAAGTAAAAGCTACCCTCTTCTGTTGGGTAATTTTCCTACCCTAAACTGTAGTTAACCACGTGGCGCTGTGCAAGCACAGAACAAAGGGAGCGTCGTGGTTTTGACCGAATTGACCAATTGACCACATGGCCCCTCTCCCTCCACCCCCTAAGGAAAAGAGAGGAGAGGAAGAGGGAAAAGAAAAAAACTTATGATTTTAGAAAAAAACTAAACTACTTTAATGAAAATGTAAATAAATAATGAAATAATAATAATAATAATAAGGAAAAGAAAAAAAAAAAGGGAAAAAATAAAAAAATGTATACAGTATATACAAAACCGTATCAAGCTCCCAGGATGGTCATCACGTCACCAGCAGGCACAGGGGAAAGTTCCAGGCTGGACTCGGTGATGGACAGGAGCCGGATTCTGGATCTGGAGTCAGGAACTCTCAGATCGGGATCAAAGGCAGACGAACAGACAGGGTCCTCCTCGGACGTCGGCCATTGAAGAAAGAGGGTTGGCCCTTTGATCCCTCAGCTTTTCTACTGAGCATGATGCGGATGGGATGGAATAGCCTGTTGGTCAGTTTTGGGTCACCTCTCCTGTCCTCTCCTCCCCACAGGTGGGACCCCTCTACGTTCTTCCGCTTCTGACCCTCTGATGGGGCAAGTAACAAATTTGCCTGACCTTGGTTGTTATAGTGATGAGTCTAAGCAAGGGCCTCTCTGCACACCATTCCTTGGTATAATCGGGTGTTATCACTGTGAGAGTGAGCAGTTTCTGAACAATATGCTGTTAATTTCAGAGTTTCATTAGTTAGAAGAGGCCCAGTTGAAAAAGTAAAATTACTGAACAGAAAATTAGTTCCGTTTTACCTCAAACTGGGACAGGGAGTGACTCTTCCCCGTGCCTTTGCAATAAGAAAAATGCAATTAAAAAATGCAGCCAGGTCCTTTGATTTTCCTGTTTTACTGTCCTTCTCTGAAGGGCCTTTATTTGCCAGGCATGCTTCCGCATGCCTTACAACCCCCAAATTCCTCAACTCCAGGATCTGGGAGCTGTCAGACTGGGCCTTCACTCTACTTCTCGTGGAATGCGTTCCTTTCTCCGATGGGGAGCTCCTCCAGAATAGAAATAACTAATGATAGTGTGACTACTTGAAAGCCACATGGAGGGAGGGAGGAAAGAGATGCTGTTCACTTCGGCAGTACAAATAAAGGGAGAGCTTTCTTCCTACAGGCGTGTGTGGGAAGGGCAACAACAGAGCAATTACATGGTGGGTGGGAAAGGGGATTTTGTCACTTTGGCAGTGCTGACAGACAGAAATAAACTGCTTCCAGGGGGATAGCAGGGTAAGAACTTGCACATCAAGAGCATAAGCAGAATTAAAATGGGCCCTTAAGGGGATTTATTGAGGGCTGTTTCTTTTTTTCTTAAAAAAGTGCCTAAGGCCCCTACTATTTCATTGTGTGCAAGTCAAGAATCAGGAGCAGGGAGAGAGAGTGAGCAAGTTGCATCCAAAGTAGTGAGAACCAGTTCCGACCACGAGAATAAGCTTGCAGCCCCTATGCAGCTGTTACAGATGTGGGGGAACGGCACATCTGGGGGAAGGGAAGGAGCTGGGGTCAAGGAGGCAGCATGGAAGAAAACCTCTCCCCTTTTCAAACCAATAATGGAGTCCCTTTCCTCTTTTTTTTGTGTGTGCAAAACAATGCCGTGGATTGGCCATGGTGTCCAGAGAGGTGTGATATTGCCCTAGGGCACACGACCCGTTGCCAGGGCAGTGGTTTGAAGTAGTGTGGCTTTAGGTGCAAGGGCACCTGAATTCCCTCTGCCTGTGACAGACTTTTTCAGTGGGTGTGATTGTCCTGCCGTTACTTTCTCCTGGTTTACCTGGAATTCCATATTATTCCTAGGAAGGCGGAAGGCAAAGTCTGCTCCGGTTCAACTGGAAGAGGGGAATGGGGAATAGCCCTTCTGTTCCCACAGCTGCAGGGTGCTGTTGGCCTTCTGCAGGAAATCAATAATATTGCTCACATGGGTTACAGTAGCAATGGGTTGTTGATACACACGGTCCAGTCACGAAGATGGTTTTGCTTCTTTCTCATGTTTTTTCTCTCCAAAAGATAACAACTGGTGACGTCCACCAATAGAGATTGACACGGACAGTTGCAATGCAATCATTCTGAATCGGAATAGAAAAAAGAAGCGTAAGAAATATGGTATGTGGACTACCTAGGGATATGTTCATGCACCACAGGTTCATTTCACCCATCCCTATCCTTTATGCCCACCTCAGGGGGAGCCCTCTGATAGAGCAACTCCAGCAACTTCTCTCTCTCCCTTTCCTTTCCAGCAGAAGAAGTGGTGGAGGGGATGTCAGCCTTCTCCTCCATTGCTGAGTGCTGCGGAGCTTCCCATCATGTGTATGACTATTTCATGGACCCCAGGTTTCACCCAAGATGCCAACAACCAAATTGGAGTGGCTCATTGTTTAGGAGGGCCAAGACCGGGCAACTCGTGACACTCCGTTGGTGCAAGGCTGCTTGTAACAGCAGGCTGTGCTGCCGTGCAGTGCACTGTGGCTAAAAGAAAATAAGCCTGCCTTCAGCAAGACAGCCTAGAGATTTTTCAGATGGCAGATGATTGGTGATGTCACATAAAATTGACAGCTCTTCAGACAAAAGGAGGAAGCTTGACTTAATGAGTGCTATGGGTGGGTGTATAAGCAAAGACTTTTCTAAGAATTATCATTACCTGGGAAAGGCAATTTTCAGCTGAATTGACATTCCAGTAATTAAGGGCCAACGTAGAGAATCTTGGTCATTATAACTATTTAAATTTCCAAATTGCTTAGTTTAGAATTGCTTGTGGTTGAACTGCCACTGACAGCTCCATCACTTTCTATTCTCAGCCAGCTTGATTGGCAAATTGATGGGGTCTGTGCTGCACATCCACGGTTCCATCTTGGTGGCAAAAATCACTACCTGGAGCAGAACAACGAGCATCAACCACGGTCAGATCAAATCACGATGAATTCAAGTCTTATGTTCACTTCTTGATAGTGTATATGCATGTTAAAGGGGTCATTGGGTGGCAGATTCTTGAAAACCATGGTGTAGGATGTTGTAGTATTTCATTTACTTAAATTTACCTTTTCAGTGTATGCTTTCTATCAGATTAATTGCAATTGACATTACTGGGCTAATACAAAACTTAATTTTTTTCTGGCTTTTTCCTCTGCGCTGGCAGCCTTGGTGGACAATGCTTTTCAAACGGTGAATGCTGTTTTGTGGCCATAGGAAAGTTTTTCAGAAAGATGGGTAAAAGAAACATCTGGAGCTCTGAGGAGATTGCGTTATGTCTTGAAGAAACTTTCCTGATTCTGCAAGTAAACCATTGTATGTTCTATCCACCAGTTGTTTTCATTCTCTTGTCAAAGAGACTGGGAGAGAGAAACCATATTTTTATTTTAACAATTTAGAAGACTTTGTGCATTATCCTGCAAGAATGGAGGCACTAGATCTCTTAGCTTTAGCCTGTTGGCCTGCTTTTCCCCTTGTAAAAATGTATTAACTTATCATATACTTTGTTCTACCGACTTAGAGAAAAAAATTTTTTTAGTCCCTCTTTCTCTGTACTGTCACTTTTGATTCACAGTTGCTAAGCATTGCAAAAGCTCACCAGAGGGACACTCTCATAGTGTGATTTGCAAACTTTGAAATAACACCCACCAGCAGAAGCACCATATGCTACGAAGTTGCACAGTAAACTGACAGCAGTATTTCATTTATAATTTGAATTTCCAAAAATGTCAGCGTTTTTCACATCAACAAATGCCTCTCAGCTTGCAGTGCACGACTCCCCCCTCTGAGTGGACATTAAAGGATGCTAATTCTGCTTAAATTTCCACAGACTTTTATTAATGACGGCCACGGTAAAATCAATTCATTTAATTATGCTAACTGGTGGAAATGAGACAAAATAAATCTTTGAATTATCTGAATGTGTAGTTAAGTCATTGGGCTTATACACTACACAAATACGTGTGTAGTTTATGGCATGTGGACTTTGTGTCTCCCTGTAACACTGATAATCCAGTGCACCCTTTCTGATAATAAAATAAAGTACCAAGGAATATTTTCTTAATCAATCAAAGGCAAACTTCACATAAAACACAAGCTGTTCCCTTTGTGGTTAATTTTCATCCAGCTGCACTTAAGTACAACAGAGCCAGCAGAGAAAACTACTTGGCAACACTTCCTAATTAGGGGACGTTAATTACAGCTAAATACTATACAATTTCTATGTTATAAGAGTTCATCTAAATCAATGTTATTATGGCACTAAAGGAATTAATAATGATTTCATACTTAGGAGCTGTTGCCAAACTACCCATTAGTTCAGAGTTTAAAATGACTTTACAATGAAATCCCTAAATCTGCATTACACGAAACGCTGGAGCGTTCACAGACAATCCCACATGGCACTTCCATTGTGTATTAATAACTGCGCCTGATGGCATCCCCTTCTCATGCTGGAGTGTTGATGGGGTGGGCGAGGGAGGGAGGGAGGGAGGGAGAGGGAGGAAAAGGCCCCCCGAGACAAGGCAGGCATCCTTCCGCGCTGCCAAAGCGAGATCTCTCCGAGAACGGAGATGGGTCTGCTGGGAGGTTTGATGCGGGTTTCTTGGTAGACACCTTTGTAGACGAGGTTCTAAGGCCGAAATAATACCCACCTGGGTGTGCGAGGGGCTGCACGGGTGGGATGGCAGCTCCTCCACTCATGAAATAAGAGGGCTGGCTCCCAGGCCACTGTTTCAGCCGTGCGCCTCCACTCGGGACAGGGAACTTGCGAAGTGCCGAAATGTCCCCCGCTGCCTCTACTTACATCCCTAAGCACAGCGCAACGATTCAATCACTTTTTGCTGCATCTTGCATTTCTAGCAGCATCTGCCTCGTTAAAACCATGGCTTGGCATTTCTAAATCAATCCAAATTAGAAGAAAAAAGAAAAAGAAAAAAAAAAAAAGAAAAAGAGGAACATTAACCTACTATGCAGATGGAGAATTTCTCTCAGGTTATTTCTTATTAAATAGGGATCCACAGGTGCCTATTACTGTCATCACGGCCACTGCTCAGCAGTCTTGTCAGTAAAAGGGGAAGAGAGATGAAGACCAGATTTAGATGCTCAGCTCAGACTAACCCCTGCTCTGTACAGGGGTGGGGAAGCTACTGAGCTACGAGCCTGCAGTGCCTCAGCACGGGCTTCGCGCGGAGGAAGCTTAAAGCCCTCTTTGTGTTGACTCGATTTGAGACAGCTCCAGTCCCTCCAATTTCCCAATTTGGACGATTCACAGGGCTCTCCTGAGCTGCGAGGGCTCGGTGGTCTTCAAACCCACACAGAGCTCTTGCTCCCCTGCGACACATTTAGCTGCACTTTTCACTTCCATGGGGAACTTCTCCCTTGGTGTCCAGCTCCTTTTTATCTCATTTCACCCCTTTAGCTCAGCGCGGTGACCAAGGTATGAGGGGTTGCAAAGAGATACCCACATTTTGGGAGTGGTGGTGATATCTGCTTTACAGCTTCATTGGCTTTGAGCAAGGGACAGAGAAAGATTAGTGTTGTTGCAGAGGGAAAGCTGTTCAATTCAGGAAAAAATCAGGTAAATCAGGATCAAAGAAGCTTATTGATTTATTGATGGCATGTAATTAACTGGCAATCAGTGAACTATACATCCAGGGTCAATGTCAGGGGGCACAACAGATAAAAACCACAACACAAGATGCTTTCAAAATGTAAACAAACACTTGCAAATTCAAGAAAGGCCTTAGGTAAGTAATCCCCAAAAAAGTTTTAACCCTATGCCCTCCCCACAGGAGGGTGAAGAGGGACCCCACAAGGTCATATGTCCCTGCTCGTGCTGCAGGTCCCCACACCTGGTGCCCTGTACCATCCGCCCACTCATGGCCTCCCCGGGGAGGAGGTGCTGCCTGGTCTTGATGAAGGTTGGGGATGTGAGTGAGTGTGAACGAATGTGGGCTCTCCAAAGAGGGTGACAGGACCTTACAGACCTTTAAAGCCAGGCAAAGGAAAAGCTACGTCCAGCAAAGCCACGCAGAGCTTTACAGGCTAGCTCCTGAGCTGCTGGCTTTGAGGAGCCCACCTCCAACCAAGTTATAAAAGTTGATTTGCTGCGCTGCCCCAGGATGGGAACAGCAGAAGGATCAGTAGATAGACACAAAATTAACCCTTTCTATGAAATCAGCTGCCAGAGTATGTGAAGGAAATATTTGTAGATCAATACAGGTAGCCACAATCACCTAAAGAAGACAGGCAGCACTGGGAGATGGGTAAGCTTTTAACAGAAATAACCACCCATGCAAACTATGCTTTTTAAAGTTTTGTTCCAGCTGTGGACAGAAGCAGTGATGATCAGACAGGCTTCCTAATCCAAACCAGCTAGCCTTGCTGGGCGCTTGCATGGGACACCCCAGTGCCACCCTAGAAGAGGCACAAGACCAAGCACCAGAAGGCACGCCCAAAGGAAAACTAGGAAGGCAGCCCTGTTTGCAAGGAGGTTTGTGTCCATGGTCCAAGGTATCATGGGCTTGGGGCAGGATTAACATTTGTGCTCACATCTTGGATGTAAAAAATACCCAGGCTTTCACTCACATCATCACTGCTATTCTTTAGATAGGCAACAGAGTACTCTGCCTGCAAGCCACCATCAGTGGCTTTTCAGTTTATAGTTCGAGCACTTTTTGTTTAAGAAAACATATCTATATTAGTACTAAAATTGTATTTTAGTGAAACATTTAGTAATATTTATGCTAGAAGTTCACCAACAGATAGTGCTGCATCTTTTTACGTATGGAGCAAAGGGCTGACTTGTAACAGACTGCTATTTTGATAAGAATACCTTCTGCTTAGGAACTATTCTTAAGTTTATTTTTCAAGCGTTATTCCAAATCCATGTTATAAAATGTTTATACGTGCACTTAGGAGCACAATTATGGTATAGCTGTAAAAGCAAAAAAAAAACAAAACAAAACAAAACAAAAACCTCACCCACAACTGGTGTCTTTTCACATACTTAAAATGTCAGAATAGATTTGCAGTTCTCTCACCCATGGGCTGTGCATAGAATCATAGAATGGTTAGAGTTGGAAGGGACCTTAAAGATCATCTAGTTCCAAGCCCCCTGCCATGGGCAGGGACACCTCCCACCAGACCAGGTTGCTCAAAGCCCCATCCAGCGTGGCCTTGAACCCCTCCGGGGATGGGGAAGCCACAGCTTCTCTGGGCAACCTGTTCCAGTGCCTCACCACTCTCACAGGAAAAAATTTCTTTCTGGTGTCTAATCTAAATCTCCCATCTTATGATTTAAACCCATTACCCCTTGTCCTGTCACTGCACTTCCTGACAAAGAGTCCCTCCCCAGCTCTCCTGTAGCTCCCCTCAATTATTGGTAGGCTGCTACAAGGTCTCCCCGGAGCCTTCTCTTCTCCAGGAAGAAAAGGTTTTGCAAAGCAAAACCTTCACAACAGGGGGGTGCTGCTAAAGTGCCCGTATGCCCCCAACCACCCACCCCTCACCTCCGCACCACCCGCGCCCATGGGGCAGCCCAAGAAATCCAGAGAGAAGCAGAGAGGGTCCGTCACCTTAAGGATGTGAAAAGCGATGTTCCCGTGACAATAAAAGCACTCCTAGGCGCCCCTCCAATCATAAATCATTTTCAAAATCACTCCCGGCTTTTTAATTTCTTTCATTTGGAGGATTTATAGCGCGCTGACACGCCAGGATGTTTACTCCATAGGCTGCCCGTCACGTCGTGCCCCATTGGAAAGGTACAGGTTCCAGTTCACATTAATCTACACCTCCGTGATGATCATCCGTGGTTCCTAATAAATGACTGATAACTCCCTGTGTAACTCTTGCAATGATTAAAGTTAACGTCAGTACAATGTGCAGGCTGTTTCAGCCATTTTTGGACGGCTATTTGCCATTCTTCCTTTTTAGCATTGCTGTCACTGAAACAAAAAGCTTCTTGTTTGAAAATTATTTATGGAGTGTTGCAGAGCTTTATAAGATTTTCATACACCGCTCTGTGAGCTGGTATCCTTTTGGATCAGAGTATACTCTCAATTTCAGTCCATGGATGAGAACGACTTGATTTCTTTTCATAGTTTGCAGCTCCAGAAATGGCCATGAATATGTATTGCCTCTTTTGACATTCCTTTGTGCTGGCTTTTGGGGAAGGCTGTGCAGCATCAGGGAAGTTAAAAATGGAGTGGACCCATCAGACCATCCAGCCTGTCTGCCTCCCCGCACGGGCTTGTGCTTTCTGAATGTCGCTGTCTCCTATTTGGTCGAGTCCCAGCCAAGGGGCTTCTGCTGCTTCCTTGGTGGACTACCAAACCACCTCGTCGATCTACTTACAGAAAGACTTCTTGGTACTCGCCCAAAATTTTCCACTTGTTATTTTTGCCTGACGCACCCGATATAAACCCAGAATTTTGTATCAAACAGTCTTCCTCCATTGCTGGAATTCACATTTACCTCCATCAGCATGCTTGGAATCATGGAATCATGGAATTGTCAGAGTTGGGCTCTGACAAAGCAGGGCTGCCCAGAGCACATCACTCAGGACGGCATCCAGGTGGGTCTTGGAGATCTCCAGAGAAGGGGACTCCACGACCTCCCTGGGCAGCCTCTTCCAGGGCTCTGGCACCCTCACCGGAAAGAAGTTCTTCCTCATATTTGAGTGGAACTTCCCATGTTCCAGCTTGAGCCTGTTGCCCCTTGTCCTATCGCTGGAAACCACTGAAAAGAGTCTGGCTCCATCTTTTAACCTACCCTTTAAATACTTATAAACATAAATAAGCTTGTCCAGGCTAAAGAGTCGCAGCTCCTTGAGCCTTTCCTCTTAAGGGAGGAATGTTGTTTGCATCAGTGACATGTTACGGCCACTCGCCGGGAACCACAACACATCACAGCAAGTGCTGTGTGAAAACAGAACAAAAAAATTAATCAATCCCTGCCTCAATGAGTTAATTGCTAGGATGAATTAAATTTACAACATGCACAACAAGAAACAAGCAATCAACAACGAGGTCTGGAGGGCAAAGCATTTCAAAGTTGCAAAATACGAAGGTTGCCCATGTATTCATAAATGCCACTTTCAGTGACAATGTTGCTCCCTGGTCCACCTGTCCATCTCTCTTCCAGCCATTCCCAAAATTAAATTAATGGATGGAATGTTGGCTCTGTGAACCATTTTATTCTGGTTTGTTTGGGAAAGGTATTGCTCCTTTCCTCATGCACCGTGCTTCTGGCAGGTTCATTCCCACTCTTCTTGTACAGACTGGCTTCTGGTCTTCTGAACCATTTCCCCCCCACCGCCTTTCCTTCCACTTTCTCTGCTCATACTGGCACTCCCCATTTCCTTTATTTCATAGAATGGTTGGAGTTGGAAGGGACCTTAAAAATCATCTAGTTCCAAGCCCCCTGCCCTGGGCAGGGACATCTCCCACCAGACCAGGTTGCTCAAAGCCCCATCCAGCCTGGCCTTGAACCCCTCCGGGGATGGGGCAGCCACAGCTTCTCTGGGCAACTTGTTCCAGTGCCTCACCACCCTGACAGGAAAGAATTTATTCCCAGTATCTCCTCTAAATCTCCCCTCTTCCAATTTAAAACTGTTCCCCCTTGTCCTGTCACTGCACTTCCTGACAAAGAGTCCCTTTCCAGCTCTCCTGTAGCTCCCTTCAGATATTGGTAGGCTGCTACAAGGTCTCCCCGGAGACTTCTCTTCTCCAGGCTCTTTCTCTAACCCGTGCCAGTGTCTCCCTCTCCCTCTTATCTAGCCTTTGTCTCTTGGTGGAATTACACCCCTCCTGCTGGCACCCCACACCCCACTAACACCACAGGCAGGTGCTGAGGACTGGGACCATCCTCCAACTTGCTACAGGTTCGTGCTCTGAAACGTGGGAATTTCAGAGAGCTCAACTGCCAAAGTTTCTTGGCGTGGGCTGAAAACCCCCAGCCCACTCCATGTTTTTATTCAGCTTTATTTTCTGACTCTTTTTTTCAGAAGAAAGTTCAGCAGAGGAAGACATCCACTTAGAAAATTTCAGTCCAAGCAATTAGCTCGCCAACGCCACGTCGGGAGCATAATGGATAATGTAACGTTTATGACTCTTAGAAGTGCTAGAGACTCTACCTCTTGCCTAGAATAAGTGTAGTTTCTAAGGCAGGATTTAAAGCTCTGCTTGTGCTTTGCTCGTGCGCTTCACTCCTCTTCTCGGGAAACGGACCCTATTGACCAATTACGCCATGTTCAAACGCACAAGCAGCAATTAACTTACTCATCTGCCTCACCTGTCACACCTGTATTTAAAATTCCATCTTAGCATCTCGGCATTTCTTCATCTCATCAGCAAAACCCAGAGCGCTGATGTATTCTGAAGCACCATTTCTTTTTTTTTTTCTTTTTTTTTTTTTTCCCTTTTCTCCTCTCCACGCCTTAGTTTTACACCCCATGGAGCTGAGGAGAGCTATGCAGCAGGAAATTGGGTCCAAAGTACGGATAGAGGTTTAAATCTGTTTCTAAAACACTGTAACACACTGCTCTGCAGCCCTCTAATGGAGAAAGTGGCAGACACGTGCAGCAAAACGACATGGAATTAATGCTCAACAAAGAAATATTCCCCCTGGAGGAGGCAGCTCTGGAAACACACGCTCAAGAGCAGACAGATACTCTCCTGCTGTTGAAGTGACTTTTAGTTACGTATTTATTTGTTTATTCAGAGCAGAAGGTCAGGAGTTTTCTTCTCAGGGAGGAGCAGGGATGTTGGGGGGGGGGGCGGTGGGGGGTGTGTGGGAAGGAAACTATATTGCTGGGAAGAGCGCAGGGGAAACCTCCTGAAGACCTCAGTCTCCCCACCTTTATGACCACTGCTGGGGACATCCCTGCTTCTCTGCTGTGTCTCTGGGAGGTGGGCAGAGGTGGTATGTCTCCAGTGAGCGCCCTCGAACACCTCTCTGAATACGTTACATGCCACTAACACCGTCTCATTCGACTGCGTTTAACAAGTAGGGTGCTCTCCCGTGATGTTAAGGACCCCCCCTTTCGCCCTGGCCGGCTGCGTGGACCTGCTCCGTCTTCTTCTTCCTCTCCAGCAAATCCTAACCCAGCAGAAAGCCAAACTGCTGCTCCTCCTCCTCCTCAGCGGTTCTTGTTGGGACTCTGTTTTGGCATCTTATCTGGCATTTTCAGGACAAGCTTAAGAAAAGCTTCAGAGATCATGAAACAGCTTTGCCTTCAGTCTGCCTGGGGATACCTTTCAGGACGCCTTTTACTTCCATCTCAGCTGCTCCTCCTTCGCTTAAGTGCCAGGAAGAAACAGGAGTTGTGGGAATTCGCTCAAGATAACGGTAGGGAAAAGTAACGACATTTTCCTCAAACCCTGCAGGAATATGCCTGCTCTGGATCGCAATCAAGTTGTTTGAGTATGTTGGACCTTCCCATTGTAACAGCAGCCAAAGATATCTGTCATTTCTGACTCCTCCTGTAAGCTGAGGCATTACTCACAGAGAGCTGTGCCTTTTTTTGTTGTTGTTGTTTTGTTTTTAAAAAACCTCCATCCAACACTCAGGAATAAAGGAGGAAACCACAGAGAGATTATCCTCATCCATTGTATAAGCTCCTCTGAACGAGCCAAACCATGCCAGCTCTCCCAAGAAATGTCGTGGCTCCTGGTCTGGCCTCAGCACCTCTTCAAGGTATTTATTTCAAGCACCTTGAGCTTTAAACAGGTGGAGGGCAGGTCATGAATTTTTGGGAGCTGTTCTGAAGCACGCTTAGCAGAAGTGACCCGCGATGACACTTTTTTTACAGAGTGGCACCAGGATTTTTGTGAGGACTTGCCATCTTCGAGGATGGGTGAGGTCTGGCTGCCAGGTGGGGAAAAATGCCTGTTTGTGTAGATGTTGCCCACTCTGCTGTCAACAGACACTGAAATAGCCCATTTAAAAGTGCCGAAAAAACTAGAACGAAGCCCCTGCTGCCTAGATCTATAGTTAGAGGGGCATTACTGGATGATGTGATCCTACCAGATTGTGGGATTTTTTTTTATTTTTTTTTTACAACATTAGAGGACTCCTCAACCCCAAAGGGACTCGGGAAGGGAGGATGGAGAGGATGAAACCACCTGGATGCGCAGCGCTGCAGGTTTAAAGCTCCAAGTCCCAGGGCTCGGCCCACACAGTGCATCTGTTTAACATCCTTGTTGCTTCTCGGTTTCGCCCTGAGAGCTGCTGCAGCCCCCACGCAGCACAGAGCATCCCCCCTGCGCTCGCATTACCCTTCTCTTAATGTTCAGAGGGAAACAACAAAAGTTCCCCTTTTTCCTTTACAGCTCTTTCACTTGCCGCCTAATGAAGGTGGAATATAAAATGTTGAAGGAAAGAGCAGTTTTTCCCCCTACAGTAGAGTTTTCTTTTCAGTTATTTTTAATCTGACATCTGTTTTAACATGCACTTACACACTACATTTATTTTAATTTTTTTCCCCTCCCTTGTGTTTTATTATTTACCTCCTGTTCCAAAGAGATCACAAAAGATTACACTTCTGTGAAGCAGTAACAGCAGTGGTGATGATCTCTCTTACTTCTCACAACTTCCCTTTTTACCCGTCTTTTTTTCCTTTATCTACATCTCCCTGTCACTGCCCTCCCAGAGGCCTCGTTACAGCCGCTATCAGGTGGGGCGATGGCATTCACGGGGTGGGTTGGTGGGTTTTTTTTTTGGAATTGGGCAGATTTTTGTGCTGACTAGAACACAAAGCACTTCTTGTTCGGAGCCTGGATGGTCATTTCTTTGCCCTGGTTCGATTCATGCCTATAAAGAAGTCTGAGCGAGAAATCACGCTCTGGGTCAGCCGGTGCCTGCGCTTTGAAGAAAGCCCAAGACTCCGCTGAGCTGAAGGCAGTGGAAAGAAGCCCACGCTGACCGAGCCCTGCCAGCCTCCAGCCAGCCTTCCCATGTGACACCGGCTGAATGTTTCATTTCCCCTGGAAATGAAGATAACATCCTTAATCAACTTACATGTAATTAAATCGAATCATGGAGAATACGCATTCTCCGGCTTCTCCTCAGAAGCTGGTTGCTCGGGTCTGAGCGTTAGGGTGGGGGGAAAAAAACATAATAGGAGTTCTCTCGATGGACCAGTAATCGCTACAGACAGTTTTAGCACCTTCCACCCCCCAGGGCAACCTGTCAGGCAGCAGAACGGGTTGATTCTTGCAGTCGACATGGCAGGATGGGAAGCCTTGGCAGGTTCCACCATCAGCCCACTTACTCTCCAGGTTTGTGACAGTGGTGGGGAGACCTAACCTGTGGGATTGCCAAACCAGCATTGTCACTGGCCAGAATCACATGGGGTTGGAAGGGACCTCTGGAGATCATCTAGTCCAACCCCCCTGCCAGAACAGGTCCACCTCAAGCAGGTTGGCACAGGAACTTGTCCAGGCGGGTTTTGAATGTCTCCAGAGAAGGAGACTCCACCACGTCCCTGAGCAGCCTCTTCCAGGACTCTGCCACCCTCAAAGTAAAGAAGTTCCTCCTCATGTTTAGGTGAAACTTCTTATATTCAAGTTTGTGCCCATTTCCTCTTGTCCTATCCCTGAGCACCACTGCAAAAAGACCAGCCCCATCCTCTTGACACCTTCCCTTTAAGTATTTATAAGCATTAATCAGATCCCTCCTCAGCCTTCTCTTCTCTAGACTAAAAAAGACCCAAGTCCCTCAGCTCTCCTTGTAAGGGAGATGCTCCAGGCCCCTCATCATCTTTGTGGCCCTCTGCTGTACCCTCTCCAGCAGTTCCCTGTCCTTCTTGAACTGGGGAGCCCAGAACTGGACCCATTGCAGGGCAGAGCAGAGAGGCAGGATGACCTCTCTTGACCTGCTGGTCACAGGTGTAGGAAGTGAACTGGTTGCCTGGTTTGCTCGTTTGCTTGTTAGTCATGGCTAAGTGAGAACTCAAATCTTTGCATAAAGACAGAGCTCGTGCTATTACTGAAATGGAAAAATCAGCTTATAAAGCTTTCCCTTGTTTTTCTGGGCAAATGATCATCCATTTGGGGGTTTGGTTTTATACAATACTGTACTGTATAGAGATGATGCTACTCGCCACCAGCTGCGCCTGCAAAGCTCCTTCATCTACTGCTCCCATACAGAAAGCAGTATTTGAAACAAATCAAGCGTAGTCAACCCCAGTATGGCTTCCTCTGTTTGTTAATATTCTTTAGAAAAGCTTATGTTTTCATCTCAGCTAAGGAAGCAATTCTAAATTGATGCTTTTACAATTCAGAAGACCACATTTTCTGCGATTTCCAAGAACTAGCAATCCACAAGATGTCCCCAGTGCTCAAAACGGAGCCATTTAAAATCACTGGACTCATTAGGAATGGCTAGAGCCTTTTGTTGGCATTCCTACATTGCACCGATGTTGAAATTCTTTAAAGGATGTTAAAACAACTTCGTCACGCTTTCTTGTGGTAAGTGGTATTGTAGGTCCTCGCACAAGGAGAAGGATCTGTAAATTATCTGGAACAGAAGAAGGTCTCTAAGATATAGTTGGTTGGAACCTGATAGTCACTATCACTTGCTTACTCTTAAGGGGTGCAAGGACTGCAACTTTTCTTGATGCTTCTTTCTTTGTAAGTCTTACTACCTCTTAATTTAGCTCAGGCTTGTCTTTCTGGGATTTTAATAAAAATGGCCAACCAGTAATTTTACCTGTGGTGTCTTTGCATATTCAGAATACTTTCATCCTTGGTTGCCCTGTCAAATAAGGACTGACCAGATGGACAATTCTCTGTTTTTCTCTCCTGGGCAGGTTACATCTAATTAAAAGCAGTTCCCTCCTCCTACTCCTACAGCACGCTATACGTATCACCCAGATGTCAGCACTGGTAATTTCAGCAAAAGCTCACCAAGATTTGGATAAAACTTGCTGTTGCTGTTTTGTCGTTTTTTTCTCCCCAGGGGAGGCAGGGAGCCAAAGTTCCAACTGAGCAAAATAAAATTAAAAGCAGATCTGTTTTTTCTGTCTCAGTAGCATGTGCTATGGTATATAATGCATGTTCCCTGCTTCAGAAAGGAAATGAAAGAATGAACTTATACGACTGATGAAATAAAGATATCAAAGTATTACTTCCTCCAGCTGATATGTACACTTCACATATAATTACTATTTAATATCTTTGTTTCCTACACACCAGAAAAAAAGCTTACCCTCTCTCCCAATTCCCTCTTCTTGTAAACAAGCTGATGCAGAATCTTCTAGATTTGTAGTTTCTACTTGACTTTCTTCTTGAATTTATTCTCTTCTTCGCAAAGTAATGTGGTCTACAAAATGAAGCTATTTAAAATCCTAAATGAATAAGTGTTATAAAAATAATAAATTAGTATACAAGACTGACTTGCACAAAACATATGTTATACTCTGAAGTATATTTAGACAGGAGCGCATAATTGCCTGTTCCTTTCCTAATGGCCTGAAGCACAGCGCTAAATCTGAACTTTTCCCAAAGTCTATGCAGCGATGGAGCAATGGACCCTCTCCCTGGTTCCCCACTGAGTTCAGGTCCCTGTCACCTTTCCCGTGCTGCCTGCAGGCGTGACAACCAGCCTCCAAAAGTCTCAACTGCCCCCCTGAGCGCAGGAACTAAATAGCAGCAAACGGCCATCAGCGATGGGAAAGATGGAAGAGAGGGAAGGAGGACGGACCACAAGCCTAGGAGACCACACTGTGGGCACCTCCAGTTCCCCATGGGTGGGGGTGTAGGTCCTGCCACACCAGCCTCCAACCTGTGTTCAAAAGGCATGTTAGGCCCCTGTGTTTGGCTCTCTCATGGGCTCAGGTCTGGAATAAGCCCAGTGATGCTTCTGGCCCTACAGCAGGGGCCCTGGAGCTCCACTTCAGCTCAGCCCATGGCCCTCACCACCTCCCTGATCTACCTTACAGGAGTGCTGGTCTCCAGCCCTGCCTTTCGGATGGACCTCAGACCTGCGCTGCTGGTATGTCTCCTCAATGGGTCCCTTGGACATCCCTTGGTGTATGTCTCCAGCCTGGTCCCCTGCTGCTCTTGATGGGACGGACCCCTGGCCCAGGTTCATCTCCTCACATCACCTAGGGCTGTCAATAGACCAGTACCTGGCTGGTACCAATAGCTTCTGTAGGAGGAGCGCGAGTCGAGGCTCTGGGTCACGTTGGGGTTCCACAACCACAGACAATATGAAGACAACTCACTTGAGTCACAGAGAAGTTAACAAAGGCAACCTGTCACTCTGTAACACTGAGCCCTCTGCTTATTCCTCAGAAAAAAACACCCTTAAACCAGAATCATCTTTACTTGAACATGTTTACAGATTCCGTTACTTTTACATTGTTTCTTATTTTTTCCCCAAAAATTACTTTCAAACAGAAAAAAATGTTTAAATTACTTTCCAGTCCAGCTTCTCCCAAAACACTGGTTGGCTTGGAGTTGCACAGTGTTTCACATAGGTGCGTTTGTAACGTTCATGGAAAAGGGGAGCAGCTGCCTTCAACTCTTCAGGAAGCTGAACCTCTGCCCCTGCAAACGGAGCCTGCTCCCTCTGAAGCGAAGTAACCAGCAGCAGCCCATGTGCACATCAAAACAGAGGGGGGCCATCAACAGAAATACAGTAATTCCTCCTGGCAAGTTCATTAATGGAGACATAGCTCCCGTGGAAACAGTGAGATTGTTCTCACTCACCTTAAAAAGTTGGGTGACAAAGTTGGACCTTCATTAATTTTAAGGAACTACACAGAGTCCTTCACCTAGAAACTAAAGCAGCTCCAAAAAGATAGCTTCTGACCTCACCCTAAATGTCCAAAAGACAGCTACCAATAAAAAAAAGCATGCTTTGCAAATGAGGTGAATTTTTCTGTTATGAAAGCATGGAAATAACACTAACATTTTTACAGCTAGAGCTAAACAGCAGCAAAATCCAGCGCGTAGTCACTGGGAGGGCATTGCAGAGGGTCAACCTGGCAACCACGTGGTGGGAGCTGACTTCATATAACGGACTCTGTATTTCTGAAAGCTCAGCAGCAGAATTTTCTTCTCAGTACGCAAACAGCCACTGAATTTTTCCTTCAAGAAACTAGCAGTGAAATCAGAAGGAAAAGCCGTGGCAAAAAAAAAACAACAAACCCAAACCAAAAAGGCCACTTTCCAGGAAAACTGATGTGTGAAAATAGAGTCACAGCTCAGCCTCACTTTCTGTGTTCAGACCTAAACCAGAAAAAGGCTGATCCTTGGATTAACTACTTCCTGGGAAATTAAGGCCTATTCTTAGTGCTGAGCACTGCATATAGGATTTTGCTTTCTATATATGTTGTTTCTGTGATTTTTTTTCCCCTGGTCAGCTTTCCTATCTGTTCCAAGGTGTTTTATAGAGCAGTAGTGATTCAGGTGGTATAACCAGATAAATAACGGAGTTATTATCTTTATGAAGCACAGATCTCTTTGTAATAAATGTACCTTGTAGCTTGATTTACAGCAAAATCCTCCTCCTCTTACTTCCCTGATGAGACCTACTTAAGTCAGTGAGACTAGTCATGATGATAAGATAATTAAGTTTTTAGTACAACTCTGGTTAGTGAGCAGAATGCAGTTCTGAAATAATGAATCTACTAGCTCCAGTCCGGTATTTGAAAGGTGTTGATGATTTCAGTATTATTCTTAATGTGCTCTGAGAAAAGTGCCTTTTACATTAAAGCTGTAAACCCTACAAAGGACACAATTCAAATCACCTTTTAAATTAAAGAATTGCTTTTAGAATGGCAAAGTTGAAGTTCAGCCAGCATAGCAGCGACACCTGCAAACCGACAGTCAAAGCCCTCTCCATTAAAATGGAAAGATTTGCATGAATGTGTTTTAAAATGACAGGAGACAGGAACGGGAGCTTCTAAGCAAGTTAGACTAAAATTTTAAGAGTGAAATGCCTAAAAATAGGCCCCTGAATGCATAGTTAGGCACCTATATAGATGCTGCTTGATTTTCAGTTGTTCTGATCACCCAGAGCTCCCATTAACTTCAGGAGCAACTGTGGATACTCAGCTGTTCTAGAAATCAAGCCACTTTTATTCAAGGGTCTAAATATGGATGTCTGTACCCAAGTTTGGGGCAAAAAAATACCAAAAAAAGAGGGTTTTTTTGCTACAGAGACATTTTATAGAAGAAAGTAATGGCCAAGTTTCATTTTCTCAGATTACAATGCTTGAAACCGAATCAACATAACAATTAATAGTGAAACACATCTGTGGCAGAAGATTTTGTCTGAGGTGAATGGAATGCTATTCCAAGATCTTTAGTTCTTAATTAGCAATGTGAAATATTCCATAGATATTTCATATTCTGCGACTGCAAAGTGTTACCAGGCCACCTAAATCTTTTTCATAGTATTTCAGTGTTGCCATTAATAAGCTTTTCAGGCTGGTCTGAGGAAGACTTTGTGAGATTAACTTTGCAAATCTGTAAGTATTAACTATTTAACTATTTCAGAATTACCATTTTTTCTGCTTTTGGATCAAGTACAACTGGCAGACTTGAGCATATTTTTAAATACTATAAAATATGAAGAAGGGAGAATTAGGTCTTTAATTCTGTCATATGCACTTGGTTGTCAGAAGACTTCTGAATGCTGTTTGCTTAAAGACCTCTTTTGTAAAAGTAATCCTGAGTTGATTTTATGTCTAAGCCATTGCCAGGTCATGCTGAAGTGCATGAGTGCCAGTCACGTGATAGAAAATCTGCAAGAAAAAAGAAAATTTATGATGGAATTATATAAGACTGCAAATCTGAAAGTGTCAAGGAAGTAACAAATTAAAGGCATGCTACATGAAGATGATGGATATTTGTTTGTGTATGTGTGTACGTGCATAAAATATGATGTAATATACCTTTATATACTCATTTATAGGATCTGAACTAAGGGCTCTTGCTGGTTTGCTTGGAAAAAAAGAAAAAAAACAAAGACTCTTGTTGCTTTTAACTAAGCCTTCAAAAAGAACCAGGTAGAAGACAATGCATTACTCTCACTGTAATCTGATTTTGACAATTTCAGTATTATTTTGTGATATTCAAAGTATCCAAAATTGCTTATGCTTTTATATGGCTCATTTCAAACTATTCTTTTAGCTGTCCTGTCTTGGGGGCGGGGGGGGTGCTCTCCCCATTTCTCTGAATTTTTTAAATACTGGTTTGTTTCACTGAATATAATGATTGGGACTTTTTATCTTACATGTTTTCAGATGGCATGGTAGGGGGCATTGGTCACGACTGGGGCATTTAAAAGGATGTCATCCTTAAGAAATCAGGATGACGCAATCACTGGCTGTGTTATAAGACTCAGCAGAGACGGCAGCGGCAACAAGAAAGCTCATGCTGCTTTGTCACAACCAGGGACATAATTTTAGGTCAAGAGTGAGGCAGCGGCAGCCTGGCAATGAAGCAAGCCAATGTTATTCTCATTGCAGGACTGAGCCAGGGGTTTTCAACAGTCATGAATATTCACCTGACATCTCTCAGCTGTTCTGTATTTCTTAAGACACGGCAGTATTTCAGTTGTTGGGAAAGGTGGGAAAGGGAGCAGACTGGTTTTTTTCCTCCTCCAAATCCCCCTACATCTCATGTTCTCCCACCAAGAGAAACAGCACAAGGACTCTCAGACTTTTTTCTTGGTTAAAGCTAATATCACCTCATCTCCCAGGTGAAGTTCAGCAACACAAATAGTTTAGTAGCTCCTATGAGACTACACTATATCTTTCAGGGTTGATACCCTGTGCCAGTGAAGTAGGTTGTGGGTAGATAGGTCAGAACCCTTCTTCCCACTGGGAAGACACATTGCCAGGGTGCCTCATACATTATTTGTCTGCCAGGAAACACAGCAACCAGCCCGCATAGAAATAAAAGCAATTAGAAAAATGAGGCTTTGTAGGAGTCAAGTGCTTTTCTTCCCCAGAATATAATCAGTATGTAAAAACTTCTCTATCAGCAGTACCATATATAGGATGAGATGTGACCTTCTCCACAGCATGGAAATATATCATGAACAGCCCAGTGACATGCCTAGTCCAACCTGGTGACACAAAGGGTCTGTGAGATATTCTGAGGGTCAGCTGAACTGGCAACAGTTAGAAGTGCCACAGGTTTGCAAAAGGCCCCATAGATGTACAAACTGACCCTCTTCGCTCAGTACTTCGCAAACCTGGCCAAGGCAATTGCCAGCTGCTGGAATATCAGAGTCCCAGATGTCTGCAATAACAGGCCAAATTTAAAGAAATACTGGGCTGGAAGTGAACCTGTCATTAATAATGAATTAGGCGTATGTTCTACTATCTTTTGAACAGCACCAAAAAGCATATTCTGCAAAAACAGTAAGCCAGAACATTTAGAAAGATTACTTTTTCTCTCCGCCAAGATGAAAACTGTTAACAACTAACCTGTTTCTCAATGTCTTCCAGCAAACTACTGGCACCCAGGCGGAAGAGCTCTGGTGTTAGCCATTCCACTCCCAGTTCCTCCTTCACCAGCATAAGCCAAGTAATAGCATCTTTTGCTGTCCGAATGCCCCCAGCAGGTTTAAATCCAACCTTTATACAGGGGAAAAAAAAAAAAAGAAAAAAAAAAAAAGAAGTGTAATGCACAATTTCATTCATCAGCAACCCTAGAAGAGCAATCAGCATTTGTACACCTGCAGTCTCAAAGTGCCTGTGGTGTACGTAACAACTCTACTCCTTAAGTACATGACTGCAAACAGTACAAACCCTGGGCTGAGAGCTATCAACCCTCAGCGAAAGAGAACATCGTCACCCTGAGGGACTGCAACTGAGGCAGTAATACTTTTGACCCCAGCCCACTTTCTCAGGAGCTGGGTTTGAGGTCTAATGGGAGTACTTTGCCCGTGAGCACATATTAGGCCAGGGGACTGAGGCAGGACCTGGGGCATCTGCATACCACCTACTGCCCTTGTCACAATCTAATTCCAAATATACAACAACAAATATACATAGAAATATAAAATGGTCCAGGCAGGAAGGGACCTCCAAAGGTCATCTAGTCCGACCCCCCCCAATCAGCAGGGACACCCCCAACTAGACCAGGTTGCCCAGGGCCTCGTCGAGCCTCACCTTGAATGTCTCCAGGGAAGGG
>JAOTQQ010000001.1:67654799-67688641 GCA_026546715.1 Gallinago undulata | reverse complement strand
CTGTCCTCGGAGCAGAGGGGCTCCAACCCCCTGAGCATTTTTGTGGCCCTCCTCTGGACCCGCTCCATCAGGTCCATATCCTTCTTCTATTGAGGGCTCCAGACTTTCACACAGTGCTCCAGGTGAGGTCTCACCAGAGCAGAGTAAAGCGGCAGAATCACTTCTCTGGATCTACTGCCAACACTTCTTCTGATGCAGCCCAGGATGTGACCGGCCTTCTGGGCTGCAAGTGCCCACTGCCTGCTCATGTCCAGCTTCTCGTCCATCAGCACCTCCAAGTCCCTTTCCTCAGGGCTGCTCATCCCCTAGACTGTATTGACAGCGAGGATTGTTCTGGCCCAGGTGCAGAACTCTGCACTTGTTCTTGTTGAACTTCATGAGGTTCACCTGGGCCCATCTCTCCAGCCTGTCTGGATGACATCCCATCCCTGTGGTGTATCAACACCACCACACAGCTTGGTGTCATCTGCAAACTTGCTGATGGTGCACTCAATCCCTCTATATCATTGATAAAAATGTTAAGCAGTACCGGTCCTAGCACAGACCCTTGAGGGACACCACTTGTCACTACTCTCCATCTGGACTTCAAGCCATTTAGTACCACCTTCTGGATGCGACCATCCAGCCAACTCCTTATCTACTGAACAGTCCACCCACCAAATCTGTTTTCCTCCAATTTGGTGAGCAGGATGTTGTGGGGGACCACGTCAAAGGCCTTGCAGGAGTCCAGATAGATCACGTCCGTAGGTTGTCCCTTATCTACTGACATGCAATAACATAACACCAAAGATACCAAAGATGCTGAAATAAAGCACGTAAGGCAGCTGACTCACATGGAAAACAATGAGAGATGGCTGTACTTTATGAAAAGCCTGTGCACCACAGTCATACATGATTGGGCTGTAGATTCAAACCTGTCAGAGGTTTAATTTTCGTTAAAATTTTCCAAATAGAAATGAAATTTGGTCTGTCTTTACCAAAAATTGAACATTCTGTGCTTCACAGCAACTGCAAAACTTCTCACCCAACACATGCTGGATACGCTTTCGGTCACTTGATGTATCATATTTAGTCAGATGAACTGTTGTGTATGTAGAGGTACACACCTCAAAAAACCCTATCTTTGAGGCAAAGCCTGTCTTGAATCCCATGAAGAGCCTATTGTGCAGAGCCAGCACTGCGGTGGCTTGGCATGTACCCCTAATGCCAGTCTTTTTGGTTATATACCATTTAAACGCATCTCGATCTGTGACACGCAGCTATCAAATCCCTTGTCAGAAATTTTGTTGCCTGCATTAGCCAAAATGTTGGCCTGTAGCAGCTCACTAAACTCTAGAAAAACAAGGAGAAATAGGAAAAAGTATTTCCGCATTAAAAAAAAATAAAAATCTGAACAACCTGTACAGTAGCACACAGTGATTCTTTCTACATTTCCCTGTGCCATAAACTTCTACCTTGGGCACTCCTTCCCATCAGCCTCCTTCTGCAAGAATCACCATTCTGATTTCTGTACATACGTTCCTGAAAACTCACTGCATTGAGGTTTTCTTTGTACCTTAAGGTGTAGTAGTGGAATCAAAAAGTATCTGGTTTTAAATGTGTTTGGTAATATTTTTTTTACAGCGATTTCAGGACAAACAAACACAGAATAAATCCTTCTCTCACACTGAAACACTGCGATAACGGCATATTTCCAATAAGATTATAAAGAACAAAAACAGGAAAAGCTTGATAAATCCAAAACACGAAGACTGTTTTTGTGGATGGACGGATGGATGCGTGAGTGTATGCATAGATCTGTTAACATTAAATTTCCAAAAGGAATTTAAACCACAGCAACTGGAAAAGCATTTTCTAGTCAATAAATTAAAATAGTGGGAATGTGTTTTCCCTCAGGAAGAGAAATTCTAATGAAATTCAAATTTAGATTTCTTCCTAGAAATATCACAGCTCTTTGAGGTAATCTGTGGCAAAACGAAGTAAAATAGAGTTAATAAGAGAATTAAAAACACCATGCAGAATTCCTTCCCCTTTTAGCGAATTCTGAAAGCTCTTTTCTTTGCAAAAAAAGCTGACAAAGACAAGCCTGTCCTCTCCTCCATTTACCAGCTTTCCAAACGGCACATCTGACTGCCATAAAAACGCAAAAAAGGAAGGGGGGTTGGAATTTAATTCAAGAGCAGTACAAAGTCCAGCCACCACTTTCCTGCTGTTTCACAGCATTTCATTATTTTGCTTAATAAGTTCATCTCCTCAAGAATTTTCTCTTCACCTTATATTATTAAAAGTAATAAGTTTTTCTGGACTGGGGGTTTTCCCAACAGAAAAACCAATTTATGTATGTCCTTCAATAATGACAGGAAAAGATTATTTCCCATTATATTGCACACTTTTCATATCACCACCACAGCTTATCATTCAATAAATGTTACTCTGCAACTTGTTCCTTTCCTCGAAGAAGTTTAATTTCTGTATTAACCTGTTTTTCCCAGCCAACGCCTTGCTAGAAAGCATCCCTACAGCAGCAAAATTAGTTTGTTAAAGAAACCATTTAGAAATCTCTTGTCACTGATAATATTGTCTTCAGTTAATAAAAGCACATAAAGTCAGTTTACATCTAATTCCCTGACACACACATGCACACAGGCATAAGCACTCATTCTTAATAACACATTTTATACCGTGAATGCATCCTTTTAAAGCAAAAGGTGAATTTAACATTTATATCCAATTATAGGTACAAAGCTGCGTTAATGCAGCAGAGCCCAATCTCTGGCACACAGCTCGTAGAAGCAGCACCTGTGTGGAGGTGAGTCACCCGGCCCCAGGGATCTGCCTTGTGTTGGCAGCAGTGATGATGCTCCCCCCGAAGAAGCAAGAGGATGGGAGCTGCTCTAGTTGCTGTGCGGCAGAGAGAGGTACAGGCTGGGGAAGGGAGGAGTAAGGACAGCCCAAGGATCCACACTGGCCTCATCTAGATGACTACAGAGAGTAGACGGACAACATGCGTCTAACCTGCTGTCAGGTGCCCCTCAAGCTTCAACAGCCCCTGAAGCCATCTCAGCCCTTATCCCACTGCTCTTCCCATGTCCTAACATCATACCTTGAAAGGCCACCACCGGTGGAAGGAACAAAAGGTTGACCCAGAAATGGGGAGAGGGTCTTAGCTAGAGATTTGGTTACCTTCCCTGAGGCTGCAGGTGAGGACAAAGCCCACTGCTGAACACCAGCGCCAGATCTAACTGGCAGCTCCCCACTTGCCCACAGATAAAGGAGGTGAGAGGTGGCTTAAGACTTCCTGGATAACCTCCTCCTTTCTCACTGCTTCAGAGCAAGGATGGATGCAGATAGTTCATCACTGGTTCTGCCCTATGCTCTCCCCTGCTCCTTGCCTCCGCTGACCTCACTTGACAGTGACTTGACGGATAAATGTTGTGTACCAGGACATGATGTTCTTCTGGCCCCTGTCCGTCCCTCCCTCCCTCCATCCCAGATAACAGATAACAACTGGATCTGCCTTCTTGCCCCCTTGGGAAGCCTCTCTAGGCAAGGGAGGAAAGAGCAGAATTTATCCCTTAGGTTGCCAGAACAATGTCAGAAAATACAGTTGTGTACACTGGACAGACCCTTGATGGCTATAAATTTGTATAGCTCCACTGAGGTTTATGGGAATATTTCAGCCACTGTCAGCTTGAGATTTACCCTGTTATTAATGGAAATGTCCATTTAAATACCTTATGTGGTGAAAGAAAACCCAAACCCAAATGTAGCAGGGGATGCATCAAGATTGCACGAGCTTTTATGGAATGAAGTGACAGGTATTCAAGGGAGTAAAGCCAAAAGTGCTTTCTTTATCTTTTTTTTTTTTTTAAAGTATACAAATATTAGCATATCAAATGAGGAATACATGAGAGAAGTTCCACTACCTATTGCTCTTACAGCCACAGAAGCTAATGTATGTGGATTTATATGTTCTGCATTTTGAAACTATTACAGTCTTATTTATTTCTAAGTGAGTCTGGTTAATTTTTATAAAGTTAGATATAAAGGTTTTTATAAAGGAACTACCTTGTTGCCAGTTCGCCAGTAGAATTCCTTAATGGCTCGCATCATGACTACTCCAACTGGAAAGGTCGCGTTTTCCACCTCCTTTCCTGTAGACGTCTTTATAAAATCAGAACCTGAAAGGAAACAAAAAGCTTTATGGTAGTTTTAGAACAAGAGCCACTCTGCATAGTTCACACCCCCCAAAGATGTCCTTATGCTTCACAGCAATTATGAAGCATTCCTTTACACGTACGTCCCTGAGGTGTTGGTACAAACTTTGCTCAGGTCAAGACTAGACCAGGAGGGTGATACCCATCTGGTTTCAGAGCAAGACAGGCATCCAAGTGGCTAAAAGAACATCCTAGCTCTTAATTCTTTGCTCTAGCTATCAGACTAACAATCTCTTCAGGACAGTCCAATATAATATACGCTCCTATAAGACACTCAATATATGTGTATATATACATTAATAGGAATGTGTCTAACTACAACAGTGGAAATTATTTCCTCAGAATGCATATAAATCAACATTTTAGTATTTCCACAATGATCTTTCTGAACAGAAACAATTCTCATCACTTTTTTTAATTTAACTTCACATCTATTTAGTCTCCGAACTAGCAGTCCAGTATTGTATCTCCTGCAGCTATTTAAAGTGAAAGGAAAGAAATCCCACGCGTACTTACAAAACCAGCTGTGTAATACCGTAAACAGGGGAAAAACTCCCTTCTTATGCAATCTGCAACTGTAACATTGCAAATTACTACACTTAAAGCCATGGTCTGATATAATTCTCTACCAAGGTCAAAACATCTGTGTGATTAAAAGAAGGAGTGTTAGCCTTGGCTTCTTTTTTTGCCGTTTTCACTTGTGAACAATATTCTCCACCGCCTGTCCTGAATACTTGTATAATGTTTTTGTGCATTCTTGCTATTCTGGATTGGCTTAAAACAAATCCTGCAGCACAATATAACAAAAAACTAAGAAACTAACAAAAAAATTTGCCTTGCAGTGTGTGATCCTGCATTGACACAATAAAATGACAAAACTTCTTTAATTGCATTAGGGCACACTTCATCCCTGGGAACCTACTTCTTAGAAAAGGTGTACTGTGGGATCATTAATTATCAAAAGTAATCGGGAGAAGAAGAGGGATAATTCAAACATCGTGTAGTAGCGCATCATCCACTTAAGTCAATTGGCACTGCATCTGCTTCCACTTCAAATTTGGCTTAGGGTCCATTCTGTCTCTTGTTTGAATGATGATGCCTCTACAACATCCCCTAGAGTAAGCAAGGGAAGTTTCACCACTGGCTCAAACTCAAGAGTTGCCTAGACTACGTTTTGATGGCATGCTGTGGCATGCTCCAGAGACCTCCTGACAAAGGCTGGCAGGCAGCTAGGTCTCAGCCCGGTAGGAAGTTAAGACAAAGCCAGGCGTGTTTTTGTGTCCTGTGATTTAAACATAATTGAACGGTTTCACTGACATTGTGTTGTGTAAGACCACAGTTTTCTCTGTAGGCTTCCCATCTAGGCACTAACTCAGTCTGCTGGTGATTAAATTGCACCCTCCTATGACAATTCCCACCCTAAAGAGACACAGTTATTTGCAGAAAAAGTTCTAACTTCAGAGAAAGTGCGATGAGCAAAAGAGGCAATTAATAGTTGATTGAGCTTTGCAAAGAAGGGAGGACATATGAGACAATTGAGCTACGTATTTCAGAGCTAATCCCTTCCAGAGAGCCACTATGGACATCTGATAGTCACATTAAAACAAGTAACAGTGGAAGTGAAGCTTCAACATCGCCAAATTATATTTTTAATTTCCCTTTCGAAATGTAGCACTTAAAGTCCTTCAGCGCAATACTTTTCATTTTTTCTATTATAAGGTAAGTCAAAGCTTTTATAAGTCTTATAATTACAAGTCTCTATGGTACAGTTTCATTAAAAACTTTCATTAAACAACAGCTGCCCTTGTATATGGTCTTCTAATCAATTTGGTCAAACAGAATGACTTCTAATCAGCTGTTGATAAAAATAGAAGATGAAATTTTAATTCTAATAGATTAACCACAAACTCAAGATAGTCTTCAAAATCCATCTAGCTCTATTCTCCAGTGGATTTAACGACTATTCAGCAACTCATTACTAAATAGAACAAGATGAACATTTTCCAGTTCATTAAAGAAATGTACTATGTATTTTTGCATTGTCCTCATGATTCGTTACAGGGAGTCTTAATTACAAGATAATGGATAATGGTTATTAAATGCAGACTCCAGTAATGAAGCTCTATTCATTTGCGAGCCTCAGAGACTGCAAAGAGGGGAAAATAAAATTACTAGCTTCAAAAGATTAACGGATCAAATTATTATTCAATTTTGAAAATCTCATTCAGACTTCATAGAAACAAGAAGAGATTAAAAACTAGTATTAGTACAAAAGTAGTGCATTTATATATTTATTTTTAAATAATATCTTAAGGCTATTACCAGAATAATCAGCTTTAGATGTGATTATTAGACAAACATGCAGCCAATTTAGTAGCATCCTCTAACAATGAAAACAATACATTTTTATTTCCTGAACAAATTCTATTTATGCCACAAGAGCTTGCTAGCAGGGTTGCATGCAGCCTCTTGCAGGAGGCAGAAGATGCACGCTAGCAGAGCACGCCACAATGGAAGGTGCTCTTAACGTTTACGTTTCACGAATGAAAAGGGAGATTTATTAAAATCAACCGCTGACGCATAAAGCACCTCATTAAGTAGACTTTATGCCAACCTCGTAATAATAAGGGAGTTTCGCCAACTCTACTTCTTTTCAAGTTTTCAAAAATAAGTCTAAGGAATGAAGTTCAGCAGGAGTTTCACCTGGAAATCTAAGTGATTATTTAGAAATGGGATTTCTAACCCATCATCCCATCTTCTTTTGAGAGTATACACTGAAAAAAAATCAAGGCTAATGTTAAAATACACCTTGGCTGGTTTTCCCCTTCTTTAGGGTAGGTTACACAATTCCACGAAACATTAAATAAAAGACTTAAGATAGTTCTTCAGGGTAGATTTCTAAGCCCAGAGAGCCTGGAAAAGGCCACACTTTCTACTCTTTTCCAATGCATAACCACAACAGCACATTGCCTTTCCGGGCAGCCAGTCATGGAAGACTCATTGAATCACTAAAGAGAGGAGATATCAAAGCCCTTTTGAAGCACAGCAGCATCAGATGCCTATTTCAGGTGGGCTTGCTGCCAACCCAGTAACCCACCTGTGTGTGATTGCCACAGCCTGGCAACCAAAAGCTGCACCGGCTTTCTTCAACCAGAGATGGAAATCTGAATAAACCTTAAGAAATGTGAACAGTGCCACAGCTTCTGTTTGAGAGGCTCTCTCTGATCGACAGCAACCGAGCTCTCAGCGCCGCTGGGAGCCAGCTCACCTGGGCTGGAGTCACACCTCTTGTGAAATCAGGAGGAGTATTTTAAGATATTAAATCCCCTCTTCCCACGCGCTCTCACCTCCCATGCACACACGACCCTCAGCCACTGCACTCCCCCAAAAGCCCATGCAAAATAAGTCAGCTGAATGAGCACACACTAAAAAGAAAGTGGTTTCATAGTGTGCTGTTGCAGTCGACACCTAGAGGTCAAGATTAAGTCCATTCTATTATTTCTATTCTAAATACTCACACTCCTGTATTTATGGTAGCACCTGAGCAGAGGTGTCGAGCTGAGGTATACATAAGCTGAGTGACTTGCCCAGGGGCTCTCAGCAAGCATTTGGCAGGGCAGAGATTGAACAAACTGATCTCCCAAAGGCCAGAAGAGCTGCTCTAACTGGCCGGCACTACTGCTATCCTCTACATCATCTTGAAAGGCTACAAAGCTTCCCAGTCCACATAACACTGAAGCGGAGCACAAGAACCGGAGAATCTTACTTAGGTGACAGCATCCAGCAAACACACTCTAGTTCCATAATTAAGCAATGAGGAATAATAAGCAGTATAGCAATCGTGGAGTAATCACAACCTTTTGGTTGTGAAGTGCTTCAAACGCCCTTGGGGAATGATTATCTCCTGATAACTACAGACTTTGTGTTGCTGCCTTACTCTTAATAAAGAACAAAGATGCGTCTGGCAGTTTTAAACAATAGTTTAGAGAGAGATGCTTGCAGAGGGACAATTATGCCACGCTACTTTGTGAGTACTTGCAATGAGGACAAATATATCTTGGTTGCTGCAACTCAGATGTAACAATATGTGGCGACAGAGGGAGAACACATACCCTTCCAAGACTTCTAAGGCTGGTGGCAGAGGCAGGCATGCTGCTGAGGGGACCTGCAAAAGCCCCTGCTGTTTGTGCTGACAAGGTAGCAATGATAAAATAGTACATTATCAAATGTGCATAAAGTCCCATTAGCAAGTCATCTTTCTATTTCATGAGTACCTAAAATAAGGGTCTTAAGATTCACAGACAATTAGCCTGACTGGGGGTGACCAGGTTATCAGCCCTCTGAAAATAAGAGGTAGGGCAAGATACAAAAGGCTAATGTAGTAGCTAATTCTTGTCAGTTGAGTCACCGTAATTGTCCACTTACATGTCCTTATCCTTCTCCAGTAGCAAGATAAAATACATTCCCTGCTAGCTTAACTTTGCTGATGAGGAGAAGAGAATATAAAGCTGTGACAACTCACTTTAGCAATAGCTCACCAAGTAGCTGTAATTCCGTCACACATGGTGGTACCGCCAGACCACTCAGTTAGCTGCCTATGCCTGTTTTCACCATCTTGAAAAATGCTACCTTATAACTTGGTCTTCTGTGAACTGCCTATTTGTTGCAATTCTTTTCAGAAAAGTGCCTGCACAGGTTGGGGGAGAGGGAAATCACCCCATAAGTCTCCATGTTTAATGTCTATTTACAAACACAACGACCTTTCTAATGACCCATCACATCAGCATGGTTTTTAAGACTCAGAATGGATGCTTCCTCTCTTGTGCACCACCTCCAGCAACAGGCATTTTGCAGGCCAAATGATGCCCCTAGGAACACTTACGCGTGCACATGAAGGGACAAATTATTAAGTCCACACTGATGCAAAATGCCCTCTAGATGATGTCTGAAAAAATTCAGCATTACTGAATTATGCATAGCTCGCTAATGCACTATTATGGTGCCTACACAGGTCTCCGCAGAGTACTATTACTTAATTAGCATTAGTTTCTTGTGTGTTCATTTAAAATGTGACTCTTTAGAAGTTTCAACAGAAAGATCCATTCACGTTCTGTTGCAGGGCTATATAGCATGGGCTCTTACTATTTTTAGAACATTCCTTCCAATCCAATCCCTATTTGCTACGGTGAAAGAGAAGATAAATAATTGACATGTGCTTCAGGCTCAAAGGCCACAGCTGGAATCCCTGTCAAAGGTGGCTCTTGGCTGTAGGCTTCAAACCACACCAAAGCACAGGAGGAAATGTGCTCCCAGTCCCCAGTCCCCTCCCGTATTGCCAGGTAGAAGCAGTGCTGGGAGAAGCCAGGATACAGGAGCAGTTCGGGCAATTACGTGTTGCTGGAACTGTCACTCCTCTTCCTCTCCCAAAAAGGAAGCAGCAGGATATCCTCCCAAGAGTGACTAGGGGACCACAAGGAAGCTTAAGAAATCACTGTATTGTTATCTGCTTGTTAAATTTTATGTTTCTTTACAGAGATTTCATTTTTCTTCTTTAAAACTGTGCACCATGTATTACACTCAAGGGCTTTACAATGTATGACCTATCTTGACCTTATTTCATTTTGCAGATGGCTTTACTGAAACTGGTTAAGCAGTTTGCCTAATGACACACGATGAGCCAAAGGTAGAAAGAACAAATAAATCAATGCCTCTCAACACCTAATCCTAACCTTACTATAATCACTGATAATAGACCTTTCCTCTCAGCTTATCCCCTCACAGTGCTGTTTTCCTTTACAGACCGTTCTGCGGGATACTTTTTGCCACCCCCCCCTTCTGATTTTGAGCGAGACACAAAATACAAGAGACATCAGTGCGCATCTCCTCTCTACTCCAGGACAGCCCCAGCTTGAGAGTGCATCCCTGTGCACACCCAGAGCAGAAGGTAGTGTTGGTGGCACAGCTCTGGCCCCAGTTGTGCAAACTCATGTCCTCCATTGGCCCGATACCTTTGACAAAACAGAAGCAGGCAGCTGTGGCACATTTTACCCAGTTGAGAAAAGAGTGAACAGGGTCGAAGGAGCAGCAGAAGTGGTACATGGAGATAGGAGTGGTTCCCATCAAGATGTGGCTAATGGCAGCCAGCTTCCAAAATACCTGACGAGTAAGGGGAAAGGAGTAAAAACCATAAACAACTGAAAAAAGCATGGATAGTGTGCTAGTGGTGACAGTAGCTGCAGCACCTGCATAAAACCTAGTGGAAGTGCTCCACAGCATGCATGGAGGCACAGAAAAGCGGACTTGCTCCCTCTCATTGCCACTGCCACCACCATCATCTCCACAATTACTGAGCAGGTACCTACAAAAAAGGCAGTTGCATCTTTCAACACCTCATTCCGACTCTTTGCTGCAAAGATATAGATGGCCAAAATCTGCAGATTGCCCTAATGGCAAAAAATAAAATAAAAACCTAAAGATTATAAAATAACACATTGTCTCTGTGCTGGGATATGGATGTGGCCAGGGGCTAAGAGGAAGGTGGTGACCTTCCCTGCTTTGGCAGAGTGTCAGTGTACTCCATACAGCAGCTTAAGGCATGTTGGGTGTTTGAGAAGGAACCCCAACTTTCATTCTTACCACTTTACCAGTAACACACAGGTTACTGCTAAAACAGATTGTTGCTCCTTTGTGGAGAAGCATAAAGTTTGCCCTCTACTTTCGGATTAGATGCAGGCACTCAGGTTCTCAGCACCGAGACATGTGTTCCTGATGGGATGGGTAAAAAAACCAAAATGCTGTGGGAGAAACTAGACTTAGTTTGAAAATCTCACCCATTAAGCTTCCCTTACAAACACTGAATTGCATTCACTTGAACCCTTCACTTGTTCATGCTTAAACTAATATAAACAATGATAAACTATCCTAAACTGTGATATAACTAAAACAGCACTGATCTAGGTCAGGCTTTTTCCCTCTTGGCATTCTTGGGTTTTGATCAATACATCTCAGTCTCCCAAAATGTTGTCCAGTATATGACACATTACAGACTGAGGCTAAACCCTTGATTTATCTACCAGTAATAGCACTGCAGTTTGGAAGGAAATAATAAATATGCATGACTGCTTCAAATCAAAGCACTACCTGGCATATTGCATACCATGTTTTAGCAACCACATTTAGCTTTGTGCTTTTTAATGTTGATAGCAACTTTGAAACAAATATGTTAACATTAAAACTTAGGTATGCTTATGTATTGTCTATTAGCTTGTAACAAAATTACTCAAATTGAAGCAACAGCTGTTTAAAATCCATTTGGAAATACTCCACACAGAACACAACAAGTAGAAAATCAGCCTACTTTATCAAGAAGATGCTCAGAATTTTAAAGATTTAAAAAAAAACAACTATACATAATACAGGCAAAATCATGACACTTGAATGTCATTTTGAGTGTTTTTCAACACCTCATGATAAAAGCAGCTTAAGACTCTGTTCTGACTCTAACCCAGAGAAAGGCAGGATTGATTTTTGCGATTTAAAAGTCATGTCTTAATGCCACAATCAGAATGTGTCCAGCATCCATCCTCTTTGTCATACAGAGGACAAATAGCCAGTGTCAGCCCCTCTTCCACAGTTCCCTACGCATAAAAAAAGCAGCTGGCACAGGTGGGGCCTTCAGCACTGGGGGGATTTCCAGTATCAAAAGCACCTCCCAAGAGCCCTTCGTGACCAATGTCGAGCTTTTGGCTTTGCCTGAAAAAAAAAATTAAAAATCTAAGGTGTCAGATCTCACCAGACTCATCTGTGATGTGTTTGTTTCCTCAAACAAATCAGGTACAACAGGTTACGCAGGGGCTTGCATAGAGGGCTGGATATTCCACTTCCAGTAATCATGTGATTACTAGGAAAATGTTAGGCACTTTTAGTTTCATTTTAATACCATTTGAAAGTTTTCAATACAACCAACTTACAAACGCTTAGATTCTACCACGGACTTCCTGGGTGCAGGTTTTGGGCGTTCTCCTGATGCAACAAATATCCAAAGGGCAACATCCTGGAAGGCCTTGCCTGCACATAAGGCAGCTAACAGTAAAATGGCAAGCTATGGTTATTTCTAAAAGGTACTGATCTTACTCACAGCTCCTGCTTCCCAGAAGATTTTGCCCCTCTGAGTGTTTCCTCCTTCTTTCCCCACCTTGATAATTTGACATCTGGTAAAACCGCAAAAGCGCACGTGTGAAGGCTGCAATGTAGGTGAGAACTTCCAGGTACTGAAAGATGTTTTCACCGCTGTCAGTAAGGTTGTTTTACAAGGTTCCAGCTCTTCAGGTAGCCTGAATACCAAAAAGCCTGCTACTCCCATTCAGTGAAAAAAAAAACCCGAACCCAAACCCTGACTGTGCAGCTACACTCCAAGCAGGAGGCACCTCTCTGCTGGAGGTCAGGAAAAGACACACTTCGGTTTTTTTAAGAAATCTTTTTTCCCTCCATTGTATTATTAATGATGCTTACATGGCAAAACTAACAATTTTATTTCAAAGGGATGCTTTATGAAGGCACGTTGCTGATAAATTCAGTCAGACTTTTCTGGCATACCAATCTACTGAGCACTACTTTAAAAAATGAAGGAAATAAAACAGACCCTTAAGTACCATCAGAAACAGGCAGCAACTCATAAAAAGGTATTTAATATGCTGAGGCATTGTTTCGCCACCTCCATTTGTCAACAGCCTGTGTGCCAACTTGGTCACAGACTGTAATCATGGTGAACATCTCAAACCAAAAGTATCAACAATCTGATTAAACAACCGCCTGGGTTTTGGTTAAAAATAATTGAAACTGATATAGAAATGCACGTTTATTTAGTCCACTGGCAAAATGAAGACAATACTTCAATCTTCAAATCTATGTTTTTATATGTAGGTTCTAAAGTTTTGAAATCTGCACTATATATATATTATCATTTTGTAAGTTGGCATTTCACTCTTTTTACTGAAATACTGTAAATGAAAGAAACTGCGTATCAAACTCTCTTTGTGTTATATGTATATATATCTTCATAGGTATCTAGTGGCAAGTTACTAAATGCCACTATTCACTGAGATGGCATTTTATGTCTGTCTTAAAGGGAAAAAAAAAATCTATCTAAAGTTTGTAGCTTTGCACAGCAATATTTCAGAGCATCACTTTAGTATCAATGTTTTCTCCATCACACTTGCATGTTCAGAAATGGAAGTGGTCAAGCAAAACATTACCTGTGTTTTACTGAGTCATCACTTGTCAAACTGCAGTGCTAGTGATGGTCTCACCATCACACCAGGAAGCACAACCACCTGGTCTACACGTTTCCTTCTGTAATCCTAAACTTCTGGCATAAATAGTATAAAGCTGCAGTACCATCTCTCCATTTGATCTCCATCCTAAGAGTGCTGTGTTTAGGTGATACAGAGAATAACATTAAGCAAAGCTACACCCCAAAGGAATAGATTTGATGTAGACAGATCCTAACCTGATGAAAGTAAAGCCTTGCAAGAGCCACACTTTTAACTATGACTTCTAACAATACCTAAATGGGTATTAATATCTTCTGTAGTGACCCCAATTATTCAGCATCAGGAATGGGATCATAAAACATACATAATCTGAAAGAAAACTCAGACAGTTTAAACACGATTTGTGGGCTTTTTGTTTTTAATAGCAGTCATATTAATTAAGTAAATCTTGATCATGCCATGAGACTAAAAATCATGAAGTTTGAAAACCTCTCACTTGGCTCTCTCCCCACCATCCCGATAGAGATGCATACATTCCAATAAGGCAGCTGTTTTCCACTGATACTGAATCACAGAATTACATATATAGGTATCTAATAGTTCTTGATATGGGAAAACACAGACCCAAAGGTGAGTATAGCAGTGCTGTATATCCCTTATCTATCAACCAAGAACACTATTCACTTTGCTAGCCATCTTCCGTGGAGTGCTTTAAGACCCCCAGACATTAGCCCAAAGCAAAGCCTCATTGTCTCCATTTAATTACATATCTTTTCAAACCTACAGTGATCAAAATGACTGAGTTAAACAAAATGGTTACTACTAACAGGAAACTATTGTTAACCAGCAAAGTAAGGTGGGTGCAGTTGTGTAGAGTTCAGAAGAAAAAGATGCTGCTGCGTGCTGTTTCCCAGTTTCCAATGAGAAATTATAAAGGGGGGTGAAATCAAGTGAATTAGCAAGTATTAAAAGGATTGAAAGCCCAGAAACCAATGATATCAAAGAGAAATAGAAAATTGATTCAGCCCTAAAAAGATAAAATTATTTAACCACTTATTAAAACAGTTCATCATTGTAATTAAAATCCAAGTGCCTAGAAAAAAAGTGGCACAAGAAAGGTAATTATTTACAAGGAGACTTTAAAAAGCCATTTACTGTGAATTTGGGAGAGAATCAGCCTGAAAGAGTTGGTAGTAAAAATAAATTGTTTGTTTATTCATAAAACTTATTTTGGTCTAGTATACCACTAAGCATCCCCAACATCTGCTCAGGGCAGATGTAAGTAACATTAGGAACACTCAGCCAATTTATATCTTTCCTTTTTATTAAAAAATAAACAGGTATTTTTAAATTATTCACTAGCAAATTAACATAAAAATCAGCACTGTAGCAACTCACATTTTGTGGAAAGGCATCTACAGGCTTTGTATGAACATGATGATCTAAACCTTTCTACGTTTCACTGACTACTTTACTCTTTATGTGATGTCCCACCTAATTTAGCAAATGAAAACGTAGAAAACCTATAAGCCATACAGGAGTTATGACTGCGAGTAATACAGAATGCATTGCTGACACCTCAAATGCCATATCAGTTGCCTCCTTCCAACTTGAACGGATTCTTTTCTTACCTTCCCTTTGCCTTCTGCCACTTAAAAATTCCACTCAAATAATCTCAGCTCCTCTCATGAACCTCAGCCTTTCATGAACCACGTATTAGACAACAACCTCAACTGGCCAAACCATTCCCTGAATTATTTCTGAATAATAAAATGCAGTGGTGTTAGTAATTACTAATTACTTGTTCTTATCTGCAGCATTTTCATACACAGATTGCAAAGTGCTCTGCATGTTCCCGTGCCTCACTCCACAACTGTGTTCTTAAAACAGCAAAAAAGGCACAGGAAGACTTTCAAACCTAAAGGCTTCTCTTTACCCCTCAATTTGCACTTTTTTTTTTTTTTTACTTAATCTCTTGAACATTTCAGCAGAAAAATATATCACTTTCTTCCTAGGTTTCTCTCCTGCCTTCAGTTCTTACTTCCTAATACAAGCAAGTCTGCAAATGAACTCACCAAGAAGTTGCTTGAAAGCATGGAGTAGCTCTGCTTATTTTACTAGGATTCTTTTGTTTTACTTCTAAGCAACAAACCAGCGTTTCTGCATTACACTCTGGAGACAGTTAGCTTAAAGCTAAGTGAGCTGTAATTCTAACCCAGGTGCTGGAAATGGCATTGCTATAATAGCACATTGTCCATCCAGCTGAAGTTCCCGGAGGAGCCTGCCTCAAAGCTGCAACCGTGCTGCAACTGGCAACGAAGCAAACCATCTTGTTATCAGAGCACCACCCGAAAAATGCGACCTCTCCTCCTTCGGGGTAGACCAAAAGCCCCGAGAAAGGTGGCACCCCCTTCCACCACACCCCACCAGGCTGCTTTCTCATCCTGGGGCTTGGGTTCATTTCAAAGCTCCATTTGAAATGAAGGCTTTCATTAAGGCTTTCTGTTTCCTTTGAGCTCTCTACATGTCCATTTTCCAGGACCAGTGGGAAGCAGGCTTTTGAAGATATATATGATTCATAATTTTGCATTGCATAATTTAAGTTTAATGTGCCGCTCAGAATATGGAACATTGTCACCTTTTATTATTTTTTCCTTTTTTGGTCCAGTAGAGATGGATTAAGAAATCTTCTTGATAAACTACAAGACTTCACCTCTGTGACGTTTGGGATAGCCTGGTAAATTGGACATTGGATTGGCAGTGAAACTGCAAAGGTGGCGGAAGGAAGACTTTTTGCTTAAGAAAAAGTCCTGCCATCATCAAGAAGGAAGTTTTTCTACATCTTAGACTTAGGGAGAACTCAACTTGAAAAATCAGCTGCAGCTGTACACTGCAGGGAAATCACTTTATAGCACAAACGCTAGAGGGGAGGAAACATCAAAAGTGCAAATGACAATCAGATGTCAGATCCCTGTTGACTTGCCATGAAGAGTATGGACTTTGCTGTCATCTTTGTCTTTGAAAAAAATCCTCTCAAAAGCAGGACTATTACAGGCAGCTCTGGGAAAAGTATTGTCTATGGTAACTATAAAGTAAGCATAGTCAGAAACTAGAAGTTGCCTTATCTGAGAGATGCTGAAATTAATTTCAGAAAAGGAATTAAAATATATATATAAATCAGGAACATATTTCCAGGGGTTGAAATTCCAAAGTATAATATCAAAGAAGGGAATATTGTCCATTCGTTTCAACATCTTCCATATACACATTGCACTTTGGCAACAGAAATCAAAGGAGCACAGAAAGCCTGAGAGACGAGCTCCAAGTAACCCAGGTATCTACTGAGGAAGTTCAAGTCCCGTGAGACTTGCAAACTCACCAACTCCCTTGGTGAAAAGCTGAAAAAGTCATCTAAGTCATCTTCCTCTCTTTCCAAACACCACTGAAATGAGCACACTGCTGAAGAATATCCTATATCCTATGGCCATATTCTGATAGAAATATTTTCTTTTGAGAAAAGACTGACAGTCTACTAAGAATTAAATTCCAGTTAAAAACTTACATTTATAAGGAACGGAAGATGTTAAACACAAGCTTAAATGTTTGCATTGGAACAGGCAATCCTGTTTAGCTCAGCAAGGAATGTGTTTGTGGCACCACGCAACCCGGCAGTCAGCTTGGGTGTTCAGCTTGTTTCTCTGCATTTAATGATGTAACCCCCTGAAATACAGCATCAGCACCATCAGGACATGATCTGTTAAAAGTTAGTGGATGTCTTTGTATTGATCTGTGTGTTTTAACATCCAGCTTATTGCTAAGAAAACTATTCATAACCTCCTTATGGGAAACTCTATTTCATGGGACTAATTTTTGTCCCACTTTCATGTCTCAAAACGTATTGCACTTACATTTGTGTCCATCTCTGGTTATCCTTCTTTGTTTTCCACTGTATTCCTCTTCCTTATGATGAAATGGGTTTGATTAAGTGAGTGTCCATAGTGTTTTATGATAACCTATTGATGTTCAAGGTCACATATTCCCAGTGTAGTTCTCCATTCAACATCCTTCCCTTTAGAAGTCTAATTTCACATTTCTGCTGTCATGAGCACATACCTTCAAATGAGACAGCCACAATCACAAGGCCTTTCCACCTTAAAAAGCAACAAAAAAATCTCAGGACCAACAATCCTAAAATTATGCTTAGTTTATTTCCACATCTATATTAAGTTTCTGTTAAGGGATTGGATTTTCTAACTAGTGTTCCTACTTTCAATCTCTTAAAAGATACTTTAATATTTCATAAGCCAATTTTGTAAAATTGATAGATACAGCAAATTAAATATTTATTCCTATTTTTCACTGGTTTAGTAGAATTTAACACCTGCTGCTAACACAATAAAAAAAACAACCTGAAATATCAGAGAAATAAATAGTACCCTGTACATCTATTGATTTTACATAATATTTCCATGTTTTAAAATTGCATTCTCTCAAACCATTACCTTCAATACCGGAGCTTCACAGATGCAGTTTTTTGCTAGGAAGCCGTGTTATTTTGATGGCATGTTTGACTAGAACTATTCACTGTGCAACGATTTCTGAGTCTGAGGTGATATGAAACTTCAGAAGTTTTAACTCAAATTCTAACAAATTATTTAACATAGAAACAAGGTTTCATTCATGGGGAAAATTAACGCAACAAGAGTGCCTTCTCACCTCTCTGCACCAGTTGTTATAAATTGAAAGTATACCATTTAGATATTCCTTAATTAACATGCTTTGCAAAGATCTTGAATATCAGCAAAAGAAAAATGCTATTCAGGCATTTAAGATAGTTTGTTAATAGAGGGTTGACCCCTCTCAATAGTATGTTATATTGTCACTACCTGCCTTCCCACTGTAACCTACTATTTCACAACCAGTTTCAAAGGCTGAAGCATAAAGAATATCCACTTTCTTACAAGTCACAGAATCACAGAATGAGATGGGGTTGGAAGGGACTTCTGGAGATCACCTAGTCCAACCCCCCTGCCAGAGCAGGGCCACCTAGAGCAGGTTGCACAGGAACATGTCCAGGTAGGTTTGGAATGTCTCCAGAGACAGAGGCTCCACCACCTCTCTGGGGAGCCTGCTCCAGTGCAAGTCAAGAAGCAGAAATCTGCAGATCAGGGTTCAAACCCTTCTCTGAGATCCAGTGACGAGTTCTGGGATTTCTACGGAGTTATCACACTCCTGCTCCTCCACAATTTCTTGTAGGAACTACTGCTCATTCCAGTTTGCTCAGTGCAGGGAGAACACCAAAGCGCAGCAAAAGAGGTACACGGGAGACATGGCAAAAACTCTTTCATTTAGAAGAATATTTTGAGTGGAGTGCTTTGAAAATGGCTGAAGGAAGGTGACCTCTCTGCTGCTCTGGGCAGGGCAGGTCAATTGTGTAGTCTAGAGTACCACGGCAAGCTGTGTCAGCTCCCACCTCCACTGTCTCTCCCAGGGTTGGCTGTACCAGTAAACCAGGGTCAGCAGCTCCCACCAGAAAATTGCCAGACTTTCTCTTACTCCATTTCCCAGTTTCAGTCATGACCAAGGGTATTCCACCTTCATGCACAGGCATGGAAAATTTCTGCTTTCTAATGAGAGGAACGTATTTCTCCTTACGTCTTCATTTACTAGACCTCACAGAGTTCCTATAAAATGTGCAATGTTAATTCTACATATGGAAAAACAGAGAAGCTAACAGAGTTGTCAAAGGTGCTGATAAGTTAGGAGTCATTCTGCTACCTCAAACAATCCTACCTATCTTCTGACTTCCTGACTTAAGTTGGTATTGTTCTGGCAAGAAGCGCTTGGAAATTGCACTGTTTCTATCAGTAAATGGGGATGGTGGAAGCAGAAAGTGAAGCAATGTTGTGTATACCACAAAATCAAACAAACAGGTACAGAGCTGACAAATGTCATCTGCTTTACACTGGTGTTTTTCCTTTGACTTCAGTAAAGGGGGTATATTGCTATTTTCTGATTACACTAGCATAACATTAATGGAAGAGACCTTTTCCCAAAACTAGCAAACTCAGTTGCCAGGCATCCTGGTATGACAAATATGAATGGCCCCAGACAACTATCTCCCCTCAAATATGGCTGTATAGGCTAGTGCACAGTTCAGTAAGCACATAAATAAATGCAAAACAAAACATGGCATTGCATTCACATCTGGGTTTCTAGCTTAACAAACTGCAAACAAATGAGGTTTTACTATATACACTCTCTGTTCTCCCTCCACAGAGTCTTGGTATCTTCTCCCCCCCCCATCATCCTTGTTCTCTTATATATTACTTCTGTCTTCTACTTAACCATACAGAGTTCTGTTGCTCTTTAGAATCTAATGAAAAGACTTTTAATTAGAGCCTGCCCTAGTGTTTCTCAACCACTTTCCATTCCTTCACTTCTGATTCCCTGTACTTACACTATTGAGTTCCAGACAGATTTTTAAGTCTCATTTTGCATTCCTTCAAGGTCTCCTTTACTCAAGCACAACATTTTTTTTGTGCTACTGCTCTTTGTATGGACTCTCATCAGTAATTCAAACCTGAGGATATTGTGATTGCATTGTTAGAACTTTTCAACTCCAAGCTTATCTATCACGCCTACATTATTTCTAGTGATTAGCTGCAGTATCACTGTTAACCTTGTAGGCAATTACATCATTTAAGGGAACAGCTTTGTACTGCCTTACTGAACATGCAGCTATCTGCATTTTTACACCATTGACTTTTTTATTCCCCCCCCGCTCTGTACTGTAAGAAACTTGGTCTTGTAGAGATCTCTTTTCCATCTTTTGATCTAACTCCTAACAAAAAAAACCCTTTTCTAGTCCATAATATCACAGAAAATTTTGAGACAGATTGCATCACTTTGAGCTGCTCTGTATCTTGTTTTTCCACACATGTTTTGTGCTCATTCCTTGCACTAAACTTTCAGTGATGCTAAGCAGAGCTCTGAACATGCAGAAACAACCTCAGACTATGCAGAATGCAGGACATCTGCTGCAGCAAACAGACAGAAAAGTTACCAACTATTAATATAATTCTATAGTGTTAATTACTGTCCTGATGAGCCTCTTACAGCAGCCAAATGCAACCACTTCTACATATTCAAGACAGTAACTAAGGCTATGTTCCTAAAATGACATAAAACACTGCATCTGCATGATACAAAGTGCTGAAGTAGTACAAACTCTTCAAGTTCAAATTTATCTAAAAATTCTGAAGGGATGGGCAGATCTTTGGACAAATGAGGTATTGTCTGCATGCATGCAGACAGAAGACAGCTGACATAAACATCATTTTATGCTCTTTCAGTAAACTGACAGAAATTCAGAAACGTGCTCATGCCCACGCTAGATCTAATCTGTACTGCCAGAAGATCACACCTGAATAAAATTGGGATTATTCTCTATCACTTGACAACATAGGTGGGAGAACTCTCTCGCTGCACTGTGCCTTGTTCTCTGAAGACAAGCAGTGAGATGCAAGAATATGCTGTATTTCATATTATTCATATTCATATTTCAGCATCTACCTTCCTCCGCCAGTGAGTGCAGCCCAGCCAAACTGGAACAGCAGGCAATCCCCATCACACCTTGTGACTCCTGCTTGGTTGGAGGGAGAGAGGAAACGGCCACCAGACTGACCGAGAAAGCCTTAGTCACCAGTTCAGGTGGGTAAGTCCTCTTCCTACACATTCAGAAGAGTAAGGACTTACCAGCTTATCCCCAGTGGACTTCCAGACCAGAGTTTAACATCATCTGTCAACCTGGAAAGCACTCAGAGGTAGTTCACATCCATATGAAGGAGCTACCAGTTTCGACCCAGTCTGCTTTTAGAAGATGACAGCCACGCATTGCCCCTTATTTCTGATGGACCTTTTACAGGGTAAAGTGTACCTTCACAGATAAACTGTAAACTAAATGCAGATGGGTTTATTTCAGATGTGTAAAATGAGACACAAATTTAAATCTTGTTTTATATGTGTTACCAAGCCTCCTCCCTTGGTTTGTCTTTCATCTGGAAATGCTCTGGGCTCTAATAACTGACTGACTTAGTACCAAATTACAGCTGAAGTCGTAGACACAAAATTAAATCAAATTTTTCTATAAACATAATACAACTCACATGCTATTGAGGGGACCCACAACCTTCGGTTTGAGAGTGGGATTTAAAGCCAGGAACTCACAACTGATCTCAGCTTGACTTTTGACTTGTTTGTTATTATCTTTACCTCATACTTCACAGGGCGATTGTAAGATTTATTCTGCTAATGTCAGTATGTGCTTTGAAGACATAAAGTGCTATCTAAGTGCCAAGTATTATTACTTATTCAGTAGTCTTGTTTCCTCCATTAGTTGCATTTGTGCAAAGCATGCCTAGCTTTTCAGTCATATTTCCCTAGTTTGGTTTTACTTCCTTCTCTCCCATTTTTCACAAAACATTTGCTTGGTAGAAGTTTTGGATCGCAGCGGTCTACATGCAGTGGTAGAAAAGTCATTTCTTGCACCTAGACAGCTGTTTACAGCCATACCTTACTATGTTTACAGCCATACCACCTAACCCTGCTCAAACCTTTGCAAAACAGTGCTCAAGACAACTGCAGCTATTGGTACCTTAGAATTTGTCTTCCTATTATTCAAACTAAAAGTGGATCTGCAACAATATTAATGACAGCACAAAAACCTTATTTAGAGCTGGGGTAAAAGCTTTGAGTAGCTTTGAGTTCCAAACCACATTTCTTGGATTCTCTCATCTTATAATTATTAAACTGCTATCTTTTCTTAACTCAGGACTAAGTTTTTGTGCAGTGAGATGTTTGGTGTTCAAGATTTTTGAGCAGACCTCTTCATGCAGTACTCCTGTGTCCTGAATTTTCTTTGCAGGAACCTTGTGGCACTGCCCTCTGCTTTTAGAGACAAAGACTGGATATTACAGCCCTCAGCCAATCTCTCTCTGGATCCAGCACAAGGCCAGCCTATTTGTACCTTTAAATTTTGGTAGGGTTTTCTGTTAAAATGGTGTGTATTAACTGGAACCATTTCTGTAAAGCAGTCTGAAGCCTGGAAGGATTGATAACGGAGTCTCCTGAGAACTGCAAGACATAGCTTTTCTTCACCTTTTAGGCTATATTATTTCTGTTAACTTTGGAATGAACATTATCAAAGCATCTAAAAAAACTTCAGCTCACACATTTAATGTGCTCTAATGTTCTTCTTCTAGACTATTAGGATCAAAGACCTTATTGCCTCAGCCATCTTCTGCTACTTTTTGCAGGGTTTTTTTTGTGCCAGAGACTTTAGAAGTTGGTTTATTTTAGCACTAATTCATTCCCTTTCTAAATTCAATTTTTACATTAGTATCTCAACTTACAATTTATTTGACTAACTGCTTAATGACCTATAAAAAAATTGTTTTAAACCCATATGTTTAGTATGCAGAAGAACATACATTGCTCCTTCCTGATCTTTCCACAAGTACTTGTTTAGGCATATATAATGAAAACAAGTATCTTTCACATGTCACTGCTGTGTTTCCCTCAGCTTCCCAAAGAGTGACATAAAAGGAGCTGTGCTAACAAGACCAGCTTTCACAGTCAAAATGACATAGATTAAGTTTTCACTTTTAAAGTACATTTACTTAATCACTTCCTCCTCCTCTCCCCCAGTCTGCATATCTTAATTAATATGAACTGTTACACAGAACAATAATGATTTTGTAATTAGGTAATATGGTTAAAACGTGATTTTTCCAAAATAAAACCTTATATGACTGAAATATGAAATTAATTAATTCACACCCTTACTGAAGAGTTCCTTTCCCACTGCAAGTTCATCATCTTTCCCTTCCTTTTCTGGCTTCCTTGGCTGTTTCTGATGTTTGTGTCAAAAAATAAAAGTTTTAAACTGGCCTGCCTCTCAGAGTTCTGTACAATATCTGGGTTTTTTTAAAGACATTGTGATGAGGAAACATAGAATAGTTCCCACTGGTATGGGGGAGTCAGGCACTCCCATTTGTGTTCCATAGGACTGTTTCTTCTGAGTGGCTACGAAGACACAGATTTTAGTGTCTCTTGTAGAAATGGACATGACTCATACAAGCATACACCAGACAGTGAAAACCACTAATTAGTTTGCTCTAGTCACTGTCTGGAAATTGTCTGGTAGAGTCAAAGATGCAGTCAGTTTCCCTTGAGAAACCCATGTTCTCAAACCATGACCAACACTTTAAGAAGCACAAGAAATGGCAGTGGATGTTATAAACCAACGACCAAAAACTCCCTGATTCAGTGCTGAGATTTTTCTCTTGGACAGCTCTCTGAAAACGACGTGCTCCTTTGGTAGTGCCCCAGAGCTGCTGACGTGCAATCCTACCTGCCATTATGTCCTCCTTAGCACTGCAAGGTTTATTCTTGCCAGGTGAGTCACTGTCCCAAGAGGCCCGTCAGCCTCTTTCACTCAGAAATAGGTTCTTAAATACTCCAGAAGAATTTATCGCACGTCAGTCAACTCTGTAAAGTTACGGCTAAAAGAATTTAAGAGAACTTGGTGCCTGCTCCCATTCTGATGCCTTTCACCTCATGTAGTATGCTAGAGAAGGAAGAAAAAGTAATCATGGTGCTTTGGAGATATGATTTCAGACACAGGAGGAGCCAAAGAGCCACTGCTTCGAATAGATGCAAATTATTCTCACACTTCAATGTGAAACTAGACTATTCCCCCAAGTTCTTGCAGCTGCAAGCATTGACACCTTGTACGCGAGCACTGTTTCTACAACTGGCCTCCACCTCCAGAGCGTTGATGGGATCTGCTGGTTTGGCTGGGCTCAGCCTCACTCCCCAGCATGCAGTCAGTGGCCTTCACTGGGTCCCCGCAAGGGCTGTGATTTAGATTACAGATGTTTCACTATAGAAGCAGCCTATGCAATCTGCACGGGCACACATCACCCCCCAGCCTGAGCACGGCCCTTGGCATTCTTTTAAAATCCCAGTCAAGGAGGAGGTCCCTATTTTTCAGCCTTTTACCATCCCTTTTCAAGTCAGTGATGTGTGCAGCTGGCCTCACATCCAGTGGCAGAGCCCCCATCTGTCAGCTGAATCAAACTAAATGTTAACATGCTGTGGTTCCCAGATTACGCCAATAACTCCTCAAGCCACCAGAAGGAAGACTGTATACAAATTCTGGAAAGTTATTTGGGAGAGGAGACATCTGGGTTGTACTCCTCGTTCAGTTAATTGCTTTGTGCATAGCAGAGCAATTTTATTAGGAGGGACTGAGATCCTTAACAGCAAATACAATGTAAAATTGACCTTTGTGTGGGAGAAGAGACCAAGTCCCAGACATCCCAGGCAAGCTTTTTAACCATGGAGCCCCTGATAAATCAGCATTACGTTACTCCCTCAGCCTTCTGAATCTCACAAATTAAACACATGGGAAATACCTACATTTTATATACACGTGGCAATGCATCTAGTGGCTTTGTGCTTCAGGACCTAGGTGAATGCGTGCATGCTCAGCAAGGGCAACGTAAACTTCTGTTAAGTCTAGGAATTTGTGCTCCCTAGCTGATAGGCTTACATTATGCATAGCAAAGTGAAAAAAAATTAGTTGCACTGACAGAATCGTGTGCAAGGCAAGGCTGTTAAGACAGATTATTGAGGCTGTGACCACTTAAAAAAAAAAAAAAAAAACAACAATAAACCAAATCACCATTGCCAACCAATCACAAAAAACACACAGCAAACTAGGAAACCCTTCTCTGGAGTAATTTTCAACTCTATTACTTTGAAAACTCAGCTTGGAATGCAGCATGAGGAGCAGTTCTAACAGGAGAGCTGAAGGAGCAGCAAATTTTGGTGTAAAGGACAGGAGCAATTGGCCAGAGGCAGCAAAAGCTTCTGAAGGCAGTTTTACAGTTGAATTCACTATACTGCATACCTAATTTCCCCATATAAATCTAATTACTAGGGTCAAATTTATCAGAGTTTTTGCTTTTTTATCTTCAGATAAATTTTACCAAAACCTGCCACATCCACAAGATCGTCCGCATTTTTATTTCTTTCTTTTAAATCATGGCTCCAGTTGAAAAAAATATACTAAGGCTAGAATTTAAAGCTGCTCTGCCAAATTGCTTTCTCCACAAAATGCTACAAATATGCAATTCAAGCAAAACTCAACAGAAATTTAAGGTTCTTAGCAGTTCTGACAAGTCAGAGTCTGAAAATCTGTCCCTCAATACATGTACATAGGGCACCAAAAAATTCTTATTTTTACACCTACCCACAAAGAAAAAGCAAGAGACTGAAATAAATTACTGCATATATTGAGATGGATATGTATCTTGTAAAATGAGTAACTATGCAAGAAAAATCATTAACAATAGAGCCATCTGCTGTATTTCAAAAAAACTACACCAGCAAAAAAAATCTGAAAAAGTTTAATGCTTTACAATCTGAATTTTTCACTACTTCATGCTACAAAAAATAATCATAAGGATTAGTACATCAGTTTAAATGACAGGAAATGTGTATTTCTTACACCTCTTCTAATTAAAAGCAATATTTACTGACATAATACTGATCCTCTCTATCTAACGATACTAATTGACACTGTAGCTGAGCATATAAAAAGCCTGAAATGCTTTCCATTCTATTTGAAGTAGACAGGGACAGTGTTCAAGGAGTCAATGAGGTCAGCAGCAAGTTGAATATTTATTTAAATACTGACAAAACACTTGGATGATTTTTTCTTGCTTTGAAACAAGAAGAAATTCCAGGTCTGAAGAGATTACAGTAAAAGAAAAAAATCAACACAAAACCGAGGGAAAGTTTAGAAGACAGATTAACCCAAGTGTTTCTTAGTATATCTTTACGCTTCTCTCTATTAATATACTTGAAGACTCCTCTTTCAAGCACAAGGGAAGAAGCAGATGTCTAGAACAGAGTTCAAAGAACACAGCATTATCAGCCATTTCCCGGTTTTGCATCTTAAGGATAGCATTAAAACACAGCCCTAAAATCCCGGTTAAACTAGGGAAAATTTTATCAGCACAGCAGACCCAAAGCTGCAGAGAGAATATTATACTACTGTAAATCTGGTCTCAAATGGGCGCTTTGCTATATTCAGTCTGCAATGTCTGTCTATAGCTGTGCAAAAAATTAATACCTATAAACTATATGTAGCCCCCAAAAACTCTATCCTGCTCTTGGGAATGTATGTCATAGCTAAAAGGTTAAGAATAAAAAAAAAGAGAGACTCCTAAACATCAGGTCAGAAGTAATCGAGTTTTCAAAGGAAGGGAAGACTGGACAACTCTGAAGCACCAACTAATTGCTGGTAGTGAGCACCACTGCTTTTGAGTGTGCCAATTTCAACCAGTTTACAACCGAGAGCATCCCAGTGCCTGCTGGAGCGTGCACCGTTCTTCCCTTCACTGCATTCCCAGCACAGTTGGTTTCCCGAATTGCGCTCTCATAGAGGTGGTTAGAAGAAACCTTCGCAAAGCAGAAACAAGAGCTGTCAGGACAAATCTTCACAGAGATGCTTCCCCTACACTTAAAATAACCTCAGGAGCCATCTACCTACACCGCACCGGTAGCTCCCCACCATTGCCTGGATAACACGCGTATCTGCCCCAAATGTATGTGTCCTTATTAAATATATCAAGGATCAGATGTCTGACAACAACTAGTTGTCCCTACAAATTTTGTCAGTTAGCCATTTTAAGTTTTATTTCACATTTCATGCAGTTTTTGCAGGTTCTACAAAGCAAGTGACACTTCATTACCACACCTGCAACTTCAGTAATTGCTGCGTCACAGTTTTAGCCCGCTCCTGGCAAAACTAAACTTTTGTGACTTGCACTTTTTAAGCTTCGTAAATAATACAGCAAAACCATCCTTAGCTTAAAAAAGAAAATCGCTTATCACTTACCTGCCATCATAGCTATCGTACTGGCTTTGTAGATGTTAGCAAGGGACCCCAGTTCACCTGTTGCCAAGATCGTTTTCATGTGAGCTTCTCCACAGGCCTCACGGCACTGACGGATCTCCTCGTAGAGACCTGGAGATAAAAGCACGCGAGAATGATCAAAGCCGCCTGAGAGACATTTTCAAGTATGGCTGCAATTTCCACTTCTGGATTAATTTCCAATCTTATAATTAGTCATAGCACTCAAGAACTTAAGTTTCGTAAGTTCAATAAATTACATGACTGGAGGTAATTAACAATGCCACACAGTTTCAGGCTTAACTTAATAGCTATTAATGTCGCTTCTCTCAAAACTAAGAATGTGCGCAGTATGCCAAACACTCATGAATACATCAGGAGTAAAACATGCTATGATAGTCAAGATTGATTTTAAAACAGCTTTTTCAGCAATACTACGATAGTAAATTGAATCAGTACTCAGGGACAGTTATGTTTTCCTGTCCACATCACATCACCCCTCTCCCTCTCCCCTTCGGCCCCATTTGCCAAAGGGTTCAGCGTAGAAGGCACCAAAGCTGCGAGCAAGTTGTCAAAGTACAGACCTTAGTGCCACCCGAGATGTCCTGACATATCCCCCTTAGCTTCCAGCTGCCACCCCTGGAGGCTCCACATCTCCCTCCAGTCTCCTGCCGTACAGCCTCGTACCACAGGACTGTCTCGGGAAGTCTGATACGGAGCTCGATGCCTGTGTTTAGGCATCTGAATCCCACTCTTAAGCTTCTTGAAAATAAGAATTTCCTGAAAACATGGAGCCAAATGAATGCGGTCTGCTAAGATCCCTGGTGTGGAGAGACTGAGGTCTGGGACTGAACCTCAGGGACCAGCAAATCCATATGGATCTGCATCTACAAACCAGTTCAAGTGGTTGCATTGCCCATGAGGTTACCCAGGACTGGACCATCACCTGCTGGGACCTCAAATGGCCCCAGGAAGTGTAGAGGAAGCACCATGGCAGGAGGGCCAGTGGGATAACATCTGCCCAGCTTGCTGTGGAGCAGCTCCCAAACCTGTGCAGGTCCCAGCTCTGCCTGCCTTTTAGATTGCTTTTCTTCCCTGCTGCTTTATAACCTAGATTGATCTTTTGGAAGTGGCCATTCAAGGGCAGAGTTGGACCCCCTCTTCTGATGCCCACACTCACAGAGGAAGCCAGCTAGAGTTCAGGAAGGACTTTCAGTTCTCCTTAGCTCTCACCTCCAAGCAGTCAGCATGTCCCTGAGATAAACTAGCACACATCCCACCTGCCCAACACTTCTTGATGCACTGCCACTCAACCTGCTGGCCATCAGATGCAGCCAAGGAGAAGCAGGGACAGGAAGGACAAACCAGTATGTGGATGCTCACAGATGTTGCCTAGAGTAGGCCACCTCCTCATAAACTCCTGCAGTGTCATGGCCAGAGGCATGCTTAATTTTCTAACAGCTTTATATTTTCACAGACTCGGTAAGGACTGGAATAAACTTGGACATAACCAACTGCACTTTTTAAAAAAGGCTAGAACTTGCAGACCTGGTCAGGTAACGCAACACAGGGAGCACATGGAAACCTTCACACCCTTTTTCTGGTAAAATTCAGCAGTACTCCTACAAAATTTTAAATATAGGGAGAATAAAAGAGCTAGAAGGTAGCTGTTAGAAGCTGGCCACTCGGGGATGAATAAGACTCATCCAGTGTTAATGGTGGGGAGAAAAGTAGCTCTTACAGTACACACTCACCTTTTCTGGGATTTGAATTTTTTTTAAAAAGATACACAAAATAAGCAAACAAGATCCTTTGCAAGAGAGTCCTTTTCACAAATTGTATTCACTCTTCAAACACATCATTGAAAAGTTTGTTTATGGAAGTCTAAAACCACAGCTTTTAACACATCTTTCTTGCTAAAAAATTCCGGGATGTAGCTGAGGAGACTAAATTTTTTTCAGCAATACTAGCTTTCTTTTCCCCTCAGTCCTGGAAACATATGGTAGGGTTTGCCAGCTGCTGTACAGCTGGACCTTCCCTCCACCCACAATGCTGCCACATCCTATTGATGCCATCAGCACAGCATGGGGCCGGGATCACTGGGGCGGTCCTCTGAGACGTACTGCACACATTAGTAGACACCTGGTAATGCACTTAGCAAGTCCCTTTATAGACACCAGGCTTCACCTTGTTTCTTACTGTGTACCAAAGGTGTGAATTAATCAGTAGTAGCATGCAGTCTAGCATGTTTTATTGATCAATTGATGATACTCCAGAAACCTACATCAAATTGAGACTCAAAAAAGGAAATACAAAGGACCTGTCCTATTTTCTTGTGCATTTGATAACGCTGCTCATGTTAGATCCAAATGCAGTCTCTTTTCATGGAGTGACTCTTTTCTGAAGCTTTTGGAAAGCCAGAGAAAGCGGCCTTCATGTTCTTCTAGTTTCGGTAACAAGAAGACGACTCAAGTTTTCCCTTCCTTTAACATACACCGCCAAAAATGTCAAAATAAAATCAACAAAATGTACATTTAGGTTGGAATCCACGAAAAGAAATTATATCCTCATAGCTGTTGTTCACTGGAGTCAGTACCGCGGCTACAGCACCCTCCCTATTGTTGGAAGGTACTTTTACATGCAATTAGTGCCAAGATCATTTGAACAGTCTCACTATCTGACAGCACGCATCAACCCACAGACAGGAACAACTGAGGAGCTTCAATCATCCGTGTCTATCAGGTTAGCTGAGGTGGTGGAAAAGTGGGCATACTTTAATGGGGCAGGTGTGTAGGTAATAAATACTGCTCTTTATTCACAGGCCAATTATGGCAGACAATAGCTAGCATTCATAGAACACTCTCAACCCTACAGTAAAAGCACAAATAGAAATGCAACTACCTCTGGGACAGAGAAAATTAACCAGAGTACCCCAATCCCAGTGCAAGCAGGGACTACTCTGATACAGAACAAATGCAAAAAACTCCTACTCCTTTCAAAAATAAAAAAGAGGTTTCAGTACTCAGATTTAAATCAAGGCACAAATAACTTGATTATCCTGAAACTTCCTGGCAAATGTCTGAAGTAGAGTGGAGTTGATCACACTTGAAAACGCACTCAGTGTTTCAAGGGGTCCTGGGCTGCTTCTGGGATAGTCTGTGCTGCCAAAAAGTCCATCACATAATTATTCAATTCCATCAAGCTGATCAGTAGCAGGACCAGAGCTGGACACTGTGGTTCTGCAAATATCTGTGACCTGTGCAGGACACCAGCAACTGATGCAGCAGATACAGCTTCTCTGTTTAGCCGAAATGGCAGAAAGCTTTTGGGAAAAACCTCCAGCACAGAAAACCCCACAGGCGTATTTTCAACTGTGAGCTAAGACCACCATGAAGAGGTTGCAAGACAGTCTCCTTCTGGCCACCAACACCATCCATCTGAAAGAAGTCTAAGGAAAACCAACCAAACAAAAAAAAAACCAAACCCAAAGCAAGACAACTTACATATTTGGAGCGAGGTGCTCACTGATGTAGTCTGTAGTAGTTTCACTGACTTAGCTGTTAAAATGGATGTGACATAAGAACTCTTCTACTTTGCACCCACTTACAGAGGATACCTTACTGCTTTCGTGAGCTTCAGATCTGTGCCTTTATTGGATGCACTTATAGAAGTCAGAAAAATTCAGATTTTATAGGAAATAAAAAAAATACTTTCATAGCTGTGGTTTTAATTTCCCCCGTTATAAAAGGCAAGTGTTGGAAGGTGACTTTTTTGTAGTTTTTCTAAAATTGTAACTCTTCACTACAAACACTGCATTAATTTTTAGCTGCTATTAAATACACCAAAGAAAATGCTCCTTCCCCTACACAAAGAAAACATCTCTGACAATTACTGCTGGCTGTAATCTGCCCTAGGTTGTCTAGATGATGTTTTAATTTGGACTAATAAATTTGTCCTAAAAATCACATAATAAAGGGGATAATCCATATCTCCTACACAGGAAATGCAAGTATTAAGGGTGGAAAAAAACACAGCTTAATTTTTCTATGAAACAGGTCTTCTCTAAAAATGTGGTGATCAAAACACTTTTTTCTTTTTCTTTTTTTTTTTCAAATTCAGCCTTATTTGCTGTTTTTATCCAGTCAGTCACATTGACTGATGTTAAGGGTAGAAACTGAGATGAAGAGGGAAGATATTTCAATTTATGTTAGACCAAAAGATCAAGGTAATCATGACGGGAAACTGGAAAATGAGCTGGAATCCCTTCTGTCTTGCACATTAATGGCAGGTTTGTTAACAAAATGACAAGCACAAGGCTATCAGCACAACACGACTCTTTCAGTTCTGCTCTCAGCCACATATGTGCAACTCCAGGCTCCAGTGATTCACATGAAACTGAAAACAGAGCTTGGCTTCAGGAGCCTGAGCTGCTGCTGACAACATAAGAAAGCAATTATGCAACTAGACTTTGAGGTCCCAAGTCAGCTCGTACACCTAAAAAATGGTAAATCCAACCATATTCCAAATCCATCCATATTCCTAAACAACATGGGGTGTTTTTTCCAAGTTCTCTGGAGTGAGGAGTGTATTTTCTCTGCACTGCTTACAAAGTACATAGCATAAAAGGGGGGTCCAAACCCTGAACAAAGCCTCTAAACTCACAGTTGAATAATTACTAAGAACTGAAAGGCAGCTTTCATAAGGAGGTTATACCTAATGTTTTTCATGCACGCAGCCTTGTTCAAATTTCTTAAGAGTATACCTGGCCTTTTTCTCTTTTCTTGTAGAAAAATTCAACTGACATAGAGCAAACAATGGCTGAATATGACCTCAAGCCACTGTCAGTGTGGTATGTCCAGGTGGTTTGCTAAAAGCTATGGTACTAGAAGTAACATTTACTGCACCCAGGCAGCTTCAGCAGGTACAGCAACTCCAACAGATTCATCAATACCAGCAAATAAATAAATAAATAAATAAATAAATAAATAAAACTTTCCAGTTTCTTCTAACAATTTGTTGGTAAACTTCATCAGTCTTTACATACAGGCTCCAAATTCTGTGCCTAAAGATGGTATCCAAATTGTGATTTTTAAGCTTATTCCATACCTTGTCAAGCAATACAAGACCATCATTGAATAAACTATTGTAAAGCTGTATTGCTCTAAAAGCTTATAGGTTGTAAAAGGTATGTAAGTTCATAAACTTAAATCTCATTTAATGTTCTTTTCCAACCTAAACTAGCTGTTTGACAAAGCTGCTTTCAAGCTCTGCGCTATTAAAAAGCTCTTTACAATTACTTCAGAACAATCTAAAAAATACATTCTGAGTGTCTTAATGAGTTCCAACTGATATTTAAGAACTGCTTTAAAATAACTTGACATAATTGGACATACACTAAAAAACTTAATAATCAAATAAGCTTTTGAAACAAATCAGAAAACAACGTTATTCTATCATGGTGGCCCCAAGTACGGTACAGGCTAGAAGAAAAGCTAAAAATGTATGAACACTAAGATAAAATACTCGACCATATACATACTTTTGTCAATAACTCCTGAAGTTGTGACCAACAGGCAGCATGAGAAAATAACAATAAAAATATACTAGTGCTATAAGCATAAGCAGAGGTTCTGTCATTACTGCTAGACAGCTCTAGTTGATGAAGTACCTTGAATACAGGCATAATTACCACACTAGACTTTTTCAACTTTACGTAGGGATTCAGCCTAAAAAAGATTTCTTCATCCTTTCTTCTAGCTTCCTTAAATGTCCTTTATACATTGTTGTGTATCATATCCAATCATTTAGATAGAGGTGGAAACCTGCATGTTCACATAGGTAACATACATCTATTGAAAGCAAAACAAGAAGTCAGAACACCAGATTTTCACCAAAATATTCAGACCCCCTACTGAAGAAATTTTTTTTGGATGGGCAAGTTAAATATTAGAATTTTTCACTCTGTAGCAACATTATCTGGATGGCAAGTAAACTCTGTTCCTGAGGTAGATTTTTTCAAGACAATGTAAATATGTGCCATACACAGATTCACATTCATAAACAAACTTTCAGAAAACATTTGGAAATCATTTCAATTCTGCCCTCAGTAAAAGAAATGTAAACTAACCGTTGCCAAACAAAGGATGGCTTTCAAGCTTGTCACACCTTCAGCTGTGGATAAAAGAACACGCATTCCAAATCAAAAGTTATCTGTAATTTATTTATTTAGTAAACTGACAGTTTTATACTAGATCCATCACTGCTATCTCAGCGTACTCCTCTCTGTAATTTATGATCACAGAATCACAGAATCACAGAATCACGGTGGTTGGAAGGGACCTCAGAGATCATCAAGTCCAACCACAA